>JAWMRA010000113.1:31275433-31371820 GCA_035584735.1 Pseudotriccus pelzelni
AGTATCCCTGGCTGGAATCGAACCCTTGGCCTCGGCGGTGAAGGTCCTGCGATCTAACCACTAGGCCACCAGGGGCTCCTTTAAAACTATGTATATTGCAGAAATAGAGCTTTGTTTGTGTTGTGGGTAGAGGGCCTGTTTGTGCTCTTTTAAACATAAAACCTTTCAGTGCATTATGGACTCTATGATTATGAAGCAACATATCTTTAGGTGTCATTTCAAACTGTACTAGTTTATTTTCTCATTTCTTCACCGCTCTATCATACTAATTGAATTATTAACTTTTTTATTTTGGTAGAGATTTGTTTTGCTTTGAGTTAGAATAATTATACCATTTAGTTGCTTTTATGAATTAACATCCTGCAATATGACAGACTGACATCTGAGAGGTGGATAGATGTTTCTCCCACTCAAGCAGACATTCTTCATAAATATTTAACCAATAAAATTATGAAAGAATAATGTTTTGAGAGCTGTGGCACCATCCTACAACAGAGCATTTGCTTAAATATATGGCTGTTGTGGTGGTTTCTTTCTTTTTATTTCTCTCCCTTCATGCATGGGCCCAGCCCTTGTTTCTGTGTGTTAGGCTATAACACAAAGTACACATAATAGTGCTGTACATAATCAAAATGCTGACAGGATTATCTTGGATTATTTATTTGAAAACAGTCTTCTCTAGTTAAGAGCTTTGGGATGCTAGGGATAAGGACTAGAGCCCTGGAGCAATCTCCTATGAGTAACCTGTCAGAAGAGATTTTAAGGTAAAAAATTGTTCAGTCACATCTTGTTCAGTCATCTATTTACACATGTATGCATGTAACTGCACCAAGAACTTTTCTAAAATTTCCCTGAGAAGGGCAGGTAACTGTCATCTAATTGTTAGAAGATTATTTGTTGAATCCAAGGTATTTCTTATAAGGAAATGAATGCTGTTATATATGCTTCTAGGTGTTCATCATTTTAACATTTCTAGCCCCATGAGAAGTTCCTTTGCTGGTCAAATTTAAGATTAACAGATATTTGAGGTTAGAAGGAAATCTAAGGTCTTTCCATTTAATATGCTCTGTGAACATTTACCCTGTGTAATCCTCTACCTTTACAAGCATTACTAGTATTGTGCAGGCCTCTAAGAGATTGAACCTCTTCTAGAAGCAAGGTGACCACATAAGTACACATAAATATTGGAGATAACCATGGCATGTGATGTCAGCATCTAGCTGCAAATGTAATTACAAATTTTGGGCAGTAGTCTGGATGTCCTTGCTTGTGACATATTGAAATGTTAAATTATTTTAATCCATGTGGTAACTTTAACTTAGGGTAGGTGTAAGAAACAATAGGTCTTCTCTCCTTCCATTCTGTGTTGGCTTTCAAAGTAAAGGTTGAGAAGGGCACAAGTGTGGAGTTAATGGGTGTGCATCAGGACATTGTAGACCCTGCTGTTCCTAGCTTGCTCTCTCAGGAAAAATGACAATCCTGAGCAGTAGAAGAGTGCTAAGCCCAGGGTATCCAGAAATGCAACCTTTTTAGTGACTTCCTGGTGAATTCTCTGTTTCTCCCTCAATGCCCACAGAAGCTGGAAGCAACATTTTTTCTCCCATTTAGGATACTGCACATTGACGGAATCCAGAGGTGACTTGCTCCCTCCTACTCTCACTTGCACCCCTACTGATATGATTCTGGTTTCCCTTCAAAACCAATGCCAAGGGGTGTAGTGATTTCCCCTTGGTTCTTTGTCCGCGGTTGCTAGTGCGACAATCCACTTTCAGGTTCTATAGAGGTGAAACTTATTTCCAGCGTCAGTTAGGTTTTAAGCTGGTGTTGTCTCATTTAAAGTGTGCTAAACTGGTGTAAACTATTAGAGGTGACCACAATATAGAGTCGTCTCAGATGTCAAAGGCATTTCTGTGGCAGCGCTTCACCTGCATCAGTGAAACAGGAAGCTTGTCTTTACTGTAATGACCACATGGTCTTGTTCTGGATGTTGTGTTGTGTCAAAATACTTGCAAAAAATCTCACATCATATGAAGAACTGAGAGTGGAAGATTTACAGATATCGAGTGTGAGTGTCTCTGCAAGTATTTAGAGTGTTGAAGTAGTTCAAATTCAGAAATGTATCTGTAGTTATTTCAAAAAGATAGCATGGGTGAAAGTTTAAAATAATGGATTGTAGCAGAAACCTAATGTTTTTTCTTAAAGAAGTCATCATGTATCATTAAGCTACTTCTGAGTTTTAAAAGCTCTAAGATTTTTGATTAATTGGGTTGTTACATTGAAATGAAGAGATGCTACTGGAGTGCTGGTCCTCCAAAGACTTCCCCTTCAAAACACTTTCTCCTGGGGCCAAAGGATCCAGTATTCACCACCTGCTGATGGTTACTACAGACTGGCATTTGAGATACTGCAAAGTTAACTCTTCTTGTGATAGTTCACCTGCTATGGACAGAATTAATTATTTTGAGTCTGTTTCTCCTTTTTGTTTAAAGATGTGTGTCCTGTTTTTCAGACAAGCAAATGTGCAGATGGTGACACTCTAAAATCAAGGCTATTTTAAAAGTTAGGGGATTTTTTTCTGCACAGATAGCAGCAAGTTAGCAAGTGACTCTCCTATCAAAGAAGCTCTTGAAGTCGTTTATGTGGTTATCCAGACACTTCTTTTCTGAGGGGCAAAATCTCAATCTTCTAACTGTAAATTTAAGCTACAGATTTTTCTCTTGCATTCTAAATAAACTTCAGGTAGAAGAGGTGTCTGGTGAATCTTAGCTTCTTGAGGTACAATTTCATTTTTTTAATCTTATTTTTGTTTATTTCTATTCTGAGACACAGAAGAGATATTGATCAAAAATTATTCTAGTACATAGGCATACACCTGGATTATAGCTGTAAAATGTGGATTAAATATCACCTGCTTGAACGTAAATTTTACCCTAGTATGGAGAACCAGATTCTGAGCCATTTCCTAACTGAGTCTCAGAGTTTTAGTTGTTTACAGGACTTTTGCTGCAGCTCTTCATAAAGGCAAAATTAACTGTAAGCATCTTGTTGGCAGTACAGTACACTTTGTTTTGTCAAAAGCATGTACAGTGATTCTTCTCAGCTCTTATCTCCTGTCACAACACTGGATTTAAAGACTAGCAGTTCTTCTATTCCATGTTGTGCATAGGATAGTAGTTAACATTTTATAGCCAATGTGTAACAGTAATCTCTGATTATATTTGCAGAATTTTGTTTGATCTTTGTCACGTGTTAAACTTATGGATGCTATTAAAGAGCTGCTTCATTTCAGTATGATCTAGATCCTCAGTAGGTGTAATTTAGTGCAGTTGAAGACAGTGGAGCTATATTGCTTTATAGCAAACTGGTTCTTGAAGTTAGGACTAGTATTTTCTTTGGTGCTGCAGGTGTTTTGCTTCTGCCAAGGAAGCTACTAGCTTTTAATCACTGCTTTATCTCATCCAGTGTAATATTCCGCTAGAGGCTGTTTTCATCTATTACTCAGCCTTTTCAAAATGTAATTTTAGAAAAAAATAATTCAAACTTGTGTATTGCTAAAAATAAAAGGATTTATACAGGTTTAATGCTAAAGATTCTTTGTTCACTGTTGTGATCTTAGTTTGACAACACTTTTTTCTAGTTAAATTACAGCTTACCAAATAGAAGTCGTTCATGTTGAAAAATTTAAAAATTTGCTCGTTAGCATGTCCATTTTCATAATTTTTCCTCCCTTGTTTCCATAAATTACTGTTTATTAGTTTATGCTGGTAAAAAAAGAAAGCAACCAACAAAACCCCAGAAAAAAAATTCCAAATTGCTTTCAGGAAATTTTTCCTTTTTATATTTATGAATTGGCCCCTCTGATTCAGACTGGACTCACAGTCTATTTTCTATGATATGTTAGAATATTTTTTCGCTGCTATGTATAGTGTTATGGGAGATATAGCTTCATTTGAAAATTGTGAGGTTCACAGTGTACAATCTGCAGTAATTTAAAAATTTCAATAGAAAATTTGAAATTTTGTCTCATTCTTATCTAGCTTTTGTACTTTAACTGAGGAGTATTCTGATCAGACAGAAAAGCATCAGTGGAGAGGGCATTTTTGTTTTCCTTTGAGAAAGAATTATGTGTCCTGTGTATAGCCTTAGCTGTGTATGTGAAGTACATATCCAACCACAGTTTTGATAGGAAATGCAAATTTGTACAGTAACCTCAAAATGCATGTCAGCATGCTAATTGGCACGTGAAAATGGCAATTTTGTATAATTTATAGTTTAGCTCAATGTAATACTGGAAGTAGCATTACTGTAGTAAATAGGCGCAAACTGTAAAGTCCCGTTGTGTTTAGTGTTCTACAAAAAATTGAGCACATAAGTGTGCTACAAAGAAGATTACAATATAAGTACAAGACTAGTGGTGAATGCAGGATGAGAAGGGACCAAAATGAAGGAGTGAGAAAATGTTGGTCAAAATGGTGAGTAGAACTTGTGGTATTATAATAGCCTAATTACTGTCTTTGACTTTGAAACAAATGGAAATTTTCCTGTAGGGTATGAAGAAAGAGAGTGAACCTGACTTACAGATGTTTTATGAAGATCACCTAGTTGATGAAGTGGGAAAAGCTGTAAAGAGATGCAAGTATGGGTGAACAGGTCACTCAGTGACTCTGTGCTAATTAGAGATGATAGCTGAGGTGAGAACTTTGTAGAACTATGCAAGAGAGCTAAGTAGTTTTGGCTTCCAGCCTTGTCCTAGTTTAAACCTAACTTGGCAACTAAGTGCCATGCAGCTGCCCACTAGCTCTCCCCACCCCAGCGGGGAGGAGAATGAGAAAGAAAATGTAAATTTTGTGCGTAGACATAAGAAAAATTTAGTAATTTGCACAAAACATAATTATAGTAACAACAATAATAGTATATTAATAATACTAATGCTGCTGCTGCTACTGCTACTAGTAATAATTGTAATAATAAGGAGAGGGAGAAAGAGTAAAAAGACCCAAGAGAAAGAAGTGAATCACAGTCAGTTACTTGCCACCCACTGACTAATGTCTAGCCTGTCCCCAAACAGCATTTGGCCCCGCTTCAGGTAATTCCTCCAGTTTATATAATGGGCATGATGTTCTCTGGCATGGAATATCCCTTTGGCCAGCTTGGGTCAGCTGTACTGTCCATGCTCTCTCCCATTTTTTTGTGCAGCTCCTCACTAGCAGAGCACGAGACACTGAAAAGTCCTTTATATAGGGTAAGCAACAACTAAAACATCAGTGTGTTATCATTATTCTCATATAAAATCCCAAACCATAACACTGCACCAATCACTAAGACGAGAATGAACTCTGCCCCAGATGAAACCAGGACAATCCTATAGAGAAGTCACAGCCCATCATGGGATTGGTAGTCCATAGTGACATAGTTAAAACAGTGATTTAGGAAAATTATTGTTATGCTTGGAATTGGTCAGGGAAACCTATATTAACCAAGGCTAGAGGCAGGTGGGATGAGTGTATTAACTCTGTGGATGATTAGGAAAGCAACATACTAGAGGTGACAGCTATTCTACAGTAGAGAATACTGTATATGGTTCTAATTGCAGAAGACAGTGAAACATTAGTTTGGACAGAAATGGCATCTGGAAAGGAATTTTGACCTTTATAGATTTGCTTGGGATCAGAGCAAGCCTTTCTTTGGGATACCATTGCGTTTCAGACTTCTGCTCCAGATAAAGCTGCAAAATACATGTGTTGTGAGTTTTTTGGTTGTGGATTTTTTTGGGTTTTTTGTTTGTTTGTTTGCTTGTTTTGGGGTATTGGTTTTGTGGTTTTTGTTTGGTTTTGTTGTGTTTGGTTTTGGTTTTGTTTTGAACACAGAGTTTTTAAACACAGAGTTGCTGTTTTTGTAGAAGTTTTCCAAGAGAGAGCATCTTGGGAAAGTACCAAATAAGGAAGACACCACTGAACTCGGAAGATACATGATTTGTGTGCAGTGCTCCTTTAGGATCTGCGTGTGTGTGTGTGTGTGTGTGTGTGTGTGTGTGTGTGATAAGAGTTCTCCAGCTGTGAAAAGTTTAGCCCTGCTGGATGGATGAAGGGAAATAGCAGAGCTAAAGAGCAAGGAAATTTTACAGTAAAGCTGATTCAAGTGAGCACCTAATGCAGATCACCACTGTAGATACTAGGCCATTTGACTATGAGACTATTGACCATTAGGATAAACAGAAATGACATTTCACTGGTCAGAAGAGAATGAAGTACAGTGCAGAAATGCTTTCATCCATTAAGCAGAAGGTACCAACAAAGTTGCCTTATTTACTTATGCTG
The DNA here is from genome assembly GCA_035584735.1 of Pseudotriccus pelzelni. Taxonomy (NCBI): domain Eukaryota; kingdom Metazoa; phylum Chordata; class Aves; order Passeriformes; family Tyrannidae; genus Pseudotriccus; species Pseudotriccus pelzelni. The sequence continues at coordinate 31,281,751 of JAWMRA010000113.1, forward strand.
AGATGGTGTAGTTGCATCTGTAGACAAGTAGGAAAGCAGTTGATTGTCACAACTTAGTCCTAAATCCCCGCAGGGAGGGGATCGTGTCTGGAAAACTTAAGTAGGAAACTGATTCTTTTGGATTTCATGGCACTCTAGAGTGAAGCATTTCTGAGACATGACTCTTGGAGTCAAGTGTCTTCAGGGACATGTAGTAGCAGTAGGAGCTAGGCTGGAGTTGGTAAACCCAGAAGGAACATGAAATGATGCAGACTAAGGCAGGGTGGGGCCCAAAGCCCGGGAACCCAAGTCCTCTCTACAGTCCTAGAGGAAAACATATTGACCTTTGGTTTGTGAAACCAGCTGGAGCGCTAAGTGAGGAACTACAGAAGTTTCAAAGGTGTACAACAAAGTTGCACATACTTCTCCTGAAATTTGGGGTCTGGCAAAAAGGAGCTCCTTTCTGCATGTGCTCCTGTCTGTTGACCCATCTCTCTAGCTCTCAGGGGGCTATGGACAAATAAGTAGTTATTCCTGAATAACCAATTGGTCAGGGAAACCTATATTTACAGCCTACCAGTAACTTCCCAGGAACTACTTGCATGCCCACATCTTGCAGAAAAGAAAATAACTCATACTATTCTAACCATCAGTATAAGAGGGCTGGCTGAGCTACTTGTGCACAGCACTGGCTGAGTGTTTATTGAAGAACTGTGGACAGGCTATAAATGCCAATCTTTGCTTACTCCACAGTTACTCTGCTCGCACCTTGAGTTATGTTTTATGTGAGGCTCCAGTCTCATCTTTCCTGCTGTCTGACTGGAATGCTGTTCGGTTTTGGCACAGCGTGACACATGAATCTTTGTCCAGCCCTTTCCTTTACAAGGAGTGAAACAGGAAGATTAGTACAGTTAAGACTGGCTTATAAAAACCACGTCTGTCCTTATCACAAGACAATAGATGTTGGGTAATTTGCTTCCTATTTCTGTGCTTTACTGTACCATATGTACAATACAGTTGATGAAGCTTAACTCTTCTAGGTGGAATTCTTTGACATCTGAAGATTAAAGAGCAGTAGACAGCTGCATTTTGCTCCTTTATAGATAAACCTTACAACAGCACAGTTACTATACAACAGTGTGGAATACTTAGCATCTGCAAACAGGCCATTGAATGTAGAAATATTTCAATTTTTAGTTTATTTGTGTTTATCCTATTGGAGGTATTTTCCAAGCCAGTAGGGAAGGGTCATACTCTTAAAATAGGCCATTAAATTAAGAGAAGTGCATTCTGTATTTGGATCACATAATCAGGCATTGGAATGGGCTGCACGGGGAAGTGGTGGATTCTCTGTCCCTGGAGGTATTTATGAAGAGACTGGATGTGGTACTTAGTGCCATGGTCTAGGAACAACGGTGGTACTGGATCCAACAAGGGTTGGATTTGATGATCTCAGAGGTCCTTTCCAAACCATCTGATTCTATGATTCTATGATTCTATGACACAAATGAATCCATATAATCAAATTAGAAAATATACAAAATATGCCATAAATTCACCAGAACATATTTTTCTCTGAAAATAGTGTATTTGGAATAAGGATAATCAGTTATTGTTCAGGACACTTGCCAAAATCAAGAAAGGGGAGCAATAAGAACACCAACAGTTACTCAAGTAATGAAAAAAATAATCTCATGCCTATATTTTATCATAAAGGATCTAAAATGTAGACCATTTCTCATGATGGAAATTCAGCAAATACAGCAGACTAAATAAATAAATAAAATTTATCCAAGAATTTTAATTTGTAAAGGACCCCAGACCTGCAGAACTTACACATAAATGCTGTCCTGAATAAGTCTTTTTGGATGACATCTTTGATCTTATTGAAAGTTGGTGGCAATGTCAGTGATTCTTTTGTTTTAGTTTGGCCCTTTGCATTGGGCAGGGGTTCCATTTATACTTCCAAAAATTTGTAACTTTTGCAGAAAATTCCCTATAGGTGAATACTTTCTTTTCAAGGACGATCATGGAAAGAGATACTTAACCCTGAATCAAGGGATCAATGTAGTCTAAATGCTTTCTTTGGTAGAATGATCTACTGATAAATTAACATTTCTGTATTTGTTCCTTTTTTACTTTTTGGACTTGCTTCTTGTTTCCTTTTGCTTTTCTTCAATTTATCAGATACAATTATTCAGATAGAATTCAACAGATACCATTCTGTCATGGAATGTTCTTTTTTCTGTTGGGCATGATTCCTAAGATTTTTCAAATTTCAATGTTCTAGACACTATAGCTTGTTGTTACTGCTTGCTCTTTAGACATTTAACAAATAGATATTATTTTTTCTCCAATGAAAGCCTGTTACTTCAAACTTTTTCCCCTTGAGATTTTTTTCCAAAATTATTTTTATTCTTTAATAATTTTATCCTCAGAGGAAGAAATGTGCTTTTCCTCTTCCTTTAGTCTTTCTGTAACATTTTATCTTCATGTTCAGGATATTTATTTGACCTTTTATATCTCCTACCTCTAATGACATTTGTTTCGTTAGCTTTAGTAAAGACGAATGACCTTTTAACACTTAAAAAAAAGGTAAATCCATTTTCCTCTTTCTTTGCTCTTTTTTCTTGCTGTAGAAGTAAGCTTTGCTCTTCCCTTTTACTTTCTTTAAGGTCTCAGAGTGAAATCCCACTCCTTTTTAAGTTAGAGGAAAGATTTCCTCTGACTCAGTTGAGTCCAAACTTGACTACTAGTTCTACTGAGAAGGCAAAATTGTAACCCATACTTTCAACTACAGAGTTAGTCTTCTTAGCCCTCTTTCCCCAAAATAGTAAACATGGAATGTTTAGTATTTACTTAGTAAATAGTGGTTCCATGGCTAGAAGAACAGCTTCAGGATAATGTGTTAATTGAAATTATCATTGGAGTTGGAAAAAATCTGTTTCCCTATTAAAAAAAAAAAAAAAAAAAGTGAAACATGAAAATCTAGCTCTTTATTCCAAATTTGGAAGCACAAGAAAAGGAAATTTGTCTGGGATGCATCTGATTTACTCACAAAATCATCATCTGCTTCCTGTGGGGAACAGGGCAGAGCTTCTGCTTCCAAAAAGTATCTTAACCAAGAGGCTATTTTGGTATGTGCCACTGAGTGCCACTCTCAGAGCACTCCTACCAGGGAAAAAGATTGTCTCTGAAGTCAAAACCTAAGTAGAATGACAGGCTGGCTAAATAACAGATTAATGAAAAAAACTAAATGTTTTCTGTGATCTAACTCTATATTTTTCAATCACAAAATTTCAGTAGGCAAAGGCTGGATGAACTGGCTCCTAAATTTTCTTTTGTTTGACAATAAAGGAAATTTATTGCAATTATAAATTTGTATAACTTTTAGCACATTTTAATGGTTCTCTGTTGAAATTCATGGTTAACTTGCAGGGACTCTGACATCAACAAGTGGGAGAATTAATTTCTGTATAACACTTAGGAGAATTAATCTCTTTACAACACTTAGCTGTGTGTGAATCACGAAGCAATATTTTTACTCTGATCTCACTGGTAAAACATTTTTAGAGCTTCATTTTATTTCCCTCTGCTGTCTTATTTCCAAGTAAAATTGATCAGGGCTAAAAATAATCCCTCCCTTATAAGGAGTGTTTTAGGAGTTGTTATAGTAAACAAACTCTTAAGAGGAAGGCAAGTGCAGCATATCCTGATACATGATGTTATGTATCCCCAAACATGTACCGTAGGTAGCAGCTCCCCATGCTTACACAAAGACATTTGCTTTTCAAATGCAGTGTTGTAAATAGATGTAAGTCTTCTAGACCTAGAACATGTGCAAATCAGACCCCCACTGAACAATACTGATTCAATAGAAAGGAGGTTGAGATTGGAACTGGGACGTGCAAGGAGCAGAGACCACTATTGTGCTCCTTGTGCTGCAAAGCTTAAGGTGTTCGGAAGTCCTTCTCTGCCTATCCCAAAACTATGTTAATGGATAAATTTTTGGCTGTTTCTTATCCTCCCTTGCAGTAGTTTGTAGTTCTCTGGAAAGTGAAGAAAATGCTCTTTTCCAGTGTTTCAGTTTATTCCTTTTGGTGGTCTCAAAAATAAAAGCCAAATTCTCAGGTTTGTAATAGAAAAAGGAACTATTTGCAAAGCTTATTTGTGCTTTCACTGCTTTCTAATAAATAAAACCAAATGGATTGTAAATATTTTCCCTAATTTATTTGATATAAATAACAAATCCCATAAATTACTGAATTTATCTAATAGCGATGGATAACCATGTGATCAGAGCCTGATTCTTTTATTTATCCCTTTGATTCTTGAGTGTATGGATCAGCTCAGCAAGATGATTTTATCAACAATTCATTCTATGATCCAGTGTTTGGTGATTTTCTTTTTTTTTTTTTTTTTTGTCAAATTGGATCTTTTCCCTTATTATTCCTGACCTGTTAATAAAAAACAGTGCATGGTCTATAATTCATATTGACTTATCCTCATGGGAGACTTGCTCACTTTCACTCCCAAAAGCAAATATTAGGATGACGTATTATTAAGGAGTGTTAAATATTTAAATTTATTAGCAGGTGTGGGTTTAAATACTTATTTTTTTTCTCTGCTCAGAGAGAAAACCTTGCCCACAGAGTTATTAAAAACGCTGTAGTAATAGAAAAGGTCTGGCTGAAATATACTGAGAAAAGCCCATCACTGGACAGAATGTGCCAAGGTGCCTGGGGTTAAACCAGAACTTTACCGTGATTCATCTGCAAGGTATCAGTTTCCATGTCTCACCTCTGAACCAAACAGCATATGTCAGTCACCTTAATTCAGTTTCTCCAGAGAATGTACTGTTGGAGTTGTGTCCAGTTTTATTTTAAAAGAAGTTGTGGTGTAACCCATGTTAAAGATACAATCAATGTTTTCTCATTGATTCCAGTAATTTCAGTTTCCTTTTTGCTTTATGGCAAGTAGCACAGGCTGCCTGTGATTTTTACCCTTGCAAAAACAGCATGTACGTATCCCTTTCCTTTTTTTATACTAGTATGGAGGTCCTAAAGAAAGCTACTTGGTTTTACTTCATGGTGTTTTAGTAAGTTCAGTTCTGAGAGGGAAAGCAAGGTCTTCCAGTGAGCAGTGACTTCCTTGCTCAAATGCGTCCAAACCTAGAAATCCCTTGTGTTTAGACATTGCCACGAAATGGAAATGGCCACTGACATGAGTAAGGCACAGCATCCTTCAGCTGAACTAAGGGAGTCTTGGCTAGTCCCAGGATGGTAAATTGTGCTATCTAAAGGGCTGAGATAGCATGGACTTTTTCTGTGAAGCCAGGTAGCTGCTGGAATGTTCCGGTCTCTTTGGCTTCCCACCATTCCGTGAACTTCCCTTTGAGTGCTAACTTTGTTCCAGTACCAAGGCGGACCTTACTGTGCACCAGAAATAAGGGTGAGTGAACATAAATGACCTGAGAATGTAGTTAATCTTCCAAACGAAAGAATATAAATGTGCTTTTTTCCACTCTGAAATCCCAACTCAGCTAGAAGCAATGACTTCAAAGAGGAGTCGCTGGATAAAAGACTGTGGACTGCAGTATGTGTGGAAGTGGCCACCATGACCTTTTTTATCCTTAAACTCTACAGAGCTAGGTTGCTTGTGTGCATCCAATTTTTAAGGTCACTCTTCTGTAGAAGTTGCCATCACTGCCAACCCTTTCCTGATTGTTCTGAGAGGTTAAATGAATGAAGAAGATGTAGTGATTTTAAACCCAGTTTATTTTATTAGTTCTAAAAGTGTCTAGATATTATTACAATAGTCTAAGAGAAGAATGTGTAGAATAATAGGACTGTATTTTGAAATATGATCATGCTTTCTCTCTTCCTCTATTTAATGTACCTTGGCCATAGCTTTGCATTAAGTTGCATTTCAGTCTGGCATGCATCCTCCCTGGATCACACTCTCAAAAGATTGCAGGCTGCATCGCTCCATTGATTTCAGTGGAATATGATAATTTATATATCAGTTATGTAGGAAGGCTTAATGAAGAGTTCATTCAAACCCAGAATTGAATATATTTCAATCCATACTTACCCTCTGCCCTCTAGAATAAACTGGAACTAATTGCACTGATTTTTTTTTCCTCTTCCTTTTTCATTTTTTTCTTTTTCTTTTTTTTTTTGTAAAATCTTGAAAATGTGCCTTGCTCTGGGATATATTATTTGGGTTTGGTATAAATTTTCCACTGACTGTTTTCCATTATTCCTCATGCCTGCTGTCGGAAATGCATCAGGAAACACAAATGAGCCTAATTGACAGCTCTGTGGAGGCTGAAGGTAGGCTGTGACCTGAAATGAGGACTGTTCTCATAATGAGAGACAGCTGAAAGATTATGTATGTAGAGCTACTAAAATAGATTCCCTGGATTTTTTCATAAACCAGCAGATGGTAGCAGAGTCTACAGATTGCAGAGAAGGCAAATGTACATTACTGTAACTGCCCTCATTCATTTGCCATTCTTCTTTGCTTGTCAGCCTCTTCACAAGTGCCTTCTGTAGTGCTGACTCTGAAATTGCATCTTTTAATCTGTAATCGTATATTGCCAACATTTCCCCTTTCTAATGCACATCAACTGCATTAATTCTGCTGTGCTATGGACCACTGATGGCTGTAGAAAACAGATTGATAAAACGGGATAGAAACAAGAGGAAAGGCTGACTTGCTGGATAGAAAGGGATGGGGGGAAGATGAAGTGAGAGGACAGAGGTGTGTGACCATGGATTTGTTTGTCTTTCCTCTTTCACCTGTCCCTGGAAGCCTGAGTGGCCTGTTACTATTATTTAAGGGTTGCCAGAGTGCTCAATTCATAGCCTAAGAAAGCACAGAAATAGCACGAGTTCTGCTTATGGAGTCTCTTATTTGAAGAGAGGTGCTGCATAGAGAAATTAGCCAGAAGAATATGCTTTCTGAGCCAAAGCCAGCATGTACAATGAACGTCCAAGAGCATTTCTAATTAAATGGGATTCATGGTGTGTTTTTGAGAGGGGATTTGAAAGGGAAGGCTCTAACTTGTAAAGATGGGGAGGGACCTAATGTCCTTTATGACTGACGTATTTTTGCTTGCTCTTTTTACAACTATGCCCAAGGATGGCAGAGATCAAAAGTTCAAATATTGTCAACAGTTAGTCATGTTGAAATTGTTGCTGAGATGTGAGCTACATGCTGTGACCCCGTCTGCAGTGACTGGTGAAAAATTGCTTTCAGGAGACACCAAGATGCCAAAATGATTAAGTCAGATATACCATCTTATTCCCTGATCCATTTTTTCCTCTGAAGGGTCAGCTGTAGGATAATAAAACATTCTGAAAATGGCAACCATGAAAACAGAGTATTAAAACCATCATGCCTGCATAAAAGATGCAAAGCGCTCAGTTCTGTTTGTTTCCATCATACTGGAATTATCCCCTCTGTGGCCCTAGAAAAAACACCAGGATTTTTTCTTACCTCTTGCACACAGACCTTAGGGAGAGTCCAGAAAAGCCTTTCTTTTCAGAGGTGTTATAACAGTCACAAGCTCTAGATGGTACTATGCAATTGCTCTATTGGGTCCTGCCTTTTGTGATGGTTTCTTACTTTTTTTGTCTTCTACAAAATGTAGGGAAAGCAGAGCAGCAAAATGAAGTAAGCAAGAAACCTACCAAATAAAAAATAAAAAGGTCATGGATTTTTGTTCTGGACTCCATATTTAAATCAGCTTGCATTCTTGTATAATGGGCTAGATGTTCTAACAGTGCTTAACACATTAGCTTCTGGTATTTATGAGTTATGCTGTATCAAGGCAGTGTTTTCGTTATAGTTACTGACATAAAAAAGAAAAGAGAGAAGATTAATGCAGGATTTCCAAAGGGAAAAGCAGTTTGTTTCTTGTGGTTCTGAGTTCTTAGCTCATTGTGGTGTGTGTGCACAGTGTGTGTGAACATCTGTTCATACCTTTCTAACTTCAGTGGGGGCATTCTGCACACTGAAGATAACAGTTCTCTGCCAAAGTCAGATGATAGAGTCCTATGTGTGGACATGGCAAGCATCAATTTTGGGGGAAAAAAAAAAAGAAAAAAGAAAAAAAGAGACCATTTCTAAGAGCAGAAACTGTTATCTATACACAATTTCTCATGACCTTTTGCTTCAGAGTTAGTAGTAAACTGGGGGCCTTCACCACTCCTGATGCCATGGGAGACATACACTTTTTGCAAGAGAAGAGTCAGAGTTTCTAGCCTTTTGTGTATTCCATTTTTAAGGACTGCCTCACTGAGTTCAGAGACACAGCAGGATAAACAGCTATTTTCTACAGAACTGCAATAAAATATATCTGAGTACATAATAAATGCTAGGATATGGATTTTTCAGAGTGCTAAGGACAATTAAATACAAGCCTAAAATACAACGCATTTGCTTCTCTAGACATTTTAATTCAAAATTAAGGTTTTCTGTGGAACTCTTCAAAATGTAATTGCACTAGAACTCCATAAAACTCCAGTTGAGACAATAAGTGAATCACAATTGATACATTTTATTTTCCAAATACTATCTTACCAGATGTCTGGAATTTATTACCCTTAGATGAGCTCCTTTTTATTCTTAATCTACAGATATTAAAGTACCTGCAATTCCTGACAATCAGCCAAAGGTACAAACTCTACTCTGACACCAGCAAAATGAAGATATCTGAATTAAACAATAAAATTCAAGAACTAGTTAAAGTTCTATACAGCAGAACTGTATATGTAGCAGGCAAGACTGAAGATTACCTGTTTCTTATCCCCTCTATTCTGCCTTGCCTCTCTCTTCCCTTGACTTCCTCTGCTGAAGCAGTGGCAGAAAATAGATCCCTGAATCTTATAACAGGTGTAATTTTTTTCCTTCTTACTCAAGCAGTCCCAAGGCAACTTCTAATAATTTTCCCTTGCTTTAATCTGTGTCATTCTGAAATATCTATGTGAAGAGGTTGCATAGAAAATATTTTCCATTTTTAAAGTTTATTACAAAAATATAGCTTGAATTTTTTCTATGATTAAAAGCTTGAAAAGTACCTTTTTTCAGGAAAGAATATGGAAAAAAGGGAAGATACAAAAACGACCCAGAAACTTAGAGGAAAATGAAAATGTGGTGTCTTTCTGGGTAAGTTGGTGGGCACCAGCACAACAGTTGTTCAGTTGAAGAATGAAGTGGCTAAATGTGCCAGCTTTGTTGTATACTGGGTTGTGTTTGAGCCCTCATAAATGTTGTCTTGTTTTTTTCTACAAACTGCTATGCAACTGATACAAATCATTAAAAATCTGACTAGCTTTTTCCTCTTCCAATTTTTGGCATGGACTTTTCTGGGTGGATGTTTCTTGTTCTGACTGCAGCAAATGAAAAAGCTGTTGATGCAAACTGCAACTGATGATCAGTGTTTGGTGGTTGCCAAACATCAATATATGAATTTATTTGATTCCAGATGCCTAACTTTCAAGGAAGTGATAAAGAAACAAGGAATTAAATGGCCTGAAGGAATTAAAACTGACAATTACTCCAGGGTAAAATATAAACACTTGTAAGAACTGTTAAAAGCAAGAGAAAAAATATTCATGGTCATATTAAAAGGGCAGATATCAGTTTCTTCACATTTTTTGAGATCGAAAATGTCACTGAATGAAACTTTGCCAGCTGAAGCAGAAGAGCAGTTTGATCTTTCAGGGGAGACATGTTTGATGCTGTTGTCATCAAACCCCAGCTATAATTACTTAAGTTGCGTTCAAGGCCTTTGAAGTTCAATTCAGTTAATTCACTAAAAATGTTAGTTTGTGTTTGACAACAAAATAATCATGGTTTTATGCCATGAACACAGATTTTATCTGTAAGTTTACATACAGTTATACATATATGTATGTGTATTTTATGTATATACATATGTTGGGAAAAATTAATTTTATTATGTATATTTAATATTTAAAATGTGACTCAAGACAGTGGAACTTTTCAACATGTTAAGTGTTCTTCTTTGTGTGAGCAGGTATTCATGCCCATGATTTTCTGCATATAAATGCAACAATGAAATTGTCGTACAGGATCCAAAGTGCAGTCTTCCTGATTGTCCTTCCCAGGTCTGGCAAATATGGGATGCTCCAGAGAGAAAAGGATGAAACTCTATCCACATCATTATGAAAAAATGCAAATCCTTAATATTAAAGCAAACCCTGAAGCACAATCTTGTGTCATTATTCCAAACTCTGAACAATTAACTCTATGAAGCAGCAATGGTCTTATTAGCCATGCAAATTATAATTTCCACAGAACTACAGAATTTAAGGCTGTGAAAATTGAAAGGTGTTATAAGTCATCCTCTCCATCCTTCAGGTGAATCATCTGAGTTCTGCGCCTTTATTTACAGATGTACAGAGGTTGTTGGAAACAAGGTAAACAAAGATATGCACATCACAACCTGTAAGGCTAAACTTTGTTTTAAGGCTTTACTAGTCAAGAGTCCCTTGGTGATGATGGTATAATAATAAAATGGGAATATTGAACACAGTCAATACATAAACAGTAGGGCTGGTGGCATGGTGCCATGTGTATGATTTTTTATTTTTTTTTTTCCACAGGCACGCCAAATTGCTCCTGATTTCACCAGCAATCTTTTTTCTCCCAGCTTGTCACAGAGGAGCAGTATAGCAGAACAAGGAGCTAAACTCCCCTTTGATTGCTCTTCAGTAGAAGTGACTGGAACCATTGAAAATATGGTGGTGTTGAGGAGTTGCCTCCTGCCCCTTGCTTGGTGCTCCTGCCCTAGTACAGGGAGGTTGGAAGGGAATGTGAGTTGCACCTTTGGAGGTACCATGTTGCAAGTCTGAAGTATTGTCTTCAGTCAGTAATGAAGTACTTGTGTTTGTGGTATGACAGTCTCAAAATCATCCATCCTTTCATCTACCCATTCATCTAAATCTTCATCCTTCCTCAGGACTATCATGTAAAGCTTCGGAATATTTGTCATGGAGACTACTGGGTTTGATTAGGTTGGCAAAAGCTGGACAGTTTGCCAGTGCCAGCTGAGGAAAGAGGTGCTAACAGATGTCTGCAGCCTGAGGATCTGCAGCCTTTGGAGGCTGAGGAAAAGGTGAGTGGAAAAAAATAGTCACTGAAGCTCTTCAGCAAGTTTCTAGTTATCTTTTACTACTCACCTTATCTCTATTATTGTCACTTTTGAAGAACTAAGATTCTGCATCTGATCATCTAACTTCTTATTTCAAGCAGTTTTCCACTGCATTTACATGGAACAGTGCAACTATATTTCATGGAATTTTGCAGCCTCACAAGTTTCTTTGGGGAAAATAATAAAGTTTCTGGAGTAAGCTTTTGGAATGAAAGCTGAAGACTGCTCCTTACTGAAACATCTTAGTAGATTTAAAGACTTTCCCCAGCCAAATGAGACATGTTTGTGCTTTGCTTCCTTCCTGCAGCAGCAGCTGGAATTTTCTTTTGTGGAGTTTGGGAGAAGTAAATAAAGGCATCACTGTTGCAGTTTGCAAATGCCCAAATAAGTCATACATTTCTTTGTTTCTGTGTGTTTAATTGAAAAGGTAGTAGATACTTCCATGTGTTTTTATCTTGCCAGGATAATTCCTTTTATGAGGCAGAAGAATTAAAAATTATGGGCTAAGAGCCTCTTGCTGGCTTCTGTCTCATTCACTTTATGATTCTTCTCCCTGACGCAGTATGAACTTCTCTGGCTATTTAGAAGATGGTGTACTTGGTGTAACAACACAGAATTAAGCTTCAGAAAAACACCTGACATCTATTGCAAAATTTTGACGCTGTACAAATGGATCTAGGCAGCTTGCTTGCACAATTTATATGGTTTAAGATTAAAATTTCATGTATTTAATTAGGAAACGTAAATAAAATGAATGGTTTATTAAAATCAGCATGTAGATCACTATCAGAAATCGAGGAGTCCTAAGGTCAAACTGATTTCATTCAGACATCTGCATTTGGATATGATTCCTTAAAATGAGGCACGCAGTGCTTTGAAAATGTTGGTGCTTTGAAAGCGTTGTTAGCTGGCTTGATAGACCAGTAGGGAGCTATTATTTCTATCGCATGCTCTGAGCAAAAGCACTACTCTCTGTTGACATCCTAAGGATAGAAGCACAGGCAGCTTATCATGATATAACTGTTTGTATAATGTTTATGTGGAAAATAAAGACTATTATTTTTTGGGTTATACTATGGAAAATTAAATTCTTTTCCTCAAGGAAGAAAAGAAAGTGAAATTACTTTGTTCCTACAATAATGGGAAAGAAGATTCAAGCCTGGTGTCTGTTTTGAAAGTCTGGGGGAAAAAAATCTCAGCAGCCCGATAAATCGTGTATTTTATTATTTGGTATTCCTCACATAAAAGGAACACAAATGAAAAGGCCTGACCTTTCCATGGGCTTTAAACAGAGCTCTGACAATAGTCAATGCTTACAGCTAATAGTTGTGCAATTTAAGTTGTGCTGTATAATGATACATTTGTAAACAATTTTTTTCCTCTTTTCCTAGGTCAACATGAGTAGCAAACTACTGCAACTAGGTATAAAAATAAAGTATTGCTTTCCTGATGGTTGTTATCATCAGTCCTATAATTACAGTTGTGCGGAACTACCCAGGGAAGATGTCGATAAGGGAGCCAAGAAAATAACAGGCACAAGAGAGGAGCAGACAGTCATTGCCTTCCTGGTGGCCTGAGCACTGCACTAATCAACTCATGTGCTGTTCTTCTCTGATGCTCTTCTGAAACAAAATCTAATAAGGAACTGTACAAATATGTTGTGATGGGAGGAGACTATAAGAGACAGTCTAAAGGCAAAAAAGTATGGGAACTGAAATGAAACCTGATGTGCTGATGTAACAAGACATCTAGCAATGTCCAGATGGACTGTCAAGTCTGGAGAAAATCAAAACTGCATCTCAAAATAGAAATTTCCCCTTTCCCCTGGTTAACCCACTTTTCAATGCTTCTTTGTCATTTCTTTCTTTTTTTTTAATTATTATAATGCAATAAAGTTTTTATTTTATTTTTTAATTACTTACCTTCCAGTTTCCCTATAGGTAGAAGTCAGCAGCAGCTATTTCAGTACCTGCACATCTGGTGCCTCATAAAGGGATGTGTCAGAACTATCAGAAATGTTTAAAACAGTGCTTAGACCAACCAGCATCTATCAGTTCAGGTGCAGAGAGAGAGAGGCAGAACCCAATTAGAAATAACTATGGGACAAAACTCTAGCAGATGTTTAATTACCCTTGCTACCTACCTTGCAACAGACTGAAGGTGCAGTTGGTGCTGTATGCATGCATTGTTTCAGGACTCGTTTTGAATTTCCAGGTGTAGTGCCGTCTGAACTAACACTCAGTGGTCTTACCACTCCGCTACAGCTATCCTGCAAAGGATGCCTTGTTGCATGGTGTATGTTTCTGTGCAGTTTGAATATGCTTAGAGCAATATGTTTCACAAATAAAATGTTGATTGTATTGGTAAGGCTGGGTGAAAGGTAATGTGCTCCTACCAGTGTTCTTCAACTGGGCAGATATCCTTTAATTTCCTATCACTTTCAAAAGTACTTACATTTCACCAGTTTTAGTTATCCTTAATCAATGTGGAAGTGCAGCTTGGACTGCTGACACCTGCAAAGCTACAGGATTCTGTAGGTAAGGCTAAGTAAGGCTTTCTCTGCAGTACCTGAAAGGTATGACTGTTGCTCTTCTAACAATGATGCTCCAGCACAAGGAGAACATGCACCTCCCACCTTCAGTTGGACTCTAGGTCATTCCAAGGAATGATTTCCATACTTGGTCATTAACTTAATCTAGTGACAAATTGAAAAGCATTATCTATCCTGCCAGGATAGAAAAATGATGGGGTTTTTTATCCTTTCACAGCTGCAACTGAGAGAAGCAGAAATTAATATTGCTCCTAAATGTGGATCGAGGCTGGAGTGATGCCAGACTAATAGGGTAAGGGTAAAAACTTGCTTGCTTTTGACAGGAGACAGGCTTTAAATTTACTTCCTAAGCTGATAGGTTATGAAATGGAGTTCTGCAAAGCTAGTAGACAGGCATTAATTTTTATTGCTAAAATTGTGTGTGTGATGTTGGAAAAACAACCAGTCTACAAAAGAGTGCCCTGTCACTGAAGTGGAACATTTGGCAATGAATGAGTTACAGCTTTTTCCTCCTCAAAAGACTAAAGAAAAACTACTCTTTCCTCTTGGGGAAAAGCTGTAGATTGACGAATAAGTGAAACAAATGAGGGTCCATAGACTCTCTTTTAGGAGATGTAATATTTTAGGTAAGTTTGAAAGAAAATGCTTCATTTTTTGTCGTACTTTAATATTCCTGAGCTCAGGGTGATGAGACACATCAATCTTCATTCTAACTACCATAACCTTGGAAAAGTTTCCTTTTAGTTTGGGAGACCTGAGGATCTGTAAAAGCACCTTCAGTGGAAAAGTGTCTTTGAGCCTGAGAAGGATGGAGGGTTTTTTTGCTTTTCATGAAAGGGCCAGCATTCACTGATGATGACTGTCAGCAAAACTTTATTCCCGTGGGCTGCTCTTTTCATTGCCCACCATTGTCTGAGTCCCTGGGAGAACTGGCATGTGAGGATAAGTCATTCAACTTCACAAAAGTCTAAGGAAACCGGTTCAGCTTAAATATGAACAGTGCTAAATCTTCCCTTGACCTTGGCGTTGTCCTAGCCATTGGTTTTCCCAAATTCAGTTGTATATTTCTGCATCCATTTCTAGCTCTGTATGTTTAGATTTCATGTGTGGATTCAAGGAGGCAACCACGTGTGGCAGAGCTTCTAAGGCATGGCCATCTTTTGACCTTATATCTCATTGACTTTCACCGTGTTTAGTTTTGTTCAGAACAGAGTGGTGTGTTGTGTGCTTTCACATCAACTTCTACTTTCTTCCTTGCTTTGCTATGATTTTATATGGGCAGCAACTAGAAAAGAACATTTATATGTGAAAACTTTACATTTCACTATTGAAATGTACTAAAATGCAATTCCTGCCATACCTAAATGAGAATAAAAAGGAAAATGTGCATGTACTCTTGTCAGTAATTAATGTGTGCAGTTTCAGTGCTCTCATTAGTATCTTAGCGCTTTGAGAGAGTGTTTACCGGTAACAGTGGTAACAAAGCTGAACCCAGCGCAGCAGCAGGCAGGAGAGAGCAAAGGAAGAAATGGGACGTTCTGTCTGATGATGCCACTTTGGGGCCTGAACAAAAACGACCTCAAACAGACAAAAAGCAAATGCTATGTAATTAATAACAGGGGAGAGAAAAATCTTTAGTGCATTTTAAAAGAGAAAAGAAAAATATTCAGAAACTACCCCAATGGGAAACACAATTTCAAAAATGTTATTTAAAAAAATCTGAAACATGCAAGGAGTCCTCTAAACCTGGATCATTATTTTTTTTAATCTAGCTGAAGGTGCATATTTTGTACTTGGCTTTGTGACAATGAGTGGAAAAAGAATGAAATAATTCTAAGTTGAGAAAAAAAAATCTCTTCAGAAAGAAAATTTCTTCATATGCAGGAATAAATACGAGTGAGAAGAGCTGTGAACATGGTATTTCCAGCTGAATCAGTGACAGAGATGCCCTGAGAAAGAAAGATTGTGAAGGTAAGGTGTTATTAGTGAGATTCTGATATAATTTTGCTACCATTCATCAGTGCTTTCTTTAACTTGATGATCTTTTCCAAGAAAAAATATCAAAATTTAGCACTTTGCGCATGGTGTTTTGTGGATGAACTTGAAATGTGCTGAGTAACTACAGCTGAAGATGGTGGGAGTTGTACAAGCTCAGCATCTTTTTTTGAGATCTGACTCTGTGTACACATTCACTGTGCAAACAGCTAATCAGGTTTCAAGAGTGATAGAAAGAAAAGTTTATTCTCCTTCCTCCAAAAGCAGTTAATTTCCTGGGATCTATTGAATCAAACACTGTATTTATGACATTCAGTTCCTCACTTAATCAAAACTAAACACTTAATTTTATACTTCATACCTCCAAAAAGGAGGGTGAATCATTTATAATGAATAATTTTATGAATTTGGCCTTTTTCTGTTCATGAATTATCCACAAGAGATCATGACTTCTTCAAGGTACTTCTACTCAGATTGATTCGCTGAGTAATTCTTGGTCCGCAGCAATTTATTGTGAGGTTTGATATTTAACATTCCAGCTGTTCTGATTGGACTCATTGGGAGATATTATAATTGCCAACTCAGTGTGTAGATGTCCTAAAATGTTTTCAGGCTGACTCATTGCAACTGCTTCAGCACTTTTTATAACTTGATATATTTTTTGTTTGTTTGCTTTTTTTAAGAAAACTGCTCTCAGTAAGCTTATTTTTGGAGTCATTGAATGCAAAAGTGCCATAACCTCGATGAAATCATCTGTTAGTGATCTTGATGGAAGGCATAAGAAGTCTGGAAAGTAGCTAATGCTTTGAAAACCTCTCTGCAGGACAGGGCATTGTTTGAAGCTGAGGTAGAACAGATCTCTCAGCCTGTTTAATACAGTGCTTGTGACTATCTAGATCAATATTTAGGTCAATGGGTGTGTCCCTCATCAAAGCTGTTCTTTAAGTCAGTTTGCAGCAAGATGGGTTGTGGTTACCACAGAAGAAAGCTAGGAGATGCTCTTATTCCCATAGGCATTCACGTACTTAGGATCGCTTGTATTTACTTAAGGCTGCTGGGTATGACATCATAATCCTAACACAAGTGTACAGTGTTTAGTTGTTTGTGAGAAACTAATAAAGGCTTTGACAGATTCAAATTTCAAGATAAATGGGTGGCTCTTAATTCACATTTTGGCTTTTTATAACAGGAAGAATGAAAACCCAGGATATTCTGGAGCATATCAACATATTTTTATTTCTACTGGCATTCTCCAAGTCCTATCATGCAACAAGCCATCATATAAAACAGGTTGCTTAGTTATACAGATTGATTTATTCTTTGCTCAATCCATTTTGTTATATGAAAATATTTCTTAACAGGACTGCCAGAGCAACACAATTGGTGATACGGAGAATAGTTAATACGAGATTCTTAATTTGTTGATAAGCTCCATAGAAAGAGATAATCACCAATTTGGTTGTTGAAGACATAATTACGTATAATTTATATCCCTTATGGAAAAGGCAAGGTTTGCTGATTACACGTAGAAAAAGTTTATGTCAGACTTTTTCTTTTCAGAGGCTCAGCGTATGCCTGAACTATGTGTATATAAGAAGTAAAGTCAAACCTAGAAAATTATGCAGATGCCTCAGCATCTCAGAGCATGAGGCCAAAGATGTAGGCAGTTCCTAAAGGCCCATTTACATTAAGGTATCTTGGTCTTGCGCCTTCATTTATTGATTAGCTTTTTGATAGGTTCTGTGTTAGAGTACTATACAAAAAATCCTGTTATGTACACCATATTAAACCTAAACTATATTACAGATCATGATTTTGGCAGGCTTTCTGTCCTCCCTTTTCATACATTTGTAAAGCACTGCCAGGAAAACCTGTGGATATAGATTTATGCAAAAGAGTTTAGTGGGAGGGAGGAGGGTGCATACATGGACTAGACAATCTCTTTCAGCCTATTACTTTATGATTCAGTGAATTTAATCTAATTTAAATAGAAAAAAACCCCAAGGAATCAGATCCTCAGTTTGTACAAATTAACATTTTTCCTGGACCCAATTCCTCTATGTTCTGGAAAGGTAGGGAAGGTTTTTTGCTCATGTGGAGGAGAATTCAGCTGTTGGAACAAATGCCTCCTCCTGAGCTCTAAATGTACTGTGATTGATTGAGTGTGACTGCCTGAGTGTGATTGTCCATGTTTAGAGCATGGAATTTCTTGGCATGGGAGCTGTTTGAAAAAAATGAGATATGTACATGTTCGTGCTTGTGAGTAGATGCATTTAAATGAGGAAGTCAGAGAGAATACATTTGTAGTGTCCAGAGGCCAAAAGAGACAGCTTTGGATTAGAAGACCAAGGAGGGTTTAACCAGTTAATATTGAGAACAACTGATGTGTGGCAAAGTTAATGTATCTTATTTAAAATGGGAAGATTTATTATTATTATTGTTATTATTATTATTATTATTATTATTACATTATCTTCTATAGATGGAGTAGTAGTATGGAAAGTAATATGAACAGAATTTCAGTCAGCTCCCCGTCACTGCCAATACATGCACTCATATGCATAAATGCGTGTGCACACATCAAAGGAAAGCCTGAAGACTGAGACCGTGACTGTAACTACTGGGCTTTGGTCTGCACGTAGGGAATAATGAAACTCGACTATTTTATGTCAAAAATCAAAGTTTTCCAAAGCATATGAATGGAACAGACCAGTCTGCCAAAACATCTAAGAGAACCATCTCTGCAGAGCTATTATTTCTCTTTTTTGTTATCTGCAGACAATTACACTGCACATAAAAAAACCCCTGACTCAGGGCCATCAGATCAGAGATCACCTTTTTTGCACCCAGCTGCTTAAGCTGTTGTAGGACTCTGGAGGCACACATTTAACCAAAGTAACAGGGCAATGATCACCACAGAGATCTGGGACTTCCTTCTTTCTTGTCTAAAGAACTAAAGTTACTATTGCTACAGTGACATTGAACTAATTCTTTTATACAGAAAGAACACTAAGTAAGATAAAAATGTCATTTCTCCTTTTACAGAAGGGTCTGATTCAAAGAAAGCAGTTCAGTAAACTTTTTAAGTGGCTACGACTTCAACAAACCTGAAGAGTGTGAGGTTGTACAAGTCATCACATGGAAGTGTGTAATAGGGCCTGGCAGCAGTGGGTTTTATTGTTTATAAGCTCTAATAAAATCTGGAAAGCAAATGTGGAAAGCATAAATAAAATCATATGTAAATGTACTGGTGATAATATTAGAACATTAAGAATAGCACTTTAAATATTCAAGTAATTAGATACTAACTAATCCTCATAACACATCTGTGCATTGGGTGGATAAGCATTACATCTCTAGTGAATGTGAAAGCTGGAGCAGAAACCAGAGGTGATTGGAGCAGAGGGTGGGATGTGAAGTTTTTCTGTTACTAACTCTTCCTCTGTTCTGGATCATGCTGCCTATGCTCCCTGTGTTCTGGCATTCAGACGGTATGTAGGAAAGTTGTCTTGACAAAGGCGGTCTTTTCATGCTGTTTAAAAGCCCAGTGATGGTGTTATTCCAGGGCGCAATTGCTCAGATTCTGGTTTTGCTAGTCTCAAAGTAACCATAAGCAGTTTTAGTGTGGACTTCTAGTTATCCCTACAACCTTTAGTATCACAGCACCCATGGAAAGGATCATGAAACAGTACTTACTAAATATTTTCTGAACTTCTTACCCAAGAAAATACACTTTGGTTTAAATTGATTGATGTAATTGAATTGTGTGTTGGGTCTATACCAAATTAGAAATCAAGAAAATTGATGAAAAATGCAGAGTGAGGCAGGAGAAGCTACTTAAAAATCAACTTATCTCATTTTCCCCAGCAGGGCCAGTGGCTGCAGTGTCTGCATGTGGTGGATATGCTCTGTGTACAGAAGTGACTACCTGTGGTTGCAGTTTGACCCCATTCTCCTGTCCAGTGTGACCATATCCTTTGCTTGGGTAGCATCTGGATGAACATCTGTAAAGGTCAGACATGGAATGCTTTTGGTCTATGCTCGAAGCTTAGACAACTCTTTTACAAAAATGGAGAATGCAGGTGGGGTTACCTTTCATCCTTAAAGTCTTGCTGCAGAGTTGGAAATTAGATGATGTGCTGGGGTTGATTTCTGGCTGCAAATATTTGAAATGTATTTGGAGGACTATAGGTATACCCTGACTGAATGTTGGCACTTAGCAATCATTGGATCATTCTCATAACATAGCTTCCATTTTTGAATTCTCAATGAAAAGAAACTGTTATTTCCACTTTTGTGCATGAAATGTCTTGGAAGAACAGTAAAAAACCTGTATATATTTCTAAGCCTTTCAAGTTGGAAAGCCTGTGGTTGTGAAATTCAGTCCTTCTGAAAACCTTGCCCAGGGGGAAATTTGGAGAGAAATTGAGGCTCACTTCTGCATTCTTATTGTTTTTACCATGGTTGAAGAAAGCAAACTGCTAAGCAGCCAACCATTTAGAGATGCAAAATACTATTTGGTATTTACAACATACACATGAAGTCCTGAGTGTGAGTAGCTTTCAAAAATGTCTCTTGTTTTTTTATTTTATTGGGGTTTTCTTCTTTCTTTTTTGTTTTTATATTATTGTGATTTCTCATAAACCTCTCACAGACATGTACATTAAAGGAGGATTTAGATGAAAACTGTGTGGGTTTTGACTAGTCCAGGAGATGATTAGGAATGGCCTTTACACAAAACAACATATGGCAGAAGACTTTAAAGCAGAGAAAATAAGAGCAATGCTGAAGAAATATAAAGTATTGTGTGATGTCTCCAGACTTGAGACAAGGATCCTGGACTCCATGTAAAGTGTAATTGAGCCAGTGCAGGGATTTAAAGTGAGGAGTAAGCAGTTGCATTTCCAAAGAGAAGATATAATGCAGTGAGGCCTGGGAAAAGGAAGCTGTAATGATCAAAACAAGAGAATTTAGAAGAAATTAACAAATATTCAAGTGGAAAGAAGAAAACAGGAAAAAGTAATTTCAGGCTTGCAAGAAAGAACAACATTAATTGATTGAATAAACCTTTTCCCAACAATCATGTGCCCTGAGATTTCAGGTTTATTTTGCGTGGAGTCCATGCTCAAGACAGCTCAGGTTCTTTTGACCTTTGTAATATAATAAATGCCAACCATGTCAACTCAAATGATTTTCTAGAACGTTCTAGCAACTTTTTTTTATTCTCTGTTTTCCCTACTTTTCTTCCTGAAACCTCTTGCTGTCCAGCATATGGTAGTAGAGAAGAAGTGGTGCCCCACCTCTTCGGCTATCTCTGGGTCCTAGTTATTTGGCTTTAAAAATATATCACACAACAGTTTGTGAGTAGTAGGGGTAAATGTGCATAGGACTTAGTCAAAGTGTTTTTTCTAGTCAAATGGTTCCAAAGTCTGCACCTAGAGGACAGGCAGAAACAGCAGCTTGATGAACTCTACTCATTTTGTCAGCGGACACTGACTTTTTTTTCCTTTCATCTGTTGTAATATTTCATCAAAATGGCAATTGGAAAAATGTGCTTCACTATTTGTGAGAAATAAAAAAAGATGTCAAGGCTTGTTAATGTCATTGAGCAAAACTGTGTGGATTTTAGGATTATATAGCTGCAAGTATTATGGAATTATTAATTTAAAAATCTATATATGAATAAAGCATCTGGTGAATGAATAAGAGTAATTTCTCTCACGTGGATAGTTTAAATACCAGCTGTCTCCATCCTAAACCATATTTTTTCATAAAAGCTTTTAAAGAGTCTGTCTGATGGTTGTGAAATTCTAAGATTTATAGGCAGTGTAAGGTCTGCCTATACAAGGATCTGAATCTTGGCTCATAATTAAAAGCCACCTCCAATGAATGGTTCAAAACAAGTGCAAAAGACCCCCAGGAGAAAACAAACAATTAAGCTTTACAGACTGACTCCTTCTAAATGTCTTGTCAAAACTGTAAAAGCTTCATTTTAATATAGAGGATCAACTCAAAGGGGATAAAAGAAAATGTGAAAATTTTCCTTTAGTTATCTGCTGGACAGGTGAAAGAATCTGACAGTCTCTGAGATCATTAGAGTAAATCAATATAATTGATAAATTGCCATGTTCTTTTATGATGGCTTTACCTGTACTCTTCATCTTTATCCATTTTCTTTCTGATATTAGTGACAGACTAGAAAAATGGCCACAAGCTACTTTTGAATAGTCCTCCAACTGTCCCTAGATACTTTTTAACACACTTCAGTGTTACTTTCTTCTTTATTCTGACACATATTTCATACTGACTGTATGTTGAATTGTTTTTCACAATTTGAATATTTTCAAAAAGTCTAATGAAAAGAGAGAAAATATTCAGATAAACCCAGCACTCTGTGGATGTGGTCTTTCTGAGGTCCTTGTCAGACAGTGTAAACTGATGGTCTCTGAGAGCTTCTTCATTCAGCTCCTGAAGAATGGGTTTCTTGCAGTGCTTTCAGAATGCAAGGAAACACAGCTGGTCAGAAAACAAAATTCTCTTTGGGAAGTTGCATCAACACTTAGAAAATTTGTTTGGAATTATAGAATAGAATCATAGAATCACTGAATCAATTGCATTGGAAAAAAACCAGATGAAGGATTTTGAGTCCTTCTAAGCCACCCCCTTTAGTTTTTTCAGGTGAGTATACTTCTGATGCAATACAAAAATGAACCATGTTAGTCACTACTAGCCATAGAGGTAACACTGACTATGGTTCTAGGATTTGACCATCTTGCATCAGTGAAAGCCACTGCATCAGTTTCCAGCTGATCTCCAGGTCTGACCTCTTCTCCTTGTGTTTCTTCAATTTCTCAATATTTTCAGCTCACATGTCTGAGTTCATCATGCTGTGGACAATGTCATTTGAACCTGAAATTGTTAAGTCCATGCGCATTGTTCATAATACTTGACACACTGCATAATCGAGTGTGCTTCCAGTAAACAGGGGGGAAAAAAAGAAAAAAGAGAGAAAATCTAACAGATTTCCTGCTAAAATATACTGGTTTAGGATTAATGTTACTTCACTTTATCCTCCATAATTCCATTTCATAGTCTAAAGAAACACCTAATGACTAAAATAGCTAATAACTACTTGATGTGTGTTTTTTTGCAGATTTTTTCTTTGCAGTACATGTAGAATTTTTCTGTTCTCATTCAGAACAAAGACAAACCTTAAAATCACAAGAATTTGTTTCAAATTGTAACTATTATATAACATTAGAAAAGCATGTTGAAATGTGACTAGAGACACAACCCATGTCTTTTGGGATCTTCAGTCATGGTTTGAAGATAACAGGCATCAGAGGTAGAACCACTCACAGTATATGTGGTTTCAATTCAGCCTGCTTCCAGCAACATGCAAATTTATGCTTTATTTCTCTTATTTCGCTTCTAATTCCGAATGGGCAACAGGAAAAAATTAAACCCAGAGGGGCTTCAAAAAGATTCTTAAGATTTTAGAAAAAGTAAAATCTCGATTGATTCTCTTAACCACCTTGAACACAGAACTTCTAACAGAAGTCTTTGTGTTTGTACAGCATATCTGTTAGAGCAGCACTGAGTTTCTTCCCTGAGATGCTGATGTTTTAGCATGTAACTCAGAAGTACTTGTTCTTCCAAGTGTCAGTATTCAATGACAGGAAAGAAAATAAGCTACCTTTCTTAAAATGTAGTGTTTTAATTGAATGCACAAAAATGTTACAAACCATAATTCTACTGAATTTTTCTAAGTGCTTTCTGGAAATCATAGCGTAACGACATTTGCATTTTACAAGAAAAGTGCATTAGTGACTTTTATATGGGAAAGAGAGGTTAATTCAATTCTGGGCTGTAACGGAGGTTAAACATAAAGCTTTAATGTTCTGGAGTTCATCCCAAAATAATAATTCTGCTAATGAAATAACTCATTTGTAATTCAACCAGACTAAATGGAAGTGTTTTTAAGAATTGATTGCTTAACACTTATAAGCCAGCTTGAATCTCATCACTCTTTGGACAATGAAGCATGTTTTAGAATTGTGAGGGTGTTTCAATATCATCCTAAACACCACATATTTAAAAGCATGTCTTCAAATTACTTTATAGTGCTGAATTATCATTTTTTTGATGAACCACTTATAGATCTAATATGTTCCCTAAAAGTACATGGGTATGATGACTAGCTAATGCTGAACAATCTTTCCTGAAGTAATTCTGATTGAATTGGTTATTACAAAAAAATATGTATTACAGCTTCAGCTTCTTTTTTTTTCTGTTCACAAATCATTTGTGAACAATTTTTTGAGCACAGGAGTATATACATTATTCATAAATACTTATTGGATAGTCTCAATTAAAAAAAGAGTCAGACTATAGATTGTCTGTGATTCATTGAGCTATTCAATAGCTGGACTGTTTTGTGTCATGTTTTTTTGGTGGCATGTCTGAATCACGGAAGACAAGTAGTACATAACAAATCTGTTGTTCATGCCTTAAAGTCTTGACTTTCACGATGTTAAGTGTATTAGGGTGAAAATTTGTCTCTCATTAAAAGCATCTGTGAGCAAAAACTTTTCCAGAAAGTCGCAAATGACTCCTAATTCATGGAGAAAGTATATGCATGAGTGAATTTGACAGTGTTTCATTGTAGAAAGCATTCTTCAAAAACCTAGAAATATGGATCTGCAATGTCTCTCGCCAAAGTAAAACCCAAATCACCAGATTAGTCTTTCTTTTTCTGCCACTACCTACCTCCACATGCCAAAGTAAAACCCCCAAAACCAAAGCCAAACCCAAAACAAAGGCAAGCCAGTGCAGGTTATCACTCAAAGGTACAGACTGATGTCTATCTCCAAAAAAGAAAGTCTTTTGGACAAATCTCAGGACAATGATGGGTTCATAAATGAGAAATGCTCAACACTTTACTAAGTGCCAGGTGCCCCTCAAAGGAAACAATGTATTGCATAAATAAATCTGGGATTGGAATATATGCACCATTCAGACCACAGCACTCTCTGACCCTGGCGTTCCAGGTAAGGAAGAGTCATGCTGGGATCCTGGAGGGGAGCACATGCCCCGACTCTGGCCCTGTGGAGTATCTGCAGCTTATCTGGGTGAGAAACTAGGGATCAGACACCGACAGCTGATGTCAAAATTTGATGCCCAAATATGAGCATTTAAACTAAAATGCCTGAAAATGTTCAACTACTCTTCTAATTTTCTGATGTCTTTTTTTTTTAATGAAGGATGCGTCCATCTTTCCTGTATTAAGAAGGCTGCTTTGTCAGGCTTGATTTTATGCATAAATTTAGGCGTAAACTATAATACTTATACTAGTTGGACCACTTTTGACTCTCAAAATGAGTGGCTTTCTGTATTTCTCATCAAAGTTCAGTAACTAACTAGAAGGAAATCAAGGAGATCTGATCTTAGCCATAGGACTAGAGCAGATTTCAAGCCTCTTCCTCATCCTGACAGCAGGATCTCTTCTCCCCTTGCACAGTGGCTGATCGATTGGCATCCTCCATGAGAAACAGCAGCAGATGGCAGAAATCTCCCTCCTATAGAAACAAAGTAAAGCTGGGCATCTGCCACTGTAGAAGCAGGGAAATAAGGGTAAGAACAGGAAGGCTGCTGCCCAAGCCAGAGAGCTGGCCTTTTTGAAGAAAAGAGCTGCAGGCAAAATAGAAATTTCTTATGGATCTAATTCCCAGGCTGGCTATTAGCTGAACACACTGATTTAAAAACTAACTTCTCTGTCAGAGCAATGTGTTTCACAAAGGCATCTACTCATGATCTGAAGACATCAAGAGATGAAGATGGACTCTCCTTTATATTTTTCACAGTGGCTAATCACTTTTGCAATTACAAATTGGTGCATGATTTTATATTTGGCTTCATTTCTAGCTATGGTTCTTTTTATATCTATCTTTGTTAAAGAACCCTTTAGCACTTTCTATTTTTTCCCTTTGGAAGTATTTAGACACTGCAATTATGTCACTCTTAGTCTGCCCTCTCAAAAGCTAAATTACTTGAGCTGTTAAATTTTTTCACTTTAACACATTTTCTTCAGCTCTCAAAGTCAATTTTTATGACCTTTTGCTTCACCTTCTTCTGTTTTCTGATGTCCTTCTCAAATTTTGGCCCCTAGAACTTTTGGCAGCATACCAATACCAGTCCTACTTTTGCTACTTACATGTTCAGAGATTATAATAGCCCATTTTCCTACAACAGTGCCCAAGTATTGAATTGCTTATTGGCTGTCACTGCAAAAGACATTTTGGAGTGATATCTTTCCTACTCTATGGTTGGCACATGCACTCTTCCTTTTGGCCATATTATTTTGTGCTTAGATATAATTAAACATATTTTGTTTGAGTAAACCCAAGTCTTCTTGTGATTGCTGTTAAGCATCCCATCAGTCTTTGCCTTAGATGACAATTGAATCAAGTATCACTGTATATTTATTCCAATTCACCGATGAAAAAGTGGAATAGGATCAGACTTATTTTTAGTCATAATAAGATTCCTTTTAAAAAACTCCTGTCAGCAAATATTCTCCATATGACAAACACTTCTTGGCCCAACCTAGCTCTTACCCCACCTGATGTGTGCCATATCCTACAGTGTCAATTTTAATCAGAATGTTCTATAGCACTACAGCAAATGTTGCAGAAAAGCACCAAGCATCTTGGTCTCTGAAGCTACATTTAGAGATCAAACAAAATCCCCTCAAGGGAGGAAATCAGATTTCCTTGGTATTCTATTAAGTCATTTTTGTTGTCATTAAGTCTTTATTTCTCTCTCTTAATACTTTATCAGCTAAATCCTTTTTCATTTTTTTCTGTAATTTTTCTTTGGGATTGATGCCTGGCTGGATGATTTACTGAACTCATCACTGTTGAATGGTTTTCCATTTGAACACTGATAAACAATGTTCTTCCAACTTTGTGGTGTTGGAAGCATTCAGAAATTGCATTGCTTCAGCAAAAAACAAAACCCCTACAACCCCTTCCACAAGCAAATGAAAAATACCCCAAACACATGGAATCGATGTCTTTTCTGATGAGTCTTGTGCATAGTTCGAGGCAAAGATAATAAACAGATTGTTTATATTTTTATTTTCTTTTGATTCGGTGCTTGTTCTATTGGGGTTTTTTGTTTTTTTGTTTTTAGTATGTGCTGTTTAGCAGTCCTCTTGTTGACTAGCATCTTGCAGAGTACTCCTTCCAAGTAAAGAACAGGAATATTTTGAACATTCAGATTTTTAATGGTCAGTGCTTCCATTTTCACCCTGGAAATGTTACCACCTATTTCTGACGCTTCTATTTGTTTTCAGCAAGCACAGATTATAGGTGCTGCCAAATCTATTTGCTTGACAGAGGCCACAGCTCCATGTCCCCAGGGCCCACTGGGGGGATGTATTCCCTGTGGCTGGTTGGAAAGAAAGCCCCTCACTGGAAAAAAACATGAATCCAGCAGTAAGGGTCAGGTGCTCAGCCTGTCCTGCCACAATTCACATCGTCCCCTGGTCTCCTCTTGCCACACACAAACACACGCATGGAAGGCTGCACTCCCCAAAAAGTCCTTCCCAGAATCCCACCATTGGCCCATGCCTCTGGGGGTCCACTGGTTTGTGAGGTGACCCCCATAGCCTTTTCTGTCAGTTTTTCTGGGGGTCCACGGGTTGGCACCTCCCCTGGGACAGGAGGAAACAGGACAGGGATTTTCCCAGGCTTTTTTAGAGTGCCCCTTTCTAACCCCTGCCATTGCTTCTCTGTGCTCATAGAGATGAGTCTCAGTCCCATAACCTAGCACTAAAAGCTTCTGATTGCACAGGTGTTGATAGGCCTGGGTTCAATATTGCCTCTTCATTCTTCCTTCCCTACTTTCTGGGGTGCGTTGTCACTTGCTATCTTATTGCTAGCAGATAGCTAGCAGATACATGTAGTATGCCCAATTTTTTGTTGGTTTCTTTACTGTGGAGGTGAAGCTTTTGACTAATTATTTTTCAGATGCTTAGATTTTCACTTGTGTTGTTGGAGCTGTCTCTCAATTTTGATTGTACTTTTTCTCGGCTTTTGGAAATTACCACTTTCAAAGTGCTGCCTGCCTGTCTGTCTGCCTATCTAGAAAGCCCTTTGGAACTGTCCTCTTTTAGCCCATGTTGAAAACAATTTGATTGCTACCATTGATCTTTAAATAACTGCCAACCACCAGTCGAGTGATTTGGTCATCTCCTTTGTTATACAATAGTTGCCTCATGTTGGGTTGAGCATGCTTTGGTTTAAGAATAGAGATAAGCATTATATATCAGAAACTCTACTGACGATTTACTGTAAGTCGACTGAAACCTGCAGCATGCAACTGCAAAACTGAAGCTTCCAAAAAACACACCTCTAGTCCCACATCACTGATAAGTAAGGATGAGTTCATCTTACTCTGTAGTTTGATTAGGTGATCTGCAACCCCTCATCAGAACCCACTCTTGGGTTTTGTTAGTGATCCCATTGATCCATGTATGTTCAGGGTCCTGGTGTTCTGAGTTATCAATAACTCTAAGGCAAGTAATTGCCTTCTAAAATGAGCACACTTTCAACCTCTTTCCCTTACATAGCCTTTCCCAGACGGGTTATAAGCTGTGATTTTATCATTCTAAACAAGAAAAGAGTCCCATCAGGTTTCAGTAATGTGAATTGTATTGAATTTCTTCTAATCAACAACAATTTTGAATTATTTTTGTTTATCATCTGGATTTCTGCTGATGATACAAAAATAAGAGAAACTTACTATTTTCATTATCTTTGCCACATTACTTCAAAATGTTTGGAATATGTTGGACTTAAGTTTCATGAATTATTTTCTGAATATCTTTCCTTGCATGTCTAGTTTTCAGACCTTTTTTAATCTTTCATATAGTTTCTAAGAAACAAATTGTTTACCTTACCTATATGACTCAGGTAATTTCTTCACTATCACATTTTCCTCCAGGGGAATGCGTCCTGCTACCATCTACTGTCTACTTCATTTGCACCTAGCAATATTCTCGACAATTTTTACCTTTTTTTGCCCCTTAGTTTAGAAATATATCGGAGAAGATCACTTGAACCTATTTCTTTATCATCTCTTATCCAAGACTTGGACAATTTCCCCAATATGTGTAAGTGGACAGATGCCAATAATTTTTTGACTTTTAGTCCTCCTTACCTCTGAATGAATGGTCAGCTTTCTCAAGATGATATCACTGATGAGGGCTGTTTTCCTTTCCGAGCTGATTATGCACTACAAGTACAGTCTGTTTGTGAAGACAGATGTTCTGTCTCTTAATTAAGATGCTTAGATAGTTTGATTCAGAACATTTGATAATCTTGCACTATGTATGAATTGCATTGAATGCTTCCAGGGAATCTGTCTTTGATACCACAGCTAGTAGATGTTCTCTTGCTTTATATAGTTTGCCCAAAATATACTGAATGTCTGTTTATGATATAATAGCTATTTTGAAAGGAACAAGAAGAAATGTGCACTTCAGAGGACCACAAGAAATTTCACAACACAGACAAAAGAAGACAGATGGACTAAATCGGAGACGGAGTGTGGTTTCTTATATGAAAATGAAAAAGAAAAAAAAAAAAGAGAAAGAAAAGTTCCAAGATTGTTATTTTTCTGCAGTTATATTAATAGCTGTGGAGACTGGTAGAGATATGACTAATGTAGATTTCTATTGGAGGTGTTTGTATTCATATCAGATACCCTAGGCTCCCTCTCTGGTCAGTACAGATAAACAGAGACTTCTAGCACATGATTCTTCTCATCCTAAGGCAAAAGTCTATATTTCATCAGGTGAGCTGAGTCTTAAAAGCACCCATTTCTCTCCATGAATATCTTAGTTGTGAAAACTGGAGTTCTAAAAGTAGATGAGACTAATCCTACCTTAGCTGATTAATGCCCAAACACTCAATTTTTTGAAACTGTGGTGCTAGCTAAATACCTCTTTC
Source organism: Pseudotriccus pelzelni (assembly GCA_035584735.1). Lineage (NCBI taxonomy): Eukaryota > Metazoa > Chordata > Aves > Passeriformes > Tyrannidae > Pseudotriccus > Pseudotriccus pelzelni. The sequence goes on from JAWMRA010000113.1 coordinate 31,311,476, forward strand.
TTAAGCATTTAAGTCATCCAGGACCTAAAGACTATTCCCCACATGAGGACCTTCCCCTATAGAAAAGCCTCAAATAAGCAGCTGCTGAGCCACTGAGATAAGATTTATTAACAATACGTTATATCTTTGTCTGTTTTCCAAATGGCATAAAGTTACTGATTTAAAACCATAAATTGCATCATAATCTCATGCATAGCTAATATTTTATTGATTGTTCATAATGCATATTGCACATTTAGATAATAAATGCTAATAAATTCCTGGTTTGTACTAACTACATTTATTTTTCTAAGTGAACAAAAATGTCCGTAGGAGAGCCTTCAGACTTAAATTCCTCTAAATAATTTATAGCACCTAATTTTACTGTAATTTAAATTTTAGTTTCTGGATTTTACCTGTTTCTAGCCCACAGGTGAACTATGTTCTGTGCCAGCTTCCTTATTAATTTATAAACATGAAGTCAGCAATGTCACAGAGACAAAGGATGCACATTAAAGTAATGTCTCACAGCAGTATGACTTCCAGCTGGGGAATTCAGTGTTAGAGTTGTTACAACTTCTTACTGCAAAACTCGCAGAGCTCTTTCTCTTGAAGCAGCTTTTTCTACCTGTTACTGCATGAAGTGTTGCCTCAGTTAGGAGTCAGTACGTTCCTCTTCTTCTCTGAGAGTTAGAAAAAGGACTCAGCCTGAGTTAGGCAGCTCAGTTTAAATACAGGACAAACCAGTTTGCCTGTGGAGATTGGTCACTAAATTTTCTAAGACAGCTCACAGGGAAGAGAATGCATCATCTGTCAGCAGCCTGACATGCCATAAGGATGTTGGAAAGACTGTGAGAATGAAAAATACATTAGAACATGCCAGCAAAGCTGGTTCATACTATTAGGCTTGCCTCAAGCTAGCCATACTCTGTTGACTTTTGATATGTTTATATTTCTCTGTTGGATCACCCCTGGGGATTACTGTGGAGACAATGCTTCAAGCACCTACGTCAGGGAAACCTTCTAGGCCCTTCCCGAACACTTGGGCTAAGGCTATCCTAATCATCACAGGGGACACTTGTGATTATAAGTGAAGGCTCACCAGATCTTGTTCATCTCCCAGATTCATATATACCAGAAGCTCGCACAGGGCTGGGAATCTCATATACACAGCTTTAGCCTCCTAATGGACTTTATGGCACTTGATATGAGTTTTTTTGTCCTTCTTCTAGATTTCTGGATCCTAGCACACCAGCAAGACCCAAAGATGGCATGGTTTACTCTTGACAAAGGAAAGGAAGAACAGAATAGGGGTTGGGACAAAGGTGGAGGAAAAAAGAGGTCTTGGAATAGATACCACCAACAGTAATTATGTTTTGTTCGTTTCTTTTTCAGGTCTTCTTTTCCATCTTTAAAAATTAACCCTCCTCCAAAATTTATTGAACCACTGAAGAGGAACCAGTGTCTGGCATCCAATACAAGGGATGAAGATAAGGTCTGTTTCTGTATGAAGAATATCCTGCTCCAGTACTGGCTCCAGTGGGGATCTGCATGTCTCTAACATTTTGCCTAGCTGTGTGGTACTGTGATTAAACAGAAGCAGCCTTGAAAGGCCTATTTTGCAGATAATCTTGCATGGAAGTGACAGGCTCATCCCAACATCTTAGGAGCACCAAGATGCTAGAGAGCCCAAAGTTAGAGACCTGCTGGACCTTGGTCTGATCCCAACCAGTGGTGATGATGGAGTGGGCAGACAGACCTTCTTATCATGATCCTATATTGAGACTCCTCTTCCTTCCTTTGGCCATAATTTTTCTGCATGACACTAAAAAGACACAGAAGGTGTCAATCAGAAACCCCAACTATGGCCATACAGTATGACTGTATTTGCTCTGTCCTTCTTTGAAAGAGGGTGTTTTATAGAGGAGGGCAAGGACATAAACCAGGCTGAGATGCAGGTAAGTTGGCTGGTGGTGATGGGTCCTAAGGTGAGGGGAAGAAAAAAGGTGAAGAGATCTGTGTTGGGGGAGGGTGTTTTATTTGCTAGTAAGAATTATTTCAGTTGAACACTCCTCTGCTAATTTATGGGAAATGTTTTAGGATAAAAAAACTTCGTTACAGCATGCAGACTGCTAGGAAAGATGCTGATTGACTGGGTTACACACATTTATATTGTGTGTCATCTTGACTAACTGAGTTGATTCATATCTGGGGACGTGCATCCAGTGTATCAGATGGAGCATCCTCTGAGCATCCCTGTGACTGACTACTCCTGAGTCAGAAGGCCTGCAACGTGCTTTCTGACAGGGCAAGGTGAATGCCATCAGAGCAGACTGAGAAAGACTGTGACTAAATAAGTACAGACTGCATAGAGTGTGTAGGGGTATATGTGTGTATATATGTATCAAATAATGTCTGCAGTCTGTGCAAAATGTTTTTTCAGGTTTTTTTCAGCTGTGTGGCTCCCCTCCTAGCTGTGAGACAACCTTTGGACAGTGACTTTTCTTTTATGTGTTTTAATAGGGAACCTTAAATGCTAGCTCTGGTAAGAGCAAGAGGAGAAACACTCCCCCTGGGAGAGGTGAAGTAGGAATTAGGTATCCATCAAACAAGAGTTCAAGGTAAGCTGAGCATTTGTGGATTATAATAGTGAGGAGTACAAATGAGTCGCTGATTGTAGTCCACTGCAATTGCAAGTGATTATGCAACAGCCATGAAACAGTCATTTTGCTGTTATCTGGAGATAACCTTCCAGATCAGGACTTAGGAGCATATGAAAAGCAATGAAAGGAACAGTGTTTTTTACAGTCAGAAAGAAGGTAAAACACCAACAGTCCTCTGAATTCTGCTGTTCTATGATTTTGATGCTGCTAAAGAGCGAAACAGAAGCAATATTCCACTTCCAGAACAGCCTCTACAAAAACTCTCTAGCCCCACCAACTAGAAGGTCAAACGTTAGTGCTCCCTGGCTGATGGATGGGGAATTACTCCACAGAAAGGAATTGGTGCTGACCCTAGCTTTGTTTTCCTGTGTATTCGTTTAAGTGTGACTGTATGCAGGAAGGTGCCTTTCCCTCCAGGATCAGTTGTTCTTGCATTTAACAGTTGTGGCTTGTGGTGACTTTTACTGAGACTCCTTCACAGAAGAAGGGATATCCCTGGTTTCTCCCAGGCAAGAGACCAGGGTTCAGGATAAGATAGGTGGGAAGCTCAGAGAAACATCTTCTGGGGTAGAGTCCAAGGCACAGGGAACAACTTTTATTGCACAGATGGGGTTTAGCTGAGCCTTCCTTAACTGCTGTGTGAGATCTGGGAGAGGGTTTGTGCCTGCCTGGTCACTTTGAAGAAAAGTGTGGGTGGGAGTTTGAAAGAAGCCCAAAATGTCTCTTAGAAGGACTAGTGTTACCTATGTGTGTGAGGGCACTGGTATCTTTCCTGAGCAAAAATTAACATGAGGTGTTAACTGAAAAGATGCTAACTGCAGGACTTGAAACTTAGTACAAAATGTCCTGGCTAGTCCTGCATAGCTTTTCTGTGTCGTACGTAAATACTTTGCTTAGAAAGTTTTAGTTTCTCACTAATATTCCCCTTTGAGCTCTGACTAATATTCTGCATACAGACCTATTCTTTCTTGATCAAATTTTATCATTACCAGAGGCGGGTACTTATTATGCTGTGTCTCTTTTTATCTCCACACTTAATTCATCATATACTGTATTATTTTCTTATATTTGCCATTTATATTCCATTGTGCATGGTAATTCAGGCTTTCTTTATATGACATGAATAGCTGTAAATGTAGGCTCCATGGACTTTTGCAGTGCAAGAGTAAAACCTAATTTCACTTCTATATAGCATGCCCTTTCTGAATTTCACATGAGAAATACTTGCTCTTGAGCTATCTAAATAAGAATACTTTGGCTTGGGTCGCTGTGGCAGGTCACTTACTCATGCTACTTGTCAGCAACACATTGATGCAAGCTGAAATGCATTGCCTTCTCATTTGTTTTTAACCTTAATGAAAACTTGTGTAGGAAAGGTATGCTGGCATAGCAATGAGGAATGACTCACTAACATCCTCTCCTATCCAGAAACAAAATGTCAGTGCAGCTGCTCAATCTTCATTTCCTTATATAACCAAAGGCCAGTCAGGTTTCAAAATTTTCTTTTCTATAGAACTTCTACTTTTCCAGAGCCTCCTTTTTACATTCATGGGTGTGTGGGGATTATACGGCTTGAATTTCAGCAGAACAGCACAGGACTTTAATTCTTGCTCTCCTTTCCTCCCCCCTTACTTCCTCTCTGAGTCAGACAGACTAATTTATTATCGTGAAAGTAAGTGGGCTGTTTTCACCTGACTATTCATAAGAGCATATTATGCCAAAAGGAGCACGGTCGGTCATATAAGAAATAACCATCCTTTCCATTTCTGCATAAATGCAGGTATTCATATTGAAACAAAGAGGGCATAAGTCATTCTGGCAGCTGAGACTTGCAATATACTGTGTGTGCTCATTGACAAAAGTATTTAAAAAAAAAAATACACACACACACACACGGTTTCCATAGCAACTGAACACTACATACTTCTGAAGCTGAAGGGACCTGGATTGACCAAGACTGGGCAGCTGAGGTGTCTTGGTAACGTTTAGTGCAAGTGTTGTGTTTACACACCTCCCCTTTCCAAGTGTGAATCTTAAAGTACTGCACAAACTTGGTGTCCAAGATGAGCTGAGGCTGTCACCCTGGCAGCCTCAAACTCCTCTGCCAGGATCTGTGGGGTGGATATGACAGCACCCCTATAAGCCTTTTCTTATTTTAATCCACCATCCTGATCTTTGGAGCACCACAATGGAGATCTGTGGCTTCTATTCATCTTTCTTAAGCAGCTTAAAATCTAAGAGTGAGTGTTTCTGCAGAGCTGGCAACACTTTTAATTTTTTTTAATTCTAGATACACATTATTTTGTGGGAGGAAGAAGAAGGACTATAAGTTTAGAGAGCAGGTGTATTTTTATACATTGTAAAAACAAATAAGCTGCAGCTCCCACCTTCTCAAATTCCCAGCAAAGGTAACATACTACAGCTTGTTTTACCAAGGAAATAGTCTGCAGAAGAGATGTTAATTGTTCCCTGTCATGCAGTGAATCACTGCTGGCAATAAAGTCTTCATGAGTCCTGAAGCTTAGCAAAGGACTGCTCTGCTTTTGAATATATTATGTTTCTCCTAAATTTTGAAACTTTTTCCTTCAATATGTAGGACTTTTAGACATTGGAGCTTTACAATGACATCAGCAACAGAAAGCATAAATCAATCAACATGGGGTTGATAATTCAAAAATCTTCAGCAGTTTCTTTTCAGTTCTATTTCATCTTTGGTATTGCATGCAAAATATAAATATTTTATACAATAGTGGGAAAAAATAGATTTTGATTGAAAAAAAAGGTTTCTTACCTGTTCAGAATAATTCCAGTGTTATGAACTGGCACAGAAGAGTTTTATAAAAAGAAAAAAAAATTGGGGGGGGGGGGGGGGAAAGAAACGAAAAATACTCTTAAAAAAAAAAAAGGACTGATCTGAAGTCCATTATACTTCAAAAAAATTACTTCAAAGGATTTGCATTAGATCCATGCAATTCTTTATTTTTCTTCAAAAGTTGCATGTGACATGGCTAACTGAAGATGTGACCCAGGGCTTTGAGCAGCTTTGATTTTGTTCTTAAGCAAAAGAGGCTGTAGGTATTGAAAGTCAGATGCTGCATGCCTCTTGAAGACTGTGCTACTTTTCTGCATATCGGAAAAAAATATGCATATATCTGTGCAGAAATGTTTGTCATATTGAAACAGATCCTGCAGGCCAAATAATTTCAAGCTTTTCTGAATAAATGTTTAAATATTTCTTTCCTCTCCATTAATGTTGTAGGACTTATTTATTTATTTATTTTCTACTGTTAGCATTGCTTGAGAGAAATAAGCCTGCAGACAATATCCTTAATTTAGAAAATATTTAAATTCTAGAAATCACTGCATATGTGATAGGATTAAATAATGAAATTCAATTCAAAATATAATTATATACTTATATTTTCAAGTGTTTTTGAATAATCTCGTGGGTGTCATAGTAAGGGAACTAACAAATGACCACTGACAACAACAGAATGAGGTTAATAACAGAGTTGGGGGAAAATTTTTTTTGTAAAATTCTTCTAGTTCAGAAAATAAAGATTTATTAAAATGGAATTTATTTTAGGAAGATACTGATATTGTCAGTGACTATGTTGGGAAGGAGTGATTCCCTGAATTTTCTGAGCATTCTGGTTGGAGGGCAGCAGCCAGTTGTTCCTCAAATGGAATAAAGGACATGGGACAGAAAAAAGCCTGGTTGCTAAGTTTCTCATGTCACCTTGCATGATGTCTTTCAAGGTCTTCACAGAAGACACCCAACTCTTCAAAATCATTTCAGAGGCTTTGGTGTTTTACCAACATTAAAATAAGAACGCAGGCCACTAACATTTTTCGAAGACATTAAACTACTTCTACTTGAGAACTAGGATAACTGTGGGTGTTCCTAAGTTCAGTGGTAGTACAGGTCAAGTTAAGGACCCAGAGGATGGGGGTGTTTATGGACTGACCAAAGCATCATTATTAGGAATTTCAGTACCCAGGGAAAATACCTCCCACACGTCTGCATAAATATCTTCTTTCTAAATGGCTGGTGACTTACCTTCATCTTGGCAAGATGATATTTGGACAATAGCTTTCATCTTGGTATTTCAAATAGCAGCCAAATATTCTCCACTGTCACCGGAGAGATCAGGGAATTACTTCTTTTTATCTAGAACCATATAAGGGACTGATGTCTGAGATCTATGGTCTCACACTTACTAGAAAAAAGATTTTGAAATGTTTGACTACAGTTTTGCTTGTAATAAACCACAACCACGTACCAGTCTGTAAAGGTAAACTAATTTTGATTTGATATGCCCAGAGAAGTTGTGGATGTCCCATCCCTAGAGGTGTTCAAAGCCAGGCTGGTTGGAGCTCTGAGCAACCTGGTCCAGTGAAAGGTGTTCTTGCCCATAGTAGGGTGGTTGGAACAAGATGATCTTTAAGGTTCTTTCCAACTCAAACTAGTTTATTATTCTATGATATTGCAGCAACAGTGTGCTCTAAAGGGAGGGCTGGCTGGAAGGGGAATTTAAATTGCACATGAATATACAAATTTCCATCTGGATAGTTAGAAACTGGTAGAAATATTGTGGGAAGTATGTATGGCCAGGGTGTTCAGTAGGTGTGTGGGTGTGGTGTTACAGAAAGGAAGAAATGAAGACCTTTTGAGTGAACTAATCACATGAAGCAGAACTGGTGGAAACCCAAAAAGCAAATACTCTGTGGCTGCCTTACATTGCTCCAGACGGGTCAAAAAGAGTCAAAACTTTTTTTTCTGATTTGTCCAGAAAAATTTCATTTAGAATAAAAATGGCTTATTCCTGCTACTTTGATATGAGAACAGTAGAAATAGAAGGTTGTGGTATTGTCTCACTTACTCCAGGAAATACTTAGTCTTATAAGCATGCACACTGATAGACAAAACCTATGTTAAAGTAGTGTTTAAGGAGAATATATGAATTTTTAAAAATAAATATATATTACATAGACACTCTATATATTCTCAAATCAAGCAATCCAAATTCAAGACATTTTTAAGATTAAGATTGTCCTTAAAAAAAAAATCCAAATTTGTGAATTTGGAATGACCAAATAGCTCTAATGGTGCTACAAAGGAAGATTGTGTGCATGTTGGCAATGGAATGAAAAGAATCATAAACTGAGATGAAGAAAAAGTGAAATAACATTTTTAAACCATCACTTTTCTCTTATCTGGGTTTTAAACACTTAACTGTCACAATTATATTCATGCTTGTTTCATGATGTCACAACCTTACCATATGCACATACTAGCACATGTCTGAAGAATATGGAATAGCAAATAAACACCAATTAACAAGTGAGTTAATTAGTATTTAATATGTAATTGTCCAATTTAACTCCTGCTGCTTATAAATCATCAGAATGTATTTTGAACATATTTTTTGCATGGAAGCACTCGAAACTTAATGAAGCATACTTCAGCCTATGGGGTGTTTCTAGGCTATTTCTGTGGACTGTCATCAAACATTTACTTATGAGTAATTGACCTTTTAAAATTGTATCCTATTCTTTTTCCTTCATGATTATGTGACAGGAGAGCTCTAAACGGGAAGGCAAATCAGATTTGGCTGTGACTCTCCTGTGGGTTTGGCATATACCTTTTGGTAAGCAAATATTTATTATAAGTGTGTGAGACTTCTATTCCTGTGAATGCATCAGTTGTACGAGGTATTTCTTGAAGTCAGTGAATATCTAGTCTTTATTTTAAGGAAAATTATAAAAAATCTCTTATAACTTATTTAAACATGAATATCAGTTCAAGAAAGCTTTGGTATGTTACTTTCATGTTCTGCAAGAAAATAGCATAATTTTGAGAATTTCTTTTAGTAGGACAGGACACATATCTGTATTTCTATGTTTACTGTTGGACATAAAATGTCAGTTAACATCTTATCAATTAACACCCTTGCAAAGGACCAATTTATCAAACACTTTCTTCTCAAACATTTAAGAGTGCAGAGTAAGGGGAGACCTGGTATGAGTGTTGCCAATGGGCTCAAGAAGAGCAGTAGGGAGACCTGAGAGACTTACTGTCCTCTAGTCGTTAACAGGAGCTTGTACCAAGATACTTTCAGGGGCAGTACTTAAATTCGGCTATATAGACAACGTTTTACGTGGCATGAACTATCTCTCTCTGTGCCTGATATGAGAAGAGAAAAGGGCAGCAGGATGATTCAATTTATCTATTTTTAGTTAGGAAAATGCCCCAAGAAGTGGCTTATTTTCTTCAAACCACAAATGCAGTTAAGTTTATGTAAGTACATGTGAACATTTATGGATAATCTTTTCAAATGAGCCCTGTTCCTACCGCAGGTTTGTGATTCTCAACAAGCCAAAGCTTTCACATGGGCTGCTTGTGAACAGACACCATGGTTTGGTCTTATCAGACTTTGTCTCATCCTTTTGTGTTTAAAAGGATGGAAATACTGCACAGAGACCCATGTTTTCTGTTAGAATCAGACGCACTGTCAGGCTACTGCATTTTAACCTTTCTCTTGCCACACTAGTTGGGATGGAGGATGCTTGCATCTTTTTAAAGCAGGCATGTGTTAGAAGAAGGAGAACATTTCTTTGGCAAAATTGAAAGCATGAGAGATGTGAATGTACAAGGTATAATGTCTAATCTAAAATCAATATTAGGCCTATGAAATGGAGAAGTCAGCATTACCAGTAAGAGATTACACAACAGACTTCTCAACATTGGAATTGCTCTTCAGTGAAATTAAACCAGCTGCCATAGGAACTCAGCTAATGAGCTGGTTTCAATTTCTTTTCTCTGCATTATTTTTCAGTTATAACTGACAATAAGGAGGATAAATGTCACCTTTTTTATATTTATATTGTATTGAGGAAACAAAGATATGACCTTTTCAACTGATCTAAGTCAAACCTAGATCATCATCTTTCTGGACAGAGGACATTGAAGTATCATCCTTGTTCAATTTCATAAAAAGTACAGACTATCATCAATTGAAAGACGATATTTGTTTGAAAGGAACGAATATCAGGTCCATTTTTTTCTGCTAAAATCAAGGAATTTTAACGTGACCCTTTAGAGATCACTTTTCCTCCAAAAAATTCACAGCTACTGGGGAGTTATAAGGTTGCAATGCGACATCATGCATGGGCAGCACAACTATGCATCAGTAGTACAGCTGTGCATAAGCAAACGTTTTACAATAAGCAGACACTAATGCCTGCTAGTTTTAAATACTACTGAAATTCCTGTGGTAAGGCTCATTATTTCTATGTGGATGGCAAAAAAAATTCCTAGTGACAGATAGCAGAACTATGAATATTAAGGAAACAATTGTGTTTTGCTCCTACTGTGTAAAGTGCTGGGCAACAGTCACAAGTGTTCTCTGCGTCAGCTTTTTCTAGATACCTGTTCCTGAACAGCAGCAATTTGTTATGACAGCCTTTGCTATTCTGCAGGACTACAAAGAATCAGTCATTTGTCAATATGTATTCATACAATTACATACTGATGCATTCACTTAAAGTAAATTGTGTGATGCAGCTGAAAATTAATCTGCTATTTGATACAGTAAGTACTCCACACAAAGTCTATTGATGCAGCTTCCTTAAGGCTAAAAGAAACATTATCTTTCGGAGTAATGCACATATACTTTGCTTCCTCCCATGGCATACATTTTAGAAAATGGTGTTGAAAATAACTGACATTCCTGTATGGATGCACGTAACTGTCACAAAGCTGATGCTTTGTTGGGAATTTTCCTAAGAAGGTGGCCACTCTGGGAAAGAAGATACAGAAACAGCCCCTACTCTTTACTGTTACTCATTGAGATAACTTGACCTCAGGGCTGACAAAGGTTTATTCCATTTGCTGTGTTTCCTCTTCAAAAAGAATTCCCTTTTTTCAGGGAACAAAAGGTTTGTGCACAGTGTTCTTGCTTCAACAAGTTCAGGAAAGGGCTTAAAATTGAACAGCTTGGCAGAACACATATTTGTCTGGTTGGATGTAAATAAAAGACTGAAAATTATGGGACTATCAGAGCACACAAGCAAGGTGTAAAAAACAATTTCCTGACCTGTGAGTTTCTCAGTCCTTTTGGATCCTTTTCCATCTTTTTGGCATAAGGACACAGCTATAGAGATGTTTAATCTCTGCTAATTTAGACATCATTCAGAAAAAGGTGAGATGTGAGATATATCTTCACAATGTGTCAGTTTGGGTGTTTTGTGCAATCCTAATGCAAGTACAGTAACTAGGAAAAACATAGTAGAACATCAGGTTATCCTTTAAGTTTTTCATTAATTACGGCAATACAGCCTTCATGGAAAAAATTCACCTTCTTAAACTTACTGATTAATGTTGACTTTAATGGTGCTACTGGAATGTCTCTTCTGTGTTGTATCATTAACTGTGCAGGTTAAATAGAGTGAGCCTTCCACAGCTGGCTTTGTGGTTGCATTTGAAACAAAAACATATTACATATGTAATTGCAAGTGATCATTTCTACTGCAGATCACTAGAATCATTCCCTTGTGGAATAGAGAGGGAATATTTATATAGGAAGGATTATAGGTAGGGTTGCAGCATATGTACAACATTAATAAAAAAAATCTTCAAAAGCAGAAGTTCTGTGAAGGTTATATGAAAGTTATCTCACTCTCTAATAGCACTTTGGTAGTAAAATTTCTGCTCAATCAAAAGAATGTTTATAGCAAAATTATAGCACTATATAATAATAAAATGCATGTAATAGGAGCAAGGAAGAACTGTGTGCCAGAGCTAGTGCCATAGATCCCTTTTGAATAGGGTTTTTAAGGCAAGTAAGAGCAGATATGTTAATTTAAAAAATGCATGTCATGAACTTCTTCTAGCTTCATCCATTCACAAGATCTTAGAAGAAATTTTAAATTTCCTACAAGGGGAAAAAAACAATATGCAGAAAAGGACAGATGATGCCAAATTTGGGAAGTGCTAATGTAATGCCGGAAGTACACAAGTACATTGTATTGCTAACTGTTCACTAAAGCTGAACATAAAGATATATGGCATGGTGTGTAATGTGCTACCAGCCTCTAGCTGGTATCTGTGAGGCTGGCAAGTTGTAGTGGTGCTTATATCAAATGACAGCCTCTAGTGAAATGATCCATTCTTCTTTAGTATATCTACTGTAGGGCTTGCACTCTTGATGCTTTCTCTGTGGTCCGACATCCAGGCAATGGTTTGTAGTCTCACTCCCTATTCAGTTAGATGAGGATTTATCCTGTTCCTAGAAACAGAGGCAAGAGGAAAACAGCTAAGAACAGAGGACCAGCAGGATCACATCATGGAGATACTGTGTCTCCGTAGATTCTTGTTTTAAGAAGACCACAAGCATAACTGAACTCAGATGAGTTAATTCTCTGCTGTCCTGTGGGTTTAGGGAATGAAAATGTGAAGAGTGTATATGTGCTTTTACAAGGATTTGAAACCTTCATCTCCACTCAGATTACAAGAAATACAGTGATTCTTGAGATTCCTATCATTTTTATGAGTCTTCCCATTTGTAAGAGGAATAAACTATTACAGCAGAGGAGAGAGCACAGCTGAAGGGGGAAACATGACATTACTCCCCTGCTCCTCAGGGACATCAGGTTGTAGATGTGAATGTATTGGAAATATTAAAAATAGAGATTATCTGTTAAGAAAGATAATGTAAAATCACTTTAACTTCAGTAAGAACACAGGACACAGATTCAAGCGTTTTCTTGTACCTTTATTGCTATAGAATCACCGGTTCATCACTGAGGGTGAATAATGCTAAAGTAGACCCTCTTGCAGGGTTACCTATAACAGGTGGGCACTTTCACAACTTCAGTAGACATTTTGTCTGTCCTTCTTTCTAATGTGTTGTTCAGGCTCTATTGATCATTTTTAGGTTATATTCAGAAATAAGCACTGACTGAATATCTTTTACACAAGACATAGACTCCTCTGTAAAGGAAGACAGAGAATTTCAAATGTCAGGTAATAACACTATTCCACAAGAATTTATTTTTTTTTAAGATTGCCTCATGATGAAAACAAGGTAATAATAAGAAATAAACCACTCTGACATTTTAACTCTCTGTATTATACTGATGTCAATCACGGTTTACTTTGGTTAAGATAAGACACCAGTTTCCATTCTAAGACTTTGGGATTTAGTGGAGGTTTTTCACCCTCTTGTAGCCTAACAGAAAGTTGTTTCTTTGTGTAACTTTGTTCATGTGCTGCAAGAGGTGCAGATGAGTCTCTGGGCATAAGCCATGCTGATTTGCTCCTCAGAACACTAAGCATCTCCACCGCAGTCAGGATCACTGTCAAAATGTTACAGGGAAAACTGTGAACTGGGAAAAGGGATGTTCTTGCTTTATTCTTCCATCAAAATGTTCTGATAAAGTGTTTTTAGAAGGGGTGAAAAGCACACAGTTATCTTCTGAATTTTGTTCATTGACCTCTGCTGAATGGCTGGCTGTAAAGGCATCTAGTGACCTCAGGGTGCTTTGTGAAGTTAAGGTAGAGAGTCTTCTAATGAAAAAGACAGAACCAAAATGAAGAGCCTTTGAATTAAAGTTAAGAAATGTCGGTTGGTGGTGGTTTTTTTTTGTTAAAGAGACAAATGGACTCCCCAAGCAAAGATAAATTAACGAAAATAACACACAATCCCCCCAAAAAACCCAACCCAAACATGCAATCTAAAATACAAGTGGTAAAGACTTTCAAGATACTTAGTTTATTTAAGGATTTATATTTTAATTCAATACATTTCAAAATGATGTTAAGACTACTACAGGGATAAAAGAAATCTACTATCTGTTATTTTCATTTGAAATTTTCTCTATGATGCACTGAAAAAAATAAAATTTCTGAGTATTACTTGCCATTTTAGGTTTCTAAACTTTTAGATGTTGGAAACTTACCATGTCATATATTCTGTCTCCAGCTCCTATTTGGACTACTAGAGAAGAAAGTTTATTTCATAAAACTCCTGCATATGTTTTGATTTCTTTCTATCAAACAGAAATTAGTTTTCTTTGTACAATACTATTGAAGAATGCAATGCAATCATGTTACTATTTCTATTATTTCAGTTACTCTTTCTTATGGAGGAAAATCCAGCCCCAGTTGTCATACGTCAACTTCGGGATGACCGCAGGGTGGCTACCCTTGTGCTGATTTTAGTTGGAGCTATGGATAATGATTATGGGCCACATTTCTCATTGATTTAATTGCCCTCAGCTTGGTAGCTTTATATCAGGTCTTCATGGATTTACTGTGAGTCTTTGCAGGTTTCTGTGATTCATACTGGAGAAGTCCGTAGTTCCAGAAAGTAGTAATTTTGCAAATATTAGAAAAATATAAAGTCTTTTTGATTATGGTTACACAGCATTATGGTAAGAGCTAGAGTTATTTTATACCTGTGTATACACCAAAACATTTCCCCACTGAAGACAGAAATTTTTAGAATTTGGTGGAAGATCATGTACAAATGCTGTCAGAGCAACTTTACCAAAGGAAAAAGTGCATTATTGAATAACAAGTTTCTTCCAAATATCATAGAAAGAGAACAGCAAAAGTGTTATCCTCCCAGCAATGCAAGTAGAAAATCTGTCTCCCGATTCAGTAACTTTCTGATCATCAATGTGAAAGGCAAAACTGTGACAGAAAGTGATGACTTTAAAACTGCTCTCATTATTTACAATTTGGCTGATGTCTTGAAATGCCATGTGAACTAAGAGCTGGTTAAAAAAATGTTTTATGAGTAATTGTTAATTTTGGGTACAAATCTGAGTGCTGTCTTTTGACGTTGCTGTAGCTATAAGCCTATGAACTAAGAAAAGGACAAACTCCCCCATATTACCAATTGCTTATTATGCTTCCATAATTTATGGGGCTGAATCATTTCTGTAACATAGTGAATAGAAAGTACAACCACCTGCAATAGATTATGTTGATTCGTTTTGCTGGCAGATGTGAGAGAGCATCATTGCTCATTAGATGGTAAGCCTAATTGGTTTTCTCTAGAATTACACAGACAATATTCTATTAATCTATTCACACACAGGGTGCTTAATTTCCAAATCCCTGAATTATTGTTTAATTGTTAACATTTTTTTCAGATAGTGGTTATTCTCTGGGGTTGATTTATAATAAAAACGTGGCTTCGTCCTTTATGTGGGAGGGAATTATGGATGAAAAGGTCACATGAGAAATACCCACTGTGACCTGCGGCCTCCGTTTGGATTCAATACACTTCTTGCATGAGAATGGAGATTTTATAGACAAGCAGGTGATGGGGAAGTTCCAGGGAGCAGGAGGGAATTGGAGAGAAGGGTCAAACCCAGGCCCAGAGCATTCAATAACAGGTGACTAGAATCAGTGCCCTGAGATTACCCACCTCACCTGGTTTCTGAAGTATCCTGAAGCTGGGGGGGACCTTCTCACAGAAAAGCTAGACTCTTAGCTACTCTAAGGTCTGGTTGAGCAGAGACTGTTTCAGTGCTCAAGTTCTCTCACTTCCCCTGTGAAATGCTGGCCGGTGGTGAATGAGTATCCTTGCTGCTGCCTGGAGGCAAGCCCACACCCAGGGTGTGGCAGGAGGTGTAAGATCACCAAGGTCACAGCTGTAGGGCTCAGGGGAAACTTCCAATCTCCAGAACTTTTCTGTGAGGCCGGCTCATTTCTCTGCTTAGCTGATGAAGCAGCACATAGTCTACATGCTTCACATCCCACTCCATGGAGCAGCTCAGAATTGGTACCTGCCAAGAACCATGTGGGGATGATGTTCTTTGAGGTCACTGCGGAAGAAAAGGACTTAGGAATGGGATATGCCTTCTTGTCTTAGTCCTGTGGTAACAAGAACACAGGACTCAGAGGGATATCCCAAATCATCAAAGTCATTCTCCTGACACCAGATGTGCTCTAACAAACAAATCAAATTGCTTTTTAAACCAATGACACAAGTTGCTCTTGCTGTGCTTAATGAGAAGTTCTTGCAGAACCTCACTGCCTGAGCCAAACATTCCCTGAAATGCCCATTAAAGTGTACTCTATGCCATTGGGAAATTAGGTAGCCTGTGCCTCTGCTGTTAGGGATGACTGATCTTACTGCAGGATCTTTACTTTTCAAAGAACTCTGAGATCCTTTTAGAAGATCATTTTCTCAAGAAACACAGACTGTTTTTCAGGGAGGCCCGTGAGTCTGTTTCCTACTTTTATAAGTGGGGTGTTATAATGTTTTCATTTGCTTCTGGTGGAATTTTCTTCCTACTTTCTAGAGGTTCTAGTGGAAGTCCATCGTAGTAGGAGTCCGTTTCTTCTATTGACTGTGGTATTTTTTTGAGCAATGGATGTAGAGTACGTAAAATAACATGAGCCACCCAATAACTTTTAACAGTGTGTATTAATTCTATATCACAAAGGAAGTTTCTATAAAATATAGTTTTCTGAAAAGAATTCTTTGGCTTTCCAAAGCAAGTCCTGAGAAATTTCAACTCTCTTGTGTGCTAGTCACTGGTTAATTTTAATGGAAAACTTACGTTTAAATCCCTGAGGCTGCTCTAAGCATTTACCTCCTACCTCCCCTGCTTCTCCTTTACACCTCCAACCCATGTTTTTCTGGCAACAAAAAAGTAGCTCAAATTTAGATGTTGAGTCTGTATTTGTCATGGCTATAGTTCCTCGTGTTCTCTAACTCCAAGCTGGGAAAAAATCCTTCCAAGCTGGAGAACGATATGAGGATATTTTTTGTTAGAGAAATAGTGTTTCCAAATAGAAATGGGTAATTGCTGCAATGCAAATGAATGGATGCTGTAGTTAGCTTTTTTGAAGTAGGGAATGCTTTAGTATCTTCCAACCACCTCTCTCTTGAAGCTGAATTTGGCAATGGTTGAATTGCAGGAAGAGGAAACAGGAAAAGCAGAAATATTTATACTTTCTTTAAAAAAACTGGATCAGATATTTGGATGATATAAAATCACCTTTCAGTGCTTTTTTTCCAGTTTATCATTGTATGATCTGATTAGGTCAGAGACTGCTTTGGTGAGTAGATTAGAAAACAGTATTATCAGGTACAAAGGACACAAACAATTACAAATATCACAATTTTCAGGAGAATGTAAAATGAAAAAAGCAGAGCTGGTGTGCACTGGAGGAAGAATGGTTTCTTGGACTTTTTTCAAAGATTCCTACTTAGGACCACCTTGATTGGGCTCTAGCAAAATGCCAGAAGTTTGTCATAATAGCATTCAAGATTGCCATTAAAAAAGGAAAATGAAACAGAATAGCCAAATGAGAAATGTGCCACAGCTATAAAAGATTATTGTTGGTAAATACAATTCAAGTAGATCCTGTCAAATATTGAAGAATAAAGATCCAAACAGGATAGGCCCCACATTTTAGGGGAGCAAAAACAAACCCTCCAGCTTACCAGGACCTTAGAAGTCATGAAGGTCTCAATAAGAAAGTACAGTCCAAAGAGCTACAGAAAGTTTTTTTAATTGTTTTATGTTGCAAGCCTGCAAATAAGGATTGGTACTAGAAAATGCCTGAGTAATTTAATTGGTTAGACTAGTGCCTTTCTGCCAGCTGGCCTGGCAGGATACAAAATTTTATGGAACAGCTTGCCATGCCATTTGCAGGACTGTTCTCTACAGATGTCAACACCTTAGGTGACATCAATGTATCAGCTTAGAAAATGTGTAACATGTATGCATAATATGTGTTCGTAAAGGAATCTGAAGTCCCGAGTAGCAGCAAAAGAATTTCAGCCATTTCATACTTATTGTGAAACAATTGAAAAAAACCACCGTTGATTTCCTGACTTACTGTTCCATACTTCTAACAACGGTCCATACCTTAAACCAATCAACTGCTGGCTTTCAGTTTAGACTTATTTTCACATCCAAAGGAATAGAAAGGCTGGATCCAGATTATTGCTTTGGTTTAAAGTAACACTGTACATGCCCTGGTGGTACGTGACACTGTAACAGCTGTTGAGCAAATCCAAACCAGATGCATATTGAGCATATGTATTAAATCAAATGCGTGGTGGGGATGTGCTGTTCAGGGGACCAGACTAAGGATAGCAGGAGGTAAAAACTTTTTATGGGGGGCATCAGTACCAATGGCTTTGATTTATGGATCTATCCCTATTATACCAAAGTATTTGATAATGTAGACATAGTCAGAACTGATTGGTGCACTTCATGTGGAACAGTAATATTAGGTTCACTAATCACTCACTAGTGGGAAAATAGATTTCTGAGGTCTCAAACTCCTTTGCCTTGTTCTAAGAGACTACACTGCCCTGATGTTATTAATGATTAAATTAGAGGACAAGTGTTAATTATTTGAATAAAATCCATACCTGTACAACTGAAGCTGACTTTTGAGTTTTGTGCAAAAGGGCTGACAACAACTTTTTCTTTAACAAACATATGAACAGAGTACTGTAGCTTACTACAACAAAACTTGTTAATTAGTATGAGAAGAAAAAATCACAGCCATACAAGAGACATAACACTGCTAGCCTGAAGTATGAAGGGTTTTTAGGGACTTTGAAATAGAAGATTAATTGAAAACGTGAAACATCTTGTGATCTTGATATTTGCTCTCCTGATTAGAAAATACTTACTATTATCAGGTTCAAAGGAGACAAATCGTTACAAATATCACAATTTTCGGGAATGTATTATGGAAAAAGCAGAGGTGGTGTGCACTGGATAAATCATTATGGTCCATTTACTTCACAGTTACTATCTTTTCTCTAAAATTATGTGGCTTAAAATTCTATTTTTCTTAAAGCAAGCAAACAAAAAAAGTGATGTTCTCCTGTTTGTGCTTTCAAAAAGATGCTAACGAAAAGGCCAAAGTCCTGACAACACTGGAACCAACTTAGCAGTATCACGTGGTCTCTCAGACTGGAGTCTGTCCAGTGCCCTGACCTTATACCCCAGCTGTAGCAAGTTACTGTTGGCAAAAGCTCCTTTTCAGTGCAAGTAACAGTTTGTTCAAGCAAATAACTGCCACTGTGAAGGAAAAGGGGCAGATTATGTAAATTGTCCCCTCTATGTAAAGCTCAGAAAGCTTTTCTGTGTGAGAGCAGTCTGCACGGACTGAGGTCAAGAGCAGCATTTGCAGCAAGGAGGCCTGTTGGAAAGATGAGCAATGATCACACAGCTAGCAAGTGAAAATTGCTCAGGATGAAGCATCAGTTTTACCTTAGATAATTTACCCTATTATTTGCATTAAATAATATTTATTACCACCCAGCTGCTGGTACATAAAATGTTCTGCTCTCTTTCCTAGAACAAAGGTTCAAGCAGAATTTATCTTGGCCATCTTCAAACCTAGGTTTGTGTTGATAGAGGGTGAAGGCTGCCCAGCTACTACAAAAAGTCTTTATTAAGCCCCTTTACTCGCCAGTGCACTTGAATTAAGCATAAGCACTGGATGACTTGTTGGTGAGTGAACCCAGACTCCCCAATCACCCTCACTGTTACAGTGATGGGAGACAGCTGACACCTCATCAGCCTGCTCACAAGGCTAGTATTTGGAGAAGAAGATTGCTAGCCCACCATATCCTACTTCTGCAGCTTCACCAGGGGTCTGGATGGCCAAATAGCCTTCACAGCTAAGGGCAGTTAAAGGATTTACACCCTGGAGGAAACACCTTTCTTTTTCCATAGAAATATGTGTGGGAAAGGTGTGCTGCACTTTTAGGAGAAGAGAGTCAGCTGGGGTTTGTGGTGAGTAATTCACTTTGACTTGTTTCCTTGTATATATGTGCTATATACTGTTTTTATTTTAACTAGAACAGTGGTGTTCCCACTGAAGTTGAACTATGATTTTGTTCAACTGCAAAATAAGAAGAAAAAGTATCACTCCAGGTTTAAGGGTATTAAAAGCCTGGAATTACCTGAAATAACCATGGTAACAAGCTCTGAAGTAATGGCAGCTGCTCATATTACCATAGAAACGAGAGTTAAGAAGTGGAAATTACCTATAATTTATCTCTGTTGCTTACAGTGACAATAATATAACTTTTATTTTGTGAAAAATACATGTGTTTTGCCTATAGTAACTGTCAAGAAGTTACTAAAAAATTATTTAAAGATATTCAAAAGGAATTTTTTATTATTTTGTCACCATGGTTATTTCTTGTTATTTGTCCCCACAAGAGTGACATGCCCAAAGAAGGGACAATTTCAATAAAATGTAAAATTTCATAGGTTTTGATATAACACAAACAAATTATAAAGTCAGATTATATTAGTCTTAAATAGGCCAAAAAATGTTTGTTGAAATTCCTAATAAATGGTTTCATATCTGAGCTGCTGTGTATTCTCAGTGCGTGCCTTGAAATGGCGGTAGGTGCAGCAGAACACAAGTTGATGGTACAAGTCCCGGATAGGTACAGGCCCTTTCCTTGGCTGGTGGGTAGAGCAGGGAAGAAAGTACAGCGTAGTGAAGTTGGAGAAGCGAAAAGAAAGCACAAAGCCCCTGCTTTGGATAAGATCAGGCATTTTCTTGTTCCTGTGTTTTGTTTCAGACATAGCTGGTGAACACTGAAAAGCAAGATGTTGTAGTGATTTGTCTGGCAGCCTGTAGTCATGAGCTATCAAGCTCTTTCCTGCTTGTGATAATATAAGATGCTAAGACCTCAAAGTCACAGTCATTCAGACATTAAGCTGATTTCAAAAACTGGAAGTATAATTTTGACCTATTGGTCTGTTCCTTTGGTTTTACATGCCTCAGAGCATGGAGTCTTGCTTCTTTTTCATGTGGTGTGCTATAGCCAGATTCCTAGAGTTTTTTGAATTGGGTTAGGTGCTCTGCATGGTTTGGGATGTTTAAATCAGAAACACATTTTTTTTCTGAGCTTTTGTGAACATGGATTAGCAATTTCACTAATGAGCCTTTCTTTTACGTCAGGGATAGTATGATCTACTATTTATATCAGCAGAGGATAAATTTGGCTCTTTGTTGGCTGCAGTGAGAGCAAGCTGAATGTGTGCATATCTGGCAAGGCTGGATGGCAATAGAGCAGGTGGGCACAGGTCACTGTGAGCACCAAAGAGGGAGGACACCTGGGTAAGTGCATGCTTGTAAAATGATGGAGGGTTAACTCTAAATACTGGTGAACTACTTCTGCATTAACACAGCGGAGATCTATTCCACAAAGGAAATCTTAACTGAAAAAGTTGAACATAGCTAATGCCACTGGACTGCTGTAACAGCCTTTGTAACAGCTGGGATTGAGGTGAGGTACTGAATGAAAAAGCCAGTTCTTGTTGTGCAGTCTCAGGCCCTTAAGGAGGAGGTTTGACAGAGATCATGTCATACACAAGGTCTCTATGGTATGGACTATATGGTATGGTTTTTTCTTTAAAAAACGAATAAATCACAATCCCTTCCCTGCTGATCCACCACTCACCCCAAACAGCACAAAATAAAAAACCACAACCACCAAAAAAAAAAAATTCTGCCCCAAGTATTTAATGTCACTGGGCATCAAGTAAGCATTTATGGTCATGAGCATACCACAAGGTGTTTCTTGTTAGCTATGCTAATACTGAAAACTGTATAATTAGGGACTACTGATAATTAAGATTATTTAAATCTTAATAACTGGTTAGAAGAGCAAAATTTCACTCTTCCTGTTAATGTCTACAGATTTGGGGTTAGATTTAATTGAATTCTTAATGGGAAGGATAAGTAGCAATTATTCAAATTCTTTAAACGTACTTAAATAATACCATTAACTAAGTATATGGCAGCAGGAAAAAATAGTGACCAAAACCCATGTTCATGTTAGAATGAAAGATTCTGCTTTGATAATTTCTCTGGTATTTTAAAAACTGCTGGTATTTATGTAGTAATGAAAAAATATAAGCCAGCACATATTTCATTGCAGAGGAAATAAATGAAGCCAAGTCTGGGGAGGCTTGTGTTTAATCATAAAATGCGCAACATTTGTCTGTAGCGAATTAGCCATTTGTCTTACTAATGCAAAGCCTCAGGAGAGCTAGAGGCACAGTGGGCAAATTCAGTGTTTGTGTATGTGTGACCTCTAGGGACCTTGGTAAAAATTCTGCACGAACACGAAAAGGTCTGGTTTCAGAGTCCCTCCACATGTGTCAAGTGAATGTGAGCCTGAAGTTGCAACCACACCTCCCTTCCCTCCTGGTTCTTTAGCATATCAGTCAAAGAGCACTGTATGATATTGGGCCGGAAGAAAATGAATAAAGCACAATGAGGTTTTGTTGTAAGGTGATTTGTCATATGGCTTCTGTAGATAAGAAATCCATGCTTATCAGAGTTGCAGCATATCTCCTAATCCATAGTCTCTCCTCTGAGTGTTTAATAGGGCTTGCTTTGCGGTAGGCTTGTCTTTGTGTAAAAAGGTTGGCTAAGGGAGGCAATATTTGCTGGGCTTCAATATCTGAACCATCAAGAAAACTTTTTTTCCCAAAAGTGAATATTTTGATTAACTCGTTTCTTCTTTCATTAACACAAATCATACCAATCAATCACTTTTGAAAAAGGTGTTAATATTTGAAGCCTCTTTAGATAAGAAGGCTGCTGTGATGTTAATCTTTTCATTTGTATAACATCAGTTAAGTTCCAACTCCATCAGGTTTTCCAGATATCCACATGTGCTGTTCATGTGTCCTGGAAGTACCAGTTCATTTTTGACTGCATCAAGAATCTGTGAATTCAGTCTTGTGGACTGAATTCCTGCCTACCTGATTTTGGCAGGAAGAGAATTTCTGCCCAGATGTGTGTCATTGTCTTTCTCTGCTGCAGCTGAGTCAGCTCAGAGGTTGCCTTTGATTTCAATTAACATGTTTATTTAGCAAGAGCATATCTTTAGGATGGGAGTGCAGACATTACTGTGACTTTGTGATAGCTGTTGAAAGTAAGGAGATCTGGAGTCCAGGTAGTTTGAATGGTGGAATTGTTCATGTTTCACATGTAAAAGCTGGGAAATAACCAAACTTTTATCTATGGAGCCTCTTTTGACAGTGTGTAGAGTTGAATTACTGAGAGTTGAGTTTTGAGAACTGTGAGAAATAGTTTTGTATATAAAGCGAACTTGTACCTGTGAGTTTGCTGGCGTTGCAGGGGATAATTGCATGATCATGGATACAAGATACAGCTTTGCCTTCTACCCTTGAATCATGCATTCTCTAGAACTTCTAGAGAATTGCTGGGTGGTTCTTGTCCAGGAACAAGTAAGATTCATTACCTCTGCATGTTTGAATTAAAGAAACTGCCTGTTAAATTAATAAAAAGTCTTGTGGTACATTGGGAGGCATTTTTGTAAATTTTGGGGTTTTAGCATTTATAGCCAAGCAATGCTATAACATATCAGGGCATAAACTCTGTACTGAACTTGTAGAGCCTCAGGATGGACATTTGTCGGGGTTACTGAACTTTCTTTACTTGCCTGCAGCTTTCTTTTATTTGGTGTAGCTGTGACAGAGATTTCCTTAACTGATCAGTTGTCTATATCTAATTTTTTAAAGACTTATCTTTATACGATACAAACTTTTATATGAATAGGACTAACAAGCAGTTATTCTGTGCAGAATCAGAAATCTATAGCTGATGTAATGTTGCAGTGTAAAGATGAGGCCTTGACAATTGGAGATGCAGGAGATAACACAGAGGAAGGAATATTGGCAGTAAGATGTGGGTAATAAGAAATGTGGCTTGGCTAAGAAGACCCAATAGATATGAACAACTTGCCAATAATTGGTTAAAAGAACACAGAGCTAGAGCTAGACAAAACTGGCTTCAGACGTAAAAAAGAGAATAAAGAAGTAGTATCTAACATATGTGAAAGACACCGTGTATAATAAACTTAGAGATGAAGTCAAGCTGCTGACTGATGGAGGAATTAATGAGTAACGCCATGTTAGCAGGTGTATAGAAAGTACTCCAAACAGATCCTAGACTGACAAAGAAAAAACCTACCAAAAATTATATTCCCTCATATCCTCATAGGTTGCTATAACATCTTTTTCTCCACTTCCTCCAAGCCCAGGGTTAAACCACCAACTTTAAGACTCACAGGAACAGTGTAGGGTTAACATAACTGCTCCAAGAAAAGAGTGCAGACGAAGTACTCTGTGTAAAACATTTAGTGCTACAACTATTATTGATGCTTTCTCTGTATTCTAATGGTACTATTATCTTTTCCTTTTTTGTAACAGCCAGTTCTGGCCTGACACTGATCACATTTAAAATTTCAGTTACATTAACAATAAACTCTTAGTTTTAAACATAGGATGTGCTTCCTCATTATCCAGCAACAAGATTTTGAGCTCAACAGAAGTTGCTTCCTGCTCTCAGAAATGTGGGGAAAAAGCTTAGTTTTTAAACCTGTGGGCAGATTTTTCACATACCTGCTGGTGTTCGTTTTGAACTCGGACAGTGCAGAATCTGAAGTCCCCACTTAGCCTCTTGAAGGTGACTTGAATCACTTCTATTCAAAATCTGCTGCCACCAAACTAGTTTCTCTCTTAGGTGCCTTAACTTAATGCGAATATGTCCTTTAGGAGGCACAAAGCTGCATAACGGACACCTGCATGAATTTCTGTGTGGAAAAATCTAAGTCTTTAATCTATGAGAATATTGTTCATGTTATCTGCTTAAAATGTATTTCTTTGGGACAAAGACTGAGTACAGGTTTACGTTATTTCTAGTACTGCTGACTGATAGGAATGATAAGCAAAATCACCAAGCAAATAGGTTAATCTGAATAAGGAAGACTTTTGTTTGTTGGGAGGAAAAGACGTGGTGGTAACCACTTGTTAGTACTGTCTCAGAGATAATGATACCTATCTTTGTTAAAAAATAATCTTGTTAAAAGTATTGTAATTAAAATTGAGTGGGTATTTAAAATAATCTACCCTGCTTAGAGTGCTATTAGAATACCAATGATTAGGAGGATAATTAATTAAACCAAAAGATTTTTCTATTGGCACATTTGAGAAGCTCCCATACTCTATGTAATACAAATTTTCTTCTTGCAAGAGGCCAGGTAGAGATGAAAACAAGCTCTTTACAAATGAAGGAAATAAGAGGCTGTGACCTGACTGGTACGCACAGGGCCAAACAATATCCCAGTATTCAAGATAGGTTTCAAAATCTTCTAATCCTTTGGCCAACCCCTCCTTCAAAGTAACTTCCAGAAGATTGTGGTCTGCCAAAACCCTTCAACTGATATTTGAGTTTCTAAGAATAATCTTTAGAAAAACCTAAATGAGGCATGGATTTTTGTGGTTCCTAATCTGAGTCGGTTCTAAGCCAGCCATCAGCATCAAGGTCTGGGGGGTTCTCAGTACAAGAATATTTCATGGGGATAGAGAGTAGTGCAGAGCTGCTGATCCTGTGCCACTGGAAACAGGGCCTGTGTGCCTGTGGTACTCAAGTAGAGCAATTGAAAGGAGATTACCAGAAAGCTCATGATAAGAGGAAAGGGGCAAAGGGAATCCAAGAGGATGAGAATTGAAAACAAAGCAAGAATTTAAGATATGACATCCTGGTCCCATTCTTATATGCCTTGATACAGAGTCAGCACAGCCCTGACAATTAATGTAATTCAAATTTAAAATTTGGATTGTCATAAATTCATGTGTCTCAGAGGCACATCCCTTCCTTGCCTCAGGTTGATCTTATTTCACACCATTTGACCTGCATATATGAAAGAAAACATTTGGAGAAGAGTTAGAACAACAGGAGGAAAGAGAAGAGGAAACATACTCTCTGTGAAGAAATTCTTGTTTCAGCAATGAGACTTCTTTTCAGACAAGCAGCAAATGTGGTACATATGGATACAAAATAGTATAGTGAAGCTCTGTGGCCTAGGTCAAAGGCAAGATAGGATTTTGAATACTTGCTATAACCTTTTTCACTCATTCTGTAAATAAATATTTAGAAGAGGAATAGAACAAAACCTGTCTGCAACAGATGCTTTCAATTACTCTCATGTATATCTGGCCTCCACAGACTGGGTGGTGAAAACCAGAACAACATGACGTAGAATAATCTCAAAGGTTTTTTAGGTTTTGGTTTTTTTGTTTGTTTTGTTTGCTTGTTTTTGCTGACTTTACCAGAATCTTACTGAAAACAGGTTCTTGCTAGTTGGTATTTCCAGCAGGAACTGGAGATAAATTCATAGAATAATTTAGGTTGGAAATTACCTATAAGATCACAGAGTCCAGCCATGAACCTACCACTGCTAAGTTCACCACTAAACTGTGTCCCAAAGTGCCACGTCTTGACTTTTAAATACTTCCAGGAATGGTGACTCAACCACTTTCCTGGACAACCCACTCCAATGCTTGACAGCCATTTTGGTGAAGAAGGTTTTCCCTAATATCTAATCTAAATCTCCCCTAGAACAATTTGAGGCCATTTCCCCTTGTCCTATTGCTTGTTACCTGGGAGAAGAGACTGATACCTACCTTGCTACAACCTCCTTTCAGATAGTTGTAGAGAGCAACTTGGTGTTGTCTGCAAATTGGGCAGGACAAATAGTTATTACAGATGATTTAATTATGCTTTTCCCCCCTAACATCAAACATGAAAAAGCACAAAAAGATGGTTTTGCATAATGTAGGGCATGAAGAAGATGAAGGCGTGGGAACAGCTCTCCTATGAGAAACATCTGGTAATGTTTGGAAAAAAGGTGCAAAGAAGATTGAGCCAGGCTCTTTTCAGTGATGTCTAGTGACAGAGCAGGAGGTAATGGGCACAAACTCAAACATGGGAAGTTGTCTCTGAATATCAGGAAACAGCTTTTTTTACTATAAGGGTGACTAAACCCTGGTACAGGATGCCTTAGAGAGATTATGGAGTCTCCATCCTTGGAGATGTTTAAAAGTTGTCTGATCCTGGGAAGCCTGCTCCAGCTGCCCTGCCTTGAGCAGGGAGGTTGGACCAGATAATTTCCAGAAGTGCCTTCCAACCTCAACCACACCACAATTCTGCGGTTCATCTTATTTACCATGTTTTAGATGGCCTTGGAGAACAAGAAATTCAGGTAGAAAGTAAATTTCTTCAGTTGCTGCTCCTCAGGACAGGTCTGATCAAGGGCAAAAGCACTGGTTTTCCAGGAAGCTGCAGCCTATCCCTGAGCATCTCTTCATATCACAGTTTAGGCGTGAACTCTGAAGTTCCCACTAGATGTTTTGTATCTGAATCATTATTAACATAGTATTTTCCTCTAACAATGTAAAAGGGAAAGTGAAGGCACAAAAAAGGCAAATTAGAAGTGGCAGGGGTGAAAAATACAAAATCGTTGAAAGAAGAGGGTTGCCTCTGCAAATGTCAAGTGAACATATTTCTGTGGGATGCTTTGGAGATGGAAATTGTGCCGAGTACTTTAATTTTAAGACTGTGGCATTTGGAGGTGTGGGGTGTGGGTTTTTGGTGGCTTGTTTGTGAGATTTTTGGTGTGCATGGTTCTGTTAGTATAAGCTGTTTCCTACCAGACTGGGGCCAGGCAAAAAGTCTGTTTAGAAAAAAAAAATAATTCTATCCCCTGTAAGTGAAATACAGTTTTCTACATTTAACCTTAGTGAAATGGTCTCAGAGAAGTATCTTGTTCAACAATTGTTTCCATATGCACAGATGAAAATTGGGTTAGCATCTAGGAACCCATAAGGGGCAAACTCTTTTGTATTTCTTCTGTTTATTGGAATTGAACAGCAACACCACTCTAGCCACAAATCCTATAGCTTTGGGCTGCTGTTGAATCAGCCTACTAGTTTACAATCTGGTGGTTAAATAAATGCAGAAAAAAGAATTTCTGTCTCTGTATGGAAAGGTGTTTAATGTCATACACTTTCCCGAAAACTACTTTTGCCACCTGGAGGTAAAATACCAGCCTGAGTAGCATCTTTGATAGACTCCAGCACTTTCTGTGAAAAGAGAAAGCAGTAGATATTCTGCCAGATAAAGTCAAAAGGACAAATTTTAGTAAAAGGAGTTGATCTAGCTCTCTGTTCACTTTCGAAACAGAACCTGAACTTTAAAAATCTGAATCAAAATCCCTCTCTGGAACCATTCTTGGTGTTTTAAATTAATTTCACTCTTCCCATTATAAATTGCTTTTGTGACTGTTTCTGGTGCCTGCATTTTTCCCTCTGCTGGGCAATATTTAAGTTATTCTGAACTAGAGCAAGTGATATCCCAAGTGACAGGCTGACTCTAAAGGTGGTATCAGGTCTGGGGTGGCCCTGAGAAGACCCAAAACCAGCAGCAGTTGTTGTTTTATGGACCCTTCACCATCCTTGCTTTGTTTTCGGACCTTGATTTGACCAGAGCTTGACTTACCCTTAAAGGGTTGATTCACTGCTGGTATCCCCATATGTCCATAGTCATTCTCTTAGCTGACTTTTCAAGCAGCAGATGGTTTGCGTAGTTGTTGCATTCATATACCAGATTTTTTACTACCTTAATGTTGCACATTATCAGTGGAAATCTGGTAAGTGAGGACAATGATCTCTAGTGATAATTGGAATTGAACTTCTGTGACTCTTGCTGCAACTGCAGTATGTGTTTAACTTCCAGAGTATTTTTGCCTTATGTTGTTTTCTGTCCCTCTTCTATCGCACCAGAAGTACAGGCTGTAAAGTCAGGTTTCTATTATTTTCTGCCAGATAAAAATAAACAAGAACAAAAATATTTTGTTTGCAAAACTAAAAGAAAGCTCTCTATAGAAGTATATAATCTGCATCATAGTGCTGGAAATTTTGCTGTCTTATTAGCCACTCAATTTCCTGTACTTTAGTTGTGGAAAGCTGTGCAACAGACTCTATCCGTTCAGTTTATTACATGGTGGGGAACCATGTAGATGTCATTGTAACTGATGACAAAAATTATTTCAAATACTTTTAGACTTTAAAAGAAAATGTTTTGATAAATTTCTTTAGAAAGGGTCTGAGACTGGATATGTTTCTTGGAAAAAAAATCAAATTCTATGTATCAATATTTTCTGATGTCCCCTTGAAAAAAGCTTCTTAGTTGGCATTGTTCTTTCTTTAACCCAGCTAAGAGACCTCTATGTGACTTGCCAGTGTGTCAGAGTCAGGTCTGTATGTGCTTGCTTATAAATTTATTAGATGCTGTAGCTATGTGTAGTTCTACTCATTATTGTTATATAGCGTGACCTGTTTAACAACCTCCCTTTTAAATCTTTTACATGAAAAAGCAAATTTGTTATAGAAGAGACATGTTTACTCTAAAATTAGAGTTTACTTTCAAATTGTAATATTTTAAGTGATTTTAAATGACTTTGTTTAGTGTGTCTCTTTAGTACTGTGTATCATATTTAAAAATACAGTAAAATAATCAGTATTCTGAATGTCTGAGTTACAGCCTAGCATTTTAATTTTTAGTGAGGTTGAATTTGCCTTTACAGCGATAAAGATGGAAACCATCTGAAATTCAAACTAAGTGTAATAGGTAAGTGGGAGTCAACATGACAATAGACTGGAGCTGTTTGGGTCAAGTAGATGAATGAGGCCTTTCTGTCTCTCAGCTTTAACAAGTTGTTGAATTTCTATAAGGATGCTTTGGAGGGTGAGGAGAGAATGTAAACTGGCAGAGATGAATCTATGAATATTTTGCCTAGAATTTTGCTTATCCCTGTGCATATTCTCTGAAACAGGCTGGCATCTCCCAGTTTTCCCCCTGCTTCCCCTACCAGAGGCAAGAGCTGCTATCCAGTGCAGACTTGTGTCCATTTTTCATGAAGTCTGAGACAGCAAGAAGACATTAGGACTAGCAGGCATTAGGGTTCATTGTCCTACATATACAAGAAAACTGACTGTTTTAAAATCTGTATTATGCTAAGGAGGTTTTACATTAGTGAGGAAAAAAAACCTAAATCATGGAAAAACCTGCATTTTGCACTGATTATGCAATCATCTGTTATAAAGGTTTGTATTTTTGAATCAAGAGGAATCATGTAAAGAGGCAGTTTTTTAATTTGGTTGGTTTTTTTGTTTGGTTTGGTTTTGTTGGTAGGTTGGTTTTTTTGTGGGGGAAGTTGATTTGTGTTTTGTTCTTTGGGTTTTTCTTCCTCTGGACCTCTGAGCAAAGAGTGTTGACCAATAATTGAGAGGATAAAATTACTGAAATATATCTGAGAACAGGTTCTATTTGAACTCTGATCTGTTTTTTATTTAGCATTTTCCCACCTGGCATCTAGATATTAGAGGGCCATAGTTAGAGCCTTTGTTCCATTGCAACTAGAGAGCCGTTACTGATGACATTTCTACACCTTGTTTGGTTTTCTTAAAAAAAAAAAAAAACCACACCAAAAAACAACAGCATTCTACAGGCCAGAAAGATCACAGCTGTAGAAGTATTTATCTAAAGCAGATAAAGTTTCCGTATGGTACTGTTTTTAGGCTTGACCAATACTATTTGTACATCAGTAAAAATGGCTACATTTTAAAAATAAATAAATAAATCAGTATTTTGTCCTGGTAATTACTCTTTCACATTCCATACAAACTCATAGGAAACTATGTAATCTTATGAACGATTCTTTACTTAATATATTTATTCATTCCTTAAATGCCCACGGAAAAGCTTTCTTGAAAATGTTAACTTTTGAAGCTCCAGCCAGGTATAAATTGGGGCCAAAAGATCTTTGATTCTTATGTCTTTGAACTCAAGCAGCTACTACTTATAATACCTCAATCAAAGCAATTACAGGAGCTATCTTGATTCTATTTTTGTTTCTGTTCTGTTGTTTCGTGCTTGTCTTCGGGGGATGTGTTTTGATTGTTTGATGGGGTTTTTTTTATTTCTACAGACTAGCAGGCCTGAGACCCCTTAAATGTCCTGTTTCTCTGCTCCTGGCAGAGATCCTTCAGATCAGGGCAATACTGGAATCTCGTTTATCTAATAAGTAGTCAATTTCATTTCCACTGGTGAAACTGAAGTCTTATTTATAAGTTGATGTCATTTCATGATTCATTTTGAAAAACTGACCTAAACAGGAGGAATTATAGTACACTTGATAGTAAATTTAAACAAACTCAAGCTGTAATATCAGTTAAGATATTCAACACATTTCTGATTTTAAGTTTTTGCAGAAGTTTGCATTTTTTTTTTAACTTTTAATGAATTCAGAAAAATTGTTTGGGTTTTGTTTTGTTTTTAAATGAAGAGATCTATAAAATGCAGAATGTTTGTGTAAAGCAAAACATCCTTGTTTGGCCTGTGCTTAGCAGTATGGCTTGAGTTTTTGAAACTGCATGTTCACTTGTAAATTTTTAGAGTTGTTTTATTACATTTGGGTAAACCTTTAGTGCATAAAGCACTACAGATGATTATCTAGAGAAAATTATTTTTTACTCCTTAGGTGAATCTGGCCATAGCTCTGTTTTCTGGTTAGGGTTTTGCAGAAGTACTTCTGTGCAATGTAACATAGTCTTCTTTCCATCCATCTTAATGCTTCCTTTTGGCTGTTTCTCAGCATGGAAATTCTTTCAAGCAGCACTACCTTGCTGAAAAAATAATATGTATATATATAGGTAATTTATTTATAAAGTATTGTTAGCCCAAACCTTGAATTTTCACTATGGCTGCTTTGAAATATTTAATGGTTTGTCTCCTATTTCCATGTTTACTGCTTGAATGGGTTCTAAACTTCTGATACTTTCAGGTCCTTATTTCCAGAAAGTGGAAAGTTGTACAGGTCTAACAGACAGATGCTAAGCTCATTCTCCACTGTAATATTGAATTTTATATCTTTTAAAAAAAAATATATAAAGCTTTTGTCTAGACGTATTTGTCTGTCGATGTATAGTTGTACACATTGCTTTAACATAAACTTTGATGCTTTATTCTTTAGGTAACATTTTTCTCTTCATCCTTCTTTGTCTTTCAGCCTCAGTTTCAGCAAGCAAAACCCTGTCTAAACCCAAAGTGTTTGGTAGTGACATGTTCTGTCCTTGGC
Organism: Pseudotriccus pelzelni; assembly: GCA_035584735.1. Lineage (NCBI taxonomy): Eukaryota > Metazoa > Chordata > Aves > Passeriformes > Tyrannidae > Pseudotriccus > Pseudotriccus pelzelni. The sequence continues at coordinate 31,343,151 of JAWMRA010000113.1, forward strand.
CAGCTGCCTTGCATCTTCAAACTGCAAGAAAGGAAGATCTGAAGTGCCTTCTATAGAAAGCTGCTAGGGCCAAAGTCATGGTAAATAGAGGTAGAAGATGAACTGCATAGTAAATTTTTTTCACCATTGACTCTTTAATGAGTGCTATGTTTTGGAAGTCTATGGAGATAAGAAATTTAGTCTGCTGCCATTGGACTAATTAATCATAGAAGACTGCTAACAATGATGTAAAGGGTCACTGCTAGCAGGAAAAGCAGTCTGTAGCAATTAAGAATTTGCCTAAATGAATTCTCATAGTTGCAGAGAGAATCTGAAGAAGCGACTAGATGGAGGAAGTTTTGTTTGGTTTATCAAGTCACTAACTTGTGATGAGAGGTGTCCACAGATTTTGCTTGTGGAGAAGTCTGTTGAAGTATTTAATTTGAAGTGAAAAAGAAAAAACAAAACCAGAGTAAATGTTTTTAATACACTGAAATTATAGCATTGTGTTTGCTTCCTATGATAAGTCAGTAAAATGAAATCATTGAACATGTGCAAATGCAATTCTTCATAAAGGAAAAAATCTCTCCCCTATCCCTTCCTCACTTGTCCATTTCCCTAGAAAACAGGTCACTATTTCCCATGGTTTATGAATAAGTTTTGCAAAATGACAGTTGAGTTAGTCTCCTCTAATACAGGATATTGCTTTTTATTATTTTTGTTTCATAATCTTACATCTGGAGAGATGTCTCTGCATGGGGTACTGAAAGTAATCTGTAGAGAGTGACTGAAAATAAAGTGGAACATTATTTATGTAACCAGGCACTGAATAGCGGCATTTCTAGCACCTCCAAACCCCAAAACACACTGCAGTCCATTCCTTGAATCAGAAAATCTTTGCTCCTCCCCATGCATATTCTTTTCTTTCTCTTCCTTCTTTCAATGTGCTTCTAGAGCAAGGCCTAGTATCTGTCATTTTCTTGGTAAAACTGCAGGCATGATCTTGTGTCTTTTGTATCTCTCCAAAGACCTTTCCCAATGGAAAAATTAATCTATGAGGTAGGCTGGGGTTTCCTCAGGGGGTGCTGTTACAGCCAACCCTCCTCTGTTTGCAAGAGAAGGTGGCTGAGCTTCCTTTCATAGGGAGAAGACCTGAAACGTATCTTTATGTACAGTTTTATGAGGAATTAATTTGTTGGTGCTGATAACTAAAATTGCGTTTTAAAAAATATGTTAGCTAATAAAAGTTGCAGAAGGAAGTTGAAAGCAGGAGACACATAGGTATTTCATTTAACTAACAAACAGCGAAGGGAAGGAAATCTTGTAGACTGTCCTTCTGAATTAGGAAACTAATTTTTGAGACCATTCTGAAAGGAATTTGTTGCATATTTTAAATATTCAAACATAGCAGGGATGAGCCTTTTTTACTTGTTTGATAAGGATTAACTTTGGAATCAGCTGCAGCGCTCTGTTATTTCTCCCTGCTGTAAGGAGGTACCTGTTTCTGCAATCCAAGAAGGTAGGAAAAATAAGTTGTTGCCTATCACATGTTACTTGCTTGTTATTCCTGTAGACCAGTGGAGCACTCAATCAGGGAGCTGGTGGCATCTAAAAAAAAGGCAGAAGTAGAAGCTAGGGAATTGTCTGTTAATTTCTTGTGTGCAGTTTCTTCCCACTGTATGATGTCTGGGGCGTAAGCTTGCCAAGCTAGACTGTTTCCTCAGCAGAGAATGAAGAACAGGGAAAATAAGTCTTTTACATGCAAAAAGCTGTGAAAGTTTCTTTAGGCTAACACAATTTTATTTGCTAAATTGTCACGTTTGAAGGAAGACATAGCCCTGAGATGGAGTGACTAGAGACTTTGTATAAGTTCAATTAGCCCTCTAAGTATAAAAATATTAAGCACACCTGAATACTGATAAGTGTAAATAAATAATTTGATCAATGACAATGTCTAAAGGAGACTTATTTCCTGCAGGACAAACAGCTTGATCAGGGTCTTCAGGTATTTATGATGCCCAGTAGAAGAGACAGGTACTTTAAGTTACTTTTTGATGTTTTGGTTTTTTTTTTTGTTTGGTTTTTTTTTGTTGTTGTTGTTGTTTGATTTGGATTTTTATTGTGGGTGGTTTGTTTTTATTTTTGTTTGTTTTAGGGGTTTTGTTGGGGTTTTTTGTGCTTTTTTTGTTGGAATTTTTTTGTTTTGGGTTTTTTTGTTGGAATGTTCTTTCCTTTTGGGTGGAGCTTTGTCTCTATTCTAGTGCCTCAAAGCAGCTGGGGGACAAAATCTGCCCCAGAAATTTCAGTTCAGTATCAGTGGGTACCCTCGAGTCTTCCAAGATGCCTACTGCAGGACTAATTCTTTCTGATAGCCTCCTCTGGTACGAATTCTTGGAAGTGAAAGGCAGTAAATTGTTCAAAGGCAATAAAAGGCGTATTCCATACTTGAGTAGGAAGGATAATTACAGCCATTTTAAGAACTGCCGGAATGTTTCAGAGTGGTGACTCATCCCTGGGTTCTTCTGCACAAGTGGTATATTTTTCTATTGCAGCTATCTTGCAGCTAGGACATTATAATTCTGTTTATATTTGTGCATGTCTATCCCCTGTACGGCTTAGCCTGCCTTAACAGTGTGTAAATACTGCTGAGTAAATAACAAATGGAAGGTGAGCCTGGAAAGACACTGTTCTATCAGTCATTAAAAAGCTCAGAAACCTGGGATAGAATTTTCATTAATCTCTTTTCCAAGAGACTTTCAGTGAAGGGTGAATGTCAGTCATCTAGCATGCTGATTTGATAATAGTTTGGATCCATTTCAGATATTTGTCTGCAAATCAGACTGAAAATGCTGAATTTGGAAAGAAGGGGAAATAGGTTATTTCAGGATTCTTGAGTATCTCTAGTTATATTCTGGTTTAATGCTAATATAAATTTTTTTCTGGTGACAATACGATGACTCCCCTCCATCCCACCCACTCCACCCCCACAGATACCCTGGAGGCGACCAGAAAAGGGAATCCGCTGAATATTTTGATCCTTCTGAAAAGGATTTTGTTGCTTCTTTAAAAAAAAAAAAAAGTTGAAAGCACGTTTATTTCTCTATTTCCCCCTCTTCTCAGACAGTTCAAATTGCTTTTAACATACAGCATTGGACTAAAAATCATAGAATAGTTTGGGTTGGAAGGGACCTTAAAGATCACCTAGTTCCAATCATCCTGCTATGATCACGGACACCTCCCACTAGACCAGTTTCCTCAAAACCCTGTCCAGCTTGGCCCTGAACATATTAAAGGGTGGGGCATCCACAACTTCTCCGGGCAATGTGTTCCAGTGCCTCAACAGTATGCAATTTCTTCATAATATCTAATCTAAACCTACTCTCCTTCAGTTTAAGGCCATTCCCACTTGTCCTATCACTACATGCCCTCATGAAAAGTCCCTCTCCAGCTATCTTGTAGGCTCAGTTACCGGAAGGTTGCTATAAGGTCTACCCTGGGAGCCTTCTCTTCTCCAGACTGAATGGCCTCAGCTCTCTCAGCCTGTCTTCACAGGCGAGGTGCTCCAGTCCTGTGATCATCTTGGTGGACCTCCTCTGTATTTACTGCAACAGGTCCACATATTTCTTGTATTGAGGACCCAAGAGCTGGATGCAATATTACAGAGGGGGTCTCACAAGAGCAAAGTAGAGGGTGAGAATCACCTTCCTCAACCTGCTGGCCACAGCCAAGGATACAGTTGCCTTTCTGGGCTGCAGCTGCACGTTGCTGGGTCGTATTGAGGTTCTCATCCACCAACACCCCCAAGTCCTCCTCTTCAGGGCTGCTCTTGATCCGTTGTCTGCCCAGCCCGTATTTGTGCCTCACACTTAACTTTGTGAAGTTCACATGGGCCCACCTTATTTAAAACATTCAGGCATAACTTCTTTGACTGCAATAGTGTTCCTCCTAATGTTTTCCAGAATATCTGAGAAGAGGATGGAATGCTAGTATTGCTGATTTAATGTACTTGCTCTTTTTTGTTCATTCTGGCTCAACAAAACCTACCTTTGTCAATCCTATGCATCTGTTACAGTCACACCTTCCCAACCTCTCCTTAAACTGCTTTTCTGATACTTTTCCAGCAATATCCAGCATTGTTTGAGCAGGACACCTCTGCTCCATTTTTACAGCTCCTGCACAATAAACTCTGAGTTTTAGTGGCTTTCAGTTGCTACAAATGCTTCAGAATAATTATAAAAATAGACCAAACTTTTCATTTGCCTGAATGAAACTTTAGGTTCAGGTGTTCCTAGGTTTTGTTAGTGTTATAAAATGGATTTGATCTTTTTTTTTTCGATGTAAGCTTTGCAGCTTTGTTAACATAAAGTAACAAAATCAGGAGGTGTATCAGGGTGGTAGAAGTCTCTTGACATAGCTGTAGTGCTGTTTCAGATAGGCTGAATATTCTGTGTTATTGTGGATTTTTGTTCTCCCTGTTTTTTGGAATAAAACTGACGCTTCAGAGCAAAGCGGTCTGGGAGGAGCAGCTTGCTGCTCTCAATGACATCATTTGATAAATGGAGTGATAGTAGGCTTCAGGGGAGTGCTCTGTCAATTTCAAGAGGAATAAAGTGTGTTTAATTAAAGTAATCTCTGTTTAGGTTAAAATAAATCATTTTACTGCCAAGGGTAGTTTTTTTTTAATGACTATGGGATGCCATTCAAAGGAGAGGCAGGAAGCTGATATAGTACTTAGGACTCTATTTCCTAGACTCATGATCGATCACTTAGATGATGTACTCTGCCAAGAAAATTATGTTTATTAAACAGTATTCCACAGCACACCAGTAATTGGTAGGAGATGTAGCACTGAGGAAAGAGCAACAATTCTGGAACAGAGAAGTTCAAAGAGACAGAAATTTTCCAATGCTTCAGAGGACTTACTATTTTAAAGTGACTGCCCATGGACTGTAGGCTGCCAAGTCTAGTCAGCACTGTAATAGTTGCCAAGAGAATTGTCCTTCAGTTAGACTCAAAATATTAGGTCTACAGATAACATTTAGAAGTATAACTGCTCTTTATGATCTTGGAAAAAATTAATGAGATCCTGCCTCCAGTTGTGAGGGTAGTTTTTACTGGTGCTTTAGTGTCTGACTTTTGATTTCCTTTCTTCTCTGTTTTTTTTTTCTTTTTTTGAGCCAGCAGTTTGGCTCAAATGCATTTTGACATCCCAATTTATTTCTATGTCTTGTCTTGCACAGGAGAACCTAACACTATCTGAGCTTTGCAGTGATGGGAGCACCTGCTATCTCTGAGCTTTCTATCATGTGCAACTGAACATTGCCTGCACTGAAATGCAGTGGAGAAACAGCTGAACAGCTTGGCAGAACTGATGAGGTGATACTTGCTTCTGGGGATAGGGGAGCACAATATAACGGAAACAAGTTTTGAAGGACTAATTTCTCATGGAAAAGGTGTTGATGCATGCAGTCATGCTTGGTACTAGGAAGCTGCAACTTAAATTTGAAATTATCAAATACTTGTGCGTGATTTGTCCTGTGTACTTCGTTTCCAGGTGTGGGGTAGTATCTGGTGGTACTTGTAGGGAAAATCTGGCATTTTTTTAATAAAGATGATAGACAGTGGTGCTGGGTTGTGGGATTGTTTTTTGTGCAGAGACTTCCTCGGTTGTGCTGTTCCCTGTCATGGTTTAGGAATGGCATTCCCCAATTTAGTTTTCCCACCAAGATTCTCCAAACCATGCTGCCTCTCACTTGCTCCCCTTCCCCCTCTTCTGCCCCCATGGGTGCCCAGAGAAGAGAGGTGGAGGCACAAAAGGCAAAGAACATTGGTTGAGATAAGAACAATTTATTGGAAGCAGCAATGAGGTAAGGAAACAAACAGTTGCAGCAACACTACTGACAGCAAAAGTATGCAAAACAGGCAGTGATTCACATACAAAATGCTCTGTCTGCCGTGCTTGCTCAATGAGAAGGAACTTCTTCTCCCTGGGAGAGAGTCATCCTGTCCTGTGTCCCACGCCACCCCCCAAATGCCCTCCTCAACAATGTGAGGTGATATAGAATAATCTGTATGCATTAGAAGCAATGCCCCCTCCCAGCTATTGGAAAAAATTAACCCTGTCCTGTTTGGAACTACAACATTCCTTTTTCCTCAAACATCCCAAGCTGTACAAGGGATAAGTGGTGTGGGGAAACACAGAAGTGCCTGAAATAGTGATCAGTCACACTGATATGTGTGACTGGGTCCCCCTTCATGAGGGCCTGCCGAACACACATGCTTTGAGGAAACACAGTAATGCACTCATCTGATAGCCCCCTGACATGTGAGTGGTCAGACTTAATGACCAAAAGCCTCTGAGGAGATATATTGATATTTGGTTGTTCTGTAGAACCACAGATTGAGAATAGGGAAACCTGTTTATTGCCTTTAGTATAACAATAATATATGCATGTATCCTTCCTCTTCTAGTGAAGAGCTGTGAAGTCTAGTGATCTCTCTACTAATTCTGATTATATAACCAGCTGTGTATTTCACAATTTTTGTTTCCTCATACGAGAATTGTGCTCTTATGCTTTTACAGTAACATCATTTTTATATTGTAGGAATAGTTTATCTCCTGAAGAAAAAGGTAAGAGTGAATTTCTTTTAAACTCTAGTGATAAATGTATGCAGTTCTGACATTCTAGTGTTAAAGCCAAAATGGCAAATGTGATGGTGGACTGCTTTCATCTGAAGCTCTCTCTGGTTTTGACTTGACAGTAAAGCTCTACAAGATGATCAATTCACAGTAATTTGTTTTCTACAGATTGGTCCACACTTCTCCAAAGCTTAAAACCAGTTTCATAGTTTTGGGGATAAAAAGAATGTGCGCTGGATATTTCTATATTAGTGCCCTCAGGGGTTCCTTGGTAGCAGGAAGCAAGTGTCATGGTAACTGAAAGAAAGGCCTGTTTTGAAGCTGCCGGCCCAGCATGGTTCTCCACGCATGGCTTCTGCCACTCTGAACTGCCACTAAGAAAAGTGCTCCTTTGGGGTTTTGTTTGTTTGTTTGTTTTCTCCCCTGCAGCAGTCTTCAGTAACTTTCTTCAGTTCCTGCTACTCACTCTCAAATGGAATACAAATCTTAAAGGTAAAAAAATGGTGGTGAAATAAGAGATGTAAGCAAATCTTAAAAGCTATGGTTTTGACGCTATAGGAAAAAAAACAAAACAAAACAATGATTTTCTGGAATCTAATAGGAAAAATTGGCTTGTTTCTCAAAAAAACCTCAGAAATTTATTCAGTCTAAAAACTTATTTACAAATGAACTCTTTCCATTTTGCCCAGGCGGAAACTGAACCAACATGAATTCTTTCAATTTCTTAAAGCTTTTCTTTAATGTGAGTCCTTGCCATAAGCTTGAGTGAAAACCCATTCATCTATGTTTCTTCGGAAATTTTGCAAGAAAATATTCAAATACCAGAGTTGAAAGCAAGACTCTGTAGAGCAAGTCAACATAGACAATCTTAAGTAATACCAGACTAGCATGTTGTCAAGCCTTTCTGTGGCTCTTTGGGTCAATTTGCATTGTGTTGTTTGAGTTCCCTGTTAAAAAACTAAGGTTCAGAGAAGAAGGAGGTTTTGAATGGGGTGTTTACATCTGATAAATATAACTTGAAAAAGCATCACAGCAACCTTGCTTGTTTGCTCATGATTCAAAGAGTTAAGAGGAAGGCATATCTGAAAAATTCCTAATGTTAACCTAAGTGCAATGAATTCCAAGTTGAATGAATAAACAATCAAGCAGGCTAGAAGCACAATGAAAAGTTGTTGCTTGCTCATGCAATTCAGCTGAGTATAAAGACATGTTAGAGTGCTGTTTACAGTCACAGGAGACTGATGGAAAATTTGATTTGTTCAGCATGGTTAGAAGCAGCTGTGAACACTTCACAGAATTGACTGCTGAGTTGGAGGGTCTTCGTCTTGTCAGCAAAATTTTTGGATGCTTCTACAACTTCAAGATCTGCCTGCTGCAAGACTTTGCAAATTTGCTCGCTTTTGGTCAAATGCTTTTGCAGGGGTGAGCAGGTAAGAATGAACTGAGCTTCTGTTTTGATATTCAGCAACTGAATGTCTGCCTATCTTGTGATTCTTCCCAGAATGAATTACAGAATTGCTGAGGTGGGAACATGCTTCTGGAAATCATCTGGTCCATAGTCCATGCCTTTCATCCCCACTGTCTCAAAGAGGGATGTTAACCTACAGGATACCACTTCGGCCTGTGTCCAATCTGATTTTGAATATCTCCAAGGATGGATATCCCTCAACTTATTTTTGTGTTTGATTATCCTAAGAGTGTAAAATGTGCTTTCTCAGGTTTGAACCGGTTTTCCTGTATTTCATTTGTGCTAGTCGTCTCTTTTCCTCTCTACCTCTCTAGGAAGCCTGTTAGTGTTTGACCATCCTGTCGATAAAGGAATGCTTCCTACTGACCAGTCTAAATCTCTCCTGATGGCTGCATCTCTTTACTATTGCTATCCATCCTCTCGCTGGATACCAGGGAGAAGAGCTCAGCTCCCTCACTGCCTTCCCTCCTCAGGAACCTCTACAAAGCAATGAGTTCCCTCCTCAGCCTTCTTTTTTCCAAAGTAGGCAAGGCCAAAGTCCTTAGTCAGTTCTCACAGGCCATTCCTTCCAGCCCTGTCACAAGTTTTGCTGCCTTCCTCTGGTTGCATTCAAGAACTTCCAAATCCTTCTTAAGTTGTGAGTCCGAGCCCTGCACCCAGTACCCAAGGTGGGACCAATGCTGAATACAGCAGGATAATCACCTTTTTGGATTGGCTGGTTATGCTGTGTTTGATGCACCCCAGGATGTGGATTTCCCTCCTGGCTGCCAGGGCACACTGCTGACTCATACTGAGCCTGCCATCAACCACCACCCCTAGATCGCTTACTGCAGGGCTGTTTGCCAGCCACTCATCTCATAAACCGCATCTGTGCCTGGAACTACTCTGTCCTAGGTGCAGAATCTGGCATTTCAGCTTGTTAAATTTCATCCCATTAATGATAATAAACCAGCTTCAGTCTGCCTAGGTCCTTCTGCAAGTCCTCCTGTTGCTCAACAGAGTCAATGGCAGCTCCTTGTTGGATGTCATTGGGAAACTTTCCGAAGGTGCATTCAACTCTGCATTCCAATAATTGATAAATATATTGAACAGACTTAGCCCTAGAATAAAACCCCGAGGAACACCACTGGTGACCAATCGCCAGCTGTATGTAACTGCATTGACTACAACACTTTAAGCTTCACCCAGTACACTGTAAGCCTGTTTACCCCATAGTTGTGCAATTTGTCCAGAATGATACTGCAAGGGACAGTATCACAAGTCTCACTAAAATACAGAAAAACTACATCCACCATATTCCCTTTGTCCTCTAGATAGGTGACCTTATCATAGAAGGATATGAAATTAATTCAACACAACTTTTCTTTTGTGAACCCATGTTGACTGTGCCTTATGATTGCATTATTCAGTAAGTATTGGTCCAATATTTTCTTTAGACCTCCTCTTACTATAAGCATACTTTAAAAAGCCTTTCTTATTATCTGAAACAACTCTGTCTAATTTCAACTCTAATTGAACTTCAGCCTTTTGTACTTTCTGCCTGCATAAACAAACCACAGCTCTGCACCCTTCCTGTGAAGCATGACCTTGCTTCCAGAGATCATAGTTTCTTTTTCCTCTAGAGCTATGTGAGGAGTTTCCAGTTCAGACAAACTGGTATTCTCTCCCATTTGCTTGACTTTCAAAGGGGAATTGCCTGCTCCTGTGCTTTTGAAAGGTGGTTCTAAAAGATTGATAAGTACTAGTGAGCTTCTAAGACCTCAAAAAATTCCCAGGGTACTCTGCTAAGTAGTGTTTTGAATAGCTTATAGCTAGTTCTCCTGAAGTCCGGGGTAGAAACTCTACTGTCCTTCTTTTTCTTTTTTTCATTACACTGAAATTTTGAACTCAACAATTCCAGGATCATTGTGACCAATACAACCACCTACCATCCCATCCCCAAAGTGTCCTTTTCTGTTCACAAACAGCAAGTTTAGGAGGACATCTTTCTAGTTAACTTCTTATCATGGGTACTCAGTAAGTAATCTCCCACAAACTTCAAGAATTACCTACACTTTGGGTTGGGTGATGTTCCCAGTTGATGTCTTGGAAGTTGAAATTGCCTATAGGGACAAGGGCTACAGATCAGAAATTTATCCTAATTGCCTATATCATGCTCCTAGCTTTTAACCATCTTCATGGCTATTCAGTAGAATTGTTGCAGTATACCCAGATCTTTCTTGTACGGGGGAGTCCAGAATCAGACCCGATACTCCAAATTTGTCTTAGCAGTGCCAAATAGAGAGGAAGGACCACCTTCCTTGACCTGCTGATAATGTTTCCTTAACGCAGCTCAAGATACTCTTGGCCTGCAGAAGCACATTGCTGCTTGTCCTTCATTACACTTAGTTCCTACCTATAAAGCTGTTTTTTGTCTGGTCAGCCTCCAGCATGTTCTGGAGAATGGGGTTACTCCTCTGTAGATGTGGGATTTTGAATTTTCATTTGCTGAACTGCATGAGATTCCTGTTAACTCCATTCTCCAGTTTGTTGACATCCTTCTGCATGTCACCTCAGTAGCCTGATGTATCAACCACTCCTCTTAATTCAATGTAATCTGGAAATTTGCTGAATTTGCACTCTTTTTTATCATTTATAGAACCTGCCATGAAGGCATGTTCAATTGCATTGGTCTTAGTACAAATCTCTTGGGAACACTGAACAACTACCTCCAACTGGATTTAGGTGCCACTGATGACAGTTTTGTGAACCCAGCAGTTCAGTCAGTTTTCAGTCTATTCTCTGTCCGTGTATTCATAATTCATCAGTTTGTCTATGATATTATGGGAGATAGTGTTAAAGCCTTGTTAAATTTTATATAAGTAACATCCATTACATCTTATTCTCCCTGTCTCCTTATCCAGCAAGCCAGTCACCTTCTTTAAGGTTGTCAGGTCGGTTAAGCATGATTTTTTTTCCCCTTTGTAAATCTTCACTGTCTCTTCCTCACCACTTGCATGTGGTTGGAAATGGTTTCCAGAAGGATTTGCTTCATCACTTTCTCAAGACTAAGGTGAAGTGTACTGGTCTGTAGTTCATTTCTTGCATATACGAGTGGCACTTAAATTTCTTCCACTCCTCCGTTTCCCATGAGAAACCTTCTCCATTTCCCATGACCTTGCAAAGATAATTGGGGTTCATCTCACAGTGATGTTGGCCCACTTCTTTAGCACTTATGGGTACATCCCTTCAAGTCAACTTGTACATATTCAGCTTGCTTAAACATTCATAGACTTCATCCTTGTGCCTCAAAGATATGTCTTCTCTGTCCTCATAAATTTGTTGGTAAGACTGGCATTTCAGAGGAATTGCTATGGAATATGCTTTACCTTTTCACTGATATCCAGTGTCCAGTTTTGGTGTTCATTAAGCTATGAGACTCTTCCACTTGGACCAAGCAGCTTTCAGCTGAATGCTCTGAAATTTCAGAAATGTATTTCAGTGAGAGAAATAATGAATGCATTTACACTCTAGAGAGATGATTTTTAGGTTCACTCCATTCAACTTAGGTTAGTTTTTTTTGACAGTTATGGTGGTGGTGAGTTGATGGTTGGATTGAAGGCTGAATGAGGCTAAATAAAGCTGAACTAAGGAAGTAGAAGATTGGATTTTGGAGGAAAAATATTAAACGTGGGGGATATGTGAAATGTAAGTACTGCCAGTGAGAAGTAGGTGGAGGGAGTGCTCTGACTCAAACAACCTGAGAAAAAGAAATTAAATTCACTATTAACTGCCTTAAGCTGGACAGGAAGGTCATCTACATCTACAAGATTCTTTTGTTTATTTTTCTTTGTCATTACTGTTCAGTTGAGGAACAGAGAGTTAACTTAAATGTATGAGCTGGGAAGTCCAATAAAGCTCTGTCTGCAGAATTAACGAAGTGTAATTCTGTTAAATCTGCAGTTTACTGTGAAAAGTGGTACTTCTACATGTTAAACTCTAAATCCAGATTAGAAGGTCCTCATGAATAGTGAACAAATCCTGCTAGAATCATCCTACCCTGTTTTACTTCTCTGGAATTAAACGGGTAAATTCATCTCAAAATCTTACATAACTTTGCTTCTGTGAATAAAGGGCAGCTTGAGCAATGGTAAACCATTGCAACTGCCTTTATCTTTTTTTTTTTAATGTGTCCTTTTGGTACTGTTTGTATACCTTTATTCATCTACTATGACCTTGAGCTTGTTGCTGCTAGTATTTATATCTGGTTCTGTGTGTAGCAGTAGATCTTTACCAATATTATGAGTGGTTTTGTGTGAAGTTAGGCTTATCAAAACCTCCTCAGGATATCATGAGGGTGATGTTTTGGAGCTTTGGTTTAGGTTTTTCTGATCACAGTAATAATGATAATAATAGTAATATATTTCCTACTAATGATATTATTAGTAAATTGCCCCTACCAGCTAGTCCATTTGATCATACATGCCTCTACACTTTACTTATTAAATCTGCTTTATTTTGTCTGGGTATGGAAAACCAGTTTGAGCTGCTGTTAAATTATTGAAAAATCTGAATGTAATGGAGCAGCAATAACAAGCTCTATGATAATTCCACAAGTGACAGGCTCTCTGTTCATACCTCCTGCGTATAGTTAGTTTCTTCCCTCCTTTTTACTTTATTCTTTGGTCTAACTGTGTGTATCACAAATAGTTTAGACTTCTGGCTGGAGTATGGATGTGGAAGAACTGTATACAGACTACTGACACTGCTGTGATCTTCCTGATGTGGCCTTTAGTTTGCCTTTTGACTTGGATTTTTCACTTAAAATAACAATAAAAGGGTTTTTTTTAAGTATTCTAGATGTTTGTTTAGCATATAATAACTCGTGTATCTCACATTCAGCTTGTTCTCTTAGCTTGAAGAGAAAGAGTTTCAGGGGAAACTCTATCATCCTCTACAACCTCCTTTCAGGTCCTTGTAGCAAGGTGGGGATCACTCTTTTCCCAGGTAACAAGTGACAAGACCAGAGGAAACAGCCTCAACTCACACCAGGGGAGGTTTAAATTGGATATTAGGAAAAATTTGTTCACTGAAAGGATGTTCAGGCATTGAAACAGGCTGCCTGGGAAAGCAGTGGAATCACTATTCCTGTACGTGTTCAAAAGACATTCACATTGTGACATTTGTGGGGTATGATTTAGTAGTGAACACAGTGAACTGCTGGGTCAGCAGTTGGACCTGATGAACTTAGATATCTTTTCCAACCTTAATCATCCTATAGTTTTACTACAGTCATGTTATTCTTAAATAAAACCCCCACGAAAATCTTGCTGGGGTAAAATGCATTTAAGATGAGGGGTGATTAGTGGTCTATTCTTCAGGTTGACTTATGCAGAGATATGCTTCCCTTCCCCTCCTTCAGGATGCCAGTGAGATGAGACTGGCTATATGTCATTCAGCTAAAGGCTACTATGCTATAATCAGTCAGTCACGGAGCTGCATGTGAGGCACTGAGTGTCCACTGGGATTCCCAGACAAAGATGAGTATTTTTTGCTTCTCTACTAGGCTGCTGAACTTATCTTCATCTCTTTAGTTAGTTGGTGCTATTTTCCTTCTTCCCTGCTGCTATCCTTGTCAGCCTCTGTTTAACAATGTATTTTTAAGCAGTTCAGGGGTGTTGTTCATAATACGCACACAGCTTTCTACCTAAAATGATCTTCTTTAAAACAGCCAAAGGTAAGAGCACTTTGATTTATAATTTACAGGAAGTGTGTATTTGTAGGTGTGCTGATGAATAGCTCTTTTGAGAGCATTAAAAAGTATTAACTTTCAAACTGAGTGTTGCCTTTGCTAATTTAAGTACAAATACACTGCTTCAGAAAGTATGCTTTTCTGTTGTTTCCTTAATTAAAATTGGAAAAAAAATCCCTTGAGGAAAGAAACATGGGTAAATCCAGCTAAGAGAGTTTCTTCAGTTAGAGAACATCTAAACAATTCTTAGGTACCCAGTGATGTCTGAATTTTACTTTGCTTCTTATAACATAGATGACTTTATAATAATTACAGTAGTTGAGAGGATGGCAAATGCACCAGGTACTGTAAAGCAGAGAACATAAAAATTACAATCTCCTTAGCATAAAATATCTTCTTCTCATGGGCCACAAGAAATACTGTATTGAGCTCCAGTATTCTTCCATTTCAAAGTGTGGTATTGCTCCATTTCAAAGTCTGTGTGAGGAACCAGATACATAATAATTATTCAAAAATTCTCATTTCTTTTGTTGAGATAAACTGAATATAGGCATGTGGAGGTGGGGCAAGGCAAGGGAGCAGGATAAGAGAAGGGTAAAATTTGCGGCTCCATCATGTGCCTTCAGTGAGGGCTACCTTACTTTGCTGGTGCCAAGTTGTTATGCTGGTACCTGCCTAGTTTTCCCTGTCATTCCTTTTTCTTCTGATAATCTACAATGACGCTGGGCTGCCGCAAAAGGGTGGTCTCAAATTTCTGTCCCTATCTTTTGTGCCTCAATGAGACAATCCTCTTTCCATGGCTGGCAATGGACATATGCAGCAGTTAAGTGGGAAGGTTTTTGCTTTGCTGCTGTCTTTCTTCTTCTGTCAAGTATTTGTTATTTGTAACAGAGTTGTAGTCATGAACAATTAAAACTGTGTTATATTTAAGCCACAAATCCTGACTGTGAAATTGTACATGACAGGTTGCAATGGCCATACCTCTTTTGCTGTAGTAACTAGTTAGGTTTCCCTCTTTTTTTTTTTTTTGTTAATTTTATTTTACAGTGACTGTTATGGGTTATCTGAAAGTCAGAGATGCTGCTGTGCACTTCACTTTACTCCCATAATCCATGTCATCCTCTAATAAGATAACTTCACACCTAATGAGAACCCTTGACTGGAAGACTCATTAACCCCCTCTCTGCCTCAGATGCTTATTCTGTATGAGATACAGAAGTGAGAGAAGGCATTGCAAGGGAGCAGAAGATGGTGTGAAAGTGCAGTAGTGAACGTTTTTTAAAACTCCTGACTGGGGGGAAAAAATAACAGATGTCGTATCTCATTGCATCTTTCAAAACAGAGGAGTTGTCAGTGCCCTGATTTGTTTCAAAAAGGAGAAAATTACCTGAGCTACAGAAATGTGCTGCTGACACAAGCTACCCTCAGAATAGACTACTGAGGGATGAATTAATGGAAATAATGTTATTGGACAACTTACTGTACAGCCTTTGATCTGAAAAATGAAAGTAGGCAAGGAAGAACGTGTGCAAGATGGAACTGGAATACAAGCAACACTAAAACTGGAGGAGAGAACAACCTCAAACATCATGTCCTATGGCTGGAAAGTGGAGTTTGGGGGTGGTGGAACAGGGCAGAAACAAAAACTCTTAATCCCTGAGGAGGCTGTATCAGTATTTGCCAGACTTGTATTCTTACTTTTACCATCTTTAATAAGGTATTGTGCAGTAATGATGGATCATCCCCAGCCTCATACATTATGTGCCTGGCTCTACTAAATGGTTAGTTGAGATATCACATGATACCATAAACATTTGAGCCCTGGAATTTGATATGCTACAGAGTGTTTCTTCAGTTTTCTTTGGCTACCGAGGGCATTATCCTTTGTCTGATATGTGTCTCTTTTTTCATCTAACTGCTTGCTGCATTAGCCATATCAATTTTCCATGTTATATGAGAGAAAATCAAAATTGAACTCTTTCAAACCTGCGTGGGACAAATATTTGAATTCAGTGGATGAAAAGAAAAATCCCTGTAGAAACAGAGTTAAAAGGTAAACTGTACCCTGACTTTATAATGCCATTCTTCCTGTTGATTATTGATCCTTTCTTCTCCCCTGATTGAAATCTGTGATTTCCTGTATTATTAATATCTCGATTGGAGTCTATGCTACGTTGGGATCTATGTTTCATCTGGCCTGCGATGAGACAGACCAGTCCTGTGTGAAGTGCTTTTGTTTTCAGATGTGGTGCAGATGTATCACACAAGCAATCACATTCAAAGTCTAAATCAGTCTGTATTTAGGCACACTAATCTGTGAAACGGGTGCAGTACTTAAGAACTCCTCTTTGGAAGTCATGTAGTGTACTGATAAGAGGAGATAAATGCTGAGTGCTGTGATGGCAGTACTTTACGAAAATATTTTCTTAGTTTTGTAGCTATCCTTAACTGTTCTACAAGATTTCCTTGATCAACCTCTATCATTTCGATTATGTCCTTTTTCATTTATTTATAAGCATTTCTTTATGCTCATCACCATTAATTGGATAGCAACTCATTGTAGCCAAGAATCAATTTATCCAGCAGCAATTTATCCTGACTAAAGCAGAAAAAAAATTAGGAGTGGAAGTTGTATTTTTAAGCACCAGACAATTTAGTTTCAGAGGTCTTGATCAAATTAAATGGAGGATCAAACTAAGTGGCAACTGGTGACTAAATTACACTGAAGACACTGCTCTTGCAACTAGTTTCCCCCATGCAAATGCTTATGAGGTAAAAATGGCTAGTTATTCAGAGCTGTAGCAGCTGTGTCACATATTTTGACTCTCTTTCATTCATTTGTCTCTCAGTCACTTTAGAGGCAATATTGCTTCTCTAGAATAAACATTCAAACTGTCCTAATGCAGCAGTACAGTTCCTTTCCAAGAAATGCCTTACAAACAATGCAGTCACTCTGATTGCTAACTGTGAGGCAGTAACTGAAGAAAACAAGTACATCAGAACTGCCTGTATATAAGCTATAAAACTGGCAGCATACAAAACACAGCTCGCCAGAGGCACTGTATAGCTTTGGCTACGAAATACTGCAAGAATGTTGTTCACATTCTTAATATGCATAGTTTTAAAGCAATGCAAATTTTGTCAAATAATACTCTTCATTCAAAACTGTAATTGATTTAAGTATAGTATGGAGTTCTGCATCTTTCATGAGAGAGGGAATAAGCAGAAGAACATGAAGTATGGTCTCATAATGTGAGATATTAAAACCAAAGCTGCAAATAGAGAATAAAATATTTAATTGAGAAATAACATTAATGTTCACACTGTTGTTTTGCTGCTCTAGTTGCCCATGAGGCATCTCTGGCCAAATGCCATCTGTAGTGTGCCTTCCTTTCCTTTACGCAGTCAGATGGGGTCAGGCACAGTCAGTAGTTAACAGTAAGTCCTGGCAGCCATTTTGAACCAATCACTTTAGACAACTCTATGCTCTATAAAACCTTACGGAAGAAAATGACTGAACCTACTCTAAATTCTCTCCTGTTTGGGGGCTTTCAGTAGCACTTCTCTCTGAGTCTAGTGGCAGATTTGTATCCCCATAGATCCAAGACATGTGAAAACTTCCTTCTAGTCTCCCAGACATCTCATTTTTCTGTGCAAACAGCAAATCTTTCTTGTAATCCTATGAATTAGTTGGATCAATGTTTTCAGTCTCCAAAGGTGACTTCTATGCCCCGATCTGCTGATTACTTGGGGAAGAGTATCTTGCTTGTAAATGGCTGAGATGGAAATTCTATTGTAGTGTTTGTGTGCCCCTTACTTTTAACTGTCTCTTAGAAAGTCAAAGATATCACATTTATGGAGGAGAGAGCATGATATTTCTACAAAGAAACTTTGAAAACTCAGCTTTGGTCCAAGGGCTTAAACATAACATATGCTAGAGTGTGATTGACGCAGAAGTTTGCCTTCAAGGTGAGAGTCTAATGGCCAGTGGGCTCTCTCTGGTAATCCTGTGGGATCCGAGATTTAGGTCTGGCATTGTTTGGATGTTCATTCTCCACGTAAGGGGTTCATCCGGTGATCATGGAGTTCCCTACTCTTCTTGACTGTCCTGGGCTGCTGACAGTGCTGTTAGAATGAGCAGCCAGCACATGTAGGATTGTCTGTGTTTGATTAAGCAGGTTTCAGATAGGAGCCACTGTTCCCTTCTGACATATGTGCGTTATTTGGACCTTACACATGGTGTTTAACAAGAGTTCAGTAGAGAATGGTTATTAGGGTAAATAGAGAGCAAGGCTGAATCACTGTGGATTTGCAGCTGATGGTGTATTGATTTAAGGAAAAGAATGTTGAATTTATTGTAAGAGATGACAGCATAAAAGCAGAATGGAAAATGAATGTTAGCAAAACTAATGGGATGTGTAATGGCTTAGGAAAGAGAACAGTGAAAAGAGAGGTGGTAATTTTTCAGGTACAAGGTATCTTGCTTATGTTCTCCCTCAGCTTACTGTGATAGCTAATTATAGTTTGGGATGTTCTTGGGTTATTTGTGATGAATCTTACAGTAATTGGTCATGAAAATTGTAAAATACAGAACATTTTAAAAAATACGTATGGCAATTCTACTATTGCTACACTTTTCTAGTGTTTATCCTCTAGTCTTTGTCCTATCTATTAGGAGAATACGTACAATAGCCAGTAGAATTACTTAATGGACAAGTTTTGCTTTACTAAATTGTTCTAATGATTTTCTTAGCTCTATTATGCAAGTTATAATACGAATTGCAGATCCCTGAAGTGTCTTGCAAAAATGTACTTTCTTCAGAGACAGCGGCAAGGGGACACTGCGTTTCACCTGTGAACAGCAGCTGCTTAGCAGTACCTTTCCCTGGTCTGTGCAGTACAGCTATGAGAAGGTTTCAGCCCTCTTACTAGGAGGAGAGATCAACTGCTTGTGGTTTTCATGTTCCTCGCCAAAATCTGAATGCAGCCAGAAAGGACAATCAAATTTCACTCTTGTGCCGTGTCACTCTGTTGCTGATTTAATCCACATTGTCACTCTCTTCAGGCACCTGGGATAGCCAGCGGGTTAAATCCTAGGAAAGACATTTTTCCCATAATTTCTTAGATTTTTGGCAATGCTTCTGAAATGTTGGCAATAGATAGACTATGGTTTTTCAAATTTCCGACTCTCAGCAGACATCCTGCTACAAGATGGCCAGCTGTTAATCATTACTCAGGGCCCTTATTAAAGCCCAAATCTGCTGGACTAATCATTACACTCAAGCTATGGAGTGTAATGCAAATTGGAGTTCAAGCAAAAAATTAAACTTTTGTTAAAGTTCTTAAATTTTAACCAGGCTTCTTTACAGCTGAAACAACACATTTCATCACATGCTAAGATTTATAAAAAGTAAGCAATTATTTATTATGAGTTTACTGAAGATTAACATCAAATTAACTCTTAATTAACAGTCATAGCTGCTTTAATGTACGTATTCAATTACAGTGTCTTTAGAGATAATAGCAAAATGACTGTATTATACTGTTTATATTACTAATTATAGACTTTTATAGTAAGAAATCAGCAAAGTCTTAATGTATGGATTAATACCACTATATTAGCATAGACATTATGGAAGCGTTATTGTTATATCTGTGATGTTATTGGTAAAGCTAAAGGTTGTGATTATTTGTCATGCAATTACCAAAAGAACAAACTGTCTGTAAGGATTGCAGCCGGGGGACAAGGTAGTCAGCAACTTCTTAGTGCTCTGGGGAGATCAGGGTATTTTGATGGCTGCTGAACAGCACAAAGAACAGTAGATATGAATTAATCTCACTTCACTATATACCGGGATGGTAAAAATTTCTGGGTTTTGTAAAATGTTGCAAAAACTTACATTAGAAAAGCATTTGATTGGTATTTTGCATTGAAACAAAACCCAAAACAATAAAAAAAAGAGAAAATGTTATTTTGTCTTCCAAACCCATGCGCTATAAGTAAAACAATTGCGCTGAAGTCAAAGGGCCTCAATAGAATCAAAGGCTCAGTTCGCCTACATTTGTTGGGTGGGTGCTTTTTGGTTTTGTTTTTGGTTTGGTTTTTTTGATGTTCACACTGCATAACTGTCAATAAGAAAGGGAATAGCAGTAGAAGCAGTATAATATTTGGGCTTTTTGGTTTCTGTGCTATTTAAACTAACTCCAGATATCTTCATTGTTCCCTAAATACATCTCTTATTCTAGTCTGAACATAGTCAGACAAAGCTGTAAGGTGCTGTGGATCTCATAATTTCTTTGTCTGCTCGATTGAAATGTCTTTTATCAAATTGCTATTTTGCGTATATGTTGCAATACAGTAGAAACAAATTTCAGCATTCTGACAGTTAAATATCCTGAGCTCCTCTGAGTACTCATTATACAGCATGTTTTTCAAGCCTTTAGTCATCCTTTAGGTTATTTTTTAAACATATTTTGCCACATCATTTTTTGGTAAATGTCAAGTCTGCACTCTTCTGTAATGCTTATTACACTGGTACGTGGGATTTGGGTCTTTCGCCCATGTTTCAGAATTGATTCTGTAAAGTGCCTCCTTTCACAGCAAGTTTCATGAGAACATTTCCTGAGACATTTAGGTGTCTTGAACTCTGAAGCAAAGGACTCTAGACTCTGGGAATAGAGATTGTGCGGCTGTGTCTAATACCTGGCCCAGAAATCTGTATTTTAACAAGATGCGTAATCTTGTGCTTGAGGATAGGGAAGTGCATAGAATCTGTACGGCATGATCCTAATGGGCTGCTGCCCACCCTCTCTTTTTGGAGGTACCTAAACTCTAAATTTATTGCTTAGAATCTGGGATGATTCTCTTCTCCCCTGAGCGATCGATTTAATATCTAGGAAATATGTTAGGTCTCAGAACACGTCTCCAGAAATGCTGCTGTTCAACCATGGCTCTACATTTAAAACAACATTTTAAGGTCTATTACTTTGGGAGGTTTGAATCTGTGTAATGCATGTCATGCTGATCTTGCATAATTATAATTCATTAATTAAGGTCAAATCTAATACTTTACAGAAATCTATTACATTAACAAGTTTACCCTCCTATCAGCAAAAGCTCGTTTGAAAGCAAGATTTAGATTTCATAAGCCCATGTTCATTGTCTTTGATTACACTGCATTCCTTTTAATGCTTAACAGTGCCATAAATTAGTCATTTCATTATTTTGTTGGGATTGGTGCCAGGTCTACTGATTGCTGATGTTAAACCAGTCAGCCCATTTGCCTTTGTGAAGTATTGTTCCATCACTGCTTTATTTTCTTGTACTGCTAAACTTTTTTAGGTCTCCAGAAGCTATTGAAAATCTACTTTAGTGGTTCAGGTTACTTCTCAGGCAGCTATTTCTTGTATGATTATAGATTTTTTTGGCTTTTTTTGTTTTGCTTTCCTGAGAACTTTATTTTTGAAATGTTGAACTGGTATTTACATTTCAACAGTAACTGAAGATGATGCAAAAGTATTTTGTTATCTTTAAAGGATGCAAAGTCTTTTCACTTTTCCTTCACAAAATTCAGGAGAAAAATATTTAATACATCAACCCTTTTTTATATTATCATGTATAACTTGTTAGAAATCCACATGTACTATTACTGAGATAATTTTTGTTCTTGTGCTTAAAAACATTTGAGTGCTAGTCGGAGAGTTACTTTTATGTCTATTATTTGCTGCATAAAATTTCTGCTCTTTCTAGCTTTTGATTCATATTCAGTGTTATCTTCTGTCATCTTCTCTGTGTGAGTGTGTGTGTGTGTGTGTGTGTGTGTCTTGACAGATTTTTCTTGTCTCTTTAAAAGAGGCCTTTCTTAGTCCACATGATTTTCATTCAGAACAGATGGATTGTGACTTTTTGGGACAACTCCTAATTGTTTTAAATGGCCCTTAACTATTTTAACTCTAATTTACATTTTTTCCCTTCTCTAGAGTGACTAGAATCTGATGTTTATAGGCTCAACAAAAGAATATGTACTCTTAGATTAGTAGTTTCACTTTTATGCCTGTATGCAACAGGTTAGTGATATCTGACTCTAAGCAATGGTTCTTGTGTTTTGGGAATGTTTCATCTGCCCAGGTGATGTCTGATGTAGAATGACCATGTGTTGGACGTGGAATAGTAGTGAGGTTTTTTATATACAACAAATACAAATTGCAGAATATTTTAGTACCAATATTCTGAGACCTCAGTTTGTGTTTCTCTGCAACAGATAACTAACTTAAGGAGAGTCTATGTGTACTCCAGTGTATAGTGGTGATCTGTAGCAGTTGCCATTTAGCATCTTAGATGGTGACTCTTAGTCTGGGAGCTCTTGCTTCAGAGGTGAGATGGACTTGGAGAGGAGCAGTACTCCTGACTTTCCTTTACCCAGATAATTCCTACTGATTGTCTTTAAATAGTTACATTTTACAACATTCCCGTTGTAATTTACTGATTTTTAATGCTAACTAATCTAGGTCAATGCACATGAGAAGCTGGTTTCTGTAAATAGGTCCTTCACTGGTAGTGTAGCCATTACATCCTCATTTTCAGGCCATATTACCAGTACACTGTTCCACTGCAGGAAATTTCTGAAACATCTTGTGGCTCTTATTTTTCTTCCAAGAAGTTCCCTGAAGTGCATATCTGTATTTCTTGAGTATTGCAGAGTTACCTGGGCTCAGAGAGGAAAGAAAGTTAATCCCAAGGGCAAAAGCCCCACTGATATAATGGAGAGAGTGGATTTATGAGCTCTTGGTATGCTTTTGTCCTTGCAGGTTTTCTGTGTGCAAACAATAAGAGGAAATTCAGGAGATTATATTTGTTCAAGTAGATGCTGATTCAGACAAGGACTTAAGTGTGTGCCTCATCCTCAGAATTCAAGAAGGCTCATCTCTATTCAACGAAGCTTTTATGTCACCTCTTAGAGATAGTCACATGCTCAAGAGCTTCACAGAAATAGAAATGTAATTATTTTCTGTGCATTGACTTAAACGCTTTGTTTAGACTAGCACTTGTCCTGTCTTCAATAATCTCTTCCCGATTACTAAACAAACCCCTCTGGCCTTTTCAGTGAAGAGTTTAAAGCTGAGTTTTACAATACCCATACCTGTCTCTGTGTTTGCAATAGTGAACTAGGTGGAGAGCTTGGATGGGGGAATTGCTTGGTTTCCTTTTACCTGTTTAATCAAGTATAATATCAGACCTGATTGATTTGCTATATCAGTTCTAGAAAATAGCTTTTTAACATATTAAAAGTGCTGCCATTGGAAAATATTTTTTCTTTGGTTTTTTTTGCTTGTTTGCTTTTCGGTGGGAGGATTGTAGTGCTTGTGTTTAGTTGTTTTGTTTTTGTTGTTTAGTTTTTATCTGGAAGGAACTGTATTAACACAGCAGGGAGCCTTTGCTTAATTGCTAAGGCTTGTATAAAACAGTGCAACATTTTTGTTCATTCTAATGGCAGATTTTATAAAGAGGTGGTATTTTTCAAAGCCCTTTAAGATGATCTGAGCAGCTTTTCCTCCAGAAGTATCCAAATTAATTGAATTCTAGAAGCAGTGCTTGTTTTGTTGTTTGTTTGTTTGTTTTTGTTTGTTTGTTTTTGGGGTTGGGGTGGAGTTCTTTCTTTTTTTTTTTTTTGCTTTTTGGTTCTTTGCGTGTGGGTTTTTGTGGTTTCTTTGAGGTGCCAATCTGTCAAAAGTCACATAAACATCAAAAATTTTCTGCGCTGCATTAGGGATAGCGTCTCCTTGGACAAGGTTCTCCTGATGGAAAAAAAGTATTATACATGCAAAAAATTCTTTTAGTGTAGAAACGGAGAGAGTGTGAAAGACAATTTTTTTCCTACAAGAGTCTTAAAAGAAAAACATCAGTTTCTTATAAAATGTATTCTTCTAGGACAATTTCAATGCTGAAGTTCATATGATATATTAGAGGGTGTCCTCTCCTCTGAATTTTAGCCAGACACCTAGAAGTTTATTTAGTTTTGTTGTTTTTCAGCAACCTTACGAGGTACATAGCTCTCATTATTGTTAGGATGAGTTCACGTGCCAAATTCCTTGTGCTCTGCATGTTCTTCTGCTCCTTCACATTTTAAAACATACAAATTCGCTCATTCTTTATCCACATATTCTGCACTTAGCACCTGTGATTCCTGTAAATATCTATGGTTCGTCACAGCTAAAAGCACCACTAGTGCTCCCATGACTGAGTGGTAGCACACATAACCTTTACCCATGGTGAGGTACAGGCTCACCTAAAGGCAAGTTCATCAACTGCTGTTTGAGCCTGTACTCTGAACTGTAGTGTATGACTGTATCACCTCAAGTTATTTTACAAAAATATTCACATCTTGTTGAGTTTCCACAAATATTTGCATGTGTACTTGTAATATGTGGGCTTAACTCTACTAACACCACCACTTTGTGCAGGCAGCAGAAGCATCCAGATTTGAAGGACTCAGCCATTGGGCTGGGCTGGGAGGAGGGAAATGACAATAGTAAATCCTCTAAATACTATTGAAGATCTGGGATGGATTGTGTCTCATCTTTGCCTTTCCCTTTGGTCTTTATTTAAATCTAGCAAGGAAAGATTAGTAAAGCTGTGATGCTGTTAGAGATGGCAGTGCCCCTATTGAAGGTATATTAACTCAATTTATAGGTGACTGCCAGAGTTTGGAGGCTCAGAACCTGACTAGACAAATCAGACACAGACCAAAAAATATTATTTTGATGAGCAGCAACATCAAAAGGATATTGCTTTTGATATACTAAGCCCTTTTTATTTGTCTTCTTTTTCAGTTTGTTCCCTTTTCCCACTGCAAGAGTTCCATGCTTGTTTTTTAATGATTGTAATTTTTTGGTGTGTGCAAGGGACCATCTAGGAAGATTCTGTCTTTTTGGGAGAGAAACCTTTCTGGCCATGAGGAGAGATGATGTACGCTCCATTGGCTACCCTTTACCAGTGAAAGGAAAAGATGAGAAACGGCAAGAAGGGCAAGTGTTTTTATTTCCCCAGTCTTTGTCCACCCCCACCTTGCTGGATTTCTGAAGGTGTTTGGTCATCAAGAGACCTTGGATTGACCCACTTGCCAATACAGGGCTATGAAGGTGTTACTGGGGGGTGCAGGTCAGGCTCAGCCACCTGACTGCAAACACCTTGGTTCTGCTCACCTTGTTATTCACCTTGTCAGCAGGTGATGATGCTTTACAAGGCATTTTGAGTGGGTAAGAGTGGGCTGAAGGAGACAGAGGGCAAGTGACCTCTCCAGTTCTTTCACTGGGAAGGAGCTGTGTTGTTGAGAATAATTTTTCTTTTGATCCTGCCTAATGTACTGCTTAGAAGTTACACGTGCTCCTTTTTTATGCTCCCACTTCAGCATTTCACCAACTGTGAAGAACCACAACGAAGAAAAATTCCTTTCTTTCTCCTGGCCACATTTCCTCTGAAAGGGCTTGAGTTTGGGGTGTTTGTTTTGGTTAATTTTTTTTTTTGGTGGGGGAGTTGTTTGGGGTTTTTTTTGTTCTCTTTGATTGTTTTGGGATTGTGGGTTTCTTTGTCACTAAGTCCTAAGAAAGGCTAAGAAAACCCAGCTTGAATCTGGGTTTATCTGCCTAGAGCCCAAAACATGTTCTTATTTATACCTGCAGAAAAGCACACTCAAGGAATGGAGTACTTAGCTCCTTAGTCAGGTGTTCTGCTCCATATCACAGCAGGTGAGTCTTGGACCCAAACTTTTGTTTTTGTTTAAAGCATTATTTTTGTCAGCCAAACCCTCCTTCTGCATCAGCCAGCAAGAAAAAGAGCTTGAATTTGTTGAGGAAAAAACAGTCTTTAGTATATTTTCTAATCAAGTAATGAGAAAGCTACCAGCTCTCACTCAATTTGATTACAGCAAAAGTTTAATCTGGCCATGGACATTAAAAATAATTTCTCAGGCATAAAAGACTTCTCAGGTATAAAAGGCTTGAAAACAGCATGTGTTATGCAGTGCCTTCCCTTTAACTCCACGTAATAAGATTGTAGCTCTTTCTCCCTATGCAGAACTTCTCTCCTGAGATCTCTGATGTACAGAAAGATTGAAGAGAAAGCATTCGACCATTTCCTTATGAAATGTCATCATTGCAGCAGGTTGCAACTCAAATCAGATTATTGGACTGGAGAAATAATCAGTATGTGCATCGTTATTTCACAGTCATCTGACTGAGACTTTAAATACTGTGTAGATTATAAATTAGTTGGGAGGGTGTATGTACTGTCTATCCATGCCAAATCTAGGCTTTCACAGTCTTGCTAACACAGCACTTCACAAACTAAACAGTGCAGGACACAAGGCTGGATGGGCCATAAACTTTAAAAGCCCTCAGTGGGATATGTTTGTTTTGGACTCTTAATTATGGTAAATTTTTTCCTGATGATACAATGAGTTTAGAGATAGAGATAGTTAACTGTGCTTGGTGTTCTGGATGGGAGCATGCTCTAGAGCCATCAAAAATGAGAGCTGGTTGGATGTTGGAATTGGAAAATAACAGATATTGCAGGCATCAGAGATGTTCCAAATGAGAATTGATGATTATCAGCTAAGCATGGACTAACAGGCAGGGTTAGGACAATAAACATTTACAAATATCTGGAGGGTGTCCACACCAACCAGAAACAGAAGTGCTGTCTGGGGTGGTCCAAGGCACATAATGAAATACAATTTGGCAAAGGAAAAGGAAAGCTGAATATTGGAGGATAAGGCAACAAAAATCCCCGAAACAGCAAATTCTCTTAAAGAAACAGGCATCAGTTTTCACTCTATTTTGAGGTATTTGGCTATTGGGCTATCTAGAATGATAGAAAGAACCTTTTCTCAGGTTCTGTCTTATTCAAGTGTAATTATTCTAACCATAGGGTAACGTTTTTTACTAAAGTCATTAAATGTTTCTGCATGGGTATATGTTTGGCAGGCTCTGTTCCCTCCTCTCACATGCAACCCTTCTAACTGGGAAATATATTCTTTCCTTTAAAACAGGACAGCTTGGGTGTCTTGTGGGGAAATCTTTTGTTTGTGGAGATTTTTAAACCCAGGTTCTGAAAGCTTTCACCTTTTCTCTATTTTTTGGAAGGCCTGTAGTTAGTAGATAAGCGCCTAGTTGCAGAAAAGACACCTGATAAGGAGTGAATGGGAGGTCCCTGCCAGCCCTTTACTGTTCCTTAAGCACTCTGCAAGGTCCAGTATGGCCTGAAGAGAGCTTTTTCTTAACATGTCGAGGGCACTCCTGCTCCCCATCTCGGCCTCTTGCCCAGGTTTTCTGCCGCTAATCTGAAGGCTGAGAACTTGTGCTGTGCTCAGAGAAAATGCTTCTGCTGCCCATGCCCTGCCTCCTGTGTTCCCTAAGAGAGTTTGTGTGTAAGTGATGCATAAATAAAACTGTCGAAGCTTGGGCTGCAGGTTACCTGCTTGTTTTTTATGTTCTGCTTAAACTGTGGAGTTCCTCATTTTCATCTCTCTGCTCTCTTGGGATAGGAATGTTAAGGTTTGAAGACGTGAGGCTGCTGCTGCTAGTTGTCGCTAAAACAAGAAGAGAGTAAAATATTTCTGCCCTCTGTATTTATCATCCCACTGATATTTTACTATTTCTGCTGCTGGAGTTGGTGCTGGGTACTCCACTGACACAGGGGTATGCTGTTTTGTACTACTTATTTGAGGGATATCTCCTTGACAGGCACCGGACCCTTAATAAGACAGAGCCAAACACACAGACCATGGCAGCTTGAATTCAAAGGTTCCTCTGTGAAAGAAAGCTGTAACAAACCTGACTTTTTTCTGTGCATGGAGCAAAAACAAGCTGTATGCAATAAGCTGTGCTTATATCCCAAATTGTCTGAAAAAGCTATTGTCAATCTGGCTGTTCTTAAAGGTCAAGCAAGATAACATGGGTAAGTATAAAGTGTTCTGCCTGACTTCAGTCTGGGACAAAGCAATGAAACAACTGAAATGGGCTCCTTTAATGAAGAAGTAAATGCTGGAATACATATTCTGCAAGCTGGCATATACAGAGTTGGGAGTGCATATAGAGGCAATTTCTTCTTTTCTAGAAGTAGGAGACACAAAGAGGATGCATGAAAGCTGGACTCATCAGGCAACAGCAGACTTCTGAGAATAAATTTATGAAATTTGACTGCTATTCCTAAGAGTGGGGAATAGTGGGAGATATGTGGAGTGGCTTGGTAGCTGGCGGCAAATTATATAGGACCACAGAAGTGCAGCTATACATGACATGTGAACTGGTAAACTGACAGATATCAAAATCCCCAGCAAGAGGGGCCGTCACTGAGCAGATGCTTTTTGAAAAGAGGCTGTGAAAATACCAATATTTAGTCCAGATCTGCCTGTTCAGCAGTCTCCTTGGTGGTCTAGAAAGTAAACACAAACTGCCTACTGCATTGAAGAGCAGTCAGAAATGCACACTGGGAGAGAGATGAAAGACTTTGTTTTATCAGAAAACTGTCTAGGGAACATTTGCAGTGTAGTGCATAAACACAAAGGGGAAAAAATGGATTTTAAAATGTTCTTAACCTAGGGAGGGAAAAGGCAAAGATAGAGCTATTGGCTGAAAGTTAAAGACCAGAAAATTTAAAAATGGAAAATCAGTGTGCACACAAAAATGCTAGTGAGACTGACCACTGGAACAAACTACCATAAGTGAAAAGTATTCTCTAGCTCTGTCTTCACATCAAAACTGTCTGGAACTTATGAAAATAATGGCCAGTCTTCGCGAACGAAGAACCGGGGAAGGTCTTTACACCTTCAAGCCTGCGCATTGGATTTTTTAGG
>JAWMRA010000113.1:31377740-31439426 GCA_035584735.1 Pseudotriccus pelzelni
CTTGGACGGTGGCAGCGAGGTCCTTAGAACGTAGGTGGATTGCCTTACAGGGCTAATGAGCTCCACCTGCCTGGGGAATGTCCCTGGCTGGGAATCGAACCCTTGGCCTCGGTGGTGAAAGTGCCGCAATCTAACCACTAGGCCACCAGGGGCTACTTACGGAGAGAAGGTAAGACCAGTTGATTGGGTGCTTGGTACTTAAGATGGTTGGAATGTCATGATTTACGGGGAAGTCTTTAAGTCAAGTCTGCCCTTGACTATGTGTGCAGGGGCATGCACGTTCATGAGCATGACATAATTTTTAGTGCCTAGATTGGATTAGATTAGATTTTAATGCCTAGTTTAGATCAGATTTCCTTGTGAATAGAACTGGATTTCAGGAATCCATCCAGATCCTTTCTTCACCTTTACAATATCAATTTCATTTTCATGGTAACAGCAAGATGCATCTTCCTCATCCATATGGATTCTCCATTTTGCAATCTGGAATGTGTCCTTTCTTGACATGTGAAACCTTATTCTAAGTTTTAGACTAAATCTTTCTTGAAGGATTCTTGATGTTTAAGCAGTCAGTTATCTTCTCACTCCTCTCCACAGATACTTTTTTTGAATTACTGCCAAGTAGGAGAGACACCATATTCTACTTTTCCAAACTATATTTCCTTTGTCTGAAAATATGGGACATTCTGCAAATAAAGCTCTTCATTTGAGAGAATTTGCCTACGTTCGCAATTTCAAAGACTTAGCAATTACACTCTCAAAATAAGTTTACATATGCCAAAAAATATTCATGACTTTTCATTCACAGAGTTTGACATTAAAAGAATTGCACAAAAAAATGCAAAATGTGGTTTCTGTTGAATAAGCACACACTTTGAGAAATGGGTTTTCTTGCAGTCTTCTCAGTGTGGGTAGCAGGAATGAATGATATATGAAATATCTGTCCTTGGTATATTTTAAATCTACACAAAAAATGTTCTTTATAAACTAATTTGCTGTAATCATAAAAGCTCATTAACAATAAAGACATTGTGAAGTGCAGCTTTACTTTTATTGGAATGAAATGCCCATTTTGGGAGATTTTATTTTTTTCCTTATTTGGAATCCCAACAAACTTCATGTGAAAGTTCTTTCTGAAATCCTACTTCTGCAAGAAGAGAAACAAGAGTACAAATATTCAGGTATGATTTATGTGGTATGAAAACAGACACTTTTTTTTCCCCACACTTTGAAATGAATGTTATTTTTATTCTACAGATATTAGGCATACTAGAAACAACCTCCAAAAATGAAGGCAGAACAATATTTTAGCTTTCTCTGTAATAACAGTTTAGAAATAAATTGTTCACAGTTAAGTCTATGCACTGAAAACAGATTTTTTTTTCTCCTTGTTGTGAATGCCTTCAGGCTATGACTTAGAATGGGACCTTGACTTCAGTCTTTCTAATGGAATTGTTATCAAGCACTTCTATTATGACGCTGTAAAGATATTTTCATAGTTAAAATGTCTGCTTTCATTTTTCTATTCTAGGCCTTAATATGAAATACTTAACTCTATTTTCAGCAGCTAAGTATTTAAATTAAACGAGACCTTTTACTTAAACTTTGAATTCAATGCTGACAAAGAGTCAGGCTCTTCTTGAGTCCCTGTGGCAAAGACTTGCCTTTAACAGAGGAGGGGGAGGTTAGACAGATGATCTGTCATTGAGGTTTTGGGGCTTTTATTACTTGTCTCCCTTCTTCCCAGCTCCTTCCCTGCAATCTTCAGGAAACCACAATAATACTTTTCCTTGTTGCTGATTGAGTATCATGAAAGGCTCACAGTGTGCCCTGGTCAGTGCTCTGTGCTGAGCTCCTAAGGCTTGAATATCTTGTGAAAAGACATTGAGTGGCAAGTGGATTTTACCATCATAATCCCTAATCTCTGGGCACTTAAGCAATCACTGCTCCTCATAATTGAGGTGTTATGTATTAAAGTCTTTACAGAATGCTCAGCTCAGAATATGTGCTTTTCTGGAGAACACACATGACAGATTGCATTACAAATGATCAGGATCACTGCATGTCTAACCTGTGGCAATAAGATTTGCTGCTTCTTAGTAGAAACAATATGTTTTCTAAAGACTAGAGTAAAATACTTGTAAAAATGCAATTCCTGTAGTTTATCTTTTAAACAGTTTTTATTGAAAATTATTATTCTCTTTCATAATGTTATGTTTTTTTCACAAATGTTTCCATTTAAAACTTAAAGAAATGTACAGCCTGTAATGACGCCAATGTGTTAAAACTATGAGTAGATTCAGTAATCAGAATCATAGAAAGGTTTGGGTTGGAAGAGACTTTTTATTATCTCATGCACACCCACTCTCACTCCCTCCCACATCATGGCCAGGTACATCTTTCACTAGGTAAGGCTGCTCAAAGCCCCAGTACTTCCAGTTCTGGTGATTTCTCTGACTAATATGTTCCACTGTCTCACCACCCTCATAGTAAAAAAAAAATTAAAAAAAATTTCTTCCTTATGTCCTAACTAAATCTACCTTCTTACAATTTAAAACCACTGCCCCTTGTCTGGTCACTACAGGCTTTGGTAAAAAGTCTGGCTTCTTATAAACCCACCTTTATATGGGATCACTGTGAAATAACTGATTAGGGTGTGGAAAAATATTTCTATAGTCAGGAGAAAATGAAAAGTAGGAAATTCAAACTGTAAACTTTTTGGAAGACAACAACTGTTTAGCAGAACTGATTTGTGAAGAATTAGGCGGTCTACACTCATGGAATATTTTTAACGCTATTTCCCAGAAAGGGGTTGGTGGAATTTTTGGACAGCAGAAAATGATATTCCAGAAGATTTTTACTGTCAGCAAATGTCTTGAGTTCTTGGCCAGGGGTTTGAATAGTCCATAAATTCATTCATTTAATTATATATAGTGTTTATAATTGTCTTCACCTATGAATATCTAAATACAGAAGAAAAAAAATATCAAGGACACTGGTGAAAAAAATACTGCTTCTAGCAAGGTCACTTGAAAGCTCTTTTGACTTAATCTTATTCTGTTTCTGTCTGGTAATGTTGCCAGGGTACTGAACAAATGTCATACTGTGACATTACTAGTGGTTTATATTTCTAGCAGTGTTCATATTTTCATCATTCCTTCACCTTCATTTTTCTGAGGACTTCAAGGGATAAAATAAAATCTATAATTGGTGCTGTATCCATTAGCATATTTATACAGAGCAGACTCTGCAGTTGTCTTAATATGCTGCCCATACTGCATTCTGTACATCAGTGCTTCAACTATAAAATGACTAGTCTGCTCTTTTAAACCTTTGATAAGAGGGAACATAATTACTGAAGGATGGCTCTGTGATTTTCCCTCAGCTGTCTGTGTTCTGTTCTTCAGGAGAGAAGTTTAGGTTTCTTTTATTGGAAGATGACCATATTGCTGTTATTGTAGCTCCTCAAATAAAGACTTTGGTGTTTCTTGTAGTTGTTTCAGATTATTCTTCCCTAAATATTCCACCTTTTTTTTTTTCTCCAAGGTTGTTTTACCCAGCATTTGTGTCTTCAGATATTGTATTAGATGAAACTTTTTATTTGCTGCCTATTGCATGGAGAATAGTCCAACCATCTCATTTGCTGTTTATTGCATTGAGAGAGACAAAATTACAGATGTCAAAGTAAAAGGAGAAACTCAAGTGTTGTGACAAGCAGCTGGTGTGTCCTTTGGTGTGGGTATGGCAGCTAGTGTACTTGATGATTAGGCAGGACCCATGCCAAGCAAAAAGGAAACAGACTGTGCTCAGGGGGATTCAGCCCCTCCACTGAGCTGCAGTTCGGTGGGATATGATTTGATTCCCTAAAAAAATTTGCCAAGATGTGCTGATGATGTCTTTTGTTTGTTTGTTCAGTTTTGTTGTTGTTGTAGTAGTCCTCTGGCCCTTTTGTGCACCCTAGTCTGCCTCCACATTTCATAGGTCTTTAATGCGACAGTGAAGCAGTGAGGGCTTTGGCTGCTGTAGTCTGGTCTGTGCTTTTGTGTAAGTGTACATCACCACTGGTTTTTTGGTTTGGGGATTTTTTTTTTGTCTTTTGGGTTTGGTTTTTTTGTGGTTTTGTTTTTTTTTTTTTTTAATTCAGAAGTGCGGTAAAGGACACCACCATTTAGAGATTATCATCATCTCAAAACGCTTGCAAAATTTAGGTGTGGAGTACTTCTGGTGCACTGCTAGAACTCTCTGAGAAGTTGGCTCAGTGATGTTTTTGTCACAATTTCCTGTACGCTCCACACCTAGTGCATTTCAAGAGTTCCTAAAATGAACATAAGAGAATGGTACCTGCTTCAGCTAAATTAATGTTTTCCTCCGTTACTGTGTAAAGCTTGTAGCTCACCATATCTGAACGCAGATGGAAACTAATACAAAAAAGCATCACTTCAGAACTGAGTTGCTTGGAAAGCAAAGCAGAGGAAATAAACTCTTAATCTGAGAAGAGATTAGCTGATCACAAGTACTTTTAGCTGCTGAAATTGTCTCAGTTTTTATCTTGGGTGGGGAGACTTTCAACTTCACTCTAATGCCAGCTGTAATGAATGGCTTCATCCTAGCACCAGTCATCTGTGGTACTTTGGTGATAACAGCAGTGTCTGTGAGATATATGATCTTTATCAGCTTTGTGCCTTTTCTAACATTAAGCTATGGTGTCAAAAGTCATTTTGTGCCATAATATCATCACTATCACGAGCAGATCTTTATGAATAAACTGAAATTGAAGCAAATCTTATTTTTAGAATTCCATATTTTTTCTACTTGTAGCTCGCTTAATTTTTTTTCATTCAGTAGATATTATGCCTTGTTTGGGTCAAATTTCATATTATACTGGGTCTCTTTCTCACTCTTTCCCTTCAGGCAGTGAATCTCATTTTGCAGTGGTGAGGTCCAGTCCTGTATGAAGCTCCCTGAGCTTTGCACATTGCAGTAGTTCCCATATAAAGCAAAAAAGCCTTTCCTACCTTGGCTTTTAGGATCCTGGTAGACTGGGCTTCTAGCATTGACATGACCTCTGTCTCTAAAGGAACTCTTTCTCTTGCTTGGTCTTTGTTTTCTGTACAGACTTGATGCATCACTGTATTTTGTGTTTGTTTCAGTGTCTAGGACACTTGATTAACGTGGTATATTGTTGTTGATTCTCAAAAATATCTCATTAGTGACTGAGAAAAAACATTTTAATTCAAACACAGTGCAGATGAAACACAATAAAGTAAGATATATAGCTCTTATCCAATGGTGTTTCAGCATTGGCTCAGTTTTTCTGTTTCCTCTTAAATCTTATTCATCACTAATGACATTCTGAAATAATAAGAGAATTATGGCATAAATAATGCAGCCTCCATGAGTACTCCCTTATTTATACATTTAATAAACAATATTTTAAAAATCTTAAGCTTATACATGAAATATTATGTATTTTATTATATTTTATATAAGTATCAAAGAAGGACATAAAATTACATCTTAATTATAAAATAAAACAAGAACATAAAATTAAGATAATCTGGAATTACAGTGGGTGATGGAGTGTTATTCAGCATGGGGGGATCAGAACATCTTTCCTGAAAAGTTCATTTGCTGACATTTTGTGTAGAACAGTTGCTTTGAAAAGTAGCTCTTTGCAGAAAAAAAAAAGGAATGATTTCTCCTTAAAGTAACTGAAACTTGGAAAAAGATGAGTAATTGACTTGACTCTCTCTTTCCAGGATAACTTGTTACATATTGGCTAGAAACTGCAGAGTGTAGATCCAGCCTCAATTCTTCCTTTATAAGTGTTTCTTTTTTTTTTTTTTTTTTTGCCTGAGAATAGGCGGTAGCTGTATTAACGTTTTCATGGGACATTTTGTCTGGACTGAAAGATGACTTTTACTACTTTTGTGAAGCTCCTTATTTTTGTGTGTGTTATTGATGCATTTTTAAAAATGTCTTTGGTTATTTTCTATATTGCACACAGAGAAGGAACTTTTTAGTTCCATGATAATGTTCTCAGCTAAAACCTGAAGACTCCTAACATGCTACTGTTTATCATGTCACTTAGTGTCACTTTCAGTGTGACAGAAGAGTACAGTCCCTGAAGGACCTTCCCACACTTCATTAACACCTACTAAAAACCATTAAAAAGTATTAATGAGAATTGATTTCTTCAATAAAAAAAGTGATAAAGATTAAAAGTGGGCCATCAGATAAATACCATGAACAACCAGCAGTATCAAGGATGAATCTGTGCGAGGTATCACCTTTGAACATTAGTGTTAAGTAGGAAGGCTTTGAGCTAGCCGTAAATTTCAACCCAGATTAAAGCTAAAGCTTACAATCTAACTCAAGCAAATGTGTTGTTTAGGAGATACTGGGGTAGCACTTACATTTCCAGCCTCAAAATTCCAGCTTTCAGTTCTTTCTGCCTTTGCCTGGATTTATTGGTTTGAAGTTCGTTGGGTTTGTTTGTTTCCTTCAAAGTATTAGCATTTTATACCTTTTTGTATTAAACCTCCGGAGTTTTCCACAGTGAAAGGGTGAGGTCTTGCACCTTGTTCTTGCAGACCCCCCAGGATAATGCCCTGGGCCTAGTATTTTCACATCTCCATTGTGTCTAAGACAAGAGATGGTTTGTAACATGAGCTGGACTTGTTGGTCCTGAGGGAAAATGGAAGTTGGATAGTATCATATGGCTGTTTTGTTTGCTTGTTTTTGCTGATGCTGTTCTTTAACCATATGACTCGACACATTGATCCCTTAGAGATACTGGATCTTGATGCTCAGAAATATTCAACAGAGATATTCTGTAAATTGTTATGACGTTTGTTCATGTGCTAAGTTAATGTTCTCTTTCACTCCCCATGTGGAGTATCTGGAAAATCCTGTTCTCTCGTCTGTCATCAAGGTGTTATGTTCATGCAAAAGAGTCAGAGGTAGAAAGACCGGGGCGAATTGGCTGTACCATTCTTGGTGAAGCCATTCACCTTTCAGTTTGCTGCCTGTCTTGCTGAACACTGGCTAGAAACCACTGGCTACTAGTCACGATCCTAATGTCTGCCCTTTTGTGTTTGACCGCTTGGACAGAGTCAACCACTTTTTTTCCATTCAGTACTGCAGACCCACATGAAACAGAAAACCATACTGACCTGAGAGGAGAAGATCCCATGATTCAGAAGGTGTGCTGACCCCTTCATTTTACCCAAAAGTAGGAAATTCAGTAGTGTACATGCTCTTCCTGAAACAAAACAAAGCCATCCGGATAAGCTTTCTCTCATGAGACTGTGGACCTTGTTTCTGAGACATTCCTGTCCTCTGCTGTCCTGAGTAACTCCTTGTGTCATGATTACTTACAAATTCATGTATGCTGCAAAATGAAAAGCAATAAACACCTAGTAAATTGTTGACACTCCATGACCAATTAATAATCATTATTTCTTTTCAAAGCGGCTGCAGACTCTACACCAGGGATCTGCAACGGTGGTAAAGAAATCTGTCAGTGCTACTCAGAGTTTGAAAGCTCTAGCCTGTTCATTTGTTGAGCTCCCAGAGTGCTTGTTCCTTTGCATTCCTCAGGTTTATAAGATTCCTTTAGAACAACAGAATAGCCTGGCTATAGCCAGTGGTGCTATAGCATGGTGCTTGTAATGGTATGTGTCCTGTGCTTGATTTATACAGATAGCATTCGTGGAGGGGTTTATTATCTTATGACTATTAATGATCTTATTAGCTTATGTAGAAGCCTCTCCAAGATTAGAAAATGCAGGCCTAGGTGACCCTCAGTGCAAATAATTTTTAACATCTATCTGCCCTCAACCTCTAACAGCCGTGGCTGAGGCAGGAACATGAGCTAGCCCAAGGGAACTGGGGCCAGTGGCAGGAACTCTAACCCAGGTTTTGCCTGGGTTTTGAACAGCTTGCTACAAACCATGGATGATGCTGATCTGGTACCAGCCTTAGCAAATTAATTGCTGCATTGCAGCTGTTTATACTCATTATATGTCCATGTGTTTTGTATTTAGAAAGTGACAAACTTGAAAAATTTCCTAGTTCATGCTTTTGCCCCTGAGGCAAACCAGCTATGCCTCAATTTCCTTTAATGATGTTTATTTGTCAGGCTTATTGTCAAAAAAACTTCTAGTGGTGGTTCTGCCAGTTAACCTAGGCAACCTTTACAATGTTTCCTGTTCCTGTTGCTGGGAAGATTCTTCTGAATTTGACAGCAAGAGAGATTCAGGTTGAGCCTAACTACTACTGTTCATTGACAATAGATATGAGGAAATAACTTATTTTCTTGTTCTTTGCAGCAGTCTGTAATCTACCTGGAAGCTGTTGCCTTTCAACCCTCCCTTACTCATGCTGGACAGCTCCAATTCTTGTGGAGATTCCTGAGAGGGCGGGCTTTGCAGCTGGCTGGGCAGTTTTTGCCTTTTATGTGAACAGTCTTCACCTTCTTGAAATATGACACCCAAATACAGAAGAAGCTGCCTTAACCCTGAGCAAAAGGACAGTTTCCTGCTTTTCAAGCTGTGTTTCTGTTTGCAAATACAGATGAATGCGTTTGCTTTTCAAGAACAGAATGAATGCTGTACTTGTGACGTTACAGCTTGTGGCCTGCTGTAATCCTCAAATCCTTTTCCAGAGAGCTGCACTGAGACAGTCATTCTCCATCCTATATGCTCCTTTGGGTAACACTTGTTTTGGATGAATGACCTTCTCTGTTTCCAAATCAATGTACCCATATCGGCCAAGTCATCTTGAGCTCTAATGCTGGCTTTTGTACCTTCTCCATCCTTTATGCTATTTGTTAAACTAAGTTCTAGAAGAGATATAAAGAAAGATAACATGAGGTTTAAAGCACACATCACAAAGCAGCAAGGTGATCTCACTGCACATACTTCCAAATATTTCCAGTAGAGCCTGATACTGACCTAGAAGCCCAAATGTAGCAATCCAAAAGATTAACTTAATGTATTTTAGTGCTGTGCTGAAACAGGACCCAAGAGAGCTCATTTCAACACTTTACTGAAGCTCTTGATGATAAATTGTGGGATGCAAAGATGTTCATATTCCAGCATGAGAATTCCCCCATGTACCCTCTATGATAGTAAACCTGCTCCTTCTGGGTGGATAGTTTTATAAATATATGGAAACTGTATCCATCCGGAGACTGTTTTTATTTAGTTTCATGGTTAAATTTCTTTCTAT
Source organism: Pseudotriccus pelzelni (assembly GCA_035584735.1). Classification (NCBI taxonomy): domain Eukaryota; kingdom Metazoa; phylum Chordata; class Aves; order Passeriformes; family Tyrannidae; genus Pseudotriccus; species Pseudotriccus pelzelni. Next base: position 31,386,975 of record JAWMRA010000113.1, read on the forward strand.
GCTCAGCTGTGTTTTCCTGTCCCACTTCCACGAGGATAAGCTGTAAATAGAGGATTTACTTGAGAAAAGAAGTGTGCAAAGTGAAAAAAAATTCTTATGTCTGATACTTGGAGGAAGATGTGCTTTTCTTTGAAATTAATATGTGTGAAAGGCACACATTTAACAGAATATCCAAAGTGTAAGGACTACTAGCTCTCTGTTTTTAACTGAAATATAATTTTTAGTCATCAAAGGAAGAACTTTTGTACTGATCTTGATTTTTCTAGACCCTGACTCTCTTGCAGTAAAACAATTGCGGCTTAGTAACACAAGTGAAAGGCTCAGAGCTGAGCTGTAGACATCTACTATTGTCTTGCTGTACTAAAGAGTCTAGTAAGGTTGTAATAGAATATAATTCTTTAGTTGAACAATGTTATATATCTCAGAAGAATGAAGGATGGGTATTTAAACTGCTAGACACTAATTAGCTTCCATGAGTTTCCCACATGGTCATAGCCTTTTAGAACAAAGGACATCTTGGCTAGAAGGTCTCTACCGTAAACAAGGAGCAAGGAGTGTTTTCATACACTCATTCAAGCAATTAATATTGGATGCTTCAACCGGGGGGACAAATGTCTTAATATCTGAAGGTACCTGTTTTTTTCCTTTGGCAATAAGTTGCCCTGTGTAACTCACCTGGACAATATCCTAATATCTTTGTGTCTAAAGTCCTACTCAAAAATCATCAGAAGAATGAAAAAGTACTTCTATCACACACAGTAAATTGCAATTTATTTTTTTTAACTTTCCAGGTTTTAACAGTCTCTTAGGGTAGTTTGTACAGTTCCTAATGCATTTGAGGCTGGAGCCTGACAGGCAAATACAGTAGATTTGTTTATTTATTTTGTGGAGACTTAGGATGGCAGGGGAATGGCTAGCTGACAGAATATAGTAACAGAGTTCTGTGTTATGTGCAAGCATTATGTCCAATCTCTTTATATCTGCTCAGTATTAAAATTCTTACTTATGTAACTAGCCTCTACCTTTTTATGAGGGCAATAGATAAGCCAAGGTAGCATTGAATAAATCTGTGAAAATGGTGGTAGGCAAGAGACAAAACTGCTGTATTGGAGGCATGTGACTCATTGTAACTGTCACTGGAAGGAAAAAAAATAAGAGAATATTCCTTCTGCAGAGTTGACTAAGTTAAGAAATGCGCAGAAGTCTAGAAAGAAAGTTTTAAAGCTGCTTCTCTCCTCCACTTTTGTTGCTTCACTGAAGCAGTCTGCTAAAAGTGCCTGCTATTTCTTAGTATTTGAGTTCACCTTAGAGAATTAAAGGAAATAAAGCAAACCTTGGTTTTAATAGACCTCTCCTTAATTCTATCACATAATGTAGACTAATAGTACTTTAAAATAGTCACTTGGAATGTTAATGATCTTAATAACCCATTAAAGAAAAAAGAAAGCGCTAAACTACCTCTTGAGAAGGCTGAGTTTTACTACAGGTGTACAAAAGAATCCATCTTCCCAAGAATTTTATTTTAAAAATTAAGGTCTTTGCTAGATGGATGCAATTTGTTAAGAAATAGATGCTATGCCGCTTAAAAAACCCCAACCAACCAAAGCCTTTCTAGTTTAAACCATGCAGTCAGTATCTTAGGCAGGAAAACCCTCTGGTCTTAAGAGTTTCAAAATGGACAAGATCCTTTACACTATATTCTTCATTTCAGTACAGATGCTGTGAAGTACCTCATTGCTGCTAGAAACTATCACTGTGCAGAGTGCTCTGCCTGTGACCAGAGACAGAGTTGGGCCCAAGATTAGTAGAGTGTGACATAGCAGATGAGCCCAATATCCTCACTCTGGTAGAGGCCACTCTTCCTTTCTTTGTGCATATGAGAAGTTGGGGGTCCCTAACAGTTCTTCAGCATTTTCTCTTCAAGTCTCAAAAGCTCAGTTTTCTATTTTGAATCCCACAAGGAGGTCACCAGGTGCTTTGCCACTGACTTAGAAAGGCTTGTGTCTTACCTTGACAGGTCTGCATTGTGGATGGCAGCAGCAGCTTGCATCTGCATTATTCGATGGGCTGATAAGTCATGAGGCTCTTCCTGGCTTAGGAGTTTAACAGCTGCTGCAGATCAATTGCTAGACTATTTGTTTTAGTAAATTGCCCTTCTGTCTTTTGTGTCATCCAGTATCACAGGGAAATGCCATTTTATTAAAAACTGGCAGAAAACTGTGAAGCTAAATGTGGCAACGTGTGTGTATGTGGTTTCTTTGGTTTTCCAGAATAGTTTTAAATGAGTGTGGAGAAAGCACAAAGAGGTTGGAGACAGAAAGCCTATAATGGAGAAAATAGACAGGATGTGCTTGTGACTCTGGACATAGCTTTGTTCTGACGGCTCAGTTGTCAGAGGAAACAACTCTTTATTGCTGTACTAATAACATTAGCTGTTACCCTGAGCAAATCTTTATTCCTGACACACCTGACCACTGGCCTAACCAATATTTTTATACTTAGTCACAAAGAATTATGTATTTACCCTAAAAATCCCTCCTGTGGTGATTTAGGGTTTTTTCGTTTTCTTTTGTACTCTTCCTTGGGTAAATAGTCAGTTTCTAAAAAAACCATAAACCAACACAAAAAATCTAATTTCCTTTATTCAAGGAAAATGTTAGATTTCAGATTCTTATATATCTGACCTTTTTTTTGGAGGTAAAATACAGAGGAGTAGAGAAAAAAGAACTCTCAGTGTTTTTTCTCATTGTACAAATGAGAAAAAAATATAGCAAAATCTATGAATCTTTTTTAAAAAACATATTATTTTATTTAATGCTTATCTCAGACAACACAGATGTTTCACCCAGCTACACCAGCAGACAATACAGAGACAGATTTTTTGACATGTCAGAAGAGGACCAGCCAGTAGGTTGAGAGAGGTGATACTCCAACTCTACTCTGCTCTTGTGAGACCCTACCTGGAGTACTGCATCTTATTCTGGGGCTCCCAGCATAAGAAGGAGTGGACCTATTGAAGGGGGTTCAGCGGAGGACCACAAAGATGATCAAGACTTCTTGATCACCTCTACTGTGAAGAAGAAAGCCTGAGAGAGGTGAGGTTCTTGAGCCTGAAGAAGAGTGGGGTCTGGGGAAACCTTGTAGTAGACTTCCAATAACTGAAGGGGGCCTATAGGAAGACTGGAGAGGGAGTTTTCACAAGGGCATGTAGCAAGAGACAAGGAGAAGTGGCTTTAAACTGAAAGAGGGTAGAGTTAAATTAGATATTGGGAAGAAATTCTTTACTGTGGGACAGTGAGGCACTGAAACAGGTTGTACAGAGGAGCTGTGGATGCCCCATCCCTGGAAGGGTTCAAGGTCAAGTTGGATGGGACTTTGAGCAACCTGGTCTAGTGAAAGGTGTCTGTGCCCACAGCAGGAGTGTCGGAACAAGATGATCTTTAAGGTCTTCAAACCCAAGCCATTTTATTATTCTAATTTACTGCATCTGGCTGCAGTACTGACTAAAGGTGTTCTCATTGCCTCCGTCTGTTTCTGCCCCTATTTCATACCATACCGACCCACTGGTTCTACTATCACCACTGGTTTGTGGCTTTTTCTGTAGAAAAAAATGTGACTTTGCCACTACCTCTGATACTGTTCGCTGATGAGCTATCTGGCCCAATTTATTTCAAAGTGAGGAAGCAATGCCCAGAAACAACTACCTCCCTGTCTTTAACTCTGCTCTTCAGGGGTGGTGTGACAGAAACTCATTAGACCTACTATGACATTGTGTTGCAGAATCATATAACGGTCTTTTAATATTTTTTATGGCTTCTTTGCTTTTGACTTTGTGGGTACTTTTTCTCACACAGAGTGACAGGAGTTCTTTCTGCTAAGATGGAGGCTGTTTCCTACCCAAACCTGTGTTATTGTCAAAGATGGACGAGTTCAAACACACAAGGATTTGAAGAGGAAAAGGGTGTGCAGTCTATTTTATTAAATGCTTGGTGCTTCTGATGCTATCTGATTATGGACTCCCTCCAGAATTGGTGTATAAAATGTGATCACAAGTGTCCGTTTAAAAACTGGAGCCCCACAAGGAAAACTGACACAGGAGATGTGGGTCGTTTTTTACTTTTTCTATGTGAGAAGGTAAAGATAGTGAGTATCATGGTAATTTTACATGGCAATCAAGGAAAAGCAAAATAAAAAGAGTCACTCATCAGTTTTGTTTTCAAAGGAACCTATTTCAAGTTGAATTGTCTTTGAGTTATACAATGCAAAGAGGGTGAGCTGGGGACATGCATGAAAGGAAGAATCGGCTGCTATATGATACAGTTGGCTGTTTCCTAATGTTTCTTAATGAACAAGAGAATGAGACTGGGCCTTAAAATAGAATTTGGGGGAGGGAGGAGAGAATAAAGTTCCCTAAAGCATAATTAACTAGAGAGACACTTTTCTATACTCATTTATATTAATCTTCAAAAGTGAGAATAAAAGTAGGAGAAAAATACAAAGGAACTAGGGTGAAGTAATTTTCCTTACTTTCCTAACACTTACAAATTAAGTCTTGCTTAAAAAATAGGAAAAGAAAAGAAAAGGTTGGCTTCAAGTAAGGGTCTTCAGGGCAACAATACAAAATTATATGGATATTTAACTGCCCTGTATCATGGTGTTATAATTAAGACAAAGTACCTTACAATTATTCTTTCAATGGGGTTAATGCATACAGCAACCGTGAATTCCAGATTAATATATATTAATTTTAAAGAAGATTTAAAAGAACCCAAACCCACAAAATCCCTGGAACGGCATACAAGTATATTATAAGTAGATTAACAATATCACTTTTAAGATGAAGAATATGTTAAACACTGTCTCACACTATAGACAGTGTGACAATTTTTTTTCATATCTCCTTCTGTGAAGCCTTTTAGCAATATTTGTCATCAAAGACCTTTCATCAAAGCATTAAAATGCTTGCAAAACAGTGAGCTTGTCTCTATGTTTTTGTACAAATTTCTGAAATGAGGACGCTGAGTGAGATAAGATAGATCTTGCCATGAAATGATAATTTTGCTGTAACTATCTGTCTAACTCTCTAATATATGTAAAAAATTAAGAATCTGAAGGCTTGGCATTAGGCTTCATCATGAACCATGTACCTCTGATCACGTGTCCTTGTTATGTGGTCCAGTGTTTCTGAGTGGTTGCACCACTGGATGTGAGTACACGATTCAGTCAGGTGTCTCTCTCCTGGGCTGTATCTGATTTTTATGTAATCCTGGAGCTCTTATACAGGGGAACTCCCCTCCATGGTCTGCCAGTCCTTCTTGAGAAATTTCGGGGTTAAAACTTCTGTCAGCCTGTCACTGTGCACATCTACTGCTAGCAGGGTGCAACGCCAGTCAAGCCAGTCCTGACAAACCTAACCCAGGCCATGTAGGGTGTTTCGCTCTCATCAGTCCATCTGTCCATTTTTGGACATCCTACATAGGAGGAATGTGTGTGCCTGCTTGGAAAGATTTAGTGGTAAGTATCCTCACTTAAATCCTCCTCCACTGGCAATAGCCTTCTGCACTTGGCCGTTGGCATCACTGTACCACCTCTGACATTTTTTCACTAACTCATGCCTGTGAACTTGAGGGCTGCTGGAACTAGACAACTTGGAATGTTAGACAGCCATAGCTGGTAAATTATGATTTTTGACGAGAATGTCAGAAGAACCTAAATGATGGAATTATATCTTTAAAGGAGTAGAGAAGTGTGAAACATTTGGAGAGTTTAGGCCAAGTGCTCTACTAAATCTAAACTTTGGCATTAATTTAATTTTCAGCTTGTATCTCCTAAGTTTTTAGTAAAGGATTATACCTTCTTCCTTCAGCTTGATATCTGCCTGAACTTGAAAACTGTCTGTAATGACCTAATGTATTCCTAACTGGCTAAAATTTAAGTTCAGGTTGCAACTGGAGTGTCTGTTCTCCTATACTTCCATCCAGCTTATGTGCTGCCAATTGAAAACATTTAAAATAAGATTCCTGGAAGTATTTCTGTGTTGAAAGTTTGACGCTTTGGAGATTGTGTTGACACTGCCTTGTAGTGAATATAATAATCCTGATAATACTCCAATGGCAAACAGAAGCTAGAAAGGAAGAGAAGAATAGGAGGTTCTTCCACTTGTTGTGCTGGAAAAATAAGTGTTTGTTTCGGTATGGGTGAGCAAAGAACTTCAGGGAAGTTTCTGTCAGTGCTATGTTCAGTGACGAATGACAATCACTAAAAGTGCTCTCTCTGAACTAACTGAAGGAATCAGTTCTATCATGAAAAGACCATTCTTAACAAGGAACTAGAATTATAGTGAATATGGGCTAAATTTTTACTTTGATGTAGTCACCACTGTCACCTTCATCTGTGAGGGATTACATGCAGGTGGGGAAGTTAAACTCTGAGGTGAGAAAGACACAGGTGTAACATTTTGCTCTTGTTAAAATGACAAAAATGGGAAATTGGGGTATGCCTTTAGTGAATCTTGATTTAGGGACTGCAGCTTAAAGAAAGCAAATGCTAAAAGGAAGTGACACTGGATGTGGTCCATACTTCTCTTTCTTTGAAATAGAGCTTGCCTCGCTTGGTGGGGAATAAGAGCTGCCTCTTTTCTCCCTGTGCAGTAGGTTGCTTTAGCAGCTGTGAAACTGTTCAACACTGCCCCCAGGGAGTGCTATCTTGCTATGGAAATGAATTCAGAAATTTGACATTTTACTGGCAGGGACAGGTGGTGTCTGCAAGAGCCTGACTGACTGCCGTCAGTTTGCCTGATGGATTGACTCCCATCACTGCTGAGCCAAAATTCATTGATTTTGCTCGTGCTCCTCCTCGGGATGACCTTCTCAAGAGGGAGACTGTACTGATTTTTCACTTTTTTCCCCCCTACCCTTCAACTCTTCCGTGATCCCTTTTGTTTATTTTCTTTTGTAAAAAAATCAGCTCCCTTAATCTCTGCTAATTATAGATTGAAGATAAGGGAGGTAAATCAATGGGTTGAATAGAAGAGCAAAGTGTACAAACAGCAGATCTTAAGAAAGAAGAATCATAGGTTGTTCCAGCTTCTCATAGTTGGGAACCGATGCATTATCGGAACAATAGTGCCATTTTATCCCTAAAAATCCTTGTCATGAAGAGGAGAAGGTCGGGAGGGGCAGGGTAGAGAGAATAGAAGTAAAAACCTTTAGAGGAAATTCAAGATCAGATCAACTCAAAAGTTGGTGTGTGGCGCTAGGAAGCTGCTACTTCCATTAAAAACAAAAGAAAAAGACATTAAAAAAAGTGAAGTGACAAAAAGATACTTTGCAGTTTTTGATCAAGGTTTTTACCTTTCAGGATCAACTAGTGGAGATGGTGAAAGAGAGCTTTGTTTTCCTCTGTGGCAGGGCAGCTTGAGTTTGAGGGCACTCTCAAGTAAGACAACATGTTAACTAGAACTATTTTAGACTAGGGAACTGAGATAACCTGACTTTAACCTAAAGCAAAGTAAGGAGAGGGTTTGAAGGCAGGCAGCATCTGGTCTCTGGGTCATGATGGGGCAAGAGTAGATACAGTGGGAACTGCAACTTTTTCTCTGAATTTTGCTTCTAAGACAGAGCCCACATCTTACCTGGAGACAAACTGATTATAATAAGAAGGGAAGGCAGAAACGTTAACTGTGAATTGAAAAAGAAATCTGTTTTGTCTTTTTTTTTCTTCTCTCTAAAAACCACTCAAATTCAAGCAAGTTGTAGCTTAAATTATACCATCTGTTAAAGGAAAGTGTAGTGAGGCTTGCCAAAAAAAGGCTTTAGGTCCCACGTCTGCTGGGGATCTGAGGACTGACAATGTGCAACTATTATACTTTTCTAACTACCTTACAAATAAATTTTAACACATTCTTGAGCACCAAAATAGTGAATTCCTAGCCCTTGACTTTGATTAAAAAGAATTTGTGGGTCCCCTGTAATGGTGCATAGGGAAATATTCACAAGTCTGAATGTTATGAGTTATGAAGGAGGGTGTTTGAGCAGAGGACTTTGGGGTACTGTTACCAAGGAGCAGACTCACCTCTTACCATTGAGGTGTAATGGAGGATATAGAGGAAGGTAAATGGTTCAGATATGAGTCCAGAGGAGACAGATAGTGTAATAAATTGGTTTTGTCCGTAAAAAATTATAAGTAACTAGTTATAGTGATACGATAACCATTTCTTTAACAGCTTAATCCTTCAAAGGAATAATTCCTGGAAACACCTAGACCTCAATAAACATTCATTGACATACATATCTAAAAGACTTACGGGAAGCCAAGAAGACAGACAGCTGCTGATAACAAGAAAAGATAAACCAAAGCTGAAAGGGTACAAAAGACAAGAGAAAAAGACAATCAGCACTGTTAGCCATGGGGCTAACTAGCTCCATGCGTGGATTTGCTTATTTACTGTTTGTTAATAAATTTTACCTTTTTTTATTTATAAATTGGGTCTTTAATTTATTTGGCCATTTTGTAACTTATAACAATTGGGCAGTATGGAATATCCTTTCAGCACAGTGTCAGGAAAAACATTTGTAAGTGGAATGTGGGGGAATAGATGGATGAGAGGAGTCCTGAGGAGGCTGAAACACCATAGGGGATGTGACTCGGCTTATTGTTCTGATCCCTGCCACATGCAGAGGTGCTGAAATCCCCTGACCCAGAATGTTCTCCTGGGATCGCCAGTTTGGTGTCACACAGTGAGGAGGGGTAAGATGAGCCATCTGCAGTTTAAGAGTGCTTTTCCTCACTGAACACCCACTGACTGGTCATTTCTGTCAGTACATATTTACATCCGCTTGCTGCTTATAGTTTTGAGTCCAGAGTTAAAGTCTGTAGCTCACTTACGAGTACCTACCACTTCCTGCTGATGCAAGGATGGTGTAGGGCTGAGAGACAGCTTTCTGTAAGCAACACTATCATTCTGGCTTGCTCTGGTAAGATTTTTCATGGTGGCAACAGTAGTTTCAAGATCCAAACCCTGATGATACTGTACCTTTTCTTTTAATCTTTTTTTTTAAGTTTTATTTTGTTTTTAGATAAGGGGCTAAGGCCTGTAATTCCTCGGTGATAGGTTGCTTAGATTCTTATAGACTGGAGTGTAGTTAGTCACTTCTTTCAAATCCCCGGAATAGTTCAAGGGGAGTCTCAGTAAAATGCACTGGCTGTTCTCAGCTTTACCTTTGCTGGAAAACTGTAAACACCATATTGCAGGTGTTACATTCAATTCAACACAGTCTGAAATGATTGACAGTATCTGCTTCAGAGAGGCCCAGGACTGAGCTAGCATGATCACTGCATTACCTTGTGCTCAAAGAAACAGCACCATGTTATGGGGAATGTAATTTGAAGGAGCCCATACTGTGTGGTGACTTTGATTGCATTGCAGCTGCCTTCATAATGTGCTTCCTGTAGGTAAGGGACACAATGTTTTCAGTCTTGGGGTTTCATCAAATTTCTTGATCAGCCTGTCTCCTCCCAAACCAAATATAAAAAGTCCCCCTGACAGCAAAGTTGAAAAAACTGGAGGAAGTATATTTGGGTTTGTGCCTTAGAGACGGTGAATGACTAGTTAGTTATTTATAATTTATGGAGCTTTCGAAAGGAAAAGAGGAGGAAACCTAACTTTTAATTAGAAACTTTCCAAAGAGAGAAATAGTTGCCTGTTTGCTGAAAGGAAAAAAAAATCTAACATTTTTACATGGGAAACTGCTAGCAAACTTTTTTGTGTTTTGCGAGAAAAAGCAAAGTAAAATCCCAACTAACAAGCTACTATGGCATTTCAGTATAATGAAATCTGATGGTTGATGAGCTTGGGTCATCCCTAACTGGTACTGTTTTTTTTCACCCAATACAAAAACATGGTTAAAAAGTAAATTTTGTTTTGTCTGTGTGGTGGTGGAAAAGTTGAAAGGAGGTTGCTTACTTGGCTTCTTGGTCTTGATGGAGAGGGAAAGGGAGACTGAATGCTATGCCCCAAAGTGGCAGGGAAGGACACAGGAGCTGCTAGCACCTTCCTCATGGAAGAGTAAAGCAGTCCATGAGCCCTCACCTCATCAACTAGGATAGCAGGGATGAGGGATTGGATGGGTGAGGGACTAGCTGCATATTTAGCAACAGGAGGGGATATTTCAAAGAGAGTTTTGTCATATAGATGAGATTTTTTTTTTTTTTAATTAAAACCAAAGAGAGATCTTGGACCTGCCTCCCTGAACATGGGAGTAGAGGAGGACAGTGCTGCTGGTAGTAGCAGCCCTGCTGCTGGATATTTGGTTTGAAAGGATAGTCTAGTAGATCCAGTGGATTTTTGTGAGTGATTCTGGGCTTTAAAACTGAGCATCTACCTTGTGTTTATCTTGAATGCACAGTTCAGCTGAGATTGAATGACCAGAGCAAGATATAAAGTAGAATGAGCAAGCTGGCTGAACGCTGTTTCCTGATTTTCCTAAGCAAGTAGAGTAGAAAGTATTAGAGCTATATGAGAACTGACCTGGAAATACATTAAATCTAGTAGGTGGAGACGAGTTGGGAAATGAGAGAGAAATTTAATACTTGACAGGGGAGGGGGAGGGGGGGAAAAGCACTCTGATTACCCAGGCTGTTCAGGTAAAAAACATATTCCTAGAGGAAAAAAAAAGATATAGGTCTCTATAACTTCATGCCTGAAACTGCTCTAAAAAAATCCTAGAGCTGCATGTTAAAGGGTTGAAAGACTCTGAGGCCAGGCCCCTAGGATGCTCTGGGTGAAAGAGGGAAGAAAATGCTCTATGTCTGATCCCATGACTACTGAATTTGCTGAAAGTCTTGGTGCTGATAGCTGTGTGCTTTAATCCAGATTTGAAGCCCAAACCCTGCAGTTCACATGTGCATCTGAGCATAATTTGGCCCTGCTTTCTGGGGTACCGAGAGCTGATTCAGAGAGCTATCAAGTGACCCTTCCTTCTGTGTTACTCTGAGAGGACAACTAAAATGTGTCTTCTAGGGCACAGAGGGGAAGGAGTCCCCTTAGCAGTATCAGAAGCGCTCCTCATGGGCATGCCTGTACAAGGAAAATACATGGGTGTGCACACACAGTTTCTCTGGGGGAGGGAAAAATATGGTGGGAGCCTCTGTATGGTTGTTGAAAACAATGTTTTTCAGCACCCTGTGAAGACATAATAGCTTCTCTGGTTCTATGCTAGAAAAATGTCTCCAGACATCACTGCTTGGGTGATGCATCTCCTCCTCCTCTCCCTCCATCACAGAGCATTGTGGCTTTTTAGAGCAGAGATTGCACTTTGTGTCAGCCTGATGGAAAGCTGAGCTGTTTATCAGAGGAACTAATTCTCGAGATTTCATTCTGCCCTGTGAGAGTCAGTAAACTTGAGAGTATAGAAATCAGCTGGGCTTTTGCTAGAGAAAGAATCCATAGCTTTAGCTCTGTGTGTTGGGCTTTATTTGTTTTCCCCGGTGGTCTTTATTGCCTTTAGTACATTGCCTCTATGAAATGCATCTTTGGTCTCTGGGTGTGCAAGAGTGTCTGTATATGCTTGTTGAAAGACTCAAGATGGACTTTCTAGTCTTTTTAGGGTGCTCTGGTCATTTGGATCCATTTGAGGTGATCAGGAATGTGTTATTTGTCATTTGGAAAAATTCTCTGGTGTGGAAAGCCATCTTTCTGGCTGGCATGGTCACCAGAGTCAAATATATCCTAGCTTACTTGACTTTTTTGCCCTTAATAAACAAACACTGTGAGTGACAGATAAAAGGTATTTGCAACTTCAAAGATCTCATCTGCATAGTTAAACTCATCTTTGTTTTGCTTTATGAAGCAGGGAAGGCAGAAGAGTTTTATGTTGAGAACCTGTCCTGCAAAGCTTTAAATTAGTCCAAAGTGCTCAGAGGCAGGCTTAAATGTGCATGGACATTAATCCTTTTGCATACATAAGTATGTTCAATAGGACGTAATAACAGCATTTTGAGGGGAAAAAAAATTTTAAAACTGTAGAAGTGGCCTATGACATTGGGTTTCATAGGAAGTCATATGACTGGAAATGTGTGTAAGACTTGGGTTTTTGCTTTGTTTTTCTAACAGCAGTTTTCTGACTAAAAAGAGACAAAACAAACCATGAGAATAACTCTAAATTTGCACGTGTAAATTGAGACTTTCTCCACCCACGCTCTCAGTTCCCTAAATATATGTACATCCACTCTCTCTCTCCTTGCCCCCAGCTGTATTTGTCTGGAGGTACCAGTTATTAAGAAGCTGTGGGAATCCATTCCTAATTCTGCCAGGCAGCAGCTGAAGAATTAGCATAGTGACTTACATTATGGAAAGCAGGAGGCACCAAGATCTGGATCCAGAATCAGATATTTCAGTGAACTTGTATCACAAATGGAATACCCCTGGGAATTATTAATGCCTAGTGATAAACTGCTCTCCTAGTTTTTCTCTCAGCAGTTTTGGACTGTAATTTCAATGTAACACAGTAAGAAAGCTGGAGTCAAGCAGATGCTTTCAAGTTAGGCACTTGGAGATGTGGGAAGGGCTGCAGGAGCTAATAGTTGAGTAGTGTGTTCCCTGGACCAGTCATAGCCACGGATGCCTGCCCTGGGTGAGTGCTGAGCACAGACAATGTGACTGAGGTAAGGTAGAGTCTGCAGGTCCTTGGCATCTCTGCCAGTGAGGTGATACAGTCTGTCAGAGTGAGGACTGGCTTTGTGAGTCTGGGGACCTGCAGCTCTAACCTTGTCTTTGCTTCCCACTTCTCTCTGTGGCTACAGGCAATTCCCATGGTCTTTGTTCCTATTTCTCCAACTGCAAAGTGTGGAAAGTATTATTAGCTTGTCTCACAGGGATGGAAGATAAATTCATTAACACTTGTGAAACATCAGATACCGTAAGGATGAGTGCCACACAAAAGCCCATGAGGAAATTATTAATTAGGTATTCAGAGCAGGGTATGGATGTTATGCAGTATGCAGTAAATAAGGTGAGACTACATGTTGAATGAAGAGGATGAAAAGAAATATTGAATAGCTAATTTAGTCCCAGGGCAACATCCAGCTTGTGCACTGATTGAAGGAAGGGTCACGTGGAAACTTCCCATGCAATTGCATTATTAAAGATTGTATTGTGCATATATTGTACACCAGAGGTCTAAATTAAGGGCATCAAACTAAATGTTACATTTTCCTAATATTTAGTACTTTACTTTTATCTAAATATTTTAGTGTTATCTTTTCAGTTTCTAAAATAGTTCATTTTAGGGAACTAATAATGTTCCCCAAACAACTCATAGTTCATTCCTGACATATTTTGGGATGAAAAGCATGGTATGAGGGAGAAAAGATGCTGCCTTCTAACAGTACTGAAAATTGATTTGAATACATACTGAGGTGAAAATTACTTCATCACATGCCCTTCCAATAACAGGGAAAAGGAAAATCTGACAAAGCAGCAGTGTGTTTAAACAGACTAGAGGTAAATTACCTGCTGGTAACTGCAACTTTGAATTTGCCACCAAAGGAGTTCAATTACTGTAATCTGGGTGTCAAAAGTTGACACTTACTAGGCAAAGGACTATTCTTACTACACTAGAGGAAAATTACCTATGCCTGCATAATATAAAGAAAGAAAAAACATGTTATATTCTGTTTGCTGGGTATGGTAGTTAATTGTAGTGCTACCAACTTTCTTTTCTTATTCTGATGGATAGGACCAATGTGCATATCAGCTACAAAGAGGTAAACTCAGTTTGCTTCGAGTAACACTCATTCCAGTTAAAAAATTTAACAACAGTGCAACTTACTTTTGGAATGGGTTATATAACTAGAAAAATAGCAGCTGGATAGGCTATTGAATTAATTTACTTCATATTTTTTTGAACAGTATGTTTGCTGAAGAGTAGTTGGCCAGCTATGGCAGCAAAGAGTACTTGTTGAATAAATTTGACAAATACTGGTGAAGTGTGCCTAATATTTGATGAATGTAGCTTGGCAGGACCCTCATTCTCAGTTGATTTTTAAAGACTTTTAATTTTCTTGGCATGATTCCATTTCCTTTATTCTTTTTCTGGTAAGTACATTTATGGGTTTCTCAATACTAATTTTGCTTCTCATCTTTACCATAATTGTCTTCTGGACCTGTTTTTATTTCCCTACCCATGCTTGACCTTCTGTGCTCTTTTCTTTCTCTTTTTCATGTTGGGTTTGCTCTCTCCTCTTGTACTTCTAATATTCTTCCTTTCTGCACTTTTCTCAAATTCTCCTTCTCTCTATGAAACCATCGACTCTCAACACTCATGCGCATGTCTTGGAAAATTGCCATGTCCTTCATAGTAGTGCACTACTAGGAAATAATGGTGTTGGCAGTAGTTAAAAGCTATATTTAGATGAGAGTCAGTCCTTTTACTAAAGGCTCCTGGGTAAGAAGAAGGACACTGAGGTCTTCATGATGGTCATAAGCTACTTGTATCTACATGTTACATTACTGCCTTGACTGAGTGAAATCATCCCCACATTAACTGTACAGGTTCCCACACACAAGATATTCTCCTGTACCCATACCCATCTTCCGAGCCATCTGCTGCTGAATGGATAACTACATGGAGTTGTCAGTTTGTGCCCTAATGAGATAGGGCCAGGTCCAGTTTTACCTCCTCCCTATATTTACATGTCTGTCAGTGTTCCTTGCTCCTGCTCAGCAGGGAGCTTCCTCAGGCCACACTGCCAGCCCTGCTTGAACTCCATTGGATTTCTTTCTCTTTGGTGTTCTGCAAAACACTGGCATCAAGTGGTAAAATCCTGACTGTTCTCCACTTGGTGGCTTGAGAAATATCTGAACATCACGACAGCTCCTGGAGCATCCCTGCCAGAGATGCAGGAAAAAAGAATGCTTTGTTTTCATGCCAGGATGGTTTTCTTGCCAGTGATGAAGTTAGAAACTTTTCTTTTTGTTGGTGTGTTTTTAATGGACAAATTTACTCTCCACAGAAATTGGTAGCAGTTGTCCAGCAAAGCTATGTAATTGTCTAATTTGCTGCGTGGGTCTTCAAGCTGTATTGCCCTTTACTTTAAGCCTGTGCTTCAGAGGTTGTTTCCAGCTCTTGTGTTTCATTTTGTCTTTTGCAGGTAATTAGCCTTTGCTTTATTTCCACAGAAGTGAGGAAAGAGGGCAAAGCTGGTGCCACTGAGCTGAGTAAATTCTGTTGGTTAGCCTGGGGCAGAGCTGAGGTCAGGCTGCTGTAACTCTCCAGGCAACAGGTCAATGTTTTGCTCACAGCTTTGTTTTCTTACCAGGGATGAGACACTTCATGGGTCATGTGCATCTCTAGGATTTGCCCTTAATGCTGGCAGCTCCTCAGCTTCTTCAGCTGCTGCCAGTGCAGTGTGGGTGTAAAAAGCAAGTGCTTCACTGTGGTCTCCTTCCAGGAAAACAGCATCTGTAAAGATATGAGAAAGTACAAATCCTGTAAGTGCCTCACCTTAAAAGCTTTGTGAGAGAACAGGGATGTTGTTTTTGTGAAGTGAAAATTTCTGGATGGGGAAAACAAAATTTTTTTCCTACTTGCTTTGCTGAGTCTGAGCCCAATACAGTGTTAGGCGGACGACAGGCACCCAGCTGGTCATATTTGTTTGCCTTTTGCAGTGGACAGTGATTTTTTTTTCAGTTGGTTTTCTTTCACTCATTGCTTAGTTGCTGTAGTGATTTTCCCAAGCTGGTGCATCCTTGTAAATTAAGAAAAGTGAATAAGAAGAAATATAACACTTTCTGTTGTCTCAAGACGCATTGATCAGCTTGTTGTCCATTGACTGACTCAAGTTTTAACTGCAATCAAAAGCAAAACTTATTATTTTTGTTTGATTTTTAAAAAAACTAAGGTTGTTTGTGAGGTTTAGACATTGTTTCTATTTATTGCACTGTAGAAATATGGCAAAGGCTTCCCTGTTTAGTTTTCTTTTCTTCCTCCTTTGTTAGACTAAATTTTCCATAGAACAGAGGAATATTTAATTTGTTTACTTTAATATTTTTTCCTGTCTAGACTGATCAGGTGTTGATTTTGCACAGTTAGTGATAAACCAAAGGATGAAAGTCACAAATAACATTGTTAATGCAAGTTTGCACAAAGTAAATAGAAAATATATTTTTTCATTGATTTAAAACTTGGTATCTAGTTAAAGGGAGCGACATATATCTGGTATTTAAAAACTATGGGAGAAAAGTTACAGAGCCAAAAATCAGCAGCAACATATTTAAGATATACACTTTTTTCTTTTTCTTTCTTTTTTTTTTTTTCCTAATCTCTCTGATCTCTAGAAAACAGGAGGAGGACATGGTTTTACATGAGGTGAGACTGAAAACTTTCTAGGAAGCAGAACGTGAAAAGCACACACACAGTGGACTACCTGAAACCTGGAGTTATCTGTATTTTTATTATAAATGTGTCATCTGTGGGTGTGATAAAGGCCCATAACATTCATAACAGAAGTGCCCATTATGCACCTGTTATGAATCTTCTGTTTATAGTGCCAATTCCTCACATGGTGCTTAGGTCTTGAAAGCTAATAAGGTAATCAGTGCTTCATGTTGAAACATTCCCACTAACACCTAGCATGACCTGAGAGGCATGCTCTCTATACATAAGCTGTGAGTTCCAGGACCAATGTATCTTTTCATAATATTAGCACTTTTTTTTAGTTCTGAAATCAATCTCTTGATTACTATTTGTAAATAATTAAGTAGTTCAGAATTTTTCTTGGTCGCATTTTACTTCTGAAACTGACATTACAATACAGTGTATAGCACACAGACTTGACTGATGTACAGCATCAGAAATCCACTATAGCTCTCTGTGCTGTAACACCAATGTTTTAGGTGTTCGAGTGCTGCAGGGGAATCTTTAACCCTACCAAGAGTCCGTATACTCTAGCGGATATCCACCAGTGACAATCTTGTTTTATGCACTCTGAAAGGTGGGAAAAAAATTCAACTTGCTGTCCTTTGCTTGCAAGAAACTTCTTTACTCTTTTTGGAATTCATGTTTTGGAATTCATCCTGAGTAGAATTGCTCCTGACAGTAAGTGCCTATGCCTTTTGAAAGAATCCTGGAAACATAATAGTGCAAAAGTCACTCCTTTCAAGAAACAAAACCAACAATAACCCCTCCACAAACAGAAGCTGAAATGGAATTTGAGGTCCTTCACTTTGTACTTGAAGACAAGATCACTCATCAGTATGGGTGGGGAAGGGGAAAGTTCAGAGTCATGCTGTGCCTTGAAGTCTTGGATTCGTGTTCTGCTCTCTTAAGAGAGTCTTAATACCTTGAATGTATATTATTCTGGGTCATTATAATTTTCTAACAATATCTTCAAATTCTGTGGTCCACGGAAGAGCTCTTCTCTCTCAAAGCGCTCCTTTATTTCAGTCACTATCCTGTTCCATGAATATTTGTTGCAGGTCACAAAGGTGAGATGCTTCCCAAGACCAAGGATCCCACAGGCAGTTTCTAGGACCTTTGTTACTCTATTATGGTCTCTCAAAAGAGTTTTTATAATTTTTTTTTATGTTTTAATTTATGTGGGTGCTAGGTTTTAAGAAAACTTTTAGATTATGCACATTGTCCAGCCTGTTAAGTGGAAGTGGATGAACAACGTCAGCATTAACTACCTTAGCGGGTGAGAGCTTTTGTAATTGGAAGAAGGAAATTGCATATGAATTTCCAGAACTCTGATTTTTTAAGCGTTTTAGCTATTGATTGAAGTAGAAAGAGAGGAGGTGCCAGAGTGCTGTGCTTCTTTCTCCTTCCTCTGTCCTTCTCATTTTGAAGGAATGGAAGCAAGTTGGTGCCGTAGGCTTGCAAAAATCGATCTGATGATGTTGCAAAGACCATGTGCTCTAGATTGAATCCTTCCATCCTCCATCTGCCTTCCTTGTGGATTGACTCCAGAATGGCGCAAAGACAAACCAGATGCTGAGTCACTCGGTCTTATCAAAAATGGGATCCTTTGTATGTCCAAATATAAGTCTTATGTCTCTGGGGAACTTTGATGTGGAAAAAGAGTTACACCTCTAAAGCTGGTGACAGTAAGGCAGGGGGTCTGGGGATCTCAGCTCTGGACTTGTAAATCCTGCTTTAATCCTACTTCTAAATATAGAATCCTTTTGTGGATTTGGGCTTAAGTGATTTCTAGCAGGAAAGACAGTTCAACACTGAAAGGGGTTCTATATAGCAAGGTTGCACAATTTCAATTATCAGATGTTTATTAGCTTGTGTTAGAGGTCTGTCATGATGGATTTACATACCCCTGGAGCAGGAGGTGAACAGGATAGTATCTTGAGATCGCTTTTAAGCCTACTCTCTGTAATTTACACTTAGAATAAAGCATTAGCTGTTTTTCTGTGCTGGCCTGCAAGATGATGGTGGTTGGTTTATTTTTGTGGAATGCAGGTTGAAAATCAAGAAAATCTGCTGAACATTATTATTCAGTCTCTCAAGCTTTCAAGTCATAAAGTAAGCATGCAAGGCTGTCATAAAATTGATCTGAAGACTCTGTTTCAGTGTTTACTGTGGAAAATATGTTCCATTCTTATTTATATGCTATGAAGTTATGCTAAGGTATATTCCATGCTCTGGAGCAAAGCCACTGAGACCAATTAAGTCCTCTGGATTAATGAAGATACAACTGAGAGTGGAATTTGGCTCATTGACTTCCCATAGACCGCATAAATATGAATCAGTATGAGTTTTGTTCATACAGATGTCGTTGAATTCAATATTTAAATACATATGTAGCTGAATTCAAAAATACTGTGTGAGAGCACTAGACAAGAGTTACTGTAGAATGACCAGAAACTACCCTAACTGTGCCTGTTATCTGGAGAAAAATCTTAGCAGATTTGCTTGCTCTTCTTGCAATATATTGTCTTAACTAAATGCTATGGAGCTAATTTCAATTGTGTCTCCCTCAACATGCTTTCTTGCAATTCTACGAAAGAAAAATTTGTATTTAATAAACAGCTGTGTTCTACCGATTCTTTAGAGTGAGAATTAAGGAACATTTTTTACTACCTGGCCAAGAGTACAGTTGAAAGGCAAACTGCTGGTAGTTGTTCAGTCAGGATTATTTAGATTGCAGAACCAGTTATTGTCCTTAAACTTCAACACTGATGTCTTGTGTTTGTCAGGTGTCATCAAATGGAAAGCATTTAGACTGATCAACACTTGGTTTGATAGAGAAAGACACATTTGTGACTTAGTAGGTGGCACTCTGAGTTAGCAATTTTTCTGCATATGATTGTTATTTGGGTTCTGATGATGGTTTCTAACAAGGGAAAAACTTGTCTGTGACCATTTTAGTACTAGAAATTTATTCCAGTCTTTAAAGTTCCTTTGTTTTCTTGAATATTCTGCATTTAGAGAAGCAATTAAAAATGAGTTCACACACACACACGCACATACAGACATTTTAAAACTGGGAGTTAGGTGTCCGTTTTTTATCATCAAGCTAACCTAAGAGTTAGAGTTGATGCAAAATATGCTTATGCTATAGTTGCCTATTTTGGGTAGTGCAAGATCAAGCCTACTAAGAACTTTAAAATTTTCAGGTTGTGTTTCTTAAAGATGAGTTCTTGAGATATGCTGACTATTACTGTCTTCCATTTTAATTGACCATAAAAAAGTAACAGAATTATTTAGAAGTCGAACTATTTTTCTCCTACAGTGGAATTTAAATAGATAAGAGAGTAAGAGAAATAAAACCAAATCTTAAAAACACCTTCCCTCCCATTCCTCTCTTCTTCTTAAGAAATAGTTTTATTAGTTAGGTCACCCAGAAAGTCTCCTGGCCAATGAAAAGTAGTCCTCTATTCATTTTCTCATACTTGTTCCTCTAAATTTAGCATCCCCCTAAAGATGGGACTTCCGCCATTACTATCAGGAGACTGTAACAGGTTAATATGTCTCACACTGAAGAAGTTTTTCATGATGTTCAGTGTAAATTATTTCACAGATGAAATATACCTCGCTGTCAGGGAGCAGCCTAAATTTTCACTTTCTTAATTTCATCCCATTACTCCTCGTTATATCCCTTGTACCAGTCTAAATAATTCATCACCCTTCTTAATGTTTATACCCTTCAAATATTTATAGGCAGTTATCTCCCTTTAGCCAGAGCTTAGCTGAGCTGTTCATATTTAGACCTTTTAATCTTTCTTCATAAGAAAATCCTTCTACATGATATTGAGGGCCTGATCCTCAAAGGTACATAGGTGCCTGTCATTGACTTCAGTGGAACTGTGGCCTAGATATTGCTACCATCAGGCAGCAGGCTTTTTCTCCTCTCAGTATTGCTACTGATTTGTCAGTATTAGATACTAAGGGATAAAGAACTGAATGTGATATTCCAGGAGCATCTTGGCCAGTCTTCTCTGCTTTGCTGTGTCATATATCGCCTCAGTATGTGCACCCCTCAGGTTGTGTTGCTCTTATTGCTAGCATACAGCACTGGAAATTTGTTCCTATGGCAGTGTTCAGTATTACCCTTACTTTGTCTTCTGGACCTCTGTATTTCAGATTTCTAACTAGTGAATATTTGACATAAGATTATTATTTCCTGAGTCTGTACCATCTGTTTTCAGACTTTGAATCCCATTATGGCATCACTCTTTCTTCACTAGAATTTACAAGATCTCCCAGTTCACTGTTCCGCATGTGAGTGTGAGTAGATATATTTCTTATATACGTGTATAAAAAAATGGTACTTACTGGCCATTGTCTGAACATAAATGAAAATTAAGAGGCTCCAGTGAACATTAATCTCTGTATCACTATGCTGTATGCTCTACCAAATTCATATGGTAGCGTTAATCACTACACTTTGTTTACAGATTTTTTTAAACAATTTATTGTCCACGTAACTCTGCTGATATCCAAGCCAATTTGAATTAAGTTTGTAAGGCAGAATCTGTATATCAAACGCTTTACTAATATCCAGCTACATTAAATCTAGTTCAGGACATATTTCATTGTTCTCAGTGGTCTCTTAGGTCCTTCAGGTATGAGTTTTTGTTTGAATCCTTCATTTTTAGCTCATGCAGTATGAATTACGACTAGTGCTTATAGTTTCTGGGCTACCACAACTGGAAAAAAGTCTCTTATTCCAGTCAGAAACGGAAATAGTCATCCCATGTTTGGGTTTAGGCTAGACTGAAATTTTGTTGGTGTCAATTGCTACCACCTCAAAAGAGACTGGACACACAGGTGTAGGTCTGGAACCAGTCAGAGCAGGATAGATCAGCATACCAGTGGTAATGATTTTATTTTTGGGGGCTTTTTAAGAAATATTTGGATTTTTCCTGAAAGAAACAGGTCAAAGTATCTTGTAGCTGTCAAAACAGACACACAAAAATTTAAATTATATAAAATTATTTTTAGGTTTTATTCTATTAGTCCTTTTTATCTGCATTAAGGAAATAGTTAAAACAAATATTTTGAAATTAAAATCAAGTACTTCTTAAATGTGTAAAAGCAACTTTTTTTTTGAGTGGATAAAACTAATAACCATATTTGAATAACTTTAGAGGCACATCTTGACTACATCAAAGTTTTTTCTGAGTAAACAGCTTTGGTACAACTTTGCTTCCATTTTTGCATCTGGCAAACATTATATCAAACCTTGGAACTTGATACTGTTATTTTAGATGCCATACTCCTCATACATAGTGATGTTATGTCACAGTCTGTATATCGCCCACAAGGCTGCCAGACCGAACTGTCGCTCCTTTGCTTGTTTTTCTGTCAGTGTTGGGGTGGCATATTTGGGATTTTTGCCTGAAAAGGCTTAACATTTGTCAAGTCTGTAAAAAAAAAATAAAGACTTCAAAATATTACATGGTAATAGCATCAAATTTGAATTACTTTTCTAAGGCTGACTTAGGACCATTTTTCTGGATGACCTTGTTTTATTGCAGGGAGCACATCACTCTTTTTAGTATTCACTACAACGCATTTATCATCTTTCATCTCTTACTATTTCACATTTGCTTATTCAGAATCTTATGATACAGATTGTCATCTACAGCAAAAGTATGTTACTAAAGACCCATTTAAATCTTTTGCAGAACTGTTGTGCACTATTTTGAGTCCATTCCTTTCCAGAGGTATAGAATTTCAGCTTCAGCGTTGCAAAACTGTCTTGTTCTTATTTTTTGACTTCCTGGCATCACATGAATTCAAATGAATTAATCACATAAATTCTTCCATTATTTAATCTACTGCTCCAAAAGCTGTATGCCTAAGTGATGCAGCTATGCATATATATGCATATATATGTCCTACTAAAGACACCCTGCCTCTTTGTTTGCAACCAGTGCCATGTGAGTGACTGTTTTATGTTGCATTATCAAAAGAAAGCTTTTGGCAGTGAGAAACCTGGTCTTCTCTCGCAGTGTTGGCCTGTACAGCTCTTCTGAGAAACCCTTTTAAGTGCAAGCCAATTCTGTGTGACCTTTAGCTGAAGCAAAATGAACAATACAGAAAACAAACCTTAGAAGCTTCTAAGAGAGAGGGAGCACTTAGCTGGGCTGCATGCTGACTTGGAAAGCAAAGAGGAAAGAAATAGCATTTCCTAAAACTGATGTTCTACTACTTTTTTTTCTATTATATATTTGCATCTCTGCAAACTTGCAGTGCTGGAGAATCAGGTACATAGTGTTCCTCCGACAGCCTGTAACGATTCAAAAAAACACCAGCTGAGACAAAGTGCACAGGAGTTACAGGAAGGAGAAAGGTTTTACACTTCTATAACTTTAAAACTCACTAAGGTGAGTTTATTTCAAGACTCAGTTTATTTCAGTGTTTTCAATGTCTTTCCAATATGTGATTAATCAAATGGTCATTTCTTTCCTGTATAGGAACAGAATGTTTGGAGTTTGATTTCACTGGGTTATTTTCTTCTACTGATTTTTGGCCAAAAGTTTCACATGTAGTAAAATAGGAATGGCAGGAAGTTGATATACTTTCTTACTCTCTTATTAGAATAATAGTGTTAGTTTCTTTAGCTCTAGGAAATTATTAATGACACCAATAATCAATCTTGTGACAGGTTAAGAAGAATATTAACACAATTCATACTAGTCAGCTTGACCTTTTATTGACTTAACCTTTAGCTTCTCTGAGAAAGCAAATTAGGGCAGCTACATAACATTGTGCTGTGATTTTGAAATTCTGACATGGTTTTGATTAAAGTTTGGATGTTTGTAAAACACAGTAATCTGTCAAATCATTATTCTGTACCAGTAACACAGGAAGCTAGAGTAGAGACAGGTTTTGCTCAACAACCAGTGATAACATTGATGTTGGGATAGAAAAGGGTTTTCTTTTGTGGATTTTGTATTATTTTTTTTCAATGTCACTTTTTGTTTTGCTTTTTTTGAGCAAAAGGTCCTCTAGAAAAGAGGATCTGAACACAGGAATTAGCAAACCTTCTTATCCAACAAAAAGTTTGGGTTGTTAATGTGGTTTGAATTTCAATGCCCACTTCCATTATGCTCAAAGAGATTTTTCTTGCTTTCCTGTGGAAAAGGCCATTCTTGTTTGGGTTTTGTCACAGTAAAACTACTAAAAAGCCAGTTTAATAAAAATATGTTCTGTATGAAGAAAATAAGTCTGCAAACAGTGAAAGGTTAGGTAGTAAAATGTAGAATATTTTGTCATAAAATGGTACCTTGGTCTCTCTTACCCAACAGTACCTGACCTACTTGTTGGTCTTGTGGTAACACCAAAGTCTCTCCTCTATCTACTTATATCCATTTTTCTGTGAGAGGAGATAAACTTAAAGCGGAGTCATGGTGGGGCAAGTAACACATCCGCCTGTGTGAGAAAAGAAAGGGTTATGAAGGCAAGGTCATGTCCCCCTGTTGGAAGGCAACAGTTCACTGAGAACAGCTGAAAGTGCCTTTTAGCATGAGAATGCCTACAGAATTGAAGTATGAAGTTAATCCAAATTAATCCTTGCCTAGACTGAGGGAAAAACATTTTGGTCAAGACTGTTTTTCATGAAATATGTAGACTTTCTTCTACGATATTCAGAACAGTCACAAAAATAGTGCTGATCTTGTTGACCTCTAAGCCTGATCTGTGTTAACAATA
The DNA here is from genome assembly GCA_035584735.1 of Pseudotriccus pelzelni. NCBI lineage: Eukaryota > Metazoa > Chordata > Aves > Passeriformes > Tyrannidae > Pseudotriccus > Pseudotriccus pelzelni. The sequence goes on from JAWMRA010000113.1 coordinate 31,411,142, forward strand.
AAAGGTTATTTCTACTATCAGCCTTTCATCTGAAACAGCAGAGGTTTCTGTGACTGATGTGAAGGTTACAACCCTACTGACAACCAGTATGATGCCTTGGGATAAATTCTCTCTTTCTTTACCCTCCTAAAAACCATGGCAACCGCACACATGCAAACATCCAAGCAAATAAATATATCCATGTAAAAAGACAGTGAAGCTGCAAAAAAAACCCCAAACTTAAATTGTGCAAAAACTCGAAAATGTCAGAATTAATCTGTTAGTACAACTTTGGTGTGCTCCACTGCACACATGCTTAATATAGTGGCCTACTTGTGTGTTCAGATACTGCCCTTTTCTTAGAATTTCTGACTTGTGTTCAGGATGGGCCTATCTAAAAGAGATGTGAGAACATTGTTCCCTAGAAGTGCTTTGCCTTGATGTCTATATTGTTTTAAGTGTGCATAGTGAAACAGATAGGCAGCTGCAAGGAGAGAAATTATAGTTTCTTGGGTTGTATCCTTGAGTATCAAGGTGTAGAGATGAATTTTCGTCCTTCTATATGATGTTAGGTGAGGGATTTCAGATTATTCTTTCCACAGCTGGCAAGGAATTTCTCCCCATTGGTTCCTGCATGCCATTAATAATGTCTAGGATGGGATTTTCTTCTGGGGTAACTGAATTTCTTGGAGTTGTGCTCTGAACGTAAGTTTTGGTGCGCAGTATTGGGCACACAAGAAAAAAAGGACAGTTCTCATTGTGAAGTCTAAAGTCAGACACTTCTGTCCTTAATAAATTTGTACCCCTGTAGCCCGTCTTCACAATGGAGGGAATGCTTCTGCTTTGCTTGCAAGCTGTGAATGCTATCTCCTGTTCAGGCACTGTCATGGGAAGTGCCGTAGAAAAGCCAAGGGAAAAATTGTCATTCCGTTTCAGGAACAAAGAGACAGACCACATACTGTGAAGATACACCACAGTAATGAATGACTGATTGTTCAACCAGTCCCCACATTGACCAAAACATGGTTCCTGTGGAAATACTAAAGGCCACTGTCACTGTGAAATGTGGCAGAAAAGCTAAGCAACAGGAAGCTGAGTAAAGTTATATATAAAACTTCATAAATACATATTTTTGTCACATAACTATATGTTGTAACATTTTGGTGGTTTTGTTTGCAACCCTTATCCTTACAATTTTTTACAGATGATAGACAATGCACCATGGCTTCCTCAAAAGACCTGACTTTCCAAGGGCTTCTTGTAAGCTGTAACTGAGACCAGAATAAATTGAAGTTTTAAATTTCTGCACATTCAAGTTGAATGAAGTAATAGAGATAGAAAAATGAAACACTGTGGATTAGCAGAGCCTAGCCCAGGGTATTCTGTAGGAATCACTGAAGTCCTGCTGCTGAGCTATTTCAGCTAAAGCTAGAAGAGCTTTTCTTAGGTAAGTTCATTTTGGTACTCAGAGATGTTTTTTTCAGGCTTATTGTGGATAGTGGAAAGAAACCTAAGATTATTTTTTAACTTTTTTTTTTTTTTTATCCCATGCTTAACCAAAATACACCACTAAAATTATGAGATGAGCAAAAAGAACTTTTGGAGCTGTATGTGTAGTAGGTTTGAAGACTTATATGACCTGCTCACACAAGTATTTTACTGCATGGCTTTAAATATATCTGAGCACCCTATAATTTGTCTGAAAGAAAAATTAACTTCATACGCAGCAGCCAGGATCATTCAGAACCTAATTAGTTCTATTTCATGATGGAAAAATTCAAACTGGCAAATTTTGACTAAAAACAATCGGAATCCATTTCCTATGTAGCACAGTAGCTTCCATACCTGTCCCTTCTGCTCTGGGACCTTCCAGCTGTCACAGCTAATCAGCAGGAGTATCCACCAACCCAGGCTAATTAAACACTGTATAGGTTATTTCATGTATGTATGCCTGTAGTGTCCTTCCTTTTACAGGGCAACATTTTGCTCTGACAGTGGTGCTGCTGAATTTTGTCAGTATCCTCAGACTCTGTGTGGTACCCCTGCTTTGGGTTGACAGAATTTGCTCAACAATTCTCCCCATTATTTATACCCCATGCTTTGTTAACCTAGGGCATTATTTAACCAGCAACAACAAAAGTGGATAGTGTGTATCTGCAGAAAATTATGCTTTTTAACTCTTCTAAGCTTTGCAAATGTGTTTTATTCATGATATCTGATCAGAAGAAAGGAGAAAGTTCCAGACATAACAAAAAAATAATGCAGTAGTATCTTTTTACATGAGTTCATGAGTTTACATGAGTTTCACTGGCAAATCAGTGCCTTGGAAAGGTGTGATTTTGGAAGGTTTACAATTAGACAAACCAGACTGTTTCATAATTGTGTTTCTCAAATAGTTTAAATTTCTATTAATCGGTATTGGAAGAAGAGCAGTGTTGACAATTCAGAGTTTATTCTGAGGAAGTATAGGACCTGCCTGTAAGAAGAGTTCTGATTCTACTGTTAACAGCATGACAGGCAGGAGCAGGAAGAGAATCATCTTTGGTATCCTGGAAGAGATACTGTTGTACCAAAGGAGTTATGACAAAGAATTTTCCTGAGTTGTTTTTGGCTTTTGCTGTCAGGAGCCAAAAAGGATGGTTGTCAAGTGATCTCAAGTCTCCTGTGGACACATATACAAAACCTTCCATGTGTGGAATAAGCAGTTTATACATGCAGGGTGGGAATGATGGAGGGTTGATCTAATGGTGACATTTTTGTCAAGGCAGTTTGCTTTAAACAGAGTTTTTGCAAAGATCTTCATTAGTATAGATCTGAAGACTTTTGTAATCTTGCCCTTGGCTCTTCAGTGGGAAGCTGAGTAGGTTGGAAGTGATGAATGGGGGAAAAATTCAGCATTTAGGAATATCCCAACTTCTGGAACCTTTTGTGTGGGAATTAGATACCAAAAGCAAGAAAGGGTTTGATATCTATTCTGTTGCTCAGTGGCTTGTCTTCCTAAGTAATGAAATCCACAGCTAATCATTTTTAGCACTCCAGTCCCATAACGCATATTCAGTGTTGCTGCTTTGACCCATCCATTTTGGGTTTTGATCTCTTCTTCTTCCTCCGTCTTCCTCTCCATCCATCATCAGCGAGGAGCTGCTTTGCAGACCTTAGAAGTACACGGAACTTCTGAACTGCTATCTGTTGTTGAATACTTTCTAAGAGAGCAATTTCTATTTAAAATACTCCTTTTGTTCCTTTTGGTGTCTTAGGCCAGAAAAAGTAATCATTAGTAGTGGTGTGAATCTCTTTGGTGCTTACCTGTGAATGTATTGAGAAACGCATATTAAATACATTACATCCACATGCATAATATAAATTTAATCTCCAAGTCTCTAACTCCCAGGTCTACCTCCCGCATCCCTTAGGGTGGGAAGCCTTGTAAGCTAATTAGTGATAGCACATAAACCTCAGCCCTGAAGGACATTGCTCATTTTATTGCTGGTGCTATGCTGAAAAAGGGAGGATGCTGCTGGGTGATAAAGTGCGTGGAAGCAGAAGAAACATTTGGCAATGGAAGAAAGCTCCAGTAATGCTCAAACATCCTACTACAAGGCCGTCCTGCAGTCATATATTACATGCCTCTGCTCAGCCAATAGCTTAATTAATTTGAAAAACAGGTACAAGGCAAATTGTAATACACACACACACATATATATATGTGTGTGTATATATATATATATAGATATATTTTGGGGGGGGGGGGGGAAGGAATGGGGGGAGAGCAAAAGAGCTGTGTAGGAATAAGTACCTCCATGGGTCTCACTGGAGGGTTCTCAAGGGCTTGTGTTATGACTACCCATTGCCCCTGAGCCAGTACAGTGAAAAATTATGTCTCAGTAATCTACGTAATAAAATGTTGATTATACCCTTTCCTGAAAATGCACTCCTGAAAACACTTGGTCTAGTTACGTAGGTATTCATCACTGGTATTCTTTTCTCAAAATGTATGTGGCTGTCCTGTTGCATGCCCTTGCAATTGGCTGGGGCTTTAGCACCACTGGAAGCTGTCTGCTGACAGATTTTCCTTAGAATACGGTGGAGTAATAAAATATCTTTTGTGAATGAGGGAGGGGAAAGTGGGATCTACAGCACAGAGAGATGTTCTAAAATGCAGAAATTAGAAATAAATTATTCAAAAGCAGTAATATTTTTATGGCACTGTGACCTCTTCTCCTGCTGGGACTTTTTAGAAAAGCCTAGAAATAACAAAAGGTATGGGATACAAAATGACAAAGGCCAGACAAAATGAAAAGCTGGACTTGGAGATTAACTTGCTCTTTGAAACCTCTTTCTTCCTACAGAAATAACAGTAGCACAGGCTCAGTGGCCCTTACCCTCACTAAAACTGAGTCAGTTAGAACACATCAGGGAACCACAGTAACTTTCCAAGCGCACCCATGTCAGTACAAATTAGCCACTAATTACTCTGAAACACTGACTTTCTATATCAAAAGATGTGTGGGAATTCAGTTAACTCATGCACCTTGTATATGTATTAGTGATGTCTCAATTACATGCTTACATGTGTTGAGAGATGCATGAAAACCCATTGATATGCCTACGCATTCTACTTGTGTGTATACACAATCAGCATATATTCCAGTACTTATCAGCAATTCATTTGTTAGCTGGTCATTATACCTTGTGTTGATATTCAACTGATATCCCAACGGGGGCCTGTGGGGCTGTTGTTTTGTCTCAGTTACAGATGTAAAGCCAAGAGCCTGGACATGTGAAACGCACTCGAACTCTTCTGGTGCTACATGAAATGCCACTCTTGATACTTTGTATTATTTGCAGTAGGAAGGCTCCAAATTCCACTGCTGTGGGCAATTTCAAGTGGAATGATTTCACTCTCTCTTGAGGCAGGATATTTGGGTTGCCCTTGAACAAGTCAGTGCAGACAGTAACAAAGTACATGCTCATCCTATCCATCCTGTGTAACAACTAGTTATAAGTAGAAAGTTGGACATACTCTTGATGAGAAGAAGAAGTGATTATGGGGGTGCTTTTGTTGACTTTCCCAAACTTCCAACCCTGTTCACAACATACGAATATAAGAGGCCGAGCAGCACAACCAAAGATGGTGAGACTCTGCAGATGTTAGGTATGACTTGAGATCACTGCAGGGACAATTTCGGTATTTTAGTGCCCTATAATACTTGCATTTTCTCTGAGAACTAAAGACAAATTTTGACTTTTTTATTGCATATTGGAAGAAAAAAAGATATTCTTATTGAGAAGGGTACATAATCTAATCTTTTTCAACAATAAAAGCAATAGTTTGGTACAATGTAGGAGAAGGTTGATGTCTGTGCTGTGTATAAGACAAATCTGCTAAAGTTACTGGTCTTTATGGTTCTAAAATTTGCTTGAGTTTGGTTGCAAAATCTGACATAAAGTCTGGATTGCTGAACAGCAACAGTTTTTGAGATTAAAAAAATACTAACTGGAAAATAATGGATACATATACAGATATTTTCATTTTCCTTAATTGCCATAGTGCCTATGAAACTCTTTCAGTCTCATTTTGTAGTACGTATGGGAGCAAAATAATTCTCTATACAAAATACCAACTGTAATGCATTTCTCCAGTACAGTGACTGTGTTAGAGAAATTAGGGGATTTTATATTATTATGAATTGTTTGAATTTAGTGGTAAAATTGAACTTGAGCTAAGGCCCTAGTAGGTGGATTGAAATGTGTCATCTTCTGCTTTACCAGTCATAGTCCCAACAAATTGTTCTTTTCTACCATATTATCCTTTACACCTCAGAGTCTCTAAAATGCAGTATCAGGTGATACCTGTATTTGCTCTGTTGATGCTTAAAATTAGGAAACAAAAAATGCCATCTCCATATGCAGGTCTCTTAATTTTTTTTAAATATATTTTAATTAAAAATACATTCTCATTATTAATTTTAGATGAACGATTGTACGGTGACAGACAGCTGAGGGGTTCTGCACTTGGCTGTATTCCATTAAGACTGTATGACTTGTAATTAGAAATGAGCTAATGCCAAAACTGATCTTTTCCAAAGTCTGAGTGTGTTCCGAGACGAAGATTGTGTTTTAATGAAGGATAGAGTGGCCAGTAGCAAAGTTCAGGTCTTCCACATAGTTCAGCAGCATACCACTCAGCAAAACACATAAAATAGACTTAAGTTTTGCCAACCTGATGGCAGAAATTTATGTAACTTTAAGCAAATTTTGAATTTAGTGGGCCCTAAAAATATATCTGGAGTTTAAAAATGAAAATATTTTCACTGATTTTTGAGGTTAGATTTATAACTTTGGTTGTACTCTATTGTATTTAGCATAATTTTAAATGAGGTGATAATGAAACTTTTTTCTAGAATTTAATAATATTCAACCCTTTCGTTAGGTTTTAATAAGGTCTCTAGAATACCTCATCCTCCTTTTAAAATCTGATATTCTTATATCTGATATCTGATATCACCTGATATTTTTACATCAATGAATTTCATAGACTGAGCAGCAAATAGGCCATGAATTGTTTGTTGTAAGACTGTGACTTTGAGTGCCTACACATGGTGGAAGAGGAAGACACCCAAATCATTCTTATATCAAGGACTGCAATGGAGTAGAAGCTGGTGATGTTGATAAACTTCTTATAGTCTCCTGAATACATACTTAGTCCCGTTTCTCTTCAGATGAATGCCATCATAATAAACTCTTTAGTTTACAATCTCCACTCTAATCCAGGAAGTTTGTGAATGTACTCAGCATACTGTAGAGAGGGACACATTCATCTGTCAACAAAGTGCAGTCACCTCTGAGGTGAAACTTGGCACTGGTTCTTACATTAAAGTACTGCTGACAGTCCAATTGCCTTTTTTTTTTTAAACAAGATGAAGCCTCACCATAAAAAAAAAAGAATTATTTTTCCCTTTCTCTATCTTCCTGTGATTTCTTACACTGGAACTGAAGTGGTTCTCTGTCCTTTGTCACTGCTTATTTTTGAAAAGAGACTTTGAGTTAATACTGAACATGTCATTTTGAACTTCAGCAAAGGGTCTCAGTTTGCTATTAAATCTGTGCTCCTGGGAGACACAAAGGGGGAGCAAAAATGCCAGACAGTCCAGAGCTTAATATGTTTCTCACGGCTGGAGATGACGTGAGAGTCCTCTTGTCATTTGACCATGAATTTAAAAATATTTGCCTGGAGCCAAAAGCCACCACCATACTGATTTCTCACTACGCTGCATGATTTAGGCCACAGAGGCTATTATTTTATTATGGTGTCTCAGAGAGAAGCAGTCCTTTGTAAACAGCCCTTGTCTTTGGAAAAGACCTTTCTCAACTCCTATAATTTTTTTGTGCATTGATGACAGCACAGCCATTAAATCTGGGCAGAGATAATGCCAGGTGATAAATTCTTTTACTCCTGACCTCATAAATCAATTGGCAGAACTGTACACTGCTTGGTGTAACAGTGTGCCATTTTTAATTTGTTACTACTGCAGCATAAACTAATTTTAGCACCTTAATGTTTGCTTTCTGATGCAGTTTGCAAAGCAACTCCAGATTAAAAGCAATGCAATAGGTAGCTATATTTATTGGCCTAATACCAATGACTGACAACAAGAAAATCACAACTGATGCAGTATTAGTGTTGCTACATCGAGGTACTACTGAAAGGGCAGTTGCATTTTTAGTAAGATTTGTATCAATTCACACTATGCTATTAATACTTAGTTTGATTGTCAAAAGTCTCTTGCTGACATTTAGGGAAGTGAGGCAGAGAGATCTCAAGTTTTAGTTGTCCTACTTTGCCCAGGACAAAGAAATATGATTTTCAACTAGCACAGATGTAGATCAGGTTTCCAGAGGTCTATGTGATTCCATCCTCTTGAGGAGTTTCTGGATCCTCAGTGGTCTGTTTTCAGAATTCTTCCTCCTTTTTCCATTAGTATTTGGAAGAGACCAATGAAAGGGTCCAAGAGAGAGGAAGAATATTTGTTTTCTGTATATAAGGAGCTTGAAATATGCCTCTTTGCTGAGTTTGTCACCTTCCCTCTGCTTCCTGGAAACAGTAGTGTCCCAGTTCGGGAATGAACACACCAGACCTGCGGGGTCCAAAGCGCAGCGTTGCAGCTTCGAGGAAGGTCTAATTTATTCAAAATGGTGGGCTTTTTAAGGGGTAGGCTGGGGAGGTTTCTAGAACGTGGGAAGGGTTATGTAAAACCAGGGTGCTTGATAGGTGGGGTTAACATGCATATGCATTTAGGGGAGAGGTTTAGAACAGTGAAATAACTGGGAAAGGAGGGGAAAATGCCCAATTAGGAAGTGACAATTAGTCCAAAGGGGTAATGTCCATAACAGCTAGATGAAACATAACTCCAAACGAAGGCATCAAACTAACAAATGGTTTTAGCTTAAAGTGTCTGCAATATAGTCCTTAAACAAATGTAGTCTCTGTGTCTTCTTCAGTCAGGAATCCTTCTTTCCACATGGTATAGGCTTCCTCCTCATCCTGGCCATCTCCAACACAGTAGCTCTATTCCCCCAGCATGTTCTTGTGCTTGGTGGTTGCATGGCCTCTAGGGTTAGGTGTAAGAATGAATCATGGAGATATTCTGAAGTCCAGTGTAGAAGGATGGTCAAAGAAGTAGTGATTAACAGGAGAGTCAGACTTCCATTGCAAGAGAACTAGGCTTTAAACTAGATGAGAAGCCAAAAGCAAATAAAACCAGAAAAAGAAAACAGCAATATTTCATCCCTGTCATATTTATTCCCTCTATTTTTTAAGAAAAAATCCGCTGTCATTGTTTTTTAAATGATCTGCTTATAAAAACACCATGAGAAGTTTCCCCTTACTGCAAGAAAATCTGAGCGGAAGGGCAGAAGAAATGAAGTCTGAGCAACAGAGGAATGATAAACTTTGAGACAACAATCTGGAGCTACAAAAGAGTGCAACTGAACAGTCTTCAGGTCTTAAGAAGGGATTGTTTTCACAGAGAAGATGGCAAGATTATATAAATAAATAGATAGCTAGATAATTCCCTTCACATGAGCAGTGAAGGCACAGGGAGTGATGGCCTTGAACTGAGCGGAAGAGAATCAGTTTTGAGGAGGCCAGTTTGAGGCAAATTCCCAAATGACCCATCATTGTGAGACAAGCATTCTAAACTTTTGGTGTCAAAACAAAAAAGTAACTACATGCACAAACTTGTGTAAATAGGTACATCAACTATTCTCATCTTTGAAACTGATACTAATTCTCACATATACTCGCAGGTTGTGAGTATCTCCCCATGGAATAACACTAAAGTGAATTGACCATGAACCACAACCTGTAATGATAACAAAATGCCAGAGTGATGTCCTCCTTCTGGCTTTGGAGATATCTTTGTACTTGCAAAAACATCAGGGTTATGTATCACCTTTGTGTGCACAGCTTATTGTGACTTCAGTTGTATGAGAGAGAAAAAATTATTTCTTCATTGAGGCTCTGAGTGTTTTGCATTTGTAGGTGCTATATGATGAGTTTTAAATGTAAAATGATATGGCTAAGCAGAGCCTGTGCTCATTGCTAGGGCTCAAAATACAATTCAAGGGTCTTTAGCAAAGAGGCCAGTCTTCTTTTAGTGTCTACCGAGTAAGTCCATGCAACCCTCTGAGATTCCTGAGCCTTGCTTTTTTCTGCACTTTGTTGTATATAATAAAGGAAGGAGCTCAGTGTCAGCTAAAACTAAAAAAATCATACTATTTTTGAAGATGATTTTTAGAAAGAGGTAATTTTCTTATTACTTTATCCTGACTCACTATTTGTTTTTGCAGTTTTGGACATCCCATTTCCTTTTGTTACCTGGCACATCTTTTCATATCAGCAATCCTCTTCTAACTTCCTAGATGTGGACTGAAGTAGAGAAGCAGGAAACAGAACAGTTTGCTGTAGTGTCAAGGTCAGTGAATCCCTTGTCTCTTCACAGACTTTTTTTGTAGCCCCCACAAGATGTGTTGTGGTTGCTTATGAGAACAAACTTTAGCTGAAACTTTCTTCAGCAGGAAATCGGAGGAAGCAGAATTGAGACAAAGTCATCTCCATGCCAGTGACATAATTGCTCCATCATCTTCTTTCCCTATCTATCCATGTTCCTCAGGAACAATGAAGAATGGACATCCAACAGCTTATGTATTCTTCTGTTGATTCATCAAAAACTGTTCCTCTGTACTCTCACTGCTTTAAATATAAAAGGAAATACCTGTATTTGGCTACATTTCCTTCCCTTTAGAGTAGGCTAAACCTTTTCTGTTGATGTAAATACAAGCAGTGTCTGTCTTTTAGATAGAGGTTTCAATCTGAAAAGCCCTGGTCTGGTCTGGCTCCACTAGGTGAGCTCACAAGGCTCTTGATTTATAAATATTAATAGAAATGGGTCTCTAAGAAAGAAAATATAAACAAATGGAGATGGAGGATAGCAGTACTGTTTGTTAGGTTAAGTGTGTGATTGCGTCTTTTTTTAAAGTATTTCATGGGAGAAATATCAGAGAGATAAAAAATCGACTGAGCTACTGGGAGGATAGGTGGCCATGAAGCCATTGTAAACTCCAAAACTGTACTAATGAGGCTTAAATACATTTACCATCTTGTGGTATAGGTGAAGTCAAAGACATTCTTGTAATTATGACTCAGCCTAGAGGCGAGTCTCATAAATTTCTTTGTTCTTTACCCTGAGATGTGGCTCATCAGTCATATGGGTCAAAGAAGCTATCTGTCCTTAGCATCTCTGGCAAGAGACAGAGAGACAGGAACTCACTATATTGGAAGTGCTAATGAACTTGTTTTCACAAGAAACATACAGAACCTGCTGGGATGTTTTAGAGTATCAACATGTGTTCTGTTTTGTCAATTTTGTCAATTGTGTATTCTACTGTTATTTTTAGTCTTCAACTTGAACTGAAATTCCAAAAGGTGTTGACGCAAGGGAGCAAACAGTGATGAGGAATTAAGAGTCATTAACACAGAGTGACTTTGCCTTTGTCGTACCTGTTGTATCCGCACAGTTGTTGTTAAAGTTCAGAAAACACTTGTTTTCCACTTTGGATTTCAGATAGGTGGCAAATAGATTGGTTTTCTTGGGAATTTTGCTCTTAGGAACTTTTTCTATATGACAAAGAGAGTTGTTTATGACAAGCAAGAGGAAATTCAGGTCTGGACAAGGTCTGCTCCAGGTTACTTACTCTGCAGTTGAACAAGAAAGAAGGACTGAGGAAAACAGTGACCATGCTGAAGGAAATCATGGGCAAGTGGGACCCCTGAAAGCTCAAATATGCCCCATGCAGAATGGAGGAAACTGCTCATCCACTGTATTTTGTGCATTGCCTTACGAGCGCATTAGCTATAGAACAAATTTAGGCAATGCTTCCTAAAAATAATATCAATAGTAATGTTTGTGTCCTGAAGCTGTGGATAGAGCATATTCTACACCTTAGAGTCTAAAACCATAGGGATCTGTTGTATTAGTCCCAATGCAGTTGTCTGTATAGCTCCCAAATGAAAGATCACAGCCTATACCAGGACAAAATCACAGGCTGGTGTTTTTTTTGTAGAGATCTTTTTAATGGCAGCAATCTGCTGTCAATGACAAGTAGGAGCAAATTTGCAGATAATCTCCTAAAATAGCTCTTGCAGATGACACAGTTTCATATACAAGAGCCATTGCAATTTGTAAGAACACCCTTAAAATATTCTGTGAAGTATCTTAAAATATCAGCATGCATTGCAAGGTCTATTGAACATTTTCACAATTCTGTTATAAAAGCATTTATCTACTCCAAACTTCTTCATCCTTTACACAAATTATTCTAACTGTTAGAAAATGAATACCTAGGGATTCATCTCATTATGTTTTACAGCTGGGTTAAAAAACCCTAATAACAACAACAGAACCCCACTTTTTTGTTGAGTAGCTATAGCCATGTACAATATCCTTGTTGCACATTCTTGAGAATCAACATTCTTAATTATCAGTCTGTGTTTTCCAAAGGTAAGTCCTGAAAAGAGGCCAATGTGGCTTGATTCTATGGCTCATTATGGTGTCTCTCAGGCCAAGTTGCTTCGCTCTTGATTCTTCAGCACTGAAGTAGCTGCATATGATTTAAAGTAAACTTGCAAGGTAGGGGCTGTGAATCTTTCTAAGTTACACAGTGGTTTGTAACTTCACTGTTGTCAAGGGGAAAATGGTTTGGACCCTTGTGTTGTTTCAGGTTCAGAACCTGTAAGGTTCAGTTAATATACACCCTCACGACATGCTACTAGGGTAAGCATGTTGAGGATGCTTTGGTGGCACAGTGATAAAGGGAATAACAGATACCTGCATCAATTAAGAGTGAAGTCCTATGAAAACACCTTGTTTACAAGACTAGGGGACTGGTAAGTGGTTGTAGATACAGTGAAAGACAGCATATGTAATATGCAAGAGACCAATATTGCATTTGGTCTTCTTGTCTGGGGTAACACATGAAGAAAAAAAAGGCTAGTCAATGCAAGATTAAAATCCAAGGGCAATGAATAAATAAGCACTGATTGGACTGAGAGTGATTTCATTTTAAAATAGGAAGGAGGAATTTTAAATTAGAAGAGAGCTGAAAATAGTAAGTAGAATAAAATGTTTGTGTTTCATTTGAGGTCCCAGATCCTGTGAATCACAGAAAAAACGAACCAGGAAGGAAGTTTAGAGCATGTTCCTTTAAAGGAAGAGCAGAAAAGTTTACTAAGGGCAGAAATAGAATCTGCAGCTGTGAACATATTCTAAAGAGTGTTAGATAAGCACTTGAGGGGAAAAACACTACGGGGTACAAATGCTAGACTTAATTGGCTACATGCCTTCCTTCCACCCTGAAATGTCACTATGCAACCAATGTCAGCTTCTCCACTCATCTTCTCTCCGGGGGATAATAAACGCAGCCTTTGTACATGTCAAAATTGTGGTCCTTACTATTACTGTTCAGAATAAATCTGTGCATTTGGTTTCGTTTTTCTTTCCCATTTGGTTTTGTTTGGAAGGCTGAGGTTACTCCCAAGCCCCTGTGCAACCCTTCTGTTCCAGCAAAATCAAATGCATTAGTGCTGATGTTGCACTGCTCTGTGGTTTTTAGCGGTGATAATACATGTAAAATAAGAACGTATTTTCAGGTAACATGAATATGCCTCCTGAAGTCTGTCACCTATCTCTTCCTTCTCAAAAGCATGAGGTCAAGGGCATGCAGTTACCTCTGATCCACAGCACACACTTTATTTGTGGTATGTCACTACCTTAATGATGATCCTTGAGGTATCCCTATCATGACTCCTCAGCTCAGAGGGATGAAGCCATCAGCTTACATGCAATCATTATTTTTATTTTAAGAGCACCATTGGTGGCATTAAGGATAATAGTTGAAGTAAAGCCCATGTGATTTTATTTTTGTTTGAGACAGTGGAAGTGAGATGCATGTGTATTTACTTTATGAACGACAGTAAATTAGAGCATTAATTTATGAGAGAGCACAAAGTGACCCATATAATCACAATTTTTGCAAGGAAAATCCTTTTAGATAGGTGGGAGAGTCCATGAAGTGAAAGTTTATTACTTAAGAAGAGGATGGCCAACTAGCCAGTAAGTTTGGATTGTTTTCCCACTGACTTGCACTGTTTTTTTCAGCAGGGAATAGCTTTCACTGAATGTACCCAATTATTTAGAAGAGCAGCTATGTGCATGGTGTCTGCTTCACATGAGCAGGTTTAATTTTCAAACAGTAATTCTTTTCAGGACTACTACTTCCTTCCTTCTCTGATGGTCATATTCCAAAATACTAATAATGTACATTTGAAAAGTGCATCATGCGCCATCTATTAAATTTCGTATCATGATCAGATGTTGCCTTTCATCGTCAAAGAACTGGATAAATACTGAGCTTTCAAAAATATTGGATATGTTTGGGCCATAGCAGAGGTGATATGGATAGCATAGGCAATGGTGATAGATCAGTTTGGTGGTGAGGCATCTGGGAATGGATTAATGCCCTACAGGGATTCCCATGCCCACCTAATGCCAGGGCTGCAGAGGGACAAATGAGAACAGTGGCTAAAATCTCTTTGGTTGGACTTGATCATCTCTTCCAACCTTGAAAATTCAATTATTCCGTGGTTCCCTGGAGGATTTGAGAACGTGAAATTTCGTTTGCTCTTATCATTCAGCCTTCTTCCCAAAGAAGCAAGATACCCCTTCCCATGCAGCAGCATAGTCTTTGTGGCACCTGAGCACTGGGACTGCCCCTTCTGAGCCCCCCAGATCTGCCTCACCACCTGCCTTCCTGAACCTTGTGATGAACCTTGCTACGGGAGTTGAGAGGGTACCTGAGCATTCCAGATAGAGTGTAGGAGGGAGGTACGTGAGATACAGCCCTTCACTGTCTCTCCCTCATACCTATGCTTGAGAATTGCCATTAACTTTTGGAGGCCAATTCAAAAACAATGTTTTTTCCAAATCTAAGGTTGATTGTTGCCCTTTCTCTTCTGGAATAAAGATCCCTGTAGGAGTCCGAACTACTGGCTGATTCAAGTCAAACTGAGTCTTCCCATACCATAATAACTCAGAGCTGGGCTAAGGATGCATAGCTGTGATCATCATAGCAGTAAAACCCTGATGTGGCATTTACAAAATGAGAATATGGATTCATGGTTGTATTTTTAACCTTCTTGTACCCTTGCCTACACAGCAGTTATTTAAACATAATTCTCATTACTTATTTGTGTCCTTAATCTATTATTACATTAATTATACCATTTTTGTGGTTTATTAAAAAAAATGTCCTCAGTTAGGACATCTTAGTACATACTATTTCATTTATATGTATATTTCTGTATTCAAAGCCTTCTGTGGCTCTGATCAAAACCAATAAAAAATTTATAAACTAAAAATACTCTTTTGGCCTTAACTTACACTACTTTTAATTCAATTTCAATTATTAATATTATAGTTGCTCTTTTTGCTTTTGCATTTTAGACTTTGTGGAAGCCAGATTTGGCCTTGGCCTTCTGTCTTGAATCAAAATGTTTAGCATTTTCAGCCACTCTTTTGCCCTTTTTTCATCACTTTCCCTTGTGCTCGATTAGGAAGTATCTTGAGGTAGACAAAACCACAACGCCTGAAGGGAGGTACCATCCTTAGTCTTGAGCTGTGATTTTGTGGGGTGTGTGGGACAGAAGTGAACCAATGTGTTGGATGCCGTTATCATCTGTTGCACCTTACTGCTGAATGGTAAAGGATTGCACACTAGTAATGCATCTCTCAAGGTAAAATGTTGCCCAGTGACTACTGAGAGTTTCTTTCAGTGGTTTAGGAGTCTTTTGAATTTTATTTGACTCCCTGACATTTTGAAAGAGAAAGAAGTCAAGACAGAAAAACAGATAAATGTAAACGATACAACACATTGATTTGTATTTTCTATAGTAGCACGGGTTCTATTTTTAACTTATTGCATATCTAAAGATACCGAATTTCATCCTTTGCTTGTTTTTGTCAGGATGCTTAAAGCATGCCTTTAGCACATTCCTTTTTCTGGTCCCGGTTGTGGAAAAGATGTAGGTAAACACACATATGTGCAAACTGTACATTTGCAGAGCTTTATTCTTTTTATTCCTTTTGTCTAATTATCAATAGATGCTGCAAATTGCCTGAGGGAGAGAAACAGAAAAAAGAGGAGAGAACACAGAAGGGGACAATAAATAATATAAAGAGTATATTTTATTTTAGGGCCTAAAGTTGTCACTAGATTGCCTAGTTTAAGCTTAGAAGTGCTGGCCAAAGAATTGCATTGAGTTTCTTTTTGTCTTGAGACCAAATGCTTGAGTGAGGCGGGTATGGACTAGAAAGGCTGGCCTGCGCACATCTTACAGATTTTTCTATCTCCTTCCTGGGGGAAATGGGGTGAGTATAGTTCTTTAACGTGTTTCCCTGCCGTACTAAGTACTCTCCAGAGAGCTTGGATCTGCTTGAAGTGGCTCCTATAGCTGTTCCCCTGCACCACATGTGATGAATGAACTAATAAAAGCAAATAGAAGCCCTGTATTATTACATCAGTTACTATTTTCTCCCTGCCCTAGAAGAAGCCCTTTGGTTGATTTCAGGTGGTTTGGGTATGAGCTGACGGCTACATGCCCCCAAGGATTCTCTTGAACTGATCTCTGACATCAGCACTACTGATCACAGTGTGCCACAAATGTCCTTATTTGTGCTTAAATTTTCAGCTCCTTTTATTAACAACGTGACAATTGTTGGTTGTCTAGGTGTGGTAAATGGTGCAATATGCAATTCCTAGGTCAACAAACTGACTGTTATGACCTTCTTAATTTTTATAGGCCTATGACGGAGACATAGATGCAGTTAAGAAAAAAAAAAGAGGGAGAGAGAGAAATAAAAGATTTCTGCAATGTCAACTGTCACTAGAAGTATTTATATATCACAGCCCTGTTGCCCAAGGCACAGCAGGAGGCACTGACCCATTACCAATGAGATCACTGTACAGCATTCAAGAATTCATGATGGAAAATGTCTTTGCTTCCCCCATTCCACTTTATTTCTTAGTTTCTCCTTTAAAATAACATTTAAAAAAATAAGGAAAAAAAGCCTCATGATTTTATATCTTTAATTTTTTTACTTTTATTTTTATTTGTGACTCAGTCCTCTGTGGGAAGTAGCTAATTATATTTACTTTATTACCAGTGTTTTATGTTAATCCAGGGCTCAGCAGTGCAAATATCCTAAAGGGTGAGTTGGAACTGCTCTTCTGAGGACAGATCAGGAGAGGTTTCCTGCACGAGGCAAAGCATCACTTGGAGGTTGCAGGCACAGTTTCTTCCCCTCCCACAAGTCAAACTGAGCTGGTGGTTTCGACTCAGAGATAAATCCAACTCCTCCCATCCTTGTTCAGTGCTTCATGTATGGCTGGGGCAATTAGCATTTAACTAATAAAGGCATTCTTGATTCTCCAGTCTGTGGCTTAATCCTACCACCATTAAAATGTTCTCTGGGGACAAGACTGGATCTCTCATTTGCTTTGTTGTAACTTGGCTTCCCTCAGAGCAGACCCAGAGAAGTCCACTGAAGACCATTAACACCTTTGAAAGAGCTATTTGATCTTTGTTTTTACTAGACTGCAAAACTTAAATTGATATGTCTTCTGCCCATTTGGTCAGATAAGGCAATTAGGCAATGCTACTACAGCATTTTGAACACCAAATCCATCTAATTATTGCCTGTTATCACTGTCCATTCCTTCTATCAGCTTAAGGGTTTCAAAGGCTGTGAATAAACATGGAAAAATTAAACAAAAAAAAGAAAAGGGCTTTTCTGTAATTTATTTGAAGTTTAATGTATATACATTTGTTCCATATAAGCCTTGAAGAAAACATAGCAATTAAAAATCAGTTTTGCTGTGTGCTCCCAAGCACTGCACTATTTAGCCTTTCATTTAGGCTGGAGGAGTTCAAAATAACTTATACAGTTTGCAGCAGTTCATTTTTTCTAAATTCTCCCATCCTTTTTCACACTGTGCATGAAGTCCTGCTCCTTGAACTTCACTGCCTGACTTCATTTGAATATGTTAGTTCATCAAATAAAGTGATGAACAAAGAGGGTAAGAAAGTGACTGTGTGGGTATTGGATTGATACCAGTATCTGGCCCTGATTTTCTGTTGGTGAAATCATTGAAGAGGCAAAATATTTTCCCTGAAAAAAGCATATATATATATATATACGTAAACAGAATAATCACATTATCCAACTTGTTTGTCCATAGGTCTCAATGATACACATGCACTTGATGATACTGACAGATCCCTTCCAACTCAGTATGTTCTTTGATTACTGTCCTGATCCCTTAGAATTTCAGCTTTAGCCCATCCTGCAGAGGCAACCACTGGCTCAGGCATGGGCCACCCACTGGGGACTGCCCAAGTGGCGACATTGAGAACCAGGGCTGCTGCATCTGTTCCGGTGTTTTAGCTGAGGAACTGATCACTGTGAGGCAAGAAGCTCAGAAAGGCCAGTGGATGTGATTGCCTCCCTGGTTCTCCCTTGCAAGCCACCCATCACCCTCTGCTTCTCCCCTCAGACCCCAGGTACAAAGGTGTCCAAACATAAGCTTCTGCAGCCCTGGGTTTGATTTTAGTTTTAGGCCCATTCAATAAACAGTGGTTTTGCTTGAAAAGCATAAATCTGTAAACAACCTTAAAAATCCAATAAAAATCAGAAGCAGTCTGCAAAGGGATATAAGTAAATACCCCAACCACCAAAAATTGGCCAGCCTTTACTGTCATTATTTGCAATTGGTTTTATAAGACCCTCTTGAAAATTGAGTCTCGTTCATTTTTTTTTATTATATAGGTACTTTCTGTATGTAAAAATTGTGCATTCCTTTGGAATTCTGAGGCATACATTTTTAATCATCTAATTGATTTGGACTACAACTTTTTTTTAAAATAAAATTCTTACCATCAGCAGTTTCTGTGATCACATTAACGCTGCTGGTTGCATCCACTGGCAGTTTTACAAAATGTTCACCTGCGAGTGCAGTTAAAATATTTTCCTGTAGAAACAAGTCTGTGTGTGTTGAGAGCAGCACAGCATGTTCAGTGGCACTTGTAAAGCAGGTTGCTGTCCTGACTGATCTGTGATACACTCAGCGTGCTTCTTCATCACTACTGACTCAGGGACACTTGGGCAGTGGCACAGCTGCTGCCCTCTGATCACTGATAGCCAGTGAAGGCAGCAGTGCTGCTCCATCCTTGCCCGTGCAGAAGAATTCACTTGCAATCTCTTGAGACAGTGCCTCTGCTGGCACTGATGGAGCAGTGCTCCTGATCTGCTGTCTGACCGCAGGCACCTGATGAAACTGAATCACAGTGTGAGAGTACAGGATGTTTCTGGTGGCTGAGACTGAGCAATGGGATGTTTCATATGTTCCTTGGGCTGACTGATGGTGTCTGCTGCATGTCTCCTCCTCCTCCTCCTTGTACTCGCGAAGTGGGACTGCCAGAGTTTGCCTCATGGGGCTGACTGAGCCATAAGACAGATTGTGCTGTAAGAAATAAGAAATAGGCCTAAAGAAATGAATTGAGGTCTCACCAGAGCGCTTGTTAAGTGGGTCATGAATCAAACACAACAGAGGCTACTGGCCATTCTTTTTTTTTTTTTTTTTTTTTTTTTTGTGTGTGTGTGTGTAGTTAGAGTCTGCTATTTAATTCTTTAGGTAAACTGCATATCAAAGGCTGGACAGGTGGGGAGGGTGAGGGGACAGAAATGACCTTGTCCAAATTCTTTATTTAACACCTGAAGCTTGAAATATCCCTTACCAAAGAGAGATGACTGTGGTCAGGGTCTGCATCCACAGAAGTAAGTGCTGAAAGCCATATGTACTGAGAAAATCTTCATTTCAGCATAGACTAGACTGAAAACAAAACAGTCAAGCAAAGCTTTGGAACTACTTGCTGTTGCAGAGAAAAAAATGGTCACTGGCAATGTAGTGTTGTAGTCTCACGAGATCAGACCCATAATCGTCTCATTGCCAGCCTGTTACCCATTTGGTTAGCATTTTCATTATAGGTCTAACTTTAAGTGTCCAATAGACAAACCAAACTATTTACTAACTTAAGACCAGAATGGTCAAGCTCTGTAATGCGCTTAAATAATAGATCAAAAATTTAGAGAACTGATGTGATTTCATTTTGGTGTTTTGCTTTTTTTAAGTGACTCAAAGCAAAGTGTGTTTACTCTGTTTTTCTGTAACTCCTGCTTTACACTCAGAAAAGAGGAGTACATAAAAAGTGACAAAATATAGCAAGGTATGCTAAATGTATAACCAGATTGCAACAGTATAAAATCTTATGATTTTGCTTCAAAAGTTTTGGTCTGCACAAATAAATTCCAAGGGGAAGATACAAATGCCCACAGGACAGGGATAATCAACTCTGCAATTATCTGATCCCTAGTCAAGAATTTTACCTGTCAGACTATTGACTTCATCTGGAGTCACAGAGGACCACAATAACTTAAGGCCGAAAGATGAAGCTGAGCTTTCTTTGCAATTTTCTTTCCATTTTCTCAGGAAACATTCTTTTAAGTGTGACTTCCTCAGTCTCTCTGCTTAAACCCTTAGAAGTCTTTTAATTTTGAAAAATGTATGTGCTGAACCAAAGAAAAGTGTTCAGAATTATATATTGTTTGAGGGAGGAAGTATTAAGTGCTTAATTTTATAATCTAAAAGTGAGCTCAGCCTTTCTTGAAGACAGCTGTGTTTGAAGTAGGTGTGGATTTAAAGCAACAGAAAAGTTCATTCTTTTATTTTTCTCTTGCTTTGAAGTTGAGGGGAAAAGTCACTTCTTGAAGTGTGGTCACATAATATCAACTAGCAAAAAGTTGGATGCTGGATGAAACTAAGTATGTAACTTAATCTTATATCTCAGACTCTTCTGTTCTTATCTGATACCAAAACCTTTTTCTCAGAATCAGTTTAGAAAGAGGTTCTTAATTGTATCTGACTTGTCTTCTTTCATTCTGCATGCAGAAAAGAGTTAAAAAAAGAATCCTGGCCAAATAGCAAAGATAATACCTTCGAGGATCTCTCACAAGTTTGGCAAATGTAATACAGAACATGGTGGATGCAAGACATTTCAGAAGCCAGTGCTTAATGAGGTAACCAGCAGAAAACATGAGATAAAAGCCAGTATCACTGGAGATATTAATGGAGACTATGCATTTATGTGACAAAATGAAGCAAATGTGGCAATGTTTCTACTTATTTTTAAATCAGGATTCTGTGTTTATGGGTTAAACACTGTACCAGAGATGTGTATTTAACCATTACTGAACTGCCATATGTGATTTCTTCCTTGGTTAGATTTGATCTTGCTGGTCTGTCCTTTCTTTCATCTCTATAAGAAACTATTGATGTCTTACTTCTCAATGCCTGTTTCCCTAAATCCTTGGCTTTTCTTTTAGGTTCCCATAGTTACAGATATTAAGTGGGAAATGATGAGAAGAAAACAGCTGTAAAAATGTCTGAAGTGTCTTTTTCCAATGCAGTGTAAGTATTTGACATGAGTGTCCTTCCCCTCTTCCTAGCCCAAGCAGTGCTGTGGTAGGACTCAATATTATTTAACTCCATCTACCATCATTGCTGTGATTTTTCTTTTGGCTTATTTTTTAACTCCTAAATGGCAAGTGGCTGTATATCACTGCTTGCAGTTTCTGGAGTTTGGAAGGAGAGTGTTTCCTAGAAGCAAGGTCTCCCAGTGATCTCTGCATTATCCTTTGTTTTTCTCATTTGCAAGTTGCTGTTTCCGTGATATAGCTTCATGTTTACCTGAATGTATCTGGGACCAGGGCAGAAAGTAAGATAGAAAGAAAATGCTTTTCTGAGTCATTTGTGCTATTTCTGATTTATGTTTTTACAGCTCTCTGGAGCTGACTTTTTTTTTGGGGGGGGGAGAGGGAAGTATTTATGTTGACATTACTGCTTTGATGTGTACCTTAATTTTTATTTTTTTTTTGTCCATAAGAAACAGTGGTGATTTCTTGAATTTCTTTTCAGTTATTTGCTATGCCTCTCCCTTGTGGTCAACTATACATCATATCACTTAAAAAAAAAAAAAAATCAGTGATGTTGCAAGTGTTGGAATTTGTTTCTGTATAACTGTAACTCTCTCTGGAACGCAGAATGAGGTCTGGAAGATCCTTTTCTTTCCTACGGTTGCTAAATCCATGCAGATTTGAAGGTGCTAGTGGTGAAGACACTGTACTTTTTATACATGATAGCTGGAGCAAAGATCTCACCTCCATTCCTTGAGGAGTAATACAAGTACAGGAAATGGGACAGTGAATAAAAGCAGTGGGAGAAGGATTTGGTTTGCTATAAAGCGCTGAGGCAGATTGTCCAGTGATCTGTGCAGTGTTCCTTGAAGTGCATTTAAAACAAAGTTTAATCATGTTTCAGGATAGTTTACATGTATCTCTATGTGCAAAAACTGGGGAAAAAATGGTTAATATATCTCACAACACAGGGGTATCTTTGACTACAATAGCAAAAATATTAGAATAACATGTTTGCTGATTTTGTTGTCTATTTCTGTATATTATAGCTACAGTTATCTTAACTCAGTGTAACTCACCAAAGTCATAAGTTCTACACTGATTTGTTTAGTGTGATTAGCTTCCAACTACCTACCATACAACAGTTCCAGCACCATTATTCAAGCGTGTGCACAACTGATGTGTGTTTGACTGCAGGAGAATTGCTTACCTTTTTCTAATCCCTGCATCAAGTGACAGATTTTTTTAAGGGGAAACAGCCATCCAGAAGTCTTGTTATAGGAAAAGCAACAGCAGTCTTACGGCCTCTGTAATCTGGCAGTTCCCACCAGACACTGCAAGGTTCAATGATCTTGCTGGTTTGGCATGGCTGCCCCCAACTGATGAACACAGTGAGCTGAATGCGTGTTGCATTCAGCTTTCAGAAAGGAAACAGCGCTTGAAACTGTTGGTTTGTGATGAATTGGCATGGACTAATGTTGCACTCTGAATTAGAGCCACTCTGGTGGATTAGCATTTTCCAGGATGATGACAGCTATGTGTCAATGCCTTTCTCACTTCCTTTCCTAATGCTGGTGTAATAGTACAATGGCCAAAAAACAGTATTGGCTCCTCCCACATCTATGCTTCCAACAGCATTACAGAGCAGACAAAGGGTGCCTGGGCAATTCCACGGGAGAGCGTGCAAGCTCTTCACAGAAATGATTTTGAATTATTATGAGAGCCTGTTGCATCCCTTAAGAAGCACTATAAATACTTTATAAAGTATAGCACAGCAGTTGTTTTGGCAGCCAGCTTGGTGGTTGGAAGATGCTTGCTGGTATTCACTGAAATGGCAACTAGGAAAGGAGACCTTGTTCAGAGGTTTCAAACTCAGAACATCCTCTGACTTTGCCTTGGAATGTATATGGCCCAAGGTTTTGTGACTAAGATAAGAAAGCCTATTAAAATAAACAGGAAGTACCTCTGATCTATTACTAGGATATAATTCAGTAAACAGGCTGAGTTTTCAGTCTTATCATTTGGTTCATTCATTGTGTGGCTATTACTACATTACTCATCATCATGGCTAGGCTTCGCGAAAGAAGATTTGAGAAGGGCTCTACCCACACTTGCTACAAGTGCACCGATGGCTAAAAAGGCCAATGTGAGACAGACAACTACGGTTGCAAAACATTACTACACTGGGAAAAAATGCATATACTTCTTCAAGGTACTAATTATTCTGTGTTGGAAGGTCAATCAAAAACTTAATCTGTAGTAGAGTGCTAGCAGCTGAAAGGTACATTTTTATGCTGGACACTCAGATTTCAAGTGTGCAACATTATGGAGAACAGGATGCCGACAAGTGGCTATCTCTAATGTCTATGGCTGCATGAAGGCAAAAGGTAGGGAAGTGAACCTGAAAATACCTTATTGTTTTATGGAAATAATGTGATTTTGATTAGATATCCTTTGAGAAACATGAACTTTTGCCTGCCTACTTTTTTCTTAACATGCATCTCCTCCAAAACAGGACTTCTTTATGCTCTTTTGCTATTAACTTGTGAACAGTATAATTATGCAGTTATGCACATTCAAGCCTGTAGCTTCGTTAGAATAACACCTTGTTTTGAAGCACGAAAAATCTACACTGTACAGTTACAAATGGAAAGCCAAAATGATGGTAAGCCTGCTGAGGAAGTGTATTCAAGCTTATGGAACAAAAATGATGTGCAAGTTAAAAACAGGCATTTTTCTCCTGAAGTTCTGGCCTCCTAGATGAATTTGAAGTATCATTTTAATCTGGAAAGATCTATCATATTATTTATATCCTTTTGATAAACCACCAAAATAAGCTTTTAAAGTCAGATGGCTTGTACTTTTAACAGCCTTCTGAGACTTTCCCTAAAAATAGTTTACAAAGCAACAGAGTCAAATTGTTGGGGAATTGCACTCAAATGCATTAGAGAGTCTATTCCTGTGGCACTTAAGCCAGTCAAAGTAATAAATATAAAATGGTAATTTTTCTCCATGAGCTGTGCTTGCTGCTCCCACATGATTTCATTCCCACCCCAGAGTAATATAACACTGCCTGCTCAAACAATCTCCTGGATTCATGGAATAAGGCAGCACGTGGCTGCTAATTTGTTAAGTGTGCTCAGAAAAGTTGACAATTAGAATTAATCCCTGTTTGCCCGAGAGCACCCCATCTTGATTTCCATACCCCAAGTGTCAGTGATTTTTTTTTTTATTGTAAGGAAATTTAGACCAAGCACTGGATTAAAAGAATATGTTGATGTATCAAACAAGTGAAAACATAGCAAAGTAGAATATTTTGGTCCTTAGCTGTATTTTTGACTGGTTGCTAAATACATGGGAGTAATAGAGTAAATATTGTAGACAGACATTCAGTAAAGTGTAGTTCATTTAACTTTTTTTTTGTCTGATGAATTAATCATCCACTTCTTTCCAATAACTGTCAATCACGAAAATTTCTGTTAATTTCGGGATCTCTTCTGTGCTATCCATATCCTGTGGGCTTCACCCAACTTGCAAGAAGTTTGTCTGTCCTACTCAGGTTTTCTTGGTCAAGGAGATTTTGACTTTGACCTGGGGGTGGCCACAGGTGCACTGAAGCCCTATGTTAACCAAATCATCTGTGTGGGCAGTTGGTACACCGTCAGAGCTGGTATTTTGTTTTGGGTAATAAATTTCATTTTAAGACATAATTACCAAACTCTTGAGAATTGTTTTCAGCAGTGTCTTAGTTTAGCAAGACACAAATGTTTGCTAAGAAGGATGGGTTAGGAAAAAAAAGAAACCAAACTCCTCCCTTTAGGGTATTATAACTTCGAAATTAAGAGGCTTCAGGTGAGAGGTGTGGAAAAGGAAAATAACAGTTCTTTATTAACATACATCTAAAACAAATCCGGCTAAGTATCAGTGGTGCAACCAAAACTTCCCCAGCTTCCCGTGCTAGTCAAGTGCCTTCTGCGGGCTATGCCTGGAGGCTCAACAGCTGCTCACAGCCATGTGAGCGATGAGAGCTCCACTACAAAAAATGAAGGGGGGGGGGTCCCACTGGTCCCAGGGCTATGGACGCGGTCCTCGGTAACAGCTCCAGGCTCCCCAGCTGAGGAAATAGCTGGCCGGTGAGGGGCCAGGCAGCCGCCGCAGGGAGATGCTGTGAGATGCGGCACCGGCGCGGGCCGCACCCGGGGGCAGACACCTCGCTCCGGGACGGCTGCCGGGGGCTCTCCCGGGGCTTCTCCTGGTGGCTGCTGGGATGGCCACCAAAGGGCTGGAGCCGGTCCCTGACAGCGGTGCCATTCGGGGAAAGGCTTCTTCTCGGGGGATTGAATAGGAAAACAAAAAAGGTGGCTGCCGGCTCCATTGAGCGATGGGCAGGAAGACCCAACAAACACAGGAGCCAATGCGTGCTGCTGGCTGGTTTAAAAAGAACCGTCTCGCACTTCTGTGCCCCTCTGTATGCGAGCCTGGCTCCTCCCCGCCTTCCTCGCTTCCCCCACCCCGGAAAACAGAGGGGTGGCTTTTCATTGTAGATGCACGGTACGCGGTAATTGATATTGGGAAAAGCATTCCAGCATCTCTTTTCAAACCTTTAATAAGCAGTCAGCTTACTGGTTAATTACCGGTCTATTTCAAGATATCTGGTGATATTTGCTAGTATATGTGAAGTGCACATGTTTGCAGGCTAATTTTTCTTCCAGGGATAATCATCAGCCAATTCTTTGAAGTCAGAGGTGACTGTAAGTGATCATCATCATTTTGTTAAGGTCCTTAAGACAGGTCTTGGCAGATCAGCTGTCATGGCATATCCTTTTCTCTTCATTCAACCAGACATCTTTTTTGAAGCTCCTGCTGAAATGTATCCTAGGAACCCCATATTCAGCACTTCATGGGAAATGCAATCCAGTTGGGAAGACAGTATAAGCGAAGGAAGTAGAGTACATAAATTATTCCCCAAGGGTATTTTAAGAATACATAGTTCAGGGTTGAAAATTAAACATTCTGACCCTAGAAGAAACAAAGGGGAAATATAAAAAAGAGACTGGGGACAGTAACTTTGGATTTTGATAGCCTGTGGTATTGAATTGAACATCTTAGTCTGGTGTCTTTTCTAGTGGATTTTCCTTGGTTTTCTGCATGTTCTGTGTATGCTATGTCTGAAAACTTGCCCTCAAGGGATTCTGACTTTTTTCTTTTTCTCAAATCGAGTAAAAAAGTCCAAACTACCACGAGGCTGTCAAGTGTAACCAGACATTCTTCCTTGCTTATTGTCTCTATCTTGATTAAGAGCATATCTGACTTGCACAGTGGATCATCCCCCAAAACCCTGTCAGTCAGCTAGATTAGCCCATGAAACACTGGATTGTGCTGTGAAAAATGAACTGAATAGCTGAAGAGCAAGACACCTGATTTACCCCGCTACCCAAGGAGACCTATTTCTTATCTCCCTGCTTGGAATTGTGCACAGTTTCAAGATTCACGCAGTTGTTTAATTTGGTTACTCAAATCAGAGTCCTGATTCATATTTGGTTAATCATAACTCACAGTGTGATTACTATCAACAGCTGCCTACATCATGTCTCCAAGAAGCTGACAGGAACAGGAAGGGCTAAACTGTGAGCATGTTAGCTCATGTGTCACTCCATTTCTCAGCTCAGCACATTACCACAGGTTGTGATTGATGATGGCTTATATCAATTCAATAGGTGAAAAATTAAGCTGAGCATGAGTTGAATACGTGTCCCATTTGGCCGCCTCGGTTCAAGGATGTTAATCTAGGATTTTGATTGGCAAAGACTTGCAGAGTATAAGCACTTCACCCAACCCATCTGTTGAATGTTATTCATCACCCTTTATTTTGCTGCATGGGCCAAAAATATGTCACCTCCTTCCAAAAACATCTTTCATAAATTCAGAAGTTAGACACTGCGGTGGTTTCAATGCATGGGTTAAGTCAGTTAGAGTAATTAGAAAAAGTAAATTTAAAAAGTAACACATTGCATTATGATTCTTTATGGAGCATCTCATAGTTGTGCTGCTTTCTGGAAAGAAGAGTTTCCAAAGTGCTAGTGGAGGTAGCCCACTGCTACTTAGAAGAGCAGCAAATCAATGCTTTGTCACTGGATTCTTGGCATCCCTGAAAATACTTGTCAAGTCTTCAGGCATTTTCTCCATTACTAAAACATATTTTCTTCTTCACTCTGCAGAAAACTTTCTCTTAGCCTGCCCAAAATAGGGGCTGCACCATAGAGCTGCACTTTTATTTCCTTATTTTCACACAGATGTCATCTTAAAGGGTCTCTGGATCACCTCAGGACAAAACCTTGAGCCACCTGGCTTACTTGTCTTGTTAAAGACCTTCTCTTCTTCCTTAAGATGATCCAGATTGTTTTCTGTTTCTGTCACACCTTATTTTCCTACCCTAATCAGCATAGTCTAAGAGCCTGCAGATTTTATATGCCACAACTTGTAATTTTATTTTATTCTTTTAATTGTTTTCGCCCTGAGCATCAAGAGCTGTTTTTTTCCCTTTTGCCTATCAATTATGTGTGCCTGAGGGTTGCTGAGGTGATAATAGGCCATTCTGAGGAGCTCTGCAAGCTTTTCACCTGCTTAGTCACTTGGAGCTGCTGTTTTTCATCTGGCTAAACAAAAACGGAATAGTCTAAAAACTTTCTTCTCAGTTTGTTTTGGCTATGATTTTCCATTGTGCTCTGAACTACTATTTGCTGTGCACTTTTATATCTGTATGATTTTGGGGAATGCTACATGTAATAACTCATCTATTGCATCTTTTAAATGCATACAGAAAAACAAGCCATTTGTTTCATTACTGTTTTTCTTTATGAAACCACAGGAAGGTTGATTAGAAATTAAAAACAAATGTCTGTTAAACCCTAAAGCATTGTTGTTGTTCAAGAAATGCGGTGGCCTTAATTCACTGATGGTTAATTTTTAATTGTGTGTGTTAACCTCAAACCCCTGTGATATTCGCCTTGAGTGACCAAGCTTTTTGCATGTCATACACAGACAGGAAAGAAATCTTATTATTTAGTAATTCTTCAGATGGGTGTGTAATAAACTGTTTTACTTTTTTTGTTTGTTCGTAAAGAATTTATGCATAGCTAGTATGTTGTAAAGATAAGGAT
>JAWMRA010000113.1:31439526-31525762 GCA_035584735.1 Pseudotriccus pelzelni
CACCGTATAAAAAGAGAAAGGGAGAATCCTTCGGCACGGGTCGACGGCGAAATATACTTTCCCTCACCCGTCCAGCGTTGTTTCTGTTTATCTATTTACTAATAAAATTATAATACTTATTATAAATTGGCCTCTTTAAGTTCTCCAATATCGTGCTAACTTATAACAGGTGTACCTCCTTGCATGTTTCTGAGAAGAGCAAATTTGACAGGACTGCGTCCTGCCACCTGCCAAAGCCCAGGGAGAGTCAATGCAGCCTTTCTTGCAGGGGAGGTGAGAACTTTGCATCTGCCTGGTCACCTGTGTTCATGAGGAGCATAAGGGCATGTGGCAATCCAGCTGTGTATTAACGAAAACAACTCATTTGTCTTGCCTTGCAAAACTGATTTACCTTTAGAGGGTTCTTTACCTCTAGGCAACTTTTCAGAAAAGAAAAGGGACATGAAAGAAAGATTTTCGAAGGTATCTCTACTTGGGATCTGTAAAGTCCATAATTTTCAGGGAGGGGTCACACTGGTAGTCACTTTTTGTCTTCTGAAGAATTCTGTAAAGTTGAATGGAAATTTTTCCTTCTTTAAAATAAAGTTCTGAGGACAATTACAAATTATTTGATTTGGAGATATATATATATATTTCTAAGTGACCCTTTCTCCAATTAACATGACAACAGAAAGAAAGCTTATTCAAAATATGATGTCACATTTCAGTCATGCAAACAATAATCCTCCAGGAGTAATATCTCCTCATCTTTCCGTTGACCATTGGAGGACATGGATGTGCTTCTACTTACCTGATTTTCTGTCATTAGCATGCTGACTGGAAGGTGGGTTATATCAGATTTTTTTCTGAGGAGGGGAAATATCCCCAGTTCTATTGGCTCTAAAGTCCTCTAAAGCCTCAGTAAAACTTAAGTTGCGTGTAACACTCCAGGACAATTAGGCTCAAGACCCAATTTCTTTAATAACCTGCAGTTTTGAGAAACCTGCATGCTTCCTGTGGCATGTAACAGTGTTTCAGTAAAAATGCTGTGTTCCTAGCAGGGCATTGCCTGTGGGAAAAGTGTGAAGTTGTCACATCTGATCTGACACTTGTAGCTTGGTTCACTGACTTTTTTTAATAGGCTTAGAATTTCAAGTGATCAAGAGCAAAACATAGGTTAAATTAAAAAACAAACAAACAACCCCCAAACCTCCCCATGCATCAACATTTTTATTGGTCTGCTTTGCAGTATTTGCTTTTAAATTCTGCTGTTTGCTCCCAGAGACAGCTATACCATCTGTGGAGATGGAAAAGATGTCAGCAGTCTTGCCCTCAGGATGCACTTTATGCATCCTAACAAGTCCATAAAGAGTGTAATAAAAACTTTGAGGTACTCATTGTGTTTTACCTGATGAGAAGTGACATAGAAATGCCTTCTGTA
This sequence comes from Pseudotriccus pelzelni, assembly GCA_035584735.1. Classification (NCBI taxonomy): domain Eukaryota; kingdom Metazoa; phylum Chordata; class Aves; order Passeriformes; family Tyrannidae; genus Pseudotriccus; species Pseudotriccus pelzelni. Next base: position 31,440,947 of record JAWMRA010000113.1, read on the forward strand.
AAAACCTTGTCTTTACCCTTGTCACCAGACCTTTCATGAAAAAATGGATTTATGGTGGGGTCCTGTAAGCATTAGCATTCCAGGTTAAAAGTACAATATGCAGTTTTAAAATGTTCCTGAACTTGTTAATACCAATGGATAATAACGTAATATGGCACTTTACTCAGAGAGGACAATGTCAAAGTTAACTTACAATACCACCCTGTGGCTACATTTTCCAGCTCAGCTGGATCTGAACTTGGTTGCCAAGTCCTTTCTCCGGTTAATGTCATTGGTTTGCTTCACAGTAATTTACTGGTATTGTCTTGCTTCACTGTAACCGTTGCTCTCTGCAAACAGTGTCTGTAGGGAAATGAAGCCATAGGAACACCTGCAAACATGCTCTCTGATATTGAATTTGTCTTCTGTCATCTTTCTACTTTCTTTTTCCTAGAGTTTAAATCCAGCCGTGGTTAAGGGTTACAAGTTTCATCTTATACCCCTGAACTTGGTTGGCAATGGGTTGTCCATCTGCCTTTCTAGCACTGTATGTCATGCCAGGTTGCACTTCAAACTAGACTTTCAAAGATGTGTGAAGAAGCTACTTAATAAAGACATTTCCTTAATAATTGGTTTGTTTGTGGAACCCACCAACAGGTTAGTAGCTTATTCGGCTGTTCCATTTTTAACAGTGTATTCACAATCATAAAGAAAGGAACAATTGCAGAGAAGCCTACAAATATTAGATTACTTTTTCAGTGTTGTTTGGAACTGCACTGTTGATTTGCTGCTATGCAGTGAGACAGAAGAAGCCTCTGCACAGCTTATTGCAAGGTTGTGACCTGTTGGTTGTGGGTTTTTTACTCCTCCTTGGGGGCTCTGAGATTTGTCTCTGAGTGAATTGTCAGCTGATACCTCGTGCTGAGCACTGAGTTACATGCTCTGTAAATCCTCTGTAAAGAAGCTCATACAATACACACTGGTCTAAGTACAGACTGCTTTTTTTACAGAGGGCAACTGTTTAAGGTGGGCCATAAAATTGTCATGAGTTATAAATCTCTGGAGTTAGTACTGTCGAACATTTAATCTTCAGAGAGTCAGCAAAATCTGTAATGGGCATAGCCATATTCTATAAGTGACTGCATAAAAAATTATATGTGGGACGACCAGTCACTTATAGCATGGTTCAGATAACGCTTTACTTTTTAAAGACCACCCAGCTTCACCTGAGCTCTTATACAAACAGAATCAATAACCTCATTGGAATTTAGATTAGAATGTAACCGAACATGAGCCTGCAGGTACCTATGTTTGTCAACTCCATCCCAGTCAAATACACATAGACTGCATCTTTTAGAGTCAAATATGACTGTCTCAATCTCTGTCAATTCCAATAATGTTGTTTTAGTGACTCACTTGTCATTTTTGCTGTCATCATGCTCTATGGCGTGAGCAGCCAGAGGGGGAAAGAAATTGCTACATTTCATTGAAGCTTACTGTTCATCCCTTGTTTAGTCTAAAACAGGCAGTTTACAGTATAAAAAACATGATGCATCACACAAGGTATTTCCCAGCAGCTTTTTATTCAGACTGAGTTGTGGGACACCTGTAATGATGAGTGGGCTTAAACTGTGAATCCTCAAAAATCCTGGCCAAATAAACTGACAGCAACGATTGTGCACAAATGTAATATGGATTATAAAATGTCTCAGCCTTAGAAAAGCTCTTTCAGTCAGGTTACTGCTGCATCCGCAGTTTTCAATGTTTTTTCCCTTCTTCAAGCCCTGTTGTCAACTTATCAAATCAAGCACCTGTATCTTGGCAGGCCCACAACTTTACCCTTTTTTTTCCACTGGATCATTCTCATGCTTCTCTTTAAATATATGATCAACACATTGTGAATGAGTTGACACCATAAAACAACCCTGATGTTTCTTGTGCTGATGACCCCATTAGAAGGGCTGGGAGTTGAGACTGCCCTGGTACTTTTAAAGCCCCTGAGAGAGCATTATGGACCAGACCTTAATGTTGAAGAGATCAAAACCCCAGAAGAAAACCACATAGAAAACACCACAAATGAGGTGGAGGTATTTAGTGAATTCTTCAAAAAGCCATGGAGGAAGCAGTGGTGGAGGGGAAGGCAGATAGGTGGTAAGTCCATAGAGCATCCCATGTTCCTGGGTATTTGCATTGCATATCTCCACTCTGACATATACCACATGCTGGCTGCTAACAGAGGCTTGGGCTCAACGGGGCAGTGGCTTGCTCTGTTGTGGCAAATGCCAGGTCATTGTGCTGTAGCTGACATGAAAACACAGAACAACCCTTCTAAAAACTGGTTTCCACTGGGCTGAGTACCAGCTTCCTGATGTGTACCTGCCATTTGCAAAGTGTCACAAGATGCCATTTTCAGGCAATTTCTTCTCTGCTCCTCTCCCTCATTGTAATCAACTGAAAAAGAAAAAAAAAAACTTAAAATACTATGGAAGAGATTGCTTTAGTGTTTCAGACAGAGTCTGTAAAGAAAAATCTTTCTGAATATCCCTCAGTTTTCATGAAGCAGGAATATCATGAGAGGCTGGTACTGATTTTGAGGGAGGTGGAAAATCTCTGCTGCAGATGCCGCAATTGCAAATGCTTCTGTGATCAAAATGCACAGCCTAAGCTTGAATAGTCTGGTAAAATGAAAAAAATAAACTTATCTCATCTCTTCATTAGGACACTCTTTAAATTATAAATTCTTTTAATGTCTGAGAGGACTTGCTGCAGATGTTGCTGCCATTATATAATAGAAAAACAAAAAATCTCAGCCAAAAAACTTTGAATCCAAAGCAGGGAATCATTCACAATATATCAGATATTTTTACCAAGCAATTTTTTTTAACCAAATAAATAGTAGATGACAGAATACATGGCCATTGCTTATAAGTATTAGCATTGAGTCAGAACCATCATGGTCCATGACGAATTTGTAACATCTCCTAATACTAGTTAACAATCCTCTAACCAAAGCCTCTTTCTCTTTTTTTGTAGAAAAACTTGTGTTTTATTAAAAATGTAATTTTTATAATCTTTAATATTAAAACTATGTTTCTAAGAAATGTCAAAGAGTATTCTTGCCAGCAAGGAAGGGATTCATGCTTTGAACATTGTAATCGGAAAACATCACTATAATGTTGTGATATGGAAAGCTTTATTTTAATTTTCTATGTAAGGGGTCTCAGTTGAGTCAGAATGGGATGACTAGAACCAGGTTAATTCCACTTTTTGTTGATGATGTCTTTTGCAAGAAATGCCTATGTATTTTAAAAATATTTTCCTTTTTTACAAAGTTGAACTTCACTCTTTTTTCCATATTGTGTTGCCATGTTCTTTGGGTAAATGGACACTCTCTCTTTGTGTTCTTTTTTTAGTTCACATTTTCAAGTGTACATAGCAGATAGATGAGTTCCATTAGAATGCTTACTTCTTTTAAGAAGGTTGCATTTCCTGACTGATTTGCCCCAGCCTCATAACCAACACAAGGCTACAATCACACGTCTTGGTCTGTGTAATAAGCTGATGTGAAAATTCTCCCTTACATTTGGTTTACCATCACATGCAACTGAGCCCTGATCCAGCATTATGCACTTTTATAAAGAGGGATACTGACTTCAGTTTTATTTCAGACAATACGTCTCTGCCTCATTGGCCTTGCTGTCTTCAGAGTGGTTACGCAGGTTTAAAAGTGGAAGACCATTTAGTGAGTCTTTTTTTAAAGTGTAGAATGCCAATTTCCAGCAACAACTTCTACTGCACCAGTTTTTGTATGAGGGTTGTTCTTGTCCTTGATATTTTGTACCTTTACATTCTTGTTTGTGAAGTTATTTTCCTAAAGGCAATTTTTTATCTTATTTAAGAACTAGTCTCTCAAGGATAGGAAATGGATAATATATTATTTTTTCATTAGGATAATGGCAAAAGGACTGTGGGGGACTATTGTTATTTTTTGTTTGTTTGTTTATTTTGTTTTGGTTTGTTTTTAAGCAAGATATCCCACTTGTATTTGCAATCTTTTCTGTGCTTGTATAGGCACTAAGTCTGAACGGAGGGAAGAAAATTAAAAACATTAATTTTTTGAATCTGTGGTGAAGAAGGAATGAAAAACAATCCATAATGCTTTTTGCACAGATAAGGTCATCTTTACCCTCTCATTTGGCTTTCTTCTCTGCTGCGTGGCTATTTTCTTCCTGTATTCAACTTTGCGCTTTCATCCATTACTACTCCTAGTTCAAAACTATTTCTTTAAAATATAAAAATAATACCAGTAAGGACGAAAAGTCTACTATAATAACTCCATTTTCCTGGAGGTGATTACAGCCAGCAAAAAGGAAAGAAAAAGGAAAGGAGATGAAAAGGCATGCAGTCTGTTACCACAATGTAAGGAAAGATTGTGAAAGAGATAAATTAAAATGTTCCTCTAAATAAGATTCTACATTAATATGATTCCTGGAATCTGCATATCCTTACAGCTTTTTCCTCATCCGCTTGGAAATATTTGAAACAATACTAAACTCCCTTTGGCAGAAAATAGAAGTCTCAGGTTCACTTTCAATATGCAGCATGGTGGTAAACGGATACCACTAGCTACTAACAGAGAAAACATATCCAAACCACTACACTAGTAGTTCTCCCTCTACTCAGAGATTAATAATACGAATTAATCCCATCTGTTTAGAAATGCAATTTGAGCTTCTTAGGTCCTATTACATTTTTCTTTGAGTTTTCTTCTCCATTTGTTTTCCCCTGATACCCAGACTTTCCATTCTTTTTTTGCGAGTACCCACATTTTCTTTCCTGAACTTTATAGTCTTTCTGCACAAATCTGGAATCTAGAACTGGCTCCCAAATCCCCAACTAAAGCTTACAAGTAGAATGCTTGCATTTAAACTTTGCTGTACTTTGCATGAGTCAAAATCAAGAATCCCCTTTAGCTTTTCTGCCTCTTCATTGCTTCTTTGCCATGTCTAGAATATTACACTATGTAGTTAATTACTGGTGTTCTGTACCCCCACCAAACTGGGGAATGGCAGCATTTTTGGTCATAAATGGCTCCATTGCAGGAGGTCTGCAGGTACATTTGCTTAGATACTAGAGAATGAAACTCTAAAAAGTGGTATTAGATGTGTACTGTATATTACGTGTATATGTGTATTCAAAAAAAGTCACTTTTTAAAATCTCCTTCTGAAATATTCTTCTCAGCTTTGCTTTTAATTAGCACCTGAAATGCAATTACTGAATTAATAAATCTCAAAATATATTCAGTTTTCCACTTAGCAGCATTCACCTCTATTAAGACATATGAAAAGAATAACCTTGAAAACTGCTGTTTTATACTAGTAAATGTATCACAGGAATTTTTCTTGTAATTCATATGGTATCTAAATTATTAACTTTCCTGATGAGGCTCGCAGAAATTCTTTTAATAAGTTGCTATGATATTAACCTTTTGTGTAATACAAAAAATGCATTTAATTATATAATTATGTTTAAATGAAACCATTTTTAACTTCTTTGTCTCTAAATTGATGTTGCTGCACTCCTGCTTTGGAGTGTGGAAATGGCAAAATGTATTTGTGACCAAAGTCCTGTCTCTACAAATGAAACAGGTAAACCCACCTTTTAAGATCTGAACTTGTTTTCCTCCTGCAAACCAGAGTTCCTAGCCCTCCTTGTCCTTTTGCTTTGTCTTTTATAATGATATTTATATAACGTTTCTGTTCAGAAAAGTGGGTATGATAGCAGCTATTTGAGTGCCTAGAAATTTCATATCCAACTGCCTCCTAGGTTAGGTCTCTGTATGCATGTGGCCATAGGCCATTTTACTTATATATCTGCATGAAAGAATGATAATTAGCACCGTGCTCTGCCTATCACAATATCTCTGGATTCTTGACTTCATGCTGACTTGAAAAACAGCTGCACAAACTCCTGGGAGAAAAGATTACAGAGGACTGTGGAAGGCGAAGATGCTGCACTGGCTTGAAAGTCCTGACCCCCGGATCACTGATGGGTGAGAGTCCATTCTGGACCTGAAACACTGAAGTGCCTATGCTGTTTCCTGGGCTTATGCAGCTGACCACCACTGGAAAGAGGTTAGTGGCCTAAATGAGCCTGTGGTATGACCCAGTGTGCTCATTCTGTTTAACAAAGTGTCTAGGACACAAACCACGTCCTTCAAATACTGGCTAAGGTATTTCTGTATGGCACTTTGCCAAGTAAATAGGCATTAAATGTATCATTCAGCTTGCTAAATCAGGTCACAGGAGGTTGCATCATGGGAAGTGTAATAATGAGAAGAGACCTCTTGTTGCTTGTAGGTCCAATTTGTCCTTCACCGAGACGTAAGCTAAAGGCAATCTTTTTATGAAACTTGATCTTAAAACAAAGAATTTGTGGTCTTTCTCCCGTGCTGCTTGGCATCTGGCACAATTCTGCTTGAAGCACAGGTTTAGAAAGTAAAACAAATATTTGAGGTTTTCTGTCATGTTTTTTTTATGAGTTTGGGTGTATTTTAGTTTCCTTTGTTTTCTTAGGCAATTGCCAATTATATCTATAGTCTTTAGAGATATGTGTGAACCAGCATATTAAAAGCTGTGTAACATTTAATATCTCTTCTGTGTGAGAGACTAAAAACAAGGAAGGATGGATGATTTCCAGGTTGCCTGGGGCATCCAAACTCCTTAGAGGCCCATGTATTGTCCTACTTCTTTATATGCAGTTTCTATTGACTTATGCCTCAGAAACAAAGGGAATATATGCCCAGGAACCAAAACAGAATGGACAGAAGGAATTTTTAGTAAAATATTATACTCTCATGTATATCAATTTGTACTGAAATGGTTTGGTTGTAATTGCTAATGTCAAGAGGATTACTGCTTCTTAGTACAAGTTATCATGGCTGCAATTATTTCCTAGGTCTGTCAACCACACTATTCATTTAACAGCATTTCTTTGGCCAAAACTGGTATAAAGACACCAAAGCATAAACACATATTGGTTGTGGAACTTGCAGTAAGGATTTTGGTTTTTTTGGAAGCCCTTTGTCCATTTGTGATGACTCAACCTTAAAGGGAATTTTTCACAGTTTTGCCAAGATTTTACTAGTAGGCCTGGAATTTTTCTGGCTATTTCTCCTACCCAATTTTTTTAGAAATAATAATACTACTACTACTACTAATAATAATAATAGTAATAATAATAATAATAATAGGAAGCAAGGTTCAATACTCAAAAAATGAACATTGTTTAGTTTTAGAATATGAAGTTTAAAGCAAAATTTTTCTGTTTTGAGGTGATGGAAAACAGTTTTGTAGTTGTTTGAGAAACTGAACTACCTCTCCACTTAATGTCAGAAAATCATCTTCCTCATGTCAGATGTTGCTCTTGTGGAAATCTACCCAAATCTGACAATCCAAAAGAGAAAAGAATTATTATATCCTTGGTGGCAGACTCTGAAGGGAAGGCAGGAAAAATTCCAGACATATTGGATTTCTGCCTTGACCATAGTTTTTCCATGCATCTGCTCCTTCTGCATGGCAGAAGCATCTAAGACCCTGGAACTGTATGTCAGGTGAGTGTTTTTCCAATCTTCTCATTTTCCAGTTATCCACTGAAGAAGCAAGCCATTTCTGATAAGGAGAGAGGAAATGCAAGATTTCTTTGGCCGGAAATATTCTGTCCAAAACAGAGGAAGGTCAGATAGATAGGGTGAGTTCAACATTCCTGAGGGCAGCAGCGGAAGATGGTAGTCCAGGAGAGACTTATGGCTTAAGACTGTCACTTTCAATTTAGAATTCAAATGTACTGAAATTCTTTATTAATTAATAATACAGAAAGAATATTTAACTTGCGTACTTCTAAGCAAGGGATGAGGGAAGAAGAATTCACAGACTGCAACCTAGTATTGATTCCTCACTGTTCTCCCCAGGTTAGGTATTCTGAGTGGGTGTTATATTACGGACTATTCTCAAAGTGCACTGTAGGTTAGGAACATGCTAAGTGAATTATTATTTCCCCTGATTTGCCTTTGTTTTCATGCTTCTAGTCCCTTCTTTGAAATAATGTAAAAAGAAACACACAAAAAGTCCTTCTGTCTCCTAAGAAACAGGTGCTATGTATGCAGAATTAGAATGCCACAGGTACAGCTAACCTACTAGTACACACAGCTGTTTATAGATACTTGAGGAAAAAAAATAGAGCCTGGTAGGTAAGTTAAAATAGTTTACAGAATAAACATCGAATTGATTGCACTGAACAATGTTATGTGTGTATAACACTGAGTACTAGGATAAGGGGCTGATTATTCTCAAGCCCAGATAATAGTGTAAGACACAGGAGTTAATAAACGCATACAGAACTTTCAAAGGACCGCTCTCTAATGAAGAAACCAATGCACTCCTTATTGTTCTAGTTTAGCTATTAATATGTGCTCTTTTTTCAGTGAGAATAAACTCAAAGCAACTGCAAGAATGTTTTCCTTAGCTGGAAATTAGTCAGAAAAGTAGGTACCTTCTGAGGAACAAGAAGTTAAGATATGAAGGTCTGAACAAAATCTCTCTGAAAAGTTAAATAAAGAAGTTGTCTGGAGTCATTTGTCCATTCTTCTATGGCTGTCATGAGAACCCAGGTAAATGATGTTTTTCGGTTTAGCCATTTCGTTAGATTTGTTATCTAGTTCTCCTGCTTGTGTCAGGGCATGTGGTAAAATGTCATGAAGGTCATGGAAACCATGATTATGTGCAATACAGTAGAAAACCAGACATCCTTTAGGACCCTTCCAGTGTTCCTGATTGTTGGCAATTTTACTTGGGCTATAACAGATTATAGAGAAGAAACCAACAGAACCATCACAGGGGACTGAAGATGTTGCAGTAAGTTCTGTAACCCATAAGAGATGAAGTGAAAAATGTTATTATACCTTGTATAACTTACTGTTGCTCTTAGACGTACAGAAATGAATGGGCACTATATAAAAAGATTAAGTTACATCATGCATAAAAGAAGATTAAAGTGCTTTGTGAGGTTTTGTACTACAACATTTTTGCAGTAATCTGAGTTGGGGAAGGTGTGCTCTTGATATAACATATAATTTTGCAGAGTTGCCAGCATAGTGCAAGGTTAATTCATTGTTCCAGTAACATAGAATAGGTGACAGCAGCCAGATGTATAATTCCGTGCTTATTAATGCAAAATTGATATCTTCACTGCAGAATCGTTGATACTTAAAAGATAACAGAGATCTCGATTTGTCTGCTTGGAAAAGAACAATAGGTATTCTGCTGTTTGAGTCTTGGAGTTGATTATACACTATGATTTCCAATCCAATTGTTCAGCACTGCTATTGATTGCAAAATGGAAGTTATTTAGTGTAGGAGTAAATCTCTTTGACTTAAAAAGAAAAAAAAAGAAAAGGAAAAAGGTTGCCTGTGACTGTTACTGCGTACTAGCTTGAAGAAATCATCACTATGCACACAATGTAACCAAAAATCCATATTAATGCGTTACTGGAACACTGAAAAATGTGCCAAGTTTTCAGATTTGGCAGTGAATCTGACTAGCTGGATTTTTAGCTTTATGAACACTTTCTGTTTCTCAGAAATTACTGAGTAGCAGCTGACCAGAAGCAGCATTGCTGGAGATCTCTTAAGGCCGGTGGCTAAAGTACTGAGGTATCCAAAAATCTCTTTTATACAACAGTTTCCGTAGATAATTTAAAGCAACACAACTAATGGAGGTACCACCCTTTTTTAGCATGTAGAAAGGACCATCATGCTCCTCGTAAAATGGGGAAGTAGAAGAAAGTACCTTCACCTGGTAGATTGTTGTCCAGACTATTTTCCTTTCAGTGAAGGGAATTCCCCAACATTCCCAGAGAAGTTGCTGCTGTATGTCTCACTTTTCAGTCCAAATTTCCCTGGCAGTATAGTAACCTAGACAAGTCTTCTCCAGTCTTTATTAAACATGGAGATCCTCTTCTCAAAGAGCACTTCCTTCTAACACAAATGCTCCCTTTTTCAACTTTTCAATTATTTGGAAGATCATTATTAATTCCTTCATTCCCTCTCTTTTCTTAGAGAAATCAAGCCCGGTTATTTTACTCTTCTGAGCACAGTTTTCAAATCTTTTGGTGCTCTTTCTTAGTCTCAGTGTTTGCAAACAATATTTTCCAGACTCGATAGGCTAAACTCAGCTGAACCTAGTGATCATTGAGAGGAGGTGGGAAAAAGTGCATTTCCTGGGCCGTATGTGTGACGACTCTATCATAGTGCTGATCGATGGACATTTTGTAGTGTTCCAAAGCCTTCCTTTCTGCTCTCCTATTGCCTGGCCACTTGGTTCATACTGTGTGTGCCTTGCTTTTTCCCTTCTGAGTGTTGTATTTTGTACTCTTATTGATTTGAATTTCATCTCGTTCATTTCATAGCTTTTCTCCAATGTGACAAAATCATTCTACTCCTGCCCTAAAAGTACTCCAGAATACTTGTACCCTCTCTAAGCAGCTGACAAACAGGAAATTACAACTGTGTTTTTTCTATTCTGTTATCACTCAAAGAAGCACAATTACAGTTGTCATAATTTCTCTATAGTTAGACCTCAATTCTAACACACAGGGGAGGGAAAAGAGGGAAAAAGTACAACAGCACCTGGGAATGCATTCTAAAGTCAGCATCAGACACAAATGTAAGCACACAAGTTCACATGTCTTTAGTGCTCAGTAGAACTTTCTGTTCTACAAAATCAGCTCTACAAAATTGGTCTGAAAAGCCTGGAAAAAGGCCTAGTCTTCTGAGCCTTTTTTCTTTTTCTTTCTGAGGGATTTCATTTTTAATAACTCTCTGAATATGTCCAAAGTACAAGAGTTGTCATTAAGTATATGTTTCTTCTACTTTGAGTTATAATTTGAACATTACTAGGGGCATAAAGTGGAAAAGGGGAGAAAAAAAGTTGTGTAAAATAAAATGTCCCTGATCTTTTACTTCCAACTAGAGCTAAAAATATTAAGTAAATTTGATTAAGCTTTCTGTAAATCACATTAGGAAATACTATCCTTAAACAATTAAAATTACTTCCACTAAATGACTTCTCATCTAAAGACATAACCTCATAAATTAGTATTATAGTAGTCACCACTGACTTCATGGATGAGGAAATCAAGAAATAAAGGAAATGTACCATGCACAATGTATTACTATGTAGAACTACCTAAACTGTATCTACAATTATCTACATTATTTACCCCAGACAAAACATGTCAGTAAAATATCCTACACTGATTAGAACAGCAGAAGTCACTTTAGATTAGCTTAGATATATTTAGCCAAAACTGCTTTTTTTTTGTTTGTTTTACTGTACACAGATGATGAAGACCAGAAATTTAAAGAACATCCTTATTCAAGATTCTTTCATAGAGATGCCTTAAATCTGTAAGTCGAAAACTCTGAGTGCCTGCTAAGTCCACTGTCTGCTGTATTTTTATAAGCCTTTAAAACTCCTGAAAAAGATGACTGAGGCTGTGGGAAACTGCCAATAGATGTGGAAGTAGAGTTGCTATGTAAAACTGGAGACTAAGTTGGTTACCTATGGTCATAGAGCAGGTGGATTTCAGGAAGATACGTAGATGACTCATGCATAATCACTAGCTCTGAAATAACTAAGGGGCTTGTATCTTCTAGATGACTGTCTTGTACTTCAGGGGAGTCTCAGAATTTTGGGTAATATTTGTCTATCAAGAAAAGATAATTAGAAGAAAATTCTGCCTGAAAGAATTACCAGAGCCTTGGCAGAATGGAAATATCACTTCTGGAATGATGCTTTTATGCAATGCTTTTCAGAAATACAGAAATATAGAAGTTTTAGAATGCCATTAACTTCCATCTCTTTAATTTATTGTCCTTGAATAATTTGTAGCCAATTATTTTCCCCCATTGTTTTAATCTGAGAAATGTATTAAAAATGTTTAAACAAAACTTGAGTAAGAGCCCCAGGTTGCATAGAGCGAGTATTAGTGGGGTTTCAAAATGTCAGTTGAGAAGGCTCAAAATTAATGTATTATTATGGTCCAATAAGGGCAAAAGACAAACATAGACCTTATTTTTTGAAGGTACACAATGTCAACAATTCTTTCTTTAAAACTTCAGAAAAAAAGGCAGGTCTTTATGAGATAATAACATAAAGACTGGTGTTGGAATTTCTGCCTGCCTTGGCATCCAGCTTGAAGTTTCCTCATTCTTTTAAATAGAGTGCTCATTTTGAAACCAGTTGTTTTGGAGACAGATAATTTTGTTCCAGCATTGGGTGGTATAGGATCACAAAGAGCCCTGACTTCTATTGTTTCAGCCTTACTGTAGTAGGGTTGTGTCAGTGGGTGGATAATAATGCAGGCTTCTTTGGGAATAGGTTGTGATGATACTATTCAGAGCCCTTGGAGAGAAATGAGACTGTCGTCACTTATAAGAAAGTGGCTCATGCAAAGAAGCGTATCTAACTGTTTGAATTGTTGCAAATTGTTCTTCAGTGAGTGTAGAGCCTGAAACATCCCAGTTCTCAAAGAACACGCATCCACTGCATGGAGGAAAGGCAAGGGGTTTGTTTGCCTGTGTTCTGAATTGACAACTTATCCCTACTGCTAATCACATGCTGCCCATGAGGTACAAACTACAGACAGATATAATTTGACCTTGTCTAAGAGTCTGTTTAGTAGCTGCTGGAATTCTTTTTCAGTCTGGATCACCGATTTTTTTCATTGCTTTAGATTTTTAATCTGGAAGAATACTTTTCATGCTCTAGTGTATTCACAGCCTTTAATCTCCCAGGCTTGGCTAACGTTCTTCCAATGGTAATCATTATCTGTGGCTGTCTTTATCTTCTTTCTATATTCTAATCCCTTTATGCTTTATTTTCCCTGTCTTTCTGTGACCTTTTTTCTTTTCTGAATTTATTGCATGCCTTCCCTTGGCAGCATCTGTAAATATGTGCATTACTATTAGTTTCATCTTAATGTGTATGGGATTTATGCCCATACAGGTTGCCCTCCACTTAATTTAATCACAGGTTAATTAGATCCTCCACTTAATTTGATCAAAACATTCCTTGAGCCAAATCACTTACATTAAGAAGCCTAGTGGTACTTTCTACTCTTTAGTTTGATCAATATCGATCTTTCTAAGCAGGTACTTTGGGGTAATTCAATTACTGGCTATGGATATTTTCCATTTAGTTAATAATAAAGAACAGCATCTTTAATAAGAGGAGAGATTAAATATAGAAAATATCTGCAGACTTGTGAAAGACATTAAGTAAATTTTGGTTTCTTTGAGGGGAAACAGTTTTATTTCTGTTTTTGCTTCTATCGTGAAGCAGTTCTTTTGGAGGCAACATGGTAAATTCTCCTGCGTATATTGTGATGGAGAGGGTTGTACTGCTGGCAGTGTTAATGAATACATAGAAATAATAGTAAGGAATTTCAGTATGTTATTGCTACATTTGAAAGTTGGGTTGATTAGACATAAATTTTGCCTTTATTTTGGCTAGCAGAAAGTGTATGGAAGCAAAGTTTTGTACTTCTATGTATCAAATTTGAGATATGGTATCGTCAATTCCTTAGTTTTACAACCATAATTTCTAATATTTACTATTTCCAGTGTAGCAGAAGTCCATTGGGAGTCCTGCTATATTGTATTTCGGTGATGACTACTAAAATATTAATTCTAAATTCCAAGGAGGAAGATGTGAGTGTGATAATTTATAACCCTGTTTTGTGCATATGGGTATGAGAACATTAGTGTTGAATGAAGTTACAGATAGCACATCTCTTTTCTGAAGCATGATGCTTGCTGTGTTTTAATAGAAGAAGTCTATGCTTAATATAGTTTCTCTAGAGCGGTCATTTACAGACCTAAAAGTAATCACGGAAACTGAAAGTAGACTAAATGCTCAAGCGTGCCTTTTTCAAGAGTCCTGACTGATAGGTGGCAACCTCTATGTGTCACATTGTAGATGACTTATTTAAGTGAGCATTTGTTCACATTACTGCTGCCACTGTTTTCAGGAAGAGTGTTTGCATTAATTCACTTGAGTTTATGCTGTCTAATCTGTCTCAGAAAAATGTGTTCGGATATGTATTATGAGATAGTTGTGAAATATGTCTACTTGATCTAGACTTTCAACTGCATGCTATTAGCAGAATTAGCAGTCACTGAGGTGCCAATTCCAGTTCTTTAGAAGAACAGCATGCTGTTCTTGCATTGTCCTTGTCAGCTACTGACTACTAGGTCTACTCCAGCAGTTCCTTAAAGACTGTAATCCCTAAAACAGTACTGCTACCTACTATTCTAGTGAAAGTAACACAGGATGCACAGAAATTGCACGTGTAAGGTTCTTCAGGCTCTGGCGAGACTAAATTCAAAATCTGGTTGGGTCAGAAGGAGAGGAAAGAGTTCATTTCACCTAACTTTATCCATCTGAAAATTAGGTGTCTAGTCACTTATTCTCATCTAAAGCATGTGTGCTCATAAGTGCACTTGGTTTTAATTTACTTATGTGGGATTCTTTCTCTCAATTGATGTTAAAGGAAGCTTATATTTCTAGCTTTAACAAGCCAATAAACTGTGAGATAGCTGAAAGTGATGAGGGGATGCTTCTTATCAGTTGTTAATATCAAAAACCATTATGGCCTATATTAAAAAATTATTTTAAAGATCTGTTGAAAATCTCTTTTACGGTGATGTTAATGTTTGCTTATGGATTGACCTTTCTTACAAATAGCTCAAAACATCTAAGTCTCTTGAGTCTTGTATTAGTGATCAGAAATCACAACAAAGAGAACTAAGGGATTCTAAACCTTGAAGTCAAGTTTTCATGAATGGTTTTTAAAATTTAGGACAAAACTGGATTAAATTAAACCTGCCATCTGTGTTTATAAACTGCAAGGAATGTCTCACTTGGTATTCTGGTGAGTTCAGATATTTCTCAGTATAAGATCCAAAGTTTTATAGGTAAAAATGAAATTATTTCCAAATTAAGAGACTACTCTTGGAGTTCCAATTATAGGTTACTAAAGCTTTTAATCCATAAATATGATGGATTTTTTTTTTTTTTTTCATTTTTGGGCAAGCTTGTTCCAGGTCTGAAAATTCTTGCCAAAGATTTTTGTTAGCACAGATGGTGATCTGAGTGGAGAATTATATCCATTTCCCCTGTTCTGAGTGAGTCTCTGAATTAGGGTTCTGATTGGTCCACACACCCTTTAAAGTCTGTAGATATGTATGATCATGATGGAAGGCTGCTTCTCCATCTAACTGGTGAACAGTGGAAATATCCAGGTCTCTCTCTCTGGATGTGGGGTATAATAATGTACTTAATGCAGAAGTCTCACTGAGGTGCCCAGAAATACATGGTACTCAGGCTAGTTGTAACGTGCAATTTTATGTATGCACTGGCTTCTTGATTGTGGTTAGATTTTTTGCATGTATAAATTTAAGATTTTTTTGCCATACCGAATGAACTAAAAAACTTCTTCATAAAGACTTCTTTTTCTGTAGAAAGTGCTCTTACTTTCAAACACCTCTTGATCTCCTATGAGAGTGCTTACAAGGAGGAAAGCAAAAAATGCGTTTGTGCTTTTCTTTGGGATCAAGTCGAGGTAATAAGTGCATATTGAACTGCTTGTGTTGCGATGACTTCTTACATAGCAAATGTAAGGAATACACCACTGAGAGTGAAGTTAAAGATTCAGATTATGAGGGATTTTGGCAGTGACCTGTAATACCAACTCTTTTGTGTTGCTGTTGGTCCATGGCTAAGCAATGGTCCTGGATTTCAAAAGGTTTTGCCATTACTTCCATTTCCTTTGAAGACAAACGAGGGTTATTTCTGCCTGGGATATGTTTTTGCATATTTATGGAGAAAATACGTGTGATTCCTATGTTATCAGCTCGGACACAAGTGGTTTGTGATTTTTTGGTTTCTAGGGATATATTAAAAACATTTGTAAACCTTTCATTTTTAGGTAAACGTGTTCCATTTTATAACAAACCAGATGATCAGACTGTTACCCCTTTTCTTTTTAACATTTTCAAAGATTACAAAAAATGGTACTGGTAAACTATACCAAAGCAAGAATTAAATGCTGGTATTTCAGGCAGCATCCTTCAAACTGTTATGCATTTGTAGTTATAAAATTAAACTGCAGAAGCCTTATACCATCAAAAATTCTTGGAAATCTTATGTGTAAGAAAAGAATGTAGGAAGACAACACTGCTGTGTAGATAAGGAACAGGTTTGGTATTTAGGAGACCTGGTTTATATACCCAGTTCCACTACTATCTTTCTGGTTTTGTCAGGGAAATTCTCTCATTTTTCATGTGCCATCCAGTATAACCATTTTACTGAAGTGCTCACACATCTGCTGATAAAAGTGATGCGTAGCAGTTACATATTTAATCCTCATCACCAACTTGCTGCCTGAGTGACCTTGCACTGTTTTAAGAATACAGCCCTCTGCTCGAGTCAGTGGAAAAATTTGTACTCACCAGAGAGACGGATTAGGTTAGTGTGAGGATTGGATTGTGTTGGTGTTATACTTGGCTTCTGACAAGAATATTGAAATCTCTGAAAAGGTAGGAGGGCTGGGTGGGGAAGCTGTTAGCAGGGACACAGCTGAAACCCTTTTTTTTTTTTTTCTAAAAAGCTTCTCTTCTTACTACTTTTTACCATGACTGAAATGTTTTCTCCCTCTCACCTTAGCTTGCGGAATTTAGCAACAAAAGGTGAGGTATCTCAGAAAACTGATATCTGGTGGAAGAATTGGACAGTGAGTGGCTTTCTGTTATAGCAAAAATGATCAGATAGAGGCTTTTAAGCTGCAGTCAACTTCTGCTATAGTTCAGGATGCTGTACTTCATTAAGTCTTTGGGTAACGGATTTGTACTACTGTTTAGTATGTGGCTGCTGAAATGTCTGATCTCTGTGAGAGAAAAGCTGTTGCTTTTGCTCCATATTAGTCTCCAGCATGGCAGCAGGAGTCCCAGATTGTGATGGAGGCTTTGAGCAAAGACTGGCAAATCTGATGGGAATTTACCACACTTGTGACTCTGAGCCTGAGAAAAGATTGATAATAAGCTAGGTAAGTGCAGAAAAGAAAGTCAAAGCAGGAGGATGAGAGCATTATGGAAAGAGAGATGAGCAAAGATCTTCTAGAACAATGGAATAAAAGATGTTGTTGTCCCTATTCCCCCTTCAAAATAGCAGATTAAATGCTAATGGAAGCCACTGTGGAGAAATCATAATGTGGGCTGTTCTGAGGGCTGAGGGGTGGGGGCTGGAGAGAAAGGCAAAGAAAGTCAGAAAAAGGAAAACGCAGTAAAGATGGAAAATCCAGTAAGGGTTCATGTGCAGTGCAATAGGTTACATTAAGAAGAAAGTTGTTGCATAGCATTGCTTGACTACATGTTACAGATGAAACAAGTGTAAGACAAAAAAGCCATGGCAGTGTTTTTAAATTGTAGATAGTGGTTTTGGTTTAACATAGCCAGGGGAAGAGATGGAGGTACCTTCATGAATAATAGCTGTTGAACTCAGACTGATACTTATTTCTGCAGTCAAGTCTATGTAAGCTTAGCAAGGCTTCTTAGTCAGTAAGCCCCCCTAATAAAGCCACTTAAATCTGATTTAATTTACCTTTCTTTTGGTTTCATAGGCAAATTTTCACATCAATCACAGCTATTTGTTTTTAATGGGGGCTGTCTCCCTCCCAGCCCATCTTCTCCAGCTGTTACCATACATCACGCGGAGCAGATATAGTGACATAGCAATCTTTTTCATTGTACAAGTAATTAAGGGTGCAGATAGCAATTTGAAGTTTGTAAATATTCTGACAAGTCAATTGCCCCCTGCCCATTTTATACCCATAATCTGCCAAGGTAGACCTGCCACAACAGACAACATTATCACTAACCCAGCATGGGCCCTCTTAGAGTGATATCTGGCAGCATGCTAATAAAAGACCAGAACAACAGCAAAAGGGTATCTCAGAATAACAACTATAAAAAGCCTGCCAGCTGCAATAAAAAATGTTGCCGCTAGGAAATTAAAAATTGTACACCGCAGTGATCAAAGCCTATGCCTCACTACACCAATGCATGGCATAAACATAAAATTAGGACTTCTCTACAATTGAGGCAGAGTCTGAGGTGCAACAAAGACATTTTTTTCTCAAATGTGAATGCCTCTAGTAAAACAAATGCAAATATGCAGTGTTCTTGACAGCTTATTTTTTCTCATGTTGTGTTTTATATTTTCAAGTTTGGCTTGGAAAACTTCCCCTCTAATGAGATGTGCAGGAAGACTCACAAATTTCAAAATACAGCGTGATATTGATACTATGTACATTCTTGGTGCTTTGAGTAAAAAGAAAACAGAGCAGATGCTGTTTGATGTAATCTAAACAAATTATAATCTTAAAACATCATAAACATGCACTGTAGTTTAGTATTATTCTGTTATCTTATTGTTGGAAGAGCATATTAAGGGAAATTTTGAATAGTTAGCATTTAAAGTACTGTGAATAATACAACCTTTCCCTGGAACTCAGCCTGGATATTTATGTTTTTAGCTAATGCTTTCTAACTCATTTTTAACTAATGATCCCTTAAAATTCTTGGCAAACTCAAAAAATTTTCCATCCTGTTTTGGACAGTGTGGGAATGGGAATTCCCACTGTTGTTTGGGGGTTTTTTAAACCATATGCCCTTGCCTGTCACCAGAGCACTCTCTCTGCTTGGAGGCTCCCCTGGCTTTCCAAATGCCTGTTGTCATTGCTGACAAGCAGTCAATGCGTTTTTTTAGATTGAAGGCGTGGGCTGGAACGGTGATCTGCTGTTCCATTGTTTAATCTCTACCCTTTGAGAATTACATACAGGAACACTGAGATTGTGGGGTTTGTGGGTTTGGTTTTTTTCCTCCTGTTGAAATCTCATTTTCTGACCAGAACAGGCAATGAGAAATAACTCCTTCTTGTATGCTAGAACAGTAGCAATGACAATTTTGCTTCTGACAGACAAATTAATGCCCTGCCAGGTTATTCATAGGCAAGAGATGGGCTCTCTGCCCTCTCCACCTCCCTGTGCCTTCCCTTGTCTTGGATAGTTCATAGTGGGGATGGCTCTTTCTCAGATGGATGCCAAAGTGAGCTTTTTGGTGGCTCCATATGGTATTTAGCAGTTTTGAGGAGCTTGTGTAAAGCTTCTGTTCCCTTTCCTCAGTAAAGGCTCTTTCTTTAGGGCAGAGCTCTGACTTGGAACAAGGGTGGAACGGAAACCAACCGCTGATTTGGATGGTGAGCTATGGGCTGCCCTAGGTTCTGGAAGCACAAGGCTAAGTTCAAAGGTCCTAGACCTTGGGTACAGTTGATTAAAAGGACAGGAGAGAACTTCCTGTTGAGTGATGAAGTAGTGCATAGGTTCTGAAAGTGCCAGTGTTTCTGAGCGCTGGTGTTTGAGAAATATTTCAGTATCTTCAGATTTTGGACAGTGCATGATAGATTCAACATATGCAATGTGAGTTTTTAGTGACTTTTAGCCCAGATGGAGTTTGCATGATACGCTTTTATCACTGCACATGCTGGAACACAAACTCTTACTCTGGTGGGCAGACACTTCTAAATCCAGACCCGCTGGGCTGGGTCTTGTTCAAAGGCAGCATTGTGAGAGATTCTCAGCTATAACAGCCTTTCTGTGTTCCCTGGGTATCTCCATTCAGATTTGGGTCATTAAAACAAAGTGCAGACATTTCTTTTCCTTTCAAAGGGATAGAGCATTCATTCTGCTAGCAGTGCAAGAGACTAAAGCAGTCGGAAACTGAACCACCCCTGCCTGGACTTGTAAGCATCTGATTCAATGAGTCCTTACCTTTACTTTACTGTGGAATTATGTTTCAATATATAATATCTCTCCTACAAGTCCCTTAAAGAGGAGGATTTTCCTATGGATAAGGCCACAGATCATAATTCAGTTGTGCTCTGCAGTTATTGTCAGTTCAAGTTGTATTATGAATCAAACCCCCAGTAATTATCCTGTGGACATTATTCTACTTACGTAGGAGCGTCTCTTTGCCATTTAACTTATCAATTTAGTTTGCCTTGAGCCAATTTAAAGAAAAGTATTCTCTTTCTCAGTTAGGTATTCACTTGTGGAACTACATCCGTTCTATTTCACACTACTAGTACAATTTCCTATGAATAAAGGCCTTCTGGCTGAGGAGATCTAAACTGAATTCCCACCTCAGCTTTGTGGACTGACTTATCAAAAAACAGGAGAAAATTGCTGCGCCTTGGTGTCATAGGCAGCAGCAGCAGCAAACTGCATTAGCCGAGACCCCAGTGAATAGGAAGCAGAGAACACAGGGACTGCTTCATGTCCTTTCACTTTCATCACTCATGTAGAGAAAAATTAGGTTCTTAGAGCCCTAATTTAGGTAGATTAGTTACATGCCTTAATTTAGAAGTGAAGAATCAGTATCTTAATCCTTGTGCTTTACTTCTTCTTTATTTCTGCTTCTTCTATCGGCTGTTGCATGTAGCCTGTAGGCTGTTGGTGCACCCTTTACTCTGCGTACAATACCTAGCCCAGAGAAGCTGTGTTTTTCATCTTGTGTATCAAGAAACCATGGTAATTTTGAATGAGGAATCAATATCATTTAGTAGTCAAATATTGTTATTTTCTACACTTTTATTTTTTTTCTGCCCTGCTTTTATTCATGCAGCTAGATGATTTTCACTCTCCCTGCTTTTCACCTCCAAGCTCAAGGTGATGTGAGCTTTTAATCAGTAGGCTCCCAGACTGTAGCTCTTGAATTCTGTGGTCATCAATCTTGTGCCAGCAACTGTCTTAAAATGGAGAGGTTAAAATTTAAAATCTCTTCCTTTGTTTCCTGGTCCTTTTTTGAGAACAGGTATCAAGATTTACCCTGTTTCTAAAGGGATATTTGAAACTTTTGTAGAAGTAAACATGGTGAGTCTGATGCCAAAATTCACTGTTATGAATATAAATGTTAATTTTATTCAGAACATTTAACTGCTTTTCTGTGTAGCCTTTTATGATTGTCACACTACCACATATAGCAGCTGACCTCTCTGCTATCACTGCAGAAGAAATTATCAGCAGGGAGTGTCTTGCTTCATAGTTGGTGAATAATAACTTCAGTGATTTGTCTAAGGACAGTGGAACCCAAGATATTGATACAGTTTGTGCCTTTGTCAAGCTGTGGCAGCTGAAGCCATTTACCTTCCTACTGCTCCTCATTACAGGTGTGTTGAGGTGGGCAGAACAACAAGCAAAGAGTTCAAAATTGATGTTTTTCTCTCTCTTCCCCTCTCCCATTTACTTCCTGAGTAACTTAGGCAGGATGATTCATGTTGATGCTCTATGCCTTGGCTGAACAGTGTGTACAATGACAAGGTGGAATTCACTGATCACGCAGGTACCTTACATTCTTTCAGCTAATATTTTTGAACTTCTGGGACCTTTGCATGGGAGGTCTTGTGTATGTGCCAAAATACATAATTTGTCATTAAGGTATGGTGGCTTTCACATTCTAATGTTCTCAATTTCTGGGATTTATAATGTTGTTAAGTTATATATTTAAAGTATATTTTTAGAGTTCTACAATCTTGAGGTAAACATCACTAAAAATTAATTGGATGTCCAATTAATTGTGTGATCAGATGTTATGTACAAGAAAAAGGAAAAAAAAAAAAAAGCGGTTACTTTTTCCAGCAAGGGATGCTGGAAATCTGGAAATGTTGATACTTTTTAAATCTTTTGAGAGAGTGATGGCTGCTGTATGGAGGCCAAAAGTAGCATGTGCCTAGAAAGAGAGAGAAAAAAATCAAGCTGTCTCTAGCATCTAGATTAATCATTTTCAAGAAAATAATAGGTAAAATAACTGCTAGAAAGAACAGCACTGCATTTATGTGAATGTAAGATTGGCTTAGATTTGATTTATCTCAATGTGTATCAGGAAATGAATACCATGGGTATAAGTTCTGATGGTGATTGTAGTTTGTGATTTATTCTGCCAAAACAATGAATGCAACCACAGAGACCAGTTGTAGTGGATTTCAGGTTTAGTTTAAGGATATTCAACTACATCTGAGCAAAAACTAGGCCATTCTGTGTCTAGAGAAGAATGATGTATTCATGTCACCAACCAGGGGCATAGCAGTTTGTCATGATCCATCCCTTGTCAATGCTGGTCAGGTTTCTCTGAAATTGTCTTTCATTTTGAAATGAGTATTTGAATTTCTTATTCTCCTGGTATGTGAAATGGAAAGATTTGCCTCTCTATCTCTTTATGGCCAGTTTGAGTATGTTGGTAGTCTGACCAAAATTTATTTGGGGTTTGTTTGTGGGGTTATTTCTTTTCATTACCCCCTTTTAGAAAGGGATATTTTCTCATTTAACATTTTATTTATTCTGGTCTTCACCAGAATATTCAGGTAGTCCTGGATATCTGTAATTTTAGAATGACTAAGAGAGTCTCCATATACACTGGTGCAGTCCATTAGTTCAACTGTGTGTGGGAAGGGTATTTATTTTATTTATTTTTATCAAAACATAAGTGGACCCACTTATAGCCATCCTTTCTGGCAGAAAATGTCGTAATGGAGTGACGAGGATAAAAAGATCAGAAACCTCATTCCTCGCTTATGTTTTCAGAGCTGGGAGCCCCATGAACCTTGATTGAAAGACAAACAACAAAGTGAAATTTTCAGAATTGGAGATGTGGGAGATATGGCTTTCCTAAGGGAATTATACAAGCTAGCTTGAAATTTAGGAGGGTTCCAATGGCAATGGCATAGACTTTTCACAGAAGCTTCTAAAAAACTGAGTTGTAGACATATTTCCATGAATTGTATTTCTAATGTTAATAATTTTTGCTATAAGAGTTTTGATTGATTTTAATTGTGTGTATCCACTTCCAAATTTCTACTGCAACTAAAATCCAGAAAGATTTCATGACTTAGTTTACTAGATTATAGCTTCCATCTAGCAACTTCAGTGTAGATGGTATACAGAAAGAGTTCTTCTTTGTTCTTAGTACCGAGTGATCTGAATTGCCATAAAAAATGCAATTCTGACACCAAATTTTGAATCTCTTGGTCATAAACTTGTGCATTCTCATGTAGTGAAATAGCAAGGGGCAGGGCTACAGCATTTGTGTGATTGGCAAGGGAAGTGCTACAGAACTCATTTTCACAGCTGGAGCCTTGGACTGACGTTAAAGCAAGTGACTTGGCATGTAGGTAACCGTTCTGTAGTGTTAAATAGCCCTTCCACACATTGCATGTACACTTTTTTTACAGAGTCCCATAACATAATTATTGGCTGATGCTACTAGGTAAATGTCTGTTGAGCTTGGCATTGATTTCTGGAAGCCATGGTAAAAGAATTCCTTCAGTGACACCCAGTTTCACTTAGTTCTGTGACATCTAAATAGCTCGCCAAAATTTAAACAGATGCGATATTTACCTTATGAGTTTTTCAGCCTAGCTCAATGGGAGAAGTAGCTAGCTGAGCCATAAGTAAGTCGCTAATACACTCTGGTCTTTCCGAAATGATGCCTCTGAATCACAGGAGGTCTTTTTCACCAGAGGTGTTGTCAAAAATGAAGTGACAAACCCATCTATTATTAAACACACCACACAAGCACATTCTATTCCAAAATACAAAAATAATAATAAAAAATCCCAACAAACTTCAAAGCCAACACATGAACAGATGTGTTTTCTGTAACCATCAGTTAACATCCTATAATATCAGCTGCAGATTTTCTACAAGATATTCTGAACACTTGATGAGCATCCTGGATCTCTGTATTGATTGACAGAGGGTTGGAATGCACTTTTGTGTTTAGTCTGTGAAACTTTGGAAATTTTTTAGCTTCTTGTGCATTCTTTCAACTTGAACCAATACTTTCTAAATTGCTTAAAAAAGCTCTCCATACAAAATGGCTTGGTAATAAATTCTGGATTAACACACCTCTTCCACATGAAGTAACATTACATTTTAGGAATACTAATGAATCCTCAGCTAATGACAATTTTCTGTAGTATAAAATTTCTCTTTTAAGTGAAATGAATGGTGTTCCAGTTTCTGTCCATTGGTACTAGGTCCACACAGAGATCTGCAGTTGCTGGGAGAAGTGACATAATGAAGTGAAGTGGGCGTTTAGAATACCTTCTCTGAAACAGCTTATTCTTAAGGCTCCAAGTGCGGCAATTCTTTGGGGATAGTTACATTTTCTGGTCTAGGTTTCTCTTTTCACTGTTATGTGAGGCCTCAGGTGATTTGGTCAAGACTTGGTTATATCACATGCTTTTTTAAAAAAGCTTTTTTAAGCCTTTTTTTTAAAAAAAGCTCCCACCTCCTCCTAATTTAACAACTGATACTGTTTGGATATGTAGCATGTTAAATGTATATGAATGCAAATAATAATCTTCATCTCATGAAGATGCAGATTAATTCTGTTCTTTCTGTCTTTGGCCATGAAAGTTCAAGTTTTTCAAAATCAGCAAGCTTCTTTTAACTAGTCTTACTTAAGAAGAAAAACAAAAAAAGGGAAGCTCCAGAGATGCTAAAGAAGGATGATATGTGAAATAGCCAAAGAAGTTTAGCTTGTCCATCCATTCAATCCAAAGTTAGTGTTGCCAAAGTTTGTGTGAACAATACCAAAATTCATAAAGGAAATTGGGGGTAAGCTAAACACTGGTAAACTTCAGTGTCAGCAGAAGGGACCAACTTTACTCCATTATCTCTATGGAGCTGCTAGAGAGCAGTGCCGAGGAAAATTGTAGTCTTAGTTTCAGAGATGAAAAGGAATGGTGTGACATGTTGCTAGTGCTGTCTGCAGAAGAAATACCTGTATAGCTGCTACATGTGAGATCTTCTAGACTTTGTATGCAGGAAACCTGTCTGCAGAGTCATCTGAGAAGTAGAAAAAAACCAATGAAATACCAAAGTGGCTACAGAAATACAGTTATAGCTTCCCTATCCAAACTAAGCCATCAGCTTCTATAAACAAAATACCCCATACTATCTTATTTATCCCTGTTCTCTGAAATGCTTTCTTATTATGAAATTATGCATCCAGCTCTATAGTAGTTTGTCTGTTTCTCCTGAAACTTGTATTTTAAGATTTTAAAGTTCTCTAAGGTCCTACTGCCTTCATATTTTGCCTCCAAAGCATGCAAGGGGGAAAAATATATTTAGAACATTTTATTTTGTTTGCCATCTTATACGTCTGTGGATCTGTAGGAGCTTTAAGCATTCAGAAGTCCTTGATAGATTAAGCAATAATAAGGCAAGAATGAGAACTATGTATTTTATTTTTAGGAGCTGACACATAAAAATCTTTGAGGAGAAAATACAAACGATTGGTAATCTTTTGTAATAGTTCATTTATAAATAACAATAAGTACTTTTCTAAAGAGGAAAAATATTTTGAGTTGGTAAAAATGCTAGAGCTGGATATTCTGCAGTCAGGACTTCACTTATTTAATGAAGACGAACAAGCGCAGTCAGAGTTTTGTCTCATTGCCACTAAATAATAGAGGAAATATTTTTTCTCTCTAAACCAGGTGTGTGGGAATTGAAGAAGTAGCCTGAGAATACAAAGCGTCTGGCTTTGTTGCAGGAATGAGGCCAACTCCTTGGAAAGGAGCGGGGAATTGCAAAGCTGTTCGCAAAGAGGCAAACTTGCTCAGAGAAAGCATCCCTGCCCAAGCCCAGTAAGTAGGGCAATGCCCATCTGGGAGCACTAACAACCACTACTGCAACATCTAATCCCTCAACTCAGAAATCTCCCTGGTTCCAAACAGAGTGTGGGTTTTCATTTAGCAACCTCTGTCTGTATGTATACATGCATATATATACAGTACACAATGCGCAGTTCTAGAAATAGACATACGTATTGAAAGGATTTGAGAAAACTCCCAGCTGTTCACAGGATCTGAACACTGCTTTCTGCCCTGTAAGTCAAGTGGGACCTTGGCGGTCCTTGCCTTGCCTTACTCCTCTCCTTGACAATGCCAAGTTTTCCCAGACAGATACTTCTCTTTATGACTTTTTGTCCTTAGTGCATTAATGGATGCCAAACACAACTCAGCTTCTGTATGTTTGAAAGTCCTGGAGGTGACTAATCAGACTATTGTGACTAATCAGAATGACTGTGCACTTAAACTCAGGTACATGAGATGCTGCACTGCTTGCTTATGGAAAAACTGTGTGGGCCATACCAGAGCAGAGGTGGTAGATTTACAGCATACACAGACTTACTGACATTTGTGTTGGTCTGTAGCAAATGTATACGTATATAGCTCATCACAGAAAATATTGAGGGTCAGATATCTCATAACTTGAGGCACTTGATGACATAACCTTTCTGCTACCCTGAGCAAGCAATGTGCTTGCACATGTGCAACGTATTTATTTATAAGACGTCTTCAAAGATGGTGCAGGATGCCCACTATTAAGGAAGGAAAAAAAAAAGCTTTACTAGAGCAGTCTGAGTTCTTTCCTGTTTTATGGCAAAACTCACATATGGGTGATGTGATCTATTAGCACCCGTTCAGCCACATACTCTGAGATTCACCTGCAAACAATTTCTCTGGACTTCCATTTAACATCAGAATTTTTCCCACGTTCTGGGAAACCCTATATTCTCCCTCACTGCTGTTAGTCCAGTTGGTGGGTAGCCTCCCTGTGCACTTCTACTTTCAGAATTGACAGAAAGAAGTAAGAAAAGGATGCAGTTTGGGCCCCTCAAGTTATGTATCTATCTCATTTATGCATATATGCAAGATGTGGGATGACAAGAAAGGCAAATAAAATGAATACTCTTGCTTCTCTGTATTTCAGTGAAGAAGATTTTCAGTAGCTAATGCCAACTGTACAGGAGAGAGTCACATTGTCATGGGCCTGTAATTAATTACTTACTTCCATGTTTTTGAGGTCTGTGGTGTACTGACAAACGTAGGCTGGAAGAGCACAGTGCTTTACATATAATCCTAATTTTGAGTTTTAAAACAATTTTTTAGAAATTTTTTTTAATAATTTAATTGACTTTTTCAGGTAAGTAAGGCAATAAAACCACAGAACTCAGAAAGGCTGAGAGGCAGCAAATGAATACAAGAGTGAACGCACCATTCAAACATCCTAGTGCCTGCTTCTATAAGAGGAACTTCCGCAAAGTATTACAAAGCTACAGATCTTCCCATGCAAAAGGGATGATTTAGAGCACACTGAATCATAGGTGAACTACTTGCAGACAGAGGGCAAAAAAACCCTAAAAGCATGAACCTGTTTACAACAGGTTTCATCATGCTCTGGAGGTGTCTGGCTCCCTCAGAACTATAAACTTTGGCTCCGTTCTTTCTATCGTCTTCCAGCAATTAAGTCAGAAGATTACCTAGGTCTGACTTATTCCCTCTCTGCAGTTTTTCTGCTCTGAGCTCAATGGAAACTGGCTTCTTACTGTGCATTTCGCCAGTGATGGAGAAAATAACATTCATTCTTATCTAACTGTTTCTGTAGCCAGGTGATAGGAAAGCAAACGATATTTGGAAGCTGTTAATCCCAGCTATTGCTCTAAGTTATTGAATGAAGGGCTTCAAAGGATGGTGGTTGTTGTTCTTGTTTTCAGTCTTAAGAGTGAAAAAGAGGAGGAATTCAGATTAAGGATAAAGGCAGAGGCTCTTAACTCATCTGCAGGAGGCATTCCAGGCTGATAAAAATTTTGCTTTTGAGACGTGAAAGAGAATGAAAGGCTTTGCCAATAGCAGCATAATGTTCTTGCTTAAACCAAGCTGAAATAAATCCATTACTTAATGTAGCAAAATTGGAATAAAGTGTGACTGGAGTTCTTTTTGTATAAAAAATTGCCTCAAATTAAAGAACAGTGGGTGCAGATACACTTGGATCTGCTCCATCAAATAATTTATTTTCTCTGTACCAACTAAAATGAGGAGGATGTTAATTCTGTTGAGTAAAATTGAAATACGCTATGTGCCTGTGATGACTAAATGATTTTTCTGGGATAAATTCTGTTTAGTCTGGCAGAACTAAGACTTATTCTGCTTTGTTTATAATGTCTGGTACACCAATAGTTGATCTATTCAGAATCTCTTGACCTACACAGATCAGTGAGGTTGTATACTGGGCAGAAGAATTGCAATTCTCAAGTGATTTAGCAAGGAAGATAGTATGAGTGTATGCATGCACATGAGATAGTTTGATTCCATGAGTATATTACGGATATAATATCAAGTGAAGATACGTGTTGTGGGATAGAATATGTTAGTGAAAGGTGTCTATAAATGGACAACTCAGGTAAATGTTTTCATCAGAGTTCCTTCAATGGGATTTGAAAGATCTAGGTGACATTTTTTCAGTGGATTCAGGAAGATCTTTCTAAGTTTATGTGCTCAAACTATGGAATGGCAAGCATGAGCAAGTTAATTAAAAAACCCAAAGCTGTTATAATGTTAAAATTGATTGAAACATGGTGAAACTGTCTTAGCCTATGTGGGCATTGAGATAAAATTTTCTTCCCTGACTTTTTTCTCATGATAATATTTGGTTTTGTGAAATTTTTCTCCCATTTTCTTGCAATGTGATGAATATAATGAAAACAGACCAATCCCCCATTTCACCTGCTTAGAGATATGGGAAAAAACAGACAGACAACAAGATCAAAGGGCAGTAATGGAGTTAATAAAAGAATATACTTTTTTGCATAAAGCACAGTCATTGCCTCATGGAAATCAGAGCCTTGGGAGTTCAGCCAAACAAATCTTGTAGATGCATTTGATAATGTTAGCTTGCATAACTGCAAAAATGATTCATGATCCTAAGACAGCAACTCAAGCTTGCAGCTTTATTGAATAAAGGAAATGCTCATTGATGGAGCAGGAATTTTCTTATGCATATACATAAATATGAATATATACTACTACCCAAATAGTAATTAGTCTATTATGGGCTATTTGCCTTTGAAAACTCTGCTACTATGAAATCCAAAGGCCAAATAGAGTAATGACTTGAACACGTGTTGTAGCCATAGTGTACCTGTCAAATATCTATCTGCTTTTCTCCATCACCTCTTGAAAGAATCTGCTAAAAGAAAGGACTCTTTACTCTAACTTTGATACCTTCTGAACCTGACACAGATACACGGCAGCAGAAGCATCCAAATCAAAGCTTCTTCTTTCCTTTTCTCCCCACATCTCTTCTGGGTTCTCCCACTCATGTTAGTAATAACGCTAATATGCCCATGAGAAGTGCCAGATCAGAGAGCTGCTGATGAGGAGGAATTAAAACAACAGTTCTCTCACTGTCCCTCCCCCACCTGCTGCCCCAAAACACACATTCTACCGCAAACCACTGCATTCTATATTATAGCTCTGTTAATGCTCTAACTGTTAGGGAAAAGGCTTTTGCTCCTCTGTCCTCCTCACTTGCAGTGGCTCTGGCCCTCACCTAACTGGTGTGGTAGCTAAACTGGCAGAGAATACCATTAGAATAATTTAACTATGTCATGAAACTGTACTCTGCAGGGCTATTTCATGTTTCTTCCTCACATTCCCCCATCTAATTGTCAAACTGATATGCGTAAAATGATGTAAGGTACACACCAGTACACTAGTTTAGGGCTTTTGTACTTGCTAAGAGATGCTTGATAGTTGTGGGAACTGTGTGGTGGAGGGGAAAGATCATAAAAAAATAATAGGTGGAATGAAAAAGGAATAATTTAAAGACATTTTTATCCACTCATCTAGTCTAACAGTCTGTGCCTTACATCAGCTTAGAACTGTTGCCTCCAATTCCCAGTATAAAACATCACTGTCTTACTTAAATACCTCCAATTTTGTTCTGCATGTGCCTTATCAGTTTCAAGAAATGAAGAAATGAGGCATTATAACTCCCCTACAGGTATCATTCCTCTTCTTATGTACCAGAAAAGCCATTTCAACCTGTTTAGCTACATCTCATTGTGAACTCATTATGAAGGGCATTTCTGATATACTTTATAATTTATGTTATATTTTCCTTCATTTTAGCTCAGACTCTCCTGTTATCATCTGTTAGTTTGCTTAGCACTGTCCCCTTGGTGCTTTGTTCTTTTCCATGATATGCATTGTCTCATTATTATTACATTTAAACCTGAATAATTTTTACTTTTTCTCAAGTTGCTTCTCAGTTAAGCTCCAAAAAGGTCAGAACATCTTCTAGAGTTTAGATTCTGAATCACATTCAAGCAACTTAAAAGAAAAAAAAAATCAATTCAAAAGCTTCCTGTGATAGTGTTTGTACTCACTCATAAAATATTTCAGTCACTAATGGGATACAGTTAATAAAGAGGCTTTATTATAGAGATAGTGGCACTTTAATTTACTGTTACTATTTCTTTTTTTTTTTTTTTTTGCAATGAGATATTCATGACTGACAGTCTCAATGTCTTATTACAAATGTCATTAAGATTGGATGATCGTGTACACTATTGGTATATTCAGTTTACATACTCTGTTCCAAATGATGACACTCCCTTGGGAAGCACTGCAAACATTTCAGATGTAATTTGGCATGAGGAGGAGTCTACTGAGAACAGCAGTTAGCTATATCTTAAAACTCCTTATTTCTCATTACCTGTAAGACTTGATTTGTACACTCTCCCAGAGCCTTCTGCTACCTTTATGTCCATGAGGAGGCAAGCTTAACAAAGATTATGGGGAAAAAAATCTAATCTCATATACGCTTGCCAGCGTTAAAACTTGTGTTGCCATCTGCACTGTTTGTAAACCAGCAAACACAGGGACTTTACAACAATGTGTGCTGATTTTGATACTGCAAAAAAGCTTCCTCTTGCAGCCTGGATTTCTGCTCTTTATTCATTCTAATGATGCATAGCTTGTCTGACATTTCTTACATGTAGGTGGAATTTGGAAGATGTTACATAGCGCTAATCAATTCTGAATCTGTCTGAACGTTGTGAAAATTGGAGCTTTGAGCTAAGGATCAGGCATATAAATACAGACCAACAAAGCCTCTATAGGCTTTACCTGCTAATGTTGCATAAGGAAGACAAATTACAAGGATCCACTTCAAAAGTCCTGAAAATTGGGAAAACATGAAGAAGAAGAAACGCTTAGAATATTTACTTTTAACTGAAAGGAGCCATTCTCTGTTCAGAAGAAACAACTCTATCTGCAACAGTTAATACTTATCCTGTTACCCACTCTGCCAGCCAGTAATTCCCAGCAATCCAGAATCAATGCGCTGCATCTATTCAATAATATCACACCAGCAGCTCCAAAGAGTGGAGAGCAGGATGTATTCCCAAAGAAATGATGTGTGAAGAAAAAAATAGATGAACATAAAAAACCTGGGAGGTTCTGAAAGTCTTGCAAGGGCAGCTACCCTGCTTTGGTAATGAAAAACAACCCAGAAACTTTCATAACAGTAGATGAAAATGGGTGATAAAGGGTTTGGTTTGGCCAAGCATGTTATTGGATACTGTCTGCATTATCTTTCTTTGCCTTGGACATTTCATAGTCTGAACTAACAATTTTGCTTTATAATTCTGTGTTTTTGTAGCAGTAATGGTACTGCTGTAGCTGTGATAAAAGAAAGGGCTAGTGTGTCCAAATCTTAGTGCTTTTTCTTTTCCTTTTAAGTTGGCCTTGCAAAATAAGAATAGACTAGACTAGACTAGACTAGACTAGAATAATTTCAGTTGGAAAAGACCTACAGTGATGATCTAGTCCAACTGCCTGACTAATTTAGGGCTGAGAAAGAATTGAAGCATGCCGTTGTCAGTGGTGCCTCTTATGTTCCTAATGGAAAAGATAAGAATCTGTACTCTGGAAAGCAGTTTACTTCTATTGCTGTTCTGAATATAACACATTAGAGCTATTCCTACAAAATCTAGGTGGAGATGTATATTTGGGGACAATTTTCATATGATTGTGCTCAACAAAAGCAAATCTAATTTGGGGATTTTCTGATTCTTGAGAATTTGAATCTAACTTTTATCATTCTACTAACCATGCAGTACATGCAGCTTCTAGAAGTGATGAAAAAAATACTTGGAGAAAACCCCCTGTCTGCTCACAATTCACCCAGTTCATCACTGGAGGCAACACTGGCCAAGATCCCTGCTGACTGACACAGTCCTGTGGGTGAGCCATGCAGAGATGGTGTCTGGTTTCATAGGGAGATGGGAAAGTTGGACTCACAATCTTCCTTCCATGCTTTGAAGTGTGCTTTAATGGACAGAGATCCTCCTTTGGCCTGCTTGACTCCCTCTATGTCTGGTCTCATCTGCCTTGCCTTCAGGTTTTGTTTCCTTTCCTGGCAGATACTATAACTCTGCCTGTATCCATCCTTTTAGTCAGAAAACTTACGTACTCTTCTTCTTTGGTTGTCTACATCCATTCCTGAGTTCTTCCTTTCCCTTTTTCCAGGTTATTTTCTTTGGCATGGCCTCTGGAATTTGCTTTTTATTCCTAAAGACCTTGTTCCTCATTCAGCTGCTTCTCAATACCTAATAATTAGTTCATTCAGGCCTGGTGTTACACTCCAGTGTCTTATTCAACATGCCCCACCTCTGGAGCACTGACTCCCATTTCCCATTTATCTTGTACAGATGTTCTCAGCTACCTCCCAAGACACACTTGATCTGAAATGCACAAAAACTCTTTACTTTCCTTTAAATCTTTCAGCCTAATTCAGCCAGCCCACAGATCTCTTTTGCATGGCACAAGTCACACCTCCTCCAGTCTACGTCTCCTCCCCACTTCATTTGTAGCATTAGGTGTTCTCCTACACAGTTCTTGGGAAGGTCCTGGACTCCAGCAGTGTCGGAAAGAAAAAAGTTCTTGTTTCAGGTGTTTGCAAGAACAGGAAAACTCCACTTGACCTAACAGAGAACATACTATGTAAGGAGTAAGGAATTTATGGAGTTTTTTCCTTGTATGGGGAAGAAAGAGTGTGGTTTTTTTGAAATGGTAAACTGCTACCACATCAACTGTAACTTTTAAAATCTATATACAGCTAAATTTTGACTGACTTCCCACAAGAAAAAGGCTCAGCACTTGACAGAGGGAACCCAACCCCAACTGGCTTTTAATTGCAAAAGTGGTTTCAGCAGAAATAAAGCAGTGTCTGACTAGATTAATGTAGGGGTGATGTTTCCTTTAAATGGTTCATTTTTCAGCCAGTACAGGTAAAATTTAGCAAACCAGTGGACAGTGACAAGCAGAGTCCCATAAAAGGAGATGTTAAGAAATTTTAATTACTATATTTTTCCTAGAGGCAGTATTTTGTAGGTAAGTAATTGCTCAGTTGTAATCTTTCCACCCTTTGCTTCATTGTCGGTCCATTCCAGACAGAAAGTCCTAGGAGAACCTGAAAGTTGGTCTGTGCAGCACAGTCCAAAGGAAAATTTTTTTAAGTGGTGTAAGAGTAGAGGTTACAGCACAGAGCCCTCAGAATCTGTAATACTGGGGAGATATTCTGGGCTGGGTAAGTTTCACGTGAGGGTTGTGCACACAAAACTTATTCAGTAGCGTTAGTTACCTTACCTTTGGCAGAGTGATCTTAGGGATTTGCCCTTCCCTGAGGATTTTTTTGTTTATTTCAGAGGTGGGGGTAGTCTCTGAACACAGTAGCAGTCATGCTGAGCATGATTGTTCACAAGCAAGTGCATAAATTATACTGGTTCAATACTTTTTTTTCTGTGTTTTGTTTTATTTTTAATGTTGGGGGTTCATCCTGACCTATGTAACCCCCTGCACTGTGTCATCCCACATCCTGGTGTAACCCTGACTTGCAGAAGATGTATATCATTATTTTAGTGGTAGGCAGCAAGCTTCATAAACTTAAGTGCAGACAAAGCCACAAAGCACAGGTGATGAGGAACATGAACCAGCTATTTGCAGCTTGAATGCACATATGTTAATGTTTTTTCTTTTTTACTCCTGAGGTTTTGTCCATAGACTTTCTTACTTTGATAGTGCTCATACAGTAATTTGTAGGTTCTGTTGAGGAGATCAGAATCTTCTGTTTCTCAGCAAAATTTGATTTCCCATCTGTTTCTGACAGATTTCTCTATTCAGTAGACTCTGAGGAACAATCTTGTCATTCTTGATGCATGGGAAGTTATGACCATAACTCATGCCCTTTTAATGTTCATGAGTGTTATCTGGATAAATCCCTGACATTAAAGTCTTAACCCTTTTTAGTCTGAAAATTGACATTTTCAGAACTTAAGCTCCTCTCTTTGGGTAATGTTTCCCTTGTTCTGCCAGATTTATGCAATGTCGCTCATTTCAAAACCATTTGCACTGTGCTTTAGAAGCTGTAACATCTTTAAATGGAAGTAATTACAGACTTTGTCACTCTCCCTTTGCATCTTTCATCATTGTTACCAGTGGCATAAAGAAGTCAAGTAGACAGTGTTCTTTTGTTAGGTTTTGCTAGTTTCTTTCAGGATCAAAGATTCTCCCTTAATATTGTCCTGGAGGTCAAGGTGATAAAGTGCAGGTTATCCAGCCAATACACACTACATCTGAATATCACTCTATGTCATCTCTCCTTCACGAAACCTTTGTGAATTATCACTGTTAATATAAACTCTCTTTAATCAGTTCTTCTGACTGTACTTGCTGCTTCAGTTCCCTATCTCTCTTTATTATTTTAAACTGAAGAAGAGCTATTGGATAAAGTTTGTTCTTTTTATTTTGTCCAATTACTTGCTTACCATTTATATCCCAAATTTATATCCCAATTTTGTGGCCCCTTATTTCTTTCCCCGCAAATATAGATAGCAGTTGCTGTAAGAATTAACCCGCTAAATAAATCCTGTTCATTCAAAATGATTAATTTAGATGAATTAAGAAAGCCAGCCAAGTTAAATGAACAAGCTTCCATGCTATTGATTCTTGTCAGAGTTGTTTATGAATATGACGCAGCATGATAAGAATTGACGAAAAAAAGATGTTAACGGGTAAGGAGATGAGCTGCCTGAGTCCACATGAGCAGCATTAAGTTCTACATATGTCATTAGCAGAGCTTACTTTTGGGGTGCTCTCTTTCTTACTGTCTGATATTCTTCATCATCATCATCATTATTATTATTTTAAAGCTGCAGCTGTCTTGTGTCCTTCTGTAACTACTAAGTTCTGTAAAAAAAAGTCCATTGCTGTGGAGCAGCACCAGTTCTAGAAATAAGACAAGAAAACTGAGCCAAACTTATAGATGCCATATAATTATCCTTGTGAGAGCTTAACTTGCAGTAAAGCTTTTTGGTTTCACTTTTTCCTTAAGAATATGGCCTGGTACTCCACTTTTGTGCCTGCTGACTTAATGCCATCTGGTAATATAAAAAGGTTATTCAGAAGTTGAGATACCAGCCTGAGATCAGGGAAATGTGTATTCAGTTCCCTGTCATGATAACAGTCCAAAATGGTTTTTAAAGATTGTGAAGCAGATAGGATATTTGGTCTCTTTGTACTCAGTGAGACCTGGTCTCCTAGAGTTTTCTTGAAAATAAACAGCCAATAAAAGAACTTTTTAGTCTTTTAAAAACACATTACATAATCTCTTAAATAGCATCATTTCTAGAGGTCTGTGGAAATAAAGACGTAAAAGATTTTAAGGCACTTAATAGTTAAAGTAGCTGATAACACAACGCTTCTAAAAGAGAGGACTTATTTTCTGAGATTGGGAA
Source organism: Pseudotriccus pelzelni (assembly GCA_035584735.1). Classification (NCBI taxonomy): domain Eukaryota; kingdom Metazoa; phylum Chordata; class Aves; order Passeriformes; family Tyrannidae; genus Pseudotriccus; species Pseudotriccus pelzelni. Next base: position 31,476,750 of record JAWMRA010000113.1, read on the forward strand.
GATATGAGTTTAGTTTTCCAAGAAAAAAACCTTACCTGCATAGTAGTATTGCTTTGTTCTTTGGAGACCATGATATGGAATAAAATAAGCAGTGTACATCATTTAACGTTACCATCTTCTTATTATTTAAGTCAATATAATATTTCTCTCCTTTTTTATCATTTTATTTTTCACATTGTGGTGATACAATATGAAATACCTTCTTGAAATCCATATAAAATTCTGAATACTCACATATTTTTATTATACAATCATTCCAGGTTATGTATTCCATGCAACCTAAACTCTTTTATAGGCAACATTTGATGCTTGGATGACATAAGAAGCTCTGCCCTGTCTGCCTGCTTCACAGTGCAGTCAGATCTTTTGGCCATATTGCTGCTGAATTTATGTTTTTCTATACTGTTCTGACAGTTTAGTTCTCAATTATTGGTTCTAACTCCTGTTGTATACTTTGTGTCAAAAATTTTGATAAATTTCAAACATAAATAAAAAGGAAACCTCAAAAATTAATATTTAAAAGGTTTACAATTCTTCCTGTTCCACAGTACTCTGAGGTTTGATTTGTTTGGGTTTTTAAATTTTATTTTATTTTATAGAACACTTTAATGAAACTGCTTTTTTCTTTCTTTGCACTTGTACAGAGTAGGTAATATTTTATAGATGTCATGTCCATGTTCTTTGCCCATCCAAAACACTCCTGTGCTTCATTTTACTTCAGGAAGAAAGCATCTCTGCACAATAAAACTGGAGGAGAGATTGTAGTGATCATGCCGCATGTAGTAGCAACCCTAGAGAACACATGATATCCGTGTTGGGTTGGTGCTCTACTAGCACAGAATGGGGCCAGTCCTAGCACTCTTTCACAGCTTTTACTGCCTGGACTGTCCCAGGTACTTGTCACTTCTGTGATAGCTTTTTTTCACACTTGGTTATGAGCTTCTCGAAGAGCTTAAGGCTGTTCAGAAAAATGTTCTTGCTTAAAGCAAGAGCTGCACACCTATTTGAAAGAAGATCTTTGAATAATTTTAAGAGCTGCAGGAATGAAAAAGAAATACACTGGCTACAGTTTAAGAGTTATTGGAAACACTGGGGTTGCAGTGAAAGTCCCTGGTAGAATATGTATTTTTTAACTAAAGGTGTGATCTGTAGGAGCTAAAATGAGAAAAAAGGAACTGCACCAGTTTGGTTATCCATTTTTGGGATATATATGAAAGCCTGTACTCAAACAGGTACATGTTTGTTAATGCAAATGTTTCCAAATAATATCCTCAGATACACTGATGCTCTCATTTGGGCTGTGTCTACTGCGATATTTGCTGTTGGTCTCGGTGGTCTCCTGAATAAGCTCCAGCATCTTGTCTTCACCACCATTCCTAACCAGAATCATCTGTACTGCATCTCCAACACAGCACTAGGATATCTCCTGAGCTTTGTTGCACTGCATAAAGAAGTGCAATCATTCTTCAGACACACTGTTGGTGTCCATAAAGTTGTCCTTGCCTAGGGCTGCCAGAGAGTTCAGGAGTGTGAGAAGGGTCACGGAGGGGAGGAAGTGAAGACAGGGAATTGTGGGTTTGCTGCTTTCTGATTTCCCCTGTTGGAGACCTGCACGGTGGGTGGAAACAGTGCCAGGAGAGGGGAGATTGGAGATGAGGACACCCCAAACCGACCTTAGCTTTGTAGGTCTGTGGAACTTCCTGGTCTGAGATGAACTGTCGTTTAGGATCAAGCTGAGGGGCTTGCAGGAGACTAGAGTCTGGCTGGAAAACAGACTCTAAACTGAACACCTTCTAGGACTGTAAGCACTATGCTGTAACCAGAAATCTCTCTCAGGACTGCTTAGACAAGATTTAATAAGATATTACATATAGTCTTATACTGTTACAGCTTTATGGAAAACTGTCATAGCATTGACAAGAGAATGCTCATAAGTCATATTCAGTAGTTTTGATCAACAAAGTGCTACAACACAGCTACACTACTCTATTATATAACGCAGGTTCATTAAAATTTTGTCAGAATCATATCACTCATTTTCAGAAAGCTTTTTAATTCCAAGGGAACCTTTTGCCTTCCTCCCTATTATTCCTTATAGGGCTTTTTACAAGAACAGTTTCTGTTTAGCTAGGTGTTGGTGGTTCTCTAGTCTCTGGCTCTTTACGAGGCCAGAAATATCAGCAAGACTCTCCATGTACTGTGGACCAGATCCAAAGCACACTGTGTAGGCACTGAAAGTCTTTTCAATGATTTAAATAAATGTTGGCTCAGGCCCTGTAATAGTGGCCAACTTTTTCTCTGCCATAATGGTCATAACAGTGCTTTTAAAAAGTCTGTCTTTTTCTTTCTTGGTAAATGGACCATATGCCAACATCATAATTGGTTCAGAAAACACTGTGTGTATGTTCAAAGGACGCTGAATAGCTCTGTGCATGGAGAGCTATCAGACGTAGGAGGATGTTTCTGCTGAGCTGTTTAGGCACATGTTTACTGTTGGTATTGCTGCCTCTATTTTCCACTTCCTGCTATGGTGATAAGTGCACTGATTTTTTTTTTCAGTCTTGCTGCTTTTTTAAAGTTGTTTCTGCTTTGGAGCTCCAAGACAGCATGCCTAAGTTTATACGAAGAGGATGTCATGTCTGTGAATAATATATAAAACATTGGCTACCATCTTTACTATTTTTCCCATCTTTCTACTCAACATGGTTGTTTCATCACTTCTAATAATCATATTTAATTTTTCAAAAGGGAAATGCAGTAAAACTGTAATGTGAAATCTCTGATTAGGTGTGTGAAGCTGATGGCTTGAGTTTGAATTTGCTCTCTTATGATCCTTACCCCAAAAATAAATTAATCCCTTTTTTTCTGAGCTTGCTTCTAGAGTCTGTGAAAAACATTCTAATGTTGATCTACCTGGTGTGCACATCCCTACTATCTATGCAACTTTGTCTCTTAAGTATGGCATTTCTTTTGCCATGTTCTTCGCATTCACTGCTAATGCCATGGAAGTAATAAGGTAACAGTATGTTAAGCAGCTTCAGTATTTAGATCTCACAAGTCTCGGCAGCCTGCATTTCCCATAGATGCAAAGTTCAATGAATCCCTCTTAACTACAGAAAGGGGAGGACTGAGATGGCCAGGTACATATAAGTAAACTAATAGGACTTTAAGGCATGATGCAGAAGACTATTTGACCTGGCAAGCATGGAAAGCTTCCTAACTATTTCTTGGGTCCAAAATTTGGACAGCTTGATGTCTCAAAATAACACATTTGCCTTTAAATAAACTTGGGGTTAAAATATGGATTTAGGCCAGTGTGATGATAAAATCTGATGGGTAAGGAAGTGTGCAACTTATATCTACCTGGATTTGCCTTCTTATATTGTAACCCACATGCTTATAGTTAATTAAATTACTGTATACCTTGCTATATTACCAGGGAGCACTGCAAAGCCTACAACACTGGTTCCTGCCCCAGAAAACTTTACAACCTAAGTATAATCACTAAGTATTTAAGCAAAAAGAGATAGCAGAAAGAGGAGTAAAAGAAACAGGCAGTATTTGGTCCATATGTTCTGTGGCGTGACAGTGTCTACAGACCCACAGTCACCAAAATTTTGCTACAAAACATCACAGGAATTTCACAGAGGACAGAGGTGCTTTTGCCTGGGGGTCTGTGTGTCCCATATGATGGAAAAAGCTAGCTGTAAATTAGGTAACCTGAATTCCCAGAATATTATGCCATGTGGGTGATGTGCTCTGTCTCAGCTAGTTCACCTTGACAGACCCTCAATGGGCAGTTCACTCCAAATATTAGAGACAATCTGTGGGAAAGCTAAGGGGTAATTTTTTGGAAGTGTAGTGAATGGGTACTGGAGATGGATACTAGGTATACATTAGAAGTGTGTATTTTAGTGCTCAGTTTAAAAAAAAAAGTAGACAAAGTACAACATGGGACCAATGCACTTCTGATAACAAGTAGCCCCTTAGCATGCTGTCCCCCATGAAGCTGGTGATAGGGAAGAGCTCTTGCAAACAACATTTTTTGCCTCCAACAAGAACCTGCCAGCCAGTGTTGATGGTCTCTCTAGGTAAAGCGGATGCTCAGGTGCATGAGGCTTGGATGGAGGATTATTGTCTTTTTACCATGAGAAAGAAGAGCAATGAGGCAGTAAAAATAAGTAAGTTAATTAAAATTTAGAAATCAAATAAGGAAGTACACAGAAATGTGAAAACAGGAGGCTAAAATAAGAAGAATATAAGATATTGGTTTGGACTTTTTTTTTTAAAGGATAGATCAATCCCTAAACATATACTCTTACCATTATGTGTCAAGGTCATGGTCCACTTTGATGCTAAGGGACCTCGGACTATGTGTTGTTTGGAGGTCACTGTACTGGGAAATACTAAGGCCAATTGTGAGCTCAGTTTAGGGGTGGTTTGATGATAATGGGAGTATGAAGAATCTTTGTTCACAGGCAGTGACACCAGTGCATCCTGTCTTCCTGAACTTTAGAAGTAGACTGACTTAACAGTAATGACATTCAGTCCCTAACAGTTGGCATATACCACTAAGATTCTTGCAAATTGTCACCTCTCATTTATAATATCAGTCACTGAAACACATGTCATAGGATACAATGTCTTATCCTGGCCATATTATAAACAAAATCAATCAGAGGAATTTAAATACCTTATTTCTAGAGAAAGATTGAACTAAAAAAAAAATCCCTGGTGCAAACAACCCTCACCCATTTTTTCTGAGCTAGCTGGCAAGGACAGATATGAATAAAAAATTACTTTCTGATTACAGTCTCAAGAAAGGTATTTTGTTGGTGTCTTCCTTATATTTGGCTACCTATTTTACAGAGTTGCAGAATCACAGAATATGCCACATTGGAAAGGACCCACAAGGATCACCAAGTCCAACTCCTGGCCCTGCACAGGACTATTCCCAAGAGTTACAACACATGTCTGAGAGTATTGTCCAAATATTTCTTGAACTCAGTGAGGTTTGGTGCTGTGACCCCTTCCCTGGGGAGCCTATTCCAGTGCTCAACCACCCTCTGGGTGAAGAACCTTTTTCTAACAGCCAACCCAATACTCCCCTGACACAATCTTAGGCCATTCCCTTGGGTCCTGTCACTGGTCACCACAGTGAGATCACACAGAAGAGATCAGCATCTGTCCCTCCTCTTCTCCTCACAACGAAGATGTTAAACTGCAGTGAGGTCTCCCCTCAGTCTCCTCTTCTCCAGGCTGAACAGACCAAGTGACCTCAGCTGCTGCTCATACGGCTTCCCGTCAAGGTCCTTCACCATCTTCACTGACCTTCTTTGGATGTTCTCTAATAGCTTAATATCTTGCTTATGTTGTGGTGACCAAAACTGCACACAATATTCAGGATGCAGCCTCATAAACCTGCTATCTGGGGGACAAGTTCTGTGTGTAGCACTCTTATCAAGTAAAGATTTAGATTGGCATTAGGCTGAAACTGTAATATTTACTCCCTCCTGTTACCAAAGACTTGTAGGACAAGGTTTAATGAGAATGTATAAGTATTTTCAGTGCTCCTAGACATGGTTTCACATTCAAGTTTATTGCTCAGAATTATCATCCTCGCCATGCACCAAGTGTTACTCATGAGTGCTCAGCTTCAGTATTTTACTATAAAAGAAGGAGAAACTTCTGAAAAGGAACAGATTTTTTCTCAGCACACACTGATAGAGGCAATGTGATACTCTCTTTAATCTTTTAAAGGTCATATTCTCTCTCCATTCCTTCATTTCTCTTTATTCACAGCTTCTACGCAAATATTAATACATGAGCATTTCAAGCTTTTTGCCTTTACCTGATCAGAGGTGTAGGCATCGCATGTGATTACAGTTATCATTTGAGGAACCATGTGAGGGTTCTGCAATAACCCTAGTAAGTGCCATGGGCTGCAGTAGCAATAAGAAAATATTTCACTTCAGGGTAAGGTGATTGCTGCAGAAGGAATACAGCTTCCAACTTCCCTCACTTCTATCCCCATACCTATCATGTATGCTTTGTTTTCAAGTTTTGAGAGTCTGAATCTCTTCCAGAAACCTCCAGTAGTGGCCTAGGAAAGCCCTGGGCTCATTGATCTGATACAACAAGTACTGTCTACTCACACCCTACAGCTGATAAACGGGAAAAAGGAAAACTGCTTGGAAGATGCTCTAAATTAAGTTGGTGTCTTATGTTCATAGAAAAACAGTGTCACACTAGTGTGCCTTTAGTCAACACACAGCATGAGTCAATGCTGGCTATCAGCATCAATGTTCTCCAAATTTGGCCCATTAAACATGAAATAAAGGACCACTCTAGAGCATGAACAAATGTTTAGATGAAAATTTTTCACTGACAGCTTTTACAAAAATAGATTTTTTTTTTCCCCTTAAATTGAGCCAGAATAGCAATGGTTGGCACATTTTGCTCTCAGCTGAGAGAGGTTTTTAATGCATCTTGGATCAGTGGGATGTAAAAGTTTGATAGTTTCTTTCCACTAAGTGCACAGAGGAGCAAGAAAACCACTTTTTATCTGCTCCGTTTATTTGTTCAAGCTTTGGAGCTGAGAGTTTGACTACAGTCTTTTCTCATGCAAGACTCTAATTCCCACCCTGTTAAGTGCTGAGGCTTACTTGATGCAATCCCAATACATAGAAAATTATTAATGAATGATAATGAACTGGTCCGGGGAGGGGCTAAAAAAACAAGCTCCCAAATCCATAACATATTCTTAAAGACTGAGAGGCTAGTGGGTTCTTGGAGCATAATGATGGTTCTTATTGTGAGAACTATATTCTTATTGTGAGAAATATTCAAATATTCAAGCCCACTAGGTTTTCATCTGGCTTAGATTTTTCCCATCAAGATGTACCATATACTTCAGGCAAGACTTATCAAAGAAATCATGGTGTGACAAAAGTTTGTCTGCACAATGGTAAGGGAAGTCTTGTGAACTCTTCCTGATTCTAAAATTTCTACACTCTTTATTAATACGTTATCCATACACTCTCTGAGTGTCTGCATGCATCCACCCTTCTTTTTTATAATTATGTCCTGATGCAGTATTAATAAAATTTCCTTTCATTTGAAGCACCCCATATGAAGAATTGTTTCAAAAGTTTTAATTTATATAACTTGTGTTTGGCCAAATTTTCTCTTTTGGATTTGAAATATCTTCTTTTTCCAGTACCACTACCCATACCCAGTATATTTCCGTCAGCCTCTTGTTCAACTTGTGTTACAAAATGAACAAAAAATTACTCAAGTACTTGTTTTCAGGAGAGGGGGCAGAAGAGATGGTGAGTAATTTTTGGTTTAAATTCAATTCAGTTTAAAGTGCATTGAAATCTTAAGAGTTTGGGGTTCTTTTCAAGTGGTGGCAGTGCATAGAGCTGTTCCTCTATTCAGATAAAATTTGTTTAAAGCATTTAGAAGTTGAATTGAAGGCCTTGCTGGCTTCAGAAAGAGCAGGTCTGGACCTTGATATTCAAAGGATTATAGGATTATACAGTTTTGTCGTATTTGTTGTTTACTGACTAGGTGATAGTGATACTGACATTTCCCTCCAAAAGACTCTCAATCTATAATCGTGTATCTTAAAAAATGTGGTCATCGGTTTCCCATCACAAGTTCAAACTGTCTTATCTATGAGCTGCTGACACCTTATTACCAAGTCCTATCCTTACGTTAGACCTACAAAATTGCATTCTTAAAATGCAAATGTTAGCAGAAGTTGTATAGAAAACTTTGAGGCAGTGTCACTGAGTTTTAGTAGGTATCTAAGAAATTTTGTAAAGGTTATACAGAAAAATTCTTCCTAAGGCTCTAAAATTCATTGCAATGTGACAGTACTGAGACCAAAACCAGAAAAACAATGCATAAAACAACCCAAAATTTTGTTGCAGAAAATAAAATATTTCAATTTGTGCTTACTGGCATGATTTTAATACATTTAAATATATTAAATTCAACTGCTTTTAAACCAGAGTGGCATTTTAGTAAAAGTGTTAGTAATCTGAATATGCAAAAATAAATAAAATTTTAAAATACAAATGAAAAGTAAATATTTAGAAAGCAATTTGAGTTAAAAATAGTTAATTGCATCTTTATAATGCAGATTGTGCTCTACAGATTCTGATTTGTCATCCTAAATTAATGTTAGTAGTTTAAAAATAGTGCATTATTAAATATTGTTGAACTTTCAAATTGAAATAATATATTTCTTTAAAACTGAGAGAAATTTTAGCAGAAAAAAATCAGAAATAAAATATTCACTTTGAAAAAATACCAGTTGACCTCATTCAGTGAAAAACTAGTTTTGACATCGCTGAGGAAATCTGTTCAGTGCTGCTCTGCCTAGATATTATTGTTACTTTTTTCTGAAATGGAAAAATTTCTGTCAAATCTGTGGGGTACCAATACATTAAAAAAAAATACTGTAAGAAATTTTAAATGGTGCTGAATATTTGTCTTCACTCCAACTCATTCTTAGAAATCTCTGACTTAAATTTTGCATGTGAGCATGAACCCATGTACCACCACACATCCACAGGCAAGCAATTAATCTGCTGTCATCAGACCAGCAGCATGAAAACAGAAAGGCCATGTGACTGAATGCAGAATTAGTGCCCATCCAGGTCCTGCAAGGGGAAGATTCAGCTGAGGTGGTCATCCTGTTCTTTAATAATGATGCAAAAGAAGGAGATAATATAAAGAGGGAACCAAGAACGGTATTCTTTCATGTGAACTCTGAGACTTTCAGCTCTATCACTAGAAATAAAATTTCATGGTTTGTTTTTGGTTGATTTTAACTATCAGGTCACACATTCTTCTAGTAGACTTTTAGCACAAGTGTGTAATTGTAATTGATCTGTTTTTTGGCTGAATTGCCATAGGGGACTATTAACTAAGAGTGAAATTAACTGTCTTGCGTTCCAGATGTCATGGCATCCCTATGAAAATACAACAGCAAAGCTGCTTTTCTCTAAATTTCAATTCAGTAGCCCTTAAAGATAAAATATGGAACCGTCAGTTGTGGGCATCTGCTTCATTATCAACTAGTAAAATTTATAATACTGAGACGTCCTTGATCTGTCACAACATAATGCCGGTGTTATTCATTGCAGGTGGAGCTTCTTAGATGCCACTGCGCAGGATGTGTGGCTGAAGGAGGGAAAGAGAAATATATACACTTCCTCTCCTCTTCTAATCAAGCCATTGGATTTGTTATCTCAGGGCTCAGGGGAAGCAGCAGCAAGCTTCCTAAATGACAAAAGGCAACCAGTGTTTTTATCTGCATAGTTTTTTGTAATATATCTCAGACAAAAAATTTTGAAATGCCAGGGTTACTGCTTTTAGATTATTATAGGAATTTTCTGTGTTGAAGATTAGGTTCTATTCGCTATCCTATGTAAAGACATGAGCAGGGATGTAGACGAAGATGCAGTCTGCATTTATTGTTGGGTGGCTCATATCTTATTTAAGTTAAATTTTAAACCTTTTAATACAATTGGGCTGAGAAAGCAGCAAGGTGCTCGAGGTGCTAGACTAATGGGTTGAGGCAGGTAGAGAGACAAAAGGATGAAGGGGTGACAGAACCAATGAAAAGTCACGAGCAAGCTCCCTGGTACATGGAAAACTCATTCTGGAAGAGATAAATTATTTGGCCAAGGGTGAGATAGTTGTGTGAAAAGATTGAGAGTTCTTTGTGCGATTCTGTGTCACAAAGCCAACTCCAAGCTTTAAAATCTAACAGTTTACATAAGTCATGTTGTAGTGGGTTTCTGTGGCTGGGTTTTAGTAGCAGGGGGGCTACAGGCGTGTCTTCTGTTAGAAGCTGCTAGAAGCTTCCCCTGTCTGGTGGAGTCAATGCCAGCCAGCTCCAGGACGGGCTTCTTGCCGCTGGCCAAGGCTGAGCCAATTAGGAGTGATAGTAATGCCTCCGTGATAACATATTTGAGAACAGAAGGTTGTTGTGCAGATGGGAATTCCAGCCAGGGAAGAGGGGAGTGGGAATATGAGAACAACAGGGTAGGCACCAAGGTCAGTGCAGAAGGAGGGGCAGGAGGTGCTCCAGGCACCAGAGCTGAGGGCCCTGCAGCCCGTGATGAAGACCATGGTGGGACAGCTGTGCCCCTGCAGCCCAGGGAGGAACATCGGGATGCAGAGATCCACATGTAGCCCCTCTGATCCTGTTAGTAATAAATTTAAGCAATATCCTCACTTAGACTCGGTTTTGCCTGTGAAGGTCATCAGTAAGTGACCTCTCCCAACTCTTATCTCAGCTCATGAATCCTTCACTGTTTTTTTTCTCTCCTTTGTCCTGTTGCAGAGGCGAGTGTGGGTGTGACTGTATCAAGTACCTGGCGTCCAGCCAGGGTCAACCCACTACATATGTGCACACAGGTTTTTTGGGGGGATTTTTGCTTTACCGGTATAGTCCAGACTGGATGAACTTGTCCTGCTTCCTTAGTTCTTAAGTGTCTATTGATAGATGTAAGTAGTATCTTTTATCACCCATGAACAAGAGAGTGGAAAGACAAGGGAAATATAGAAACATAAATGAAATAGGATCTTTATGGAAGCATCAACTCAAACCATTTAGAAAGATTTGTGTTATTGCATTTAATTTCTTCCAGATGTTCTTGCAAAGGGGGAATTTGGATTAACCTGGGAAGGTCAATGGAAAAACATGGTTTCCTGATTTTAAAAATTAGGAAGAAGGAACCATTACTGTGCTAGTCTGACAGCTTTACAATTACCAGGGTAGTCATTTATTTTGCTTAGAGTGTAGGGAGAAAAATTTTTGGAAGAGGCACCACCATGGCAGCTATTAAAATTCTAGGAACTTTCCTGCTATTCAGAATCCCTGAAAAGCCTGTGGGGAAGAGGACTTCTGTGTTAGCATTGGATTAAGATTGTTTGCATTTAGTCTGGGTTTGCTGTGACTAAATGTTGACACTGACTGAAAGAAAGAAAGAACAAAGAAAATGCTATCACCAGAAATTGCTTAAATTAGCATCCTGTTTGGCAACATCAGCAAATCTGAAGTGTCTTATCACTCTTAATCGACTGTTTTGCAAGAGGTTTATCTTTTGTGGAAAAGTAGGTCATATTTGAAGACTGAGATGTAATTGCTCTGGATTTAATATGATGAATGTGGTGGGAAACTTGAATAGCTCATAGATGAAGTCACATGTACTAAGATGATGACAAATATGATTTTGTAGCCTGGGAAACTAGAGACAAGTTATCTGTGTCAATTGCTTATTTGAGTAATGAAGATTGAATATATGTTTTTTCCCACCTTGTGTTGATTATGATGTCTGTAGTTACTTTTTGCTGATGATTCTCCTGTTCCTGTCAAGATCAAGAGCTACTGACAAGACAGTGGGGCAGGTACCTGTCCATGTAGCTTCTTTTTTGCTCTTTCTTCACTGAGACAAATTGAATTGTGAGAACACATAGGCCAAGCAGAGCTAGTAAACAACAAACTTTCATTGAATGTCTTCTCTAGGACCTTTCTATCTCTTCCAAACCCTCCACCCAGCCATCCCTTGAAAGAAAATTAAAATAAAGACCATACCATAATACAGTGTTTAGCTTCCAGAAAAAAATAGGTTATTGTCAAGTCCTCAGTGATGTCTTGGTTTGCTGGATATAGGAGATGGTTGGGAAGGTTTAGATAATTTTTCATTAATATCTGCCCCAGTGCAGGGAAAGGGCCAGGCTAGAGATGTGAATGCTATTGGTGTGCTGATCAAGCATTCCCCCATGTTCCTTTCCTTCCAAAAAAAAGAAGGTTGAAGACCCAAAGCTCTTTCCATCTATAGTAGCCAAATTAGCTAAACTAGAATTTCCCAGATCTCAGTTTGCATGTTTGCTATTTTGCTGTCTTGACATATTTCACTAAAGAAGTTTACTTGCAGAAATACACAGTGATTAAAATAGATGTTTACTTCCTTCTCCTCCATTCGTTGGTCCATATCTTTCACAACGGGAATAAGAAATATTGCTCATTATTAAAAAAAAAATCAAAAGGCAAAACCTTTTCCCATGGTAGTTTAAGGAAATTTTTATTTTCTCATTTATTTGTTTGTGCTTTTACTTCACAGATTTCTGTATTGAACATAAGTACACCCTAAGCTTTACTTATTTACTTTCTACTGCCTGTGGCTCTTCTTTCACAGATGATATCACGTTTTCTTGGCAATGTGCTGCTTTTTGCAGCTGTTTCCAGTTGGGAATGGGAGTGGGACTGTCTTTCTGAGTTTCATTTAGAATAATAAATAGTGATGAATTTTCTAGCTATTTGGTGAAAAGCGCACTATATATGTGTGACAAATCACAGGCCTGTAAGTGTTTTCAGAAATTACTGTGGAAATAATTAAGAAGCAATTGAAGTCTAACTGAAGACCATTCATGAATGAGAAAAAAAAAAAGAGCTAAATAAGACAAAAATGTATATTGTTCAATAGAAGCAATGGAAACTTCTCCAATCTACTTGGACCTCAGGGCTATTAGACTGGAGAAGCCCAGAGGAAGAGAAGGCAGAGAGTGTCAGTAGGATTTGGCAGGGTTTCTGGAAAGCAAGATGAAGAGCTATCAGCCATCATCATATTTATCTGTATAAGCCTGAACTGCAGTTGCCACACTGTTGCTGGAGTCTGATTTGCATTCCAGCATAGTCTGCTCCAAATGTCTTGTTACAACATGTTTAATTTTTTTTGTTTCAATTTGCTTCTGTGTATGAAGGTGAACTTAAACAATCTTTTCCTAAATATTACTACTGAATCATGGATAGCTAGGGTTGCAAGGGACCTCTAGAGATCACATGGTCCAACCCCTCTGCCAAGGCAGGGTCACCTAGAGCCAGTTACACAGGAGCACATCCAGGTGGTTTTTGAATGTCTCCAGAGAGGGAGACTCCACTAGCTCCCTGGGCAACCTATTCCAGTGCTCTGCCACCTTCAACGTAAAAAAATTCTTCCTGATGTTGAGGTGGAACTTTTTGTGCTTTAGTTTATGTACATTACTCCTTGTCCTGTCTCTGATCACCACTGAAAAGAGTCTGGCACCATCCTGTCTTTGAGATATTTGTATGTATTGATGAGATCCCCTCTCAATCTTCTCTAAACTAAACAGGCCCTGCTGCCATGGCCTCCCCTCATAAGAGAGGTGTTCCAGACTGCTAAGAATCTTTGTAGTCTTCTGTTGGACTGTCTTAAATAGCTCCTTGTCTTTCTTGAACTGTGGAGACCAGAACTGAACACAATACTGCAGACTTGGCCTCACAAGGGTTGAGTAGAAGGGGAGCATCACCTCCATCAACCTATTGGCCACACTTCCTTATGTACCCAGGATTCCACTGGTCTTCCTGCCCCCAAGGGCACACTGCCAGCTCACGGTCAGTTTGCCATCCACCAATACTCCCAGGTCCTTCTCTGTAGAGCTGCTCCCCAGCTGGTCAGCCCCCAACCTGAACTGGTACTTCACTTATGCCCCCCCTAGGTACAAGACCCTACACTTGCCTGAGTTGAACTTCGTTAGGTTTCTCTCTGCCCAACTCTCCAGCCTATGAAGGTCCCGCCAAATGGCAGCACAGCCTTTAGGCGTATCAGCAACTCACCTCCCCATCCTGTCTCCCACTAAGTTTTGTATCATTAGCAAACTTGCTTGGAGTGCATTCTATCCCTTCATCCAGGTCACTGATAAACAAGTTGAATAAGACTGGACCCAGTATTGTTCCCTGGGGAACACAACTGACTACAGGCCTCCAACCAGGTTCTACTCCACTGGTCATGATGCACTGAGCTCTGTCATTCAGCCAGTTCTTGGTCCATCTCATTGTCCATTCATTTAACCCACATGTCCTGAGCCTACCTATGGGAGACAGTGCCAAAAACCTTGTTGAAGTCAAGGTAAATGACACTTACTGCTCTTCCCTCATTGACCCATCCTGCCATGCTGTTATAGAAGGCTATCAGATTGGCCAAGCATAATTTCCTCTTGGTGAATCCATGCCGACTACTCCCAATGACCTTCTTTTCTGCTAAATGCTTGGTGATTACCTCCAGAATTATCTATTCCATCAGTTTCTAGGCATGGAGGTTGAGGCTGACTGGTCAGTAATTTCAAGGGTCCTGTTTCTATTAGCAGGCCCAGGATCAATTAAATCATTACAATGGGTTAAAATGAGAGTCTTTCTACTATATATCCAGCTATGGTGGGAATAGATACTAGGGATCATCTAACTCCCACCTGTGCAATGAAACAAATGCTCATTAGCACACCAGAGAATGTTTTATTCCCTCTGAGACATAACTGCTGTGTAATCCATAGCCTGACTCAGAAGGAAGAGAAAGACATCGTAGAAGTAACGCAAAACAATTGTGGATACTTTTTCCCCCTCCTGAATCAGTCTCTATGCCAGAGCCCAGTGACTCTTCCAGTCCTTCACATCTGCTCCTCCAAGGACCTGCATTACACTCAGTAAAGAGTTTTCTTTGACCGAAATGTAATTAAAATTCTCGAATACCATTGTCAGCTCTTCGCAGCCTTGTAAACTTGATCTTTGTGTGGGACCCTCTGCTACCAAATCATACTGATGAAAGTATTCCCCCATGGAATTTGATTATGTGCTGTGTGTGGCAACAACCAGTGTACAATGACTTCAGCAGATGTCATGGTGGCAAACTGGTAAGGGAAGAGATAAAAAGGGACAAGGAAACTGGAGACAACTGGGGAAAAAGAAAGTGAAAAAATAAAACCAAATCAAAACACAAAGCCTTCTGTGTTGTGCAGAAACCACATCAGATGCATGCGAAATGGAGTGAGTTGAGGGTGGTAGGAAGCCTTGGGCTCAACACTACTCTTCAACTCTGAAGTTTTCCATCAGGTGCCTTCCTGTTGTTTGCAATGGCAAATGGTTCGTGATAAACGCTCAAGTGTACTATTTGGTTTTTCTCAGAGATACTATGCACTTTTGTGTGGTTTGAAGCTCCACAGTTGGTCATCAAGGGGAAAATAATGACACTTTCTGTTATCTGTTTGTGTTGCCAGCATAGGAGGACACCACAATAACATAACACAGCAGCTTTGTCTTTAGTTGGTGTTTTCCTCTGTTAATTTACTTTCTATTATTTTCCTAGTAATATCTTGGGTAGCAATAAGAGGACGATAGCATTCGTTTTTCTCACCACAAGTGTTCACTGAACCACTTTTAATTAAGAGAATGTATATTGACATGCATAACATAATCAGGTCGGGGACTAGAGCTGAAATTGATTGAGTGCAGCTCTTCTACACTTATTTCAATTTATGAATGTTCAGATACAGATGGGTAGTGAAAAGGTTTAATTTCAGTTTGTGTTGTTAGCACAATCCTTATAATGGAAGTATTAACTGAACATGTTCTGCGTCAGTGTAGAGCAATCAAGCATGTCCAGTTTTCATAAGTGGGGATTGGAGGTCAATTCTAAGCAGGTTCCAAGCATTCTAATTATAGAAACATATCTACATTTGATCACCTACAGTATTAAAGATTACGTTTCTGGAAATCCAGTAGTAAAAAAAAAAGAGGGGAAAAAAGTGTTTTGGAATAGCAACTCCTGTGTAAAAGTAGATTATATTTTTAATTTTATGAGTAATGGGGATGCAGATGTGACATTATTTCCTGCTACAGTTCTCTGCAATCCTTTGTTTTGGTTAGGTCATCATACACAGCCTTGTAAACTTGGGGTTTCTATTGTAATATTCATTTATCATGAAAACCTAAATACATCAAATTGTTTTAACCTGAAAGCCCCATGGTAATAATGAATTACACTGCTTTTTCAATGTGTGTGACATGCAGCATTCTACTCCCGCTGAGTAATATTCTCTATATCTTAAGCCACAGCAATATAGAGGGTTTGAAAATCTGTGATTTGTTAAAGTGTTTTGTCCTTCTAATGATCTTTATTACTTTTCATCTTATGAACAAATGGATTTTTTTCTGAATCATGGGTATATGACACATTTTCTGTCACCTTTCCTTTCCTTGTATTCACAATGATTTGCAAGTGTTTAATGCTCAAATAGAAACATGCAAGTAACTTTACATTTTGTCCACAACAGCAGTGTAATTTATTTATTTATTCACTTCCTTACAGGATGAAAAGACCATTAAGATACACATCTCGTTTCCAATTCAGATACCTCATAAGTTCTGCTTGGTTGAGAAACTAACGGAAAGGTCTATGGATTTCAATATGGGAATTTCTGTCACATAAAGCATTCTTCTTTCCCTTGGGATTTTATTGACCTAGAAAGAAAAATACAACCCCCCATTTCTGTAAATCTACCTTAGGAACTAAGGGCCATAACTTAAATGATGTGTGGAATGGTGCAGAACTGTACAATACATAGAACAATAATTGATTTCTTAGTTCAATTGCCTAATAAAAATAAAAATTCCACCAAACACAATTGGTTGTGATTTAATCAAAAAGAAAACCTCTCTTTTTTTCTTTTTTTCATAAGGACAAAATGTTGAGAAATTTCCTTTAGTGTCAAAGTCCCTGATTTCCCCTAAATTATTACATTTTGGTTTTCCTCTAAGGTAGACAGCAAAAAATTTGAAACAATTACTCGTCATTGCCCTTTTACACTAAGAAATTGCTCAGAATTGGTGCAAGTCTCCTTTGAGCCTGTGTTTGCTGAGAGGGGCCATGGACATTCAAGGGAGATGGCCTCTCTCTCGTTCTGCCTTGCTGAGGGTCATTTTCTTTGTTCACTTAAAAAGAGAAACACTCTAAACTCACTGATTTTTTCCAAGCAAGGAGCATACTAATCAAGCTAAGTGAGAGGGTCATTCTTCCTCTTACTGACACATGCATATCATATAAAACAATAACATATGCCATAGCTTATCAGACAAGATATACTCTTGGAAGGGGGAACATGACTGCTCAAACAGCTTCATTCAGCTGTGAAAGTTGAATCCCAGGTTTCTGCTAACTATGGGATTGCTGTAGCCAGTAAGTGTTTGTCTGTGACCATTGAATCACCCAGTTTTTACTCAGCTCTTGAAAAATCAACAGAAAATATTTTGCTCAATTTCTAATTTTTATGCTCTTAAATATGAAAAGAACCATGCAGGGGTTCTTTTTCTTTTTAGAAGTTCCTGACTCTCTCATTCTGATTGATTCAGAAGACATTCAGGAATTAAGATTTTTTAATGTTCTCATAAATGCTTTTAGCATCTGCATGAATATATGTACATGTACCCTTTAAATGTCATCCCAAAGTATTTGCCTGAAAAGGAATTTCTGTGAGTGAAATGGAACTAAGATGTGAAATAATGTTTTCTCTGTGCTCGTATGCATTAAAACAGAGACATGTGAGGTTTAAACAGGCTCCAAATCAAATTCATATCTGTCATAATCAAATTCATATCTGTCATATTTTTCAGTATTGATCATAAATGTCAATATCTCTTGATGATGTGCCTCACTCCCACCTGTGCTCTGTTGTTGCCTTATGTGGATACATGATACAACAGATAGAATAATTCCCAGTCCTCCTTTCACATGGCCAGCATGAGATCAGCCCAATCTCCCCATGGTTGTAGAAATGGGAATTAGAATATCTCGATCAAGTGGTGGAAAAAACTGTGAAGAGTCACCCAGATCGTTCCACTTCCAGCTACTACTCAGTGTAGTTGCCTGGCTAAGGTGGAAGAATCTTGTTCAGCCCTAGGAATATGATGCATCTCCTCTGCACAATGAGAAGTCCTTACCCTTGAAATGCAGAGTGTCTTGAACACAGTTTAAATGTAACTGACAATTACTAAAACTCAGTGTATATGTCCTTTTCCAGGAAAGAGGCTAGGCAAAGTGTTAGGGGGCATGCTTGATTCCTCCTGTACACAAAATTTCTTGGGCTGACATTAATTTTTGGTGTTATATTATTTGAAAGAGAAACAAAAGTTTACCCTATAATTCAAAAAGAAATAAATTGGAACATAAGCGGCACATGATACTATGCTTCTGTTGTCTACTTGTTTGTGATTGACTGCAGCAGAGGATGAGATGTTGCTTTTGGGAAAGGTGGTCCTCAGTGCATCCAGTTAATACTTCTCTTCGATGCTCATTGATTAGTGATTGCTTACCTTTTAGACCTTTGTATTTGAAGATGCTTTTAAACACCAAATCAGATTGGTTGCTTAGACTTCCTGGAAAAGGTGCCTCTTTATGGTTCTTACAAGATGTACTAAAGTACTGCATACAACTCAGCTAGGGATACCTAACTCCATTCAAAGGAGGTCAGGTCAACCTCTGGATATTTTGCTGAATACATAGGCTTCAGGAAAATATTATTGTCCTTGTTATTTGTATTTTAACATACTGTGGTTATCTCTATGGTAGTGTTAAACTCAGCAGACTGATTATATGTTTTAAATTAAACTGCTTAATTTATTTTCCAAAGTGTTTCTACACTAAAATAAAAGCCTTACTCTGAATCATTCTCTGAAGAACAGTAGAAAGCAATGTACCACCATGAAATTCTCTAAGGCAGCTGACCTCTGCAGGCTCAGCACAATTGCATTAGCTGGGCAACCAGCTCATTCATACCTTGTGTTTCTACTCTCAGAGCTTCTCAGTAGGTGGGCTCTGAGGAAGGCTTTCAGTTCTCATTTAGCTTTAAATATCTTTAAATGTATCTAAAGCTGCTACACTGGAAAGGACAAACGTGTCCAGGACTTCTGAAACTTCTTCCTCCGTTCACTTTGAGGTGGACAGCATGGTGGGGCTTGCCTTGTGGAACTTCTTTTGAGGGGATTCAGGTGTGTATCCACATCTTGACACACAAACAGGGAGAAGACTGGTGGGAAGAAGTGCCCTGGGCATGTGCTGACTTATCCTAATATGCTAAAATCTATTGTAAAGCTTCTGGAATATTCAGAGGGCATACTTCTATGGAACAATAGATCCTTGATTACTCTATGGACTCATTTATATCCACGTTCACAATGAATACTAGAAAAATTAATGCAGTCGATATTAAAAGATAAACAGACAATTGTGTAACTCAGAAGTAAAAGAATACATTTAGTAAATTGCAGTGACAGGGTCATTAGGCAGCTATTTGATCCCTGTTTATTCAAAACTCATTCTGTGAGCTGGTAAGACCAACTAATTGTCCAAGAAAGTATTTAAAACCTGTTTCTCAGATGGGATATTTATACTGAATTTTATAATGTAAATACTGTTTATCTTTACAAAATGTATCTATCTCCTTTCTAACTATTTATAGGAAAAACTCGCTGCTGGATTAAGAGTCTAAAAACAGACATCTCCATTGCTTTTACTAGTGTCTAAAGCTGCCTTTCAACTTTTTGTGATAAGAGTGGTTTTCAGTGTTTTGCTGGACTGAATATCTCAAAGCTGGATTAAATAATTTTCTAATTAAAATGTTTGAATTAGTGGAGAAAGCAGATGGGACAGTGCAGTTTATCTTAGCAGCAGTAGTCCAAACAGCAAGCACTAGCAAAGACAAAGAATATGTGTCACAGACAACCAGTCTGCTGCTCCTGGGAGGAGTTACAATTCCACAGGCAGACAGACCAACACTGAACTGATGCCAGAAAAAACAGTTCACTTTGGCTGGAAAACCATAAATGTTTCAATTTTATAAAGATCACAATTTTTTTTTCAATTTTCCTTTGTAAAAACTAAAGGAAAATGCTTTGTTCTCTTTGGCTCATCCTAAATCCCAGGGATTGGAATTTTCAAAGGGCTATGATTTCCGTTTGTGTGTCTTTGGGGTGGAAAGTCATGACAGAAAAATCCTGACCAGTCTACTTACAGGCTTTTATCTTTTTTTAAGGAATATGTTAAATAAATGTAGTATTTCTTGTTAAAGAAGTCATCTATGATGGGAACAGTGGTAAATCATGCAGAAGCAGCAAGGATGAAGGCTGCTCTTCCAAAATAAGATAGGAAAAGAGAGACATATCACCAGTTTATTCAGAAACAGACTTGTTAAAAAGTAAAGTTCAGCAAGGCCCTGAGACTTTCAGGAAAAAAAAAAAAAAAAAAAGAAGAAGCAGAAAAGAGAAACAAAATGTTGTAATCCGGAAGAAATGATGAAGTTCTGCCAGATGGCTTGAGTGGATTTTTGTTTTGCTCATTAAACAGTAACGTAAGCAGAAATAGCAAAAGAACACCAGGGTCTCACAAAGTAGATTTTTTTTAGCCATATACAGACATGAAAACCTTTTGCTGCTCTGGGTTCTGGTGATTTCTAAAACACGAGGATGTACATCAGGAGCTGGAGGAAAAATTTCTTTATGAAGGAAGTTCTTAAATTAAATCCCCAAGCCCTGAAGCATGGTTTCTGTAGGGATATGTATGAACCAATACTGAAAAATCCAGCTTTCAGAATATAAATTCCCAGGATTTCAGAGTAGGCAGACAAGAGATTTTTCTAGGTTTGGACTGTATTTGCTGGTTTGGAGTAAGCATAGCTGGCACCAGAGCCCTACAAAGCCAGAGGGGAGGGCTACTTAACTAGAACAGAAATTTAGACATATTTTTCCTCAAAATGGATTATCATCTTAAAGTGTTAGTAGAACTGAAAACTCCATGTTTGCTGCTTTATATTGATCTCTTTCACAAGGGTTTGCTAGAAACACTTCAAAGACTTTTGGAATCATATGCACACATATAATTTCTCTCTGTAAATCATAGCCTGTTGGGTTTTGATGTAAATATTGAAAAGCTCAAGCACTACTGTTTTCCTTTTTGTTCTTGCAGTCCAAATCGTTGTACAACACTATATAGGAGGGGTAGAGGTGGGGTAATCTTTGTGCGTATACCCCCACTCCAAATATACTTACACCAAAAGTTTATCATGTGCCTGCACCTCAAACTAAAACTCAGCATTACTTTTGTTAGAGTTGGTTAAGAAATCCATGTTAACAGGAAAGAATTGAGAGATGCAACTGCACAGGCAAACATGAACAGTCACTCTGTAGAGGGAGAGACAATGCAGACAGAATATTTTTTCACTCTTCACGTGCTTACTGAATATGATGGAATATTTAATGTCTGTGAGAGCTGGAAAGGATCTTGTCTTTTGAATAGCGAATCATAAAAAGCTGGCAGTTTACTGAATAGAACAGAAAATGCTTGTTTGAGGAAGATGAACTGTGACAGTTTTATCAAATTTTTAATTTGTATTTTAAGGAGGTCTTAGTCCTTCTAATCTCAGGCTTAAAAAACCCTGTTCATATGGCTTAGCATATCTAAGATAATGTATCTGAACTTGTCTAAAATTATTTGGATTGGAAACTGAGATGGAAATTTCATGAGAATGTAATGAGAGATGTTTTCAGTAGCTCATTAGACTAGGAAAGTGATTCTCCCCCTGTACTTGTCGCTGGTTAGGTCATAACTCTAGTACCATGTCCAGTTCTGGGCCCCTCAATCTGGGAAGGACACTGAGGTGCTGGAGTGTGTCCAGAAAAGGGCAAAAAAGCTGAGGAAGGCTCTGGAGAACAAGTTCTATGAGGAACAGCTGAGGAAGCTGGGGTTGTTTAGCGTGGAGAAGAGGAGACCCAGGTGGGACCTTATCTCTCTCTACAATTACCTGAAAGGAAGCTGCAACCAAGTGAGAATCAGCTTCTTCTTCCAGGGAACTAGGGACAGGATGAGAAGACATATCCTAAGCTGTATCAGGGAAGGTTTAAGTTGGGCATTAGGAAGAAGTTCTTCACAGAAGATTAGACATTGGAATGAACTTCCTAGGGAGGTGGTGGAGCAACTCTTCCTGGAGGTGTTTAAGGAAAGATTGGACGTGGCATTTAGTGCCATGGTCTAGTTGACATGGTAATGTTGGGTCATAGGTTGCACTCGATGATCTTAGAGGTTTTTTCCAACCTAACTGATTCTGTGATTACTTACCTATCTTGAAAATAATATAGAGAAAAGCCTTCTTTCTCTATGGCCTGGGAGAAATTGAGATCTTCAAGGATAGGAAAATTTGACGAAAATACTTCAGAATCATAAACTTTGTAAGATGTTTAACTAAAAATTCATATCTATTTTATTGAAGACAATTGATTTTCCTCTTGTTATTGATGTAATAATATAATTCCAGAGCTTACCTGCCCTTCTGTCATTTACTTAATCTGTCCATCTGAGAAATAAGGGCTTTATTCTTAGTAGCCAAGTTATTGCATAAAACCAAGATAAAAAACATAAATTAAACCTTTAGTGACAGATTACAGTGCTATGATGAGTGCGTACTAATTAGAATAAAAATTTCTTCTCACTCTGGGATCTTCTGTTTCAGGAAGCAGAACTGCAAAGTACATAATTTGTGACATTTCGTGTTTTAGTGATACCTGTTGCAATACATCGAAGCTAATGAAAAGTTGAACAAACTATAGACCTTTGATTAGATTTGACACATCAAGGACAGTAAACACGTACTCTTGGTACAGAATTGTTCAAAACTGGTGAGACATTCCCATCAGATAAAAGAGGCTTTGTGCACCGCATTTCTGTA
Organism: Pseudotriccus pelzelni; assembly: GCA_035584735.1. Classification (NCBI taxonomy): domain Eukaryota; kingdom Metazoa; phylum Chordata; class Aves; order Passeriformes; family Tyrannidae; genus Pseudotriccus; species Pseudotriccus pelzelni. Next base: position 31,499,337 of record JAWMRA010000113.1, read on the forward strand.
AGGACTGTATTTGCCTTAAAATGTACATAGAAATGGTAAAATCTAATAAAAGTTCAGACATGCCTATTAGAAATATTATTCTATGGTTTGCTCTCCTACTCTCACCAGGAATCTCTGCTAGGATAAAATGCTACTGCGTCACTGGGATTGCTTTGTATTAACACAGTGGTGGACTATACTACCATGATAAAGATGAAAGTACCAGACAAAATACATGACACTTATTAACAAGGTAACAAACTTTGAAGATTCTTGAAAAATTAATATTTTCACCACTTTGCTATCTTCCAGGAGGAAATAAAGGGGTAAAAAAAGTCAGTCCCTATGTCTTAAAACCAAGATTAGAAATTTTTTCGGAGTTTGAATTTCTTATTACATCTTCAGGCCATACTTTTGATTTCTGTGCCTTGCAACCATTTGCTATCAGCAACAGACTTTTATGAAAACTGTCTTCCTGTAATTTTTGTGATGAAGCTCAAGGAGGTCACAAAACAAATGAGTTGTGCAAGTCATGTCTCATCCTGACTGTTTCTGGTTACTAATTTTTTTTTTTTTTGCAGAAGATCAAGCTGCCAGTCAAATTTGAAAGATTTTTCTGAAGTTTGAAATTCTCAAAATTCATCAGCTTTCCAAAGCCTTGTGCTATTTAACAACCTCATTAATTGCGTCAAAAGCACCAAAATGGCCAGTCAGTCAACATGCAGGAGGACAAACAAGGTCAGAAGCTCAAGGCATCAGGAAAGTTAATACCAGTCAGTGTGGTCTGCTGTTCCACACCAAGTCAGTGCTGCCTGTGGCCTTATTTGTTATCACTTACAAAAATCCTAACTGCATTGATTTTGGTAAGGTATTTAGATTCAATAGGGATCCTCGTAAGTGATATCCAAATCTGCCTAATGTGAGTAATATGTGATTAAATCTGTTAATTTAATCTTAATTGTGCAGATGAAAAGGATGGCATTAAGACAAAGCAGAGTTTCTCACAAGAAGTTATTAAGAAAATTAAGGATTAGAGAGTGAGAAACTGATTATAACAATTTAGCATGGAGGCAGAAAATACATATCAAGAGTAAATGATTACTCTTTTAAAACTGTACAAGATCAGAAGAGTGATCTCTAATCTCTCTTAGGACTGGTCCCAACTCCCGGGGTGTGCATCTGACATAGTACTCAAGAATTAGATCTTTTCCATCCACATTTTATTGTAAAACTCTGATGCCTTAGTATTGACTTGGTCAGGCAGCTGGTCCAAGGTAAAAGGTAGTTTGTCTTTCTGCGTAAATGGCCCTAAGCCAGCAAAATAAATGGATACGTGTGTAACAGCAAACTTGAAAACTTCAAATTAGGATTGTTTCCATGCCAGACAGCCAAGAATAAAAACTCAGTGTCTTCTTGGATTTGTACCAAAAAAAAATAGTGTTTTGCAGAATCTTGCTCAAAATATTGGGTGTAATGCAGCTATCACACAGCTTGCTACTTTACTGATACCCACCTTTTTAACAAAGGTCAACAGGCACTGAAAGGAACATTATACTTACGTTTAAACAACTGATTACAGTAAGTATAACACAAAATAGTATCTCAGATGTCCTTCCTTTCCCTGTTTCCAATGCTGTGCTCAGACTAATTATTGTTACAAAACAGTCAGAAATCCAGCTATATGATGTAATGACACTTTATGTTGGTTGGCATCACAATCTTCAGGTTTCATTAAAGTAGCATGACATATTTTCTGTCATGTAGTAATATGCAGTGTGCATTTACACACAAACTTCCCACTGCTGTGCAAGAACAAAATTAAATCTTTATACATCATGTAATTGCTCACTGGCAATCAGCAAAAGTAATTGCTAGATGTAAGATAAAATTGACTCTTTCTAAAGTGTTTAGTCTTATGGTTTAGGTTTTTCAATATAAATGTTTCTGCACGTGAAAATTTAAAGAGCAGATAAATATCTAAAGACAAGTTTCCATTGAGAGGGTGGACATTACAGCAGTGGGAAGCTATAGTTACTTGAATAACTTTAATAGAATTACATTGCACCTCTGCTCCTCTAATGAGCAGAAGCCAGTCCTTGGTGTCCATGCAAATAAATAAACATTGTTTGTAATACAAATAACATTGAAGATGCAACAATAGTGAACATAAAGTGAAAATGGTTGTTTCTGATGCAGGGAAAGGTGGAGGGTTTGGGGTTGTATTTGGTTTCTTTTCTGTGATATCATATGAAAAGAAGTCTGGAGAACAGAAGCAGCGTACTCATGTCCCCAAATCCTAACCTCTTGCAAGAGGAGTAATTAAGTGTCATAACTATTACAGGTCTACAAACAGTATAAAAGATAAGAGCTTTGTAGAGGAGTGGAGTTAGAATAGTAGTTTCCATATCTTACTGTCATGAAATTACTCTTTCAAGGGGTAAAGGTAATTAAACCTCCAGAATGTATTTTTTCCTCTAGAAGTCTTGTATATAACATGTATGTGGGATAATGAATCTTTTTAATCTGTTTCTGTAATTATAGTACACTTAAATATAAAATATGTTGCCTCAGTATGGATTTCTCTTTAATAGGCTCAACATTTGGCCTCTTAGTGCAAAGTTCTAAAAATGTGCTATGCTGTCATTTTTCAATAATGCTTTAGTATAAAAACAAAACTGTGAGGATGTATCATTGCATGATTTCAAAGGAAAAGAACCAGTGGAGATCTTTTGAGAGTTTAAGTCTTTTTTGTCTTTTTGTGAAAACCTGTACATGGTTTTACCCCCATAACTGACACTTTTATACATGATTCCATCTAAACTGGTGTTACATGTATTGTATTTGAAGTAGATCACAGGACTTTTGGTGCCAGAGACCTTGTCTTCTACTGTATTTCATAAAGCATCTTTTGCACTTACAGTATTCCCTAAATAATAAATAAAAAAGGTAAAAAGCTTTATAAACCCTTCAGACAAACATAGGGCATATGAGATTTCAGTCTTATGAATATGACAGGACTTCCTCCAGAGACATGAGACTGCAATAAATTATTATTGTGAATGAATAGGGATTTTGTGTATCAAAAGAGGTCTTCAAAAAAGCTTATGGACTGCTTTGTCTCTGGCTGTCATTACTGCAGAAGCTGAACACGGCAATACTAATGAACTTACAAAAGCTGTGTTAAGCAAGGCAGCAGACAATGTCTATCTTTTGAATGAGCTGAACGACAAAATACTGTTCTTACTCTGGTTTTCAAGAGTTACTGAGTTCATAAAGATGCTGAGATGCTCATCTCCTGTTATCTTGGGCTGAATTTTGGTGGGCTGCCCCAAGGTGTGAGGAGGGGCCATGACAGTGTGGGGACTGTTTAACTTGCCTTGAGCTCCATCTTAGCACCTTTCTTCCAAGGGAAGGAGGATGTTGTAGCTTACAGCAGGGAAGAGGAAGCACCTATTCGTTAACTGTGAATAGCAAAACCTCAGTGCCTTGACTAAGATCAAGAATTTTGTACTCCGTGTTACACAGCAAAACAGTGGCCACTTGGACCATGTGAACCTGGATTAGCAGAGTGAGAAGTGGAAAGAAAACCAGGGGCACAGAGGAGGGAAGAAACAGCCAAAGATCTCACAGCAAGTCACTGATAGATGTATATGCACATTTTACACTAACAAAAACCATTTTCCTTCTTTTCTGTACCTGTGAATAATTGACCAGCTGAACAAGAAGGTGTGTTTAAACAATTGTCAGCTTTCTCTGATCTTCAGCACACAACTGGTTCAATGAAATCCAGCTCTGTGTTCCAAATGTCATATCCTACATTGTGTAGATTTTCTGTATCAATAGTGTATGATAGGCAATTGCCTGTTTTTAAATTAACAAGATGTGAGAAAATAACTGTAGCAGTTGGTTATACAAGAACAATCAATACCTAAACCTATTTTTATTTCAATTTCTACTAGGAAGTAGACCAATATTGTATTTATTATTAAGCAGTGAAAAAAATTAGGTATATTTGAATTAACTAGGTCTGTCATAGAGAAATCATCACTACTTCTGCGTGCTTTGCTAGAGGGAAAAAATAGTAGAAGAGAGGTTGGTTTTTTTCCCTTCAAACAGATCTTATTCTCAGCCTGCATATGCCACTTGCCTAGAGATCTCCTGGGCCCTGACAGGTGATCAACACAAGACTCACAACAGCAGAAGACTTGGAGTCAGCAGTATCCTTCAAAAAAATTATTGGGGGAAAAATGAAAGTTAACAGGAGTGATATGTGCAAAGAGATTTCCATGTGGTTCTTACTTCTACACTCTCACATCTACTGCTGTTCTGCTGATGACAAAACTCACAAGTTATTAAAAATTTAATGTTATTCAGAACCATCTTTCCCTACACAATCCAAGCACTTTTCATTTCTCACACCTGTCCTCAGAAGCACGTTCATTCCTCAAGAATAGCAGGGGAATAAAATATATCTACAGTGTGTATTATGTTTAATATATGGTGGCTGATCTTTACTTGTGTACATAAATGTCACAACAGATCAATTGCTGAGTATTTTTTATCTCTCTGAGGTACTTAGAGATTTTTATTCCATTTCCAAAAAAAAAAAAAATGTATATACTGTATGAACACAGAGGATAAGGGATTCTACTATTTGAAAAGCAGACCACGAATTAAGGATGTGAAAATATGCCCACAGACACACACTGTGCCATGAGTACTACAGCAGCTGCAGATGCTCTGCCACCCTTTGCTCAGGGAAAAGGCTGGGAGTAGGGATGTTCATGTGGGTGTTTTGTGTCACACTTTACAGCTTGGCTGTGCTTTTGGGTGAGACGTCTTGCTGTGCAGGAGCCCTGAGATCATGAATGACTTGGGCAAGGTAAAAAGAAAAATGCTGTGATTGTGCTCATCCAAGGTAAGCAGCAGTTATAAAAGACAGAGGCAGAGGAGAAATGTGTTACTTGCCTTCCCCAATATCCACCCAGGAGGGTCTGTCCCTCAGTTCAGCTAACCCACTGCATCTTTTCTTCATGTACACCTCATTAGGAATCATGGGCTTTTGTGTATTTAACACCTTGGGTTGCATGCTGTGGGGCAAACCCCTTGGGGATGCTAGCTTATTCCGTCTGAAGTCCTTCAGGAGTTATGTACAGATCTAATCTTCCTCTCTACAATTTCTCTCTTGGCTGAACTAAACATCATTTCATTTCCTGAGAGATGCCAGTTCTCTCACTTAGACCGAGTGCCAGTACTTGCTCAGTTAATTAACAGCTCTTTGCTTTGAAAAGATAAAGGTCTCCCTTACACAAACACACACACAGAGTTTTGTGAGACGGAGACGCTCTCAGTGGCCACTTAGGCTGATCTATATGAGGCTGTCATTGCTCCTCGCACTTCCTGGATCTGTGGCCCTGCTGACTTCCTTGTGAATGTGAAGTTGCTGTTCAGGGAATGGATCAGCTTGAAAAATGATCTCGCCTCTGATTTGCAGGGCTGCTTTTGGCTGGATTGGCCTCCTTGTGCTACTACAGTAGAAAGGATAGCGGGATGCTGCAAAGTGGCAGAGGTGGGAGTGACAGCTTATGTGGCTGTGGAGTCATTTGAATTATTAGTTTTCGCTGGGATGTGTATTCTCCACTGATTCTTAGATTTTATGTCAGTGTGGACAAGAACAAATATTTTGCATATGAGCTGCTAGATGGGGTAGATGCATATATCTTATTATTAGCTCTTAACTTCTGCCACATACAATGTAACCAGACTCTTTGGGGTAGCAGTAGGATTGGCTTATTGACCCCCTCCCAGTACTTTTCTCCGTAGTTCTAAGTGGGAGTTACAAAATTTGGAGTTGACCATTTTCTATGGCACAGTAGGCAATAGGATTTCAGAGATAATTGTGACAGTTTCCCATTATATTTGGTTAACCCAGTGCTTATTAGCAGTTTGTATCTAAGTGGGTTTTTTTCTGAGGAAAATATAATCTCTACAAACTGCAGAGAATAGAATCACGCTTCCAGATATTATCTTTTTTCCTATCAGGAAAATTAAAATTATATAGTTTTGATCATTTTGCATGATAAATTGAAAATACTTTAGTTTCTTGAATAAAAAAAAATATTTACTAAAGTTACAGAAAATCTTGCTAAGCTCTTAAAATACAGTGTGGGTACTTTATCACGTATGTCCTTCTCCCACAGCTTAGCTGTGCCATATGTCAAAGGACACATGATAAAAAAATAAATGATGGACTAGTAAAGGAAGGTAATAATGGGAATAATTTACCCCAAGATAATCACAAGTAAGGAGGCAACTGAAATTTAATACTAAAAATATTTGAAAACAAATTTATCAGTTAGGTTCAACAAACCAAACTGCTTCTGTATAAGAATGCTAGCATGATTATTTCAGCTGTAAATCTCACAGTGGAGTATTTTGCTGTGATACCTCAGAAACTTGCTGAAACTTTGGAACTATGGAGCAGGTGAAGCTGAAATGGAACCTTTGAGGTCTCTGGTCAGAAATAAGGTCCAGGCTAAAACAGGTTGCTCAACGTAACATTCAGTTGGGTGTTGAACATATTTAAGGATGGAAACTCCACAATTTTGCTGGGCAACCTGTGCCAGTCCATCAGTATTTGACCACTCTCACAGTAAATTCTTTTTGTTGAATTTCCTGTCTGTAAATTTGTGTGATTTGCCTCTTGTCCTCTTGCTAGGCACCACTGTCTCCCTCTCCTTTACTTGCTCCTGTCCCTTCATTAGGTATTTGTACACAAATCAGGTATCAAAATACTATAATTTCCTATGGGAAGAATATCCCAGTTTTCTTGTAGATTTCTGTTAAATATTAGTCCAAAGATATGAAGATATAATAGACAGAGGACAAAATCAGAATTTTCTGGAGGTGAAGTACTTTGCATAAAACAGCTCCTATTCTGAAAATTTTATTTGATACAGTAATGCATACAGGAAATTCAATAACATTTCTGTTTCTTTTCTACTGAGACAGATAGGTTACTGCAAAAGCCATCCCTGTTTTTACTAGACCCATCTGAATAGCATTGTAAAGGACACTTGTGGCTGCCTTTTAATTTATGACCCAGACTGGGCTGTAAGTTTATGTGGACAAAAATGCCTCTTTCCTTAACTCTAAAAATTAAATATCACCAGCACAGAGCTGCAGAGATCACGTGCTAGTTCTTGCTTGAATTCAGATGCGAGAAGTGGAGCAGCCCCTTGTTTACTTGGCATTGAAGTGCAGTTGTGTATGGCCTAGAGGGAAAGATTATTTAAATGTTAATAATTTTTCCTGAAATTTTAAAACAGCTAATATCCAGAATGTAATTTCCTCTTTTCTGCTTCAGTGAATTGCATCTGAGTCCTTGTTTGAGAGGATCTGACTCCTACAAAGTAGGAGATGTGGTTCTACCTAGAACGGGGATGGATGTAATAGAGGGGGAGTATAAGCTCGAATTGGGTAAAGAAGGCTGTGATGGAAAAGGAGCTCATGACTGATACTCTGATTTTGATTCAGTGATTTTCCTCAGTGGTTAATGCAAGACTCTCCTGATCATTTCCTGGGAGAAATACTGGGGCACTTTTATATTGCGTTCTTTTCCCCAATATTAAGGCATTCTTTTCACTCTCTTCTGTTCTAGAAAAGCCAAATGAAAAAGAATGTTCTTGAAAAGCCAAAGATGAAAAAAATGTCCATGGAACAGTAGCAGATAGGAGTTTGTTCTGCAGCACTGGAGTTCAATTGCACTGAGGTCTCTCTCGATCCCTGTGTGAGTCCCCTGTTTTGGGCAGAGAAGCAAAAGATTCCCCATAACAAAGTTCTCCTATCTCCAGGCCCCATGTTCCCTGCAGATACCAACACTCTGACAGGAAAAGGCAGGGCAAATGGGCAGGCACAACATGAATCTATGCCTATGGCACATCTACCTTCTTCGTTTGATGTGTCCTCCACTCCGTGCGCAGCAGATCTGTAGTAATTGTCTTGCCATCGGGCTTTATTTTGACTCTTTGGAGTATGATGAACTTACCCCCTTTATGTATTGCATTTGCAGTTATGCATTACATTTTCACTTATGTTTTCTGTATGAATGATCCCTGCCTTATAAAGTGTTTTCATGGTGCCACCGACCACCCCAAGGAACGAACCTAAAGTCTGAACAGGACATTCATCCCATGTGACTCTCAGCAAGACTGTGATAATAAGTTTGAATTTCTGTTAACCTTATTATTGTTATTAGATGGGTTTATAGGAGGTTACAGTCTTCTGAGCTGTCACTTCAGTCCTTAACTGGAAGACTTCGGCTGTCTTTCACTTCACAAGAGCAGGAAGAAAGAAGAGAAGGGATGATGAAGAGATTCTCTCACAGAGGTGACCAGGGGACAGCTGAGGTGAAAGAGATTTTTCTTTCAAACAGTACAGTGCAGGTTACTATCATTTGCTCCTGTAAAATGCCTCTATTTTGTGAATGTATGCCAAGAAAATTGAATGATGGGCAGAAAAATTCAGTGGGTCAAGTGAAGTTGGAAGCTTTCCAAATGCTATGGTATTTGTAATTATCCATAGTGATGAAAGAAATGTGAACAATATTGATGGATGTCACGCTAATGCTACAAAGAGCTGTAGGCAATTAAGAATTGCATACATGTAAAATATCTTAAAGCCACTTTAAAATTAACTAGAAGTCTACAGCTGAATGATATCATGTTAGATTGGTCCCAGTCCTGAGAGACGCTTGCCCACTAACTTCCAGTCTGTAAAATTTCCTCAACCTACTAAAAGGCTCCTTTGTGCTTTGAAATTACCACATGGATAGATTATCACAACAAGTGATTTTCTTTTCATTTGTTATATACTCTACCACAGAAAAACAATTAAGCTGTGTTTCTAATAAAAAGCAGGAGTTGACTGCTGTGGATGGGTTTCTATTAGCAATTTTAATCATCATTTAAACCAGCGAACAGAAAACTTGGTTTTAAATAATCAATTTTAATCTAGGTTTGCATTTTTACTTATTAGTCACTTTCCTAAAGGAGTATTGAACTCTCCTGATTAGTAACCACGGGAGAGTGTTGATTTTCACCTAAATACAACTTGTATGTTAAATAAAGTATTTATTTTAGTGAGGTGAATGTGTTGTATGCATTTAGCCAGTGTATAGCCTGATATACCTTTAATCAGATTATGATTAGAAAGTAATTTAGAAAAATGGTGAAAGATACATTTACTATTTACCCTCTTATGATTATGCTCTTATTTGTGTTTCTTGTCAAGATGCAATTGGATTGAATTTGCAAATCAACTAAAAGCACAAACCTAACATTATAAAGTTGTTTATTTTAGTTAAATTAAACAACCTTAAATAGCTAGTTACTTAGGGAAAACATTCATTTATTGAAATGAGTTTTAAAACTAATTGATTCATTAAACAAAGGAAGTATTGTCTGTGGTTAACAAATTGTACTAATAGTTTCTGATAATCGTGTCTGTCATGATTTTAGAACTACCAGATCTCATCCTGTTACACCTCATTTATATTTATGGATTGGAAGAGGGATAATAAGCTATCCAGCTTTTCAGCAGCCAAAATTTTCTCCGCAATGAATAAATTAGTCATTGAATTTAAGTAACTAAACAAATAGAAATGCAGAAAATATTATCCCTGCAGTTACAAAACAGGCTATAGCTTTTTAACTCGATCAGAACATTCACAGATTCAGATCTAGGACTCCACAACTCCTGAATTACCTGGTTCAGGTAATTTTATCAGTTTATCCATTCACATGTACTACAGTGATATTAATATTTATTTAATATAAATAATTTCACAAATTATAATAAATGCAGGTATGGATGAGAGTTGCTAGTATTTAGGTTTTAATTTTATATATGTTTGCTAATAAATATATATGGAACTTAAATTAGGAATCTGATTTGAACATAGACTTCTACTCTGGAATCCCCTTTACTGAATTTTTCAAAAGGACAGAAAAAGTTACCCACCTACCAGTAGATGTGGATACAGGATAATACAAGAACAAAATCCATCTCGTACCTAGGCTGAAGCTGGACTAGGAGACCAATCTTAGTGAAATAATGTTAAAAATCATCTCATAAGGTGTGAGAAAATCGCCACCGGACTAATACAGAAAAAAATATTATTAAATGATGCTAAATTCACTTGAGAGAGTGTCAGTATGGCATGGAGGTGAAGAACTAACTGCTGATTCATCCTGACAGTCAGGTCAGGCAGGCCGACTCATTAACTCAGAAATACAAAACACCGAGCCTTTCTTTGAGGCAAGAGAAGAAGGGACAGCAGAGGTGCTACCGACAGAAGCAATAAGAACAGTCAGTTCTGAAGGAATTAAGGACTAAAGCTTATGTTTATGAATACATTTCTGCCTACAGCCTTTTCCTTTTCTGAAAATAGAAAGAAAGTCTACATCTGAACTCTGTGGCAGGACAGGTATGTAGATGGGTCCAAGAGGTGATCATGGCTGGAGAGCTCAGCTGCCCCAGGGCTCAAGAGCACTTTGTTCCACAGCAGCTTGGCATTTCTGCTGCCCTCTGCTACTGCTGGCAACCTCTGCTGAGGCTCAAGCATGCTTGTGAATCCTCCAAAAGTACAGGATAGCTGAGGGCTGCGCATTCACAGCCCGCTAGGAATATAACCAGTGACATTGTCTTCCTATGGTTGAGTCTTCAATTGCCCATGGTAAAGCATTGCTTCATGGATTACAGTCACTAATGCTGATGACTGTCCTCACAGCTTTTGCAGACTGTGTTTTGGCTCTTCCAGAGATGGTAGTTTTAAGGCATGTCAAATATATGCGTGAAATTGCAACAAAATCAAGGTGTTCTTTTTATATCTCTCCCCAAAAAATGGCCATATGTTTTCTTTAATCGAGTAGTTGGTAAGTTTTGAGGAAAAGTCCTGAAAAACAGTACACAGTATTTCCATTACGAACCAGACACATTAGTCTCCAAAACCAGCACTGTCTTTTTCAGCAGATCATTCCATAGTGTTGTGGTTTAAATCTGCTTGGTAATTAAGCCCCACACAGCTGCTTCCTCACTTACCCCTGGCAGAATGGGGGAGAGAATATGAAGAGTAAAAGTAAGAAAACTTGTGGTTTGAGATGAAGAGAGTTCCATAGGTAAAGCAAAAGTCACACACGCAAACAAAGCAAAACAAGGCATTCAGTCATTGCTTCCCAAGGCAGGCAGGTGTTCAACCATCACCAAGAAAGCAGGGAGTATTATCTGGGAATACAAATACCATCACTCTAAATGTTCTCTCGTCCTCCTTCTTCCTCCAGCTTTATATGCTGGGCATGAAGTCATATGGTATGGAATATCCCTTGGATCAGTTGTGGTCAGATGACTCAGCGGTGTCCTCTGCCAACTCCTTGTGCATCCCCAACCCACTCGCTGGTGGGGTAAAGCAGAAATGGCCTTGACTCTGTGTAAGCCTTGCTCAGCAGTAACAAAAGCATCCCTGTGTTATCAGCATGTTTCCGACAGAAATCCCAAACACAGCCCCACGCCTGCTCCTGTGAAGAAAAGCACCCCTACCCCAGACCAAACCAGTACACACAGGCAAAAGGCGGCTACAAATGAGGGCTTCTCCTTGAGGCTGGGAAAGCATAAGTCTGTCTGAAGAACAAAGATACCTGGTGCAGAGTCTGTGGTGCTTTTCTCTATGTTACTTTTGCAAGTAACCCATTCTTTAGACAAATTTCTAATTCTTTGTTGCTTCCTAGAAACAAAAACGGAATGGAATGTATTTTGAGGTGTGGGTTGAAAGGCAAGAGCATTTCAGACCACAGAAGGGTTTCCTACTGTAGACCAGTGTTCACATCTTAACAGGTAGCACAAGAATGACATGAGACTCCTGACTAGCTTGTTTTCAGAATGGAGCTCTGAGCTCAGTGCTACAGCTTTGGAACTGCATGGGAGGATTAACAAAGGCCAAGGTATTGATGGACTGCATCTGATGTACTGCAAAGGCAGTTACTTGTAGTACCTCCTCATGATAGTGATGCTACAAGATACTGAAGAGTCCACAAAAGCAACAGGAAGCCTGATTTCCAAGGAAGAGAATTTTCCTTTTAATTCACTGGGTCACAAAAATCTCATAACCACTCAGTGTACCGAGGTATTGCAATGTTAGAGGGCTAAGGCAGAGGGGCAAGAGTTGAATTGTAAAACCATTCTGGCATGTTATTCAATAAGTGATCTGGGGTAAAAAAACAGGAAAAAGAAAGAAAAAAAGAAAAAAAGGAAAAGAAAAAAATAAAAAAAGAAAAGAAAATTAAGCCTAAAGAAACTAAACCACAAGACAACTTAGGGGACTGGGCTGGAAGGAGGAGATTGGCTCTTCAGGTAAGTCTAGTCCAACAAAACTTAAGCTTTTCTTCTTGTAATGATTGATGTTTTACTGAGACTAGGTGAATTCATCTAGGGAACACACAAGCTAGTACACTTTTCTGGGAAAGAACTGTATTTTTATGTGATTTAAAAAAACAAGATGATTTTTATTCAAGTTGACACACAACTACATATTCCATACAGTATTATTTATTTTATTTTGTATGGAAAATTATTGCTTCACAATTCTGAAATGCCTGTTAAATTATCAAGAGAATTTTGTTAAATTTCTGTGTCTTTTTTTTTTTTAAAGACAGAGGAATTATTTTTAGGTATTGTTCTTCTTTTACATCACTTTTTATTAATGTGCTACAAAAGTCAAATTCAGTCTAACCCAAGGACCATTCATTACACATTCATGAAGTAAAATAAATGCCTAAGAGCAAATGATGATTTATGACAAAATATTAAAATAAGGGAGTTTTCAGCATAGGCCCCCTATAACGAACACTAGTGTCACAAAATATTCTGAAATGAAGTCATACACATTTTGCTTTATATTAAATATTTGTGTCTCAGAGGGCTGGAAAGAAATCAGTAGACCTTTTCAACAAGACACTGAATAAATAAAGCACTTGTTAGGCCAAATATACGTACCAAATTACAGAGGAATAAATGACACTAATTATACCATTCCCCTTGTGGATTGAAAATCAAATGATAAGTTTTACAGGGGTAGAGCCTGCTCAGGATGAGCCTATTGGACCTTTCCTGACTGAAAGGAATAATGTGTGTTGACACTGCCAAAACTATAGGCAAAATCCAGAGTAAAGCAGTAAAATAAGATAATGATAGCAAAAAGAAAATATGAAAGTTGGGATAAATTTGAAAAGGTGCTATGCCCTCATGCCCACCTCTTGGAATAATAACTGGTCTCCACAGCAGTTCTTCTGATACCTGTATTAGCAAAGTCACTCCTTTTCTCCCCTACACATGCTGCAAGTAGAAGTGAAGAAAAAGGAGGTCATCAGTTGGCTTCTGGCACCACTTCCCTTCATGATATCTTTCGTCTTGTGGGAGTTGTGCTGGCAGAGCAGCTGGAAACACAACTGGTTCTACATCCCTTCCTGGAAGCAAATATTTGTTGGCCTAGGATATTTTTGTCATTCCAGCAGGCTGGACAAAAATAAGACATTAATCCCACATGCCTTGCTCAAGCTTGAAAGCAGCTGGTGTCCTAAAATATAAACCTTTGTTATTCCCATCAACTCTCTTTCAAGAAAATGGACTGCTATTCCTGAATTAGGACCAGCATCAAAAGCTCTGGTGATTTACAGTTCTATCAGGTCCTTCATCCAGAAGTACTGTTCATAGACTGTTGCATTAGCTGATTTATCTTTTTCAGGCCAAACACTGGATTTTTAGAGCACATTTTTTATTGACTATCAGGTGGATTTTGGCCAGTATTAACACTGTGAGGGGGGCCTTTCACTGCCCATTCAGAAGACCACAGAAAAATACAATCAAGTGACATAAGTGATAGATCAATTGCCCACAACTTACACACAGCTCTGACTGCGTTACAGTATGTCATCTGCTTAAGATCAACAGTGTCTGTTGTTTCTGCCAAGGGAAAACCCATGCAGGTTATGCGTGAAATTGCAAAGTGAGAATGCATAGGGATTATAAACTTAAATGCACAGAACTGAACAAAACTGAGATACCAGGGTTATCTCTGTCTTCTTTTGGACTACACCATGTTCTCAGGCTTAGGAATGGCATGCAGTAGACCAGGACTCCATAAACTATGAAATCAGGGGAATAATTGAATGAAATTACTGTAAAATTCATGCAGAGAATGGAGAATCAGTTTTGAAGTATTTTATAGCTGACCTCAAAAAAAGAGTGTGCAGGGAATTAATTGTGTTGGGATGGAGTGAGACTGGACTTCAAAGCTAGGAACGACTGAAGCTGAGATTCTAGGAGAGCAATGTTCTGCTGCTGGTTATCACCCATGCTGGCTTTCCAACACTCATCAGAGGAAAGGAAAGTGCCTTTTTTAATGTGACTTTAGGTCTTCAATTGTATGAGGTGACACCATTGTCTGGGCTCCTCAGTAAAAGAGCCACAGGAATCTTCTGGGGGGTCCAGCAGAGAGGTACAAAGTTGATCAAAGCACTGCAGCATTTGTCTGATGGGGAAAGGCTGAGGAAACTGGGCCTGTTCAGCCTTGAGAAGAGATGACTAAGAGGGGACCTCATTGATGTCTATAAATATCTGAAGGGGGAGTGCCAAGAAGATGGAGCCAGGCTTTCTTGGTGGAGCCAACCAATTAAGACAAAAGGCAATGAAGAGAAACTGGTGCACAGGAAGTTCCACCTGAACATAAGGAAGAACTTCCTTACTGTGTGGGTGACTGAGCACTGGAATAGAATGTCCAGAGAGGTTGTGAGGTCTCCTTCTCTGCAGATATTCAAGAACCGTCCGGATGCAATTCTGTACAATGAGCTCTGGGATGACCCTGCTTGAGCAGAGAGGTTGGGCCACTGTGGTCCCTTCCAACCTGACCCATTCTCTGATTCTGTGATTGCTAAACAAGCAGACATCTTTCTGCTAAGAAAATTAAAAATTAAAGGGGATGCTTATTCTTTCTGTGTAATAGTCCCCAAAGGCACTGTTGTAAAAAACAGCAGGAAAAGTTCAAATCCGCACATTCACTGAATACTTTCTTACACTCAGATTTTTCCTCCTCAGGTGTATGGTAGATGGAAAGGTTATGATGATCTCCAGCACAGTGCTCAATGCAAAATATCAGTCATGCCAATCACAGTAATGGTTGGGGCAAATAGACAAGTTAGATCAACATCTACTTGGTCTGCATCGTGGGACACAGAGTAAATCAGCACAGGTAAGTTATGTAGACACAGGCTTAAAACGGTGAAAATGCCACTGTCATCCTTTTTCCTGTTGAGACTTGACACTTTATGCGATCTTTAATGTCCACTAAATCCCATGTTTCCATCTTCATGACAGGGTGTCCTCTGCAGACAGCAGTGCTGCCTACCTTGCTTTGGAAAGAGTCAGGCTAACAGAAAACTAAAGGCTTATCACTCTGCAAAGGAGATGGAAGCTATCCAAGAAACCAGATTATGTAAAGGGCATTTTTTACAGGCATCTTTGCTGTTATCACTAATATCACTGGACTGGACTGACAACAGCTCAAGGCAAATGTAGATGGAAGAACAACAATATGTCTGCCACAAGCACATTAGTTAATAAAGCTTTTGTTACACTTTGATTCATTGTCTAGTTGGGAATTAAGACTAGTTATTAAACATTTCAGAGAGAGAAAGGATTGCTATGACAACAAAGCGTGAATAATTCATCTGAAGGGAAGAGGGGACATGTAATAATAGAACAAATGCTAAAATTCTTCGTAAAAGATTTGTGTGCATCAAAAGCAATAATAAAAAAGAAGAGTTTCAATCTATGCTATCTCACTAACTGCAGCTTTAAAAACATCTGTCATCTTTAGTGGCTTGCACAATACAAGTCAGAGTACAAAATTTGCAGCTTCTTACTTATAAATAGAGAGCAAGATCACAAAAACCAATCAGGAAATCTCTCATTGAAGTTTTAGGTGTCTGCACTTGGTTAAAATTTTCGATTTTGTTTCTATCATAATTGTTGAAGTATGTAAGTAATGACATGACCCAAAATACAGTAAAATACTGAAAAGCAAGGTTTTTTAGATTAAGTTCTATTTCTATGGGAATTTTCTAGTCTCTTCCAGAAGAATTTAAAGGAATTGTGAAAAAAAGTAATTTTAGTGCAAGAATGAAAGTGATCTCATAATCTCCATTTCTTTATTTTATGTATCATTCCAATCTCTTACCAAGAAGGCTTTTGCCTTGTATTTTTTTTCAATTCTCTTTAACACACAACATGTGCATTTTTAGCAAAGCATGGCAATTCTGGCTAAAAATATTTATTTTTTAAAAGCTGGTTCATCGTTCCTTTCAAATAAAGATATCAGCCCATAAAGTAATTAAATATTGACTCCTTGAAAAGCTACCCTAGATTAATCTACAAAAGCAAACAGCATAGACAGCATAAATAAAAGCATTTCTGGCCTGCTTTTCTCACACCATGACTGGTCATGATACTTGTTCAGGCTTTGGTCTCTCTTCCCATACCATGGAGAAATGTGTAACCTGTTTTATCATGTACTCACACACAAGGCAACCTGGATGAGATCAAGACAGAGAAAAATCTATTCTGGCTGTTAAAGAAAGGGAAGGACAATTGCTATTTTAAAGGCAATAGTATATGAAGGGGATTGACAAAGAAAGGAAAAAAGGAAAATGTAAAAAAAAACCCTAGAATTTTTTCTTACCCAGTAAAAAAAAATAAATTACGCAGCTCTGAAATTTGAAACTATAAGCCTTGCGCATATCTTTGATTAAATAAATTAATAAATACATTAACATAGAATTTTATACATTAGAGACTTAAAAATTGCATTTGCGTAACTTAAAGTGAATTTGAATTATAATTGTGTTATTAGTTTAATAAAGTTTGATATCTGGTACTGTTTTGATAAAATTAATTTAGGTGGCTTTTCTCCTGCAGTATAAAAATCAGTTACTGTGGCTGCATTGGTGTGTTTTTAAACTCAATAAAAATATCCTTAGGATTTTTAGCATGTGAAATAAGTACACACTACTAACAGCTAAACTAATGGGAAAGAAGGTCATAACTCCTTTAGCCACTACATCACACAGTATCTGAAATAGATCTACACAATGTGCCTGAAAAATCAACTTTGTAGAAAGCGTTAAAGCTCATATTCGTGATTCTTGATAGATCACTCTTTTGTTTTGGTTACTGTTCTTTTATCCAGTGTGAACTTTCATAGAAGCTAAAGAAACTCTCAAATTCAAAATACTAATCTTTAAAAGTCAAGTGGGGACTTACTGCAGCAGTGAATTCCAGAAGTAAGTTATACTTTGCCTACCTCTATGTGGCTTTTTATGTGCTATGTATTTAAATTTTCCTTTCAGTCTTTTTCCTCTTGTATTTTGAAACAAGTTTAGAAAAACCCTTTCTCCTTTAACTTTTCCACATATTGCTTCTTTTCTTCCCTTTACCTGCTTCCTTGCACAACATCTTTCATATGCTCTCTAATGATGAATTAAGGAGATGAAGCAAGATTTCACTGAAAAAAACACAAGAGAAGAACAGGTAATTGGCCTTCTCAATTCACAAGGCAAAGCCGGCTGGGATCAGGAGTCAGTGGATGTCGGCTGTCTGCCCACACCTGCAGCCACAGCAGGAGTGTGAAATAATCATAATATGATGAGGAAGCGTAATAGGGTTACCTGGCCAGAGAGTTTACCTCCAGTTGGCTGTGGAGTCCATGAGACTTCGTGTGCGATATGGGAGACTCAGGACTCATTCACATAACAAGATCAGTGTCTAAGATGCAATTTCTTCACTATTTTTTATGCCAACTCAGGAAAAAGATAATATCTTATTAGAGAAAGTAAGTGTATTTTTGCAGCAGCTGATGCCAGACAGAAGTGCCATCTGTGCACGGACTGAGTCACTGCATGGTTCAGTCCACCAGGATGCAGTTGTAAATTACAATTGGAGCATCCATGTGCTTCAACAGCTGAACTTGACTAGGTAGATTGTACAGGTAGATTTTGCAGGTACTAGCAGAAATATGAAGTGGTGTTTCCTCTTTTCAGCTGTGTGCTCTCAATGAGGGATGTGCTTCTTGGCCCAGATACAACCACCTTCCAGAATACAGCATTTCTGTATTTCCAAAATGCAAGCTATCTCTGTGGTTACCTCTGTAAAGACAAGCATGTAATTCCTAGTTTCTATTAGGAACAGAAATGCAAGAGTTAAAATATCAAGAAGAATGTCCACTCTAGGTCTGTTCCTCAAGGAAACTCAAGGAAGGTGCAAAACTCCCTGATTTCATTAAGCTGTGAAAGAAAATAACTTATTCGTAAATTGGCCAGAAAGAGGGAAATGTGAAATCGTACAAGCCACACTAACCTAATGATATTTCTAGTTCAGTTTTACTGTCAAACTATTTAGATAATTCAGGACAGTACTTCAACTTCATCTGTGAATACACACCTAATATCAAACCTGGTTTATTCACTTTTTCTCTGAAAATGCTGTTTATCTTCATGATTATTATGTTTTATGGGAAGAAATTAGAAGAAAAATTTATCAATTCCCATTTTGCTGGGTTAACTCTAAATTACATCACTCAACATTGCCATTAATACTATGTAATACTGTAGAAGCCTTCTAAAAAAGCCCTCTGAAACTCGTATTCTGAGTAGCACAATAACAAAAGAAGTCTCTTTTTTGATATATATCCTTAAATACAGAGGCATCTTCCTGTTTGTTGTGAAGTAGCTGCTATTGTTTTTATTGAAAATAATGTGGCAGTTGCTCAGAATATATTTTTCAGTTCACTTTGTTTCTTTCTGTTACTGGAAAGTTTGGCAAAGTAAATAAATATCCAAAATTAGGCTTAAGTTTGCATAGATCTGAACATCCAGCATCTTCTGTTAATGCCGTTTAGAGGAAGAAGAATTCATCACCTTATTCATCACTTAATAATTTAGTGATAATTTCACACAGGAATGCAGGTCTACACATGTATTTGTTTGTTTTGTCTTTCCTCTTGTGTTGGCAGTTCGGGCAACTGCAGAGCTAAGGTCCCTGAGCGAGAGAAGGGATAGGAGCAACTCGGAGCAAACCTATAGCAATTGTTAATAAGCTTGTCTGATGCAAATTACAAGAAGCAGAAGTGGAAGAAAAGCAAGGTGTTTTTTGAAATCATGCACAGACCAGAAAAGACAATGAGCAAATAAACCTCCCAAACATTGATTAGTGACTGCTCAGTTTTTCTGTGAATATTTTTTCACATTTGAGTATGAATTCAGATTTAATGGTTTTGCTTGCAAGCCGTTTGTGCCTGCCTTTCAAAATTGTTTGAGTGCTTGAGGTCTTCTATTACTGTGTAAAGCACACAACAGCCTGAACTGCACAAACATTTACCAAGAGAATACTTCGTGTAGTATAAAATGTCCCATTTATATTTTGTGCTGGGATGAAAAATTACTCAAATCATCCAGAAACAAAGAGGTTGAGTTATGTAACAAAGCATCAGAGCATGACCTGTGAATGGGGAGTCAGTGGAACAAACACTTTGCAAATGATCTGTAGACCTGGAACAAATTCACTCTTGACATTCCCATATAAACTCTATTAAACCTGAGACTTTTATAGTCTATATGAGGACAGTCTCTCAGAGAAAAGAATGCATGTACATGCTTGGAAATTCTTCTGGTGCTTTATCTGTTTATTTGTTCATGTTTACAAACATACAGGGTGACATCCTGCTGAAGTGTCCAACTGAAACAGGTTGCCCAGAGCAATTGTCTCCATCCTTTAAGAAATTCAATACCTGACTGGACATGGTCCTGGACAACCCGCTCTAGTGAACATGCTTTGAGCAGGAATGTCTGCCTAGACAACATTCAACATGAGTACTACTATCTGTTTTTTGATTCCTCCATTTATTTCTGTGTTCAACTTCATCCTGTCAAAAATGCCTGGCTGCTGAAGATCTGTGCATCTCAAATCAAATCCATGGGAGCCATTGCACTTGTACACCATAGAATTGTTGACATAAATAGCTACTACCACTGTAGAGACTGATTCAGCATTGCTCATGATTTTGGAAGTCCCATCTACGAGCCTAGCATGTTATGTGCTGCCTTTTTGAACTGATGGGGCTTTACTCTCACAATGCACAGGTGCAACACTAGTGATCCAACGTGGATGGTAGTGATGGACCACCACTAGTTTTGTATCTCACAGTCTCCTGCTCCTGTCCTCCTGGAAGAGGCTTTGCATGCTTTCTTTAGCAGAAATCCAAGTAGTGCTCAAATGAAACTGAATTCTTCCTATGGCACACAGACACTTGAAACACACTTTGCTTCAGGACATGCACATCAACATAACCTTTCTAGTATTTTTTACAGGCACAATCCAAGTTTTAGCTATTCGAATTGCTGTTTTTCCAGAAATTTTCTAAATCATTTTGCCATTTGCCCACTTAGGAAAAAAAAATAAAAACAAAACAACTATAACCAGAAAGGGGAAATCAGACTAAATGGAGGACTAGTCTTTTTAAAAAAAACCACATTCATCAAGACTACTCCATAGAATTGCTTAGATTGGAAAAAACCTTTAAGATCAAGTTCATTTTTAAGTTGCGTTGCCATATCAGGCTTAACAAAGCATGCTGCAATTAATAATGGAATACAGAAGAGCTACTTAAGTTAGTTAATCCCTAAAAAGAAAAAAAAAAAAAGATATTTAAAGAGGGGGAAGAAAAAGAATTAGCTTTTTATATCCTGCTTGCATTATGGTATGTGCATCTATCAACAGACGAGAGAGGCAACTTAAATCTCAGCAAGTAGAAGCAAAGACATAGATGTCCTACTGTGATTTTTAATTCAATGTATAAATATCTAGGAGAGTAAAAAAAGAGTACTCTAGATGTAAATTAGAGGTTTTGGTAATCTATTCAATGGTTAGCATTGTAGGAAATTATTAGAAGGTACACCAATGAAAAGTCAGTAGAGAGAAGCAAAATTATTTTGCTATACCAAGCCATGGTAGCTGAGATCACAATCTAGTTGCTAGATCATGTTCAGAATCTGTTTTCAAAGACAAGTTTGTTATGACTGGAATTCCAGATACGATTAGATGCTGTGCCATGTCATACTTTAATCAGAGAATCATAGAAGAGTTTGTGTTGAAAGGGACCTTAAAGATCACCTAGTTCCAACCCCCCTGTCATGGGCAGGGACACCTTCCACTAGATCAGGTTGCACAAAGCCCTGTCCAACCTGGCCTTGAAATCTACTGATTTATACAGGTCTGAAGAAGGACTTGATGAATTGAGAATGTAGGAGAAGAAGAATGTAAACAAGTGATCTAAATAGTTATGTGAGTTACTGATGACCTCTACCTTCCTGACCAGAAGATTTATGGCTTCATTTTTTATGCTAGGACTCAGATTCAGTGTCAGGTGGTAGCAACAAAAAGCCCAGAGAATGAGTACTGCTCTGCTAAAGATTGCATCTTCTCAATAGGTAGTTTAATTGACTCATTTCTAAGCGTCTTTTGCACACAACTCAATGGATGTTAAAAACCCTGTGAAAAGAAGAATATTGGAAAAGTATCATTATGTTAAATATTTCTTCTAGTAAAAACTCTTAATCCAGGATTCAGTAATGTCAATCAGTCATTGCTACCAGACAGCATTTGGAAACTGAATTTCTAGCTCATCTGCTGCCACAGATTCTGGGTTATCACCATTCAACTTCTTCTTGCAGGTAAGAAATGTGGTCTAAAACTAAAGCCTGGTTTTCTCTCCTAATATATCATGGGATTTGCAAGGTAAAAAAAAATAAAATTTAGCTCTCCCCCCAGTGTAGACAGGTTGGTGGAAATTCAAGATAATTAATGTAGTCAGGCTATGCTAAGACTCCTCTTTACCCCCGCAGACCAGTTAGGACATGTATTTCAGAAAGGTCTTTAGACATAAAAGAAGCTTGTAAGGTGAGAACTTTGATTTCAAATTGGATTTAATGACTTGGACATTTTTCAAGACAATAACTGTGAGCACTCTAAAAAGGGGAGCACATTTATGTAGCCATTTAAAGGATCGCTTCCTCCTGTCATTTGTTTTAATTGCAACCTACAAAATCACAATTTTGAACATATTAGTGGACAGCTATCTGACCAAGCAGCTTAGAAAATGAGGTTATCTCTGTAAAAGCTAGTAATCAAGAAAATAAGCAACAAAGAGTTTGAGAGTTTGTTGCTTTGTTTTGCCATCTTTTTAACTTTAAAGAATATGAAAATCTTTTACATGGGTAAAGGGGGTGCCTACGCAAGAGAAGCCATAAAACAGGAAAAAAATCAAGTGCCAAAAACCTGTTATGTTTCAATGGAAAGGACTGAAGAGAGCCACATGATGAAAAATTATATGACTGGCCCTTTCAGAATAGTTTCCCATTTCTGAAACAGGAAATTATGTGAAGATTAATGGTACCTTCCAAGACAATCTTCAAGAAAGCGCACAGCAAGTCATCAGAGACGAGAGCTATTCTTAGCTTGCAGCTTGGGTGTATGTGATTGTGGAGCAGTGTTCAAAGAAAGATCTCCCTCCAGTTCCTAGTTGTGCACACCACTGTCTGCCCAGGCACGTTGTGGCAGTTTAGGGATATCCGTAGAGAGATATGTATCTGACTGACCAGAGGAACCAAACTACCCTGACACTGCCCCGGTCTGCATTACTGTTACCTGTTTTAGGGACCTATCCAACCTCTTTGGGAGACCAAAGGAAAGAGTAGTTTCATGGTTTTAAATAAGATGCCAGAAAATCTTTGTGCCATTTGCTAAGGCTTGTCTGTGTTTTTTACATTTAAAGTGTTGTTAATATAATTTTGAACTCCTGAAATGGAATGATTTAAGGTCAAAATAGTCTCCTTATTGTATACAGCCATTTATAATTCTACCCAGTTTGTTTGGTATGTGCATAAATGGTTGTGGTCATTTAGAATTCTTCATCTCAGCATCCTTGCCACACAGTGATGGTAGAAATAACACAACCATTCTCTGCACTATACACAGAAGGCTGGTGCAGTCAGTATCTAAATGCTACTTTTTAAAATGGTAGCTACAGTATGGTGAGTATGCATGTGTGTGTGCACATGCACTCATAGGAATGTTCATGAGCTTCCCCTGTAAGAATCAAACAGGAAAGAACAGATGCAAGAGGATCCTGCTTTTGCTTAGAGTTCTAGCTCCAGTGAACCATGATGACTGTGTTCATTGGTACACAGATTGCCCCTCTGAGAGAAGAGGGAAAATTAACAAAACTGCCAACAGAAATTTTTTGAAGCCTTCAAGTATCAGACTTTTACTGGCTGTCGGTGTCATTTGCTCACTGTCTGCAAAAGGAGATCCGCAGTACACATCCAGCAATTATGGACTATATTCCCAACTACCGATTGCAGTTATAGTATTAGAAACAATTTTTACATGGCTCTAGGGAGAGAACACCTTGCAATTCAAAATGCATAATTTGATTAGAGACAGCCATGGGTGAAAGGAGCCTTAAGTTAAAGATAGCTAACTTGGAAGGTTTCTAGCAGGTTATGGCAGTGAAAATGCAATGAATGACAAATGCTTAGGGCCAGTCACTGGGAGAAATCTCCACTGAGTTCATTCAAGAACCTACTTAAAAATTTATGACACAATTAAAAAATATATATGTATATCCCTACAACAGCACAACCCCCCAGCCCTCAAAATAGCTCTGGGAAGGTTCAGAATTTGAGAAGGAAATAAAGAATCTTTGAACAAAGAGTTTGTTGTGGAACATCTGTGTTATACCTTTTTGAGTGACTTTTTATGAGACTGATTGGAAAAAGGCAGTTTGAGATAAATGAGGAATATTTGTTCAGGGGAAATGAAGAGAGGAAAAGCAAATGCTGATGGATTTTTCTCTGCCAAAGGGAAGTTTTCAAGGTGACATTGGAAATGATAAAGGACTTTGTTAAAGCTGAAAAAGATAAACAATATGCACCAGTGAGGAGTTCAAAACAAATGGTGGGGTTTTTTTATAATGGCCTCTGACTGGATTTTGTGGTATTGGGTCTTCAGCTAGGGAAATGCAGGGTGGCTTGATAGCAGGAGTACCTATCCATAATTCATTTCTAGGTTTAAAGGTGCAAGCTACCCAGAAAAAACCTTTGCTGTTTTTAATGAAAGCAGTTGTAGCTTGGAACACAGATGAAGGAAGAAAGGGTTTTATTTCTTTATTTAAATGAAGGCTTTGGATAGAAAAATTAAACACAGTAGGTAGAAAGATCCTGCACAGATGTGAATTGATCTGTATGTGTGTCTGTGTTGATTGAGAAATGGGCAAACTGGCTGGATTAAATAGAAAAATGTACTTCCCCTTGATGTTCATGGGAAAACCAAAAAGTTATTTTATTTGAACCTGAAATATTTCTCACTTTGGCACAATTCTGTACTTTTCCCTTTCAGACAGGTCAAAGCTTTCAGTACTGAAAATATGGAATTATTGTTACTGTGTAATTTTCTTGAAGCAGTTTACGGACAGAACTAGGAAGAAGGACAATCTGTTGACTTTTTCATTGGGAAAATGCTTTACAGAGGTTTAGAAGAAAGACCGCCTTTATTTTAAAAAGCTGAAAAAGAATGCATAGAATTTGTGTGACTTGCCCAAAGCACAGCAAACTGTGAGCATAAAATCCATTTTCCCAAACATCCAGTTTAAAACATAAAACTCTGGCATGGACCTAGCCTTGCAGTAAGGAAGTGACGCTAAAGTGGCGAGGAATTTACCTCTGTATTGGCTTAAGGAAGACTGGAAAAAATGTGGAGCAGGCATAAGGAACAGATTGTTGTCTAAAACCTTGTGGGAAGAGAGTTGTTGCTTACGTGCTGGTAGTATGTGACATGTATGACACCCATCCTTGCTGACAGCTATGCTCAGCTATCCCCAACACATGCTACAGTCCTCCTCCGTAAGGTTGCTTTCCAGATATGCCAATAGGCTTAGTGGAGAGCACAGTGATTGTTCCAGTATTAACAAGTATTTTGACCATAGAGAGGCAAATTCAGAAAGATGAATGATTGGTGCTGTGACCTCTGCATTACTAACATTTTCAGAGGTGTAGCAACGAGGGAGGATCATTCTGTGGTAGCTCCAGTCTAGTGCCATGAATTGAATGCTTATCAGCAGCTGGAGCACATACGTTGAGTTCCTATGACACATCTGTTGATTTAGTTTCCTCTGCCGGGGATTCAGAGCCAGGACAGCTCTGTGATGTGAAGTAAAACATACTAATTGGGGGCGAGTGTCTGGAATTTCACTTCAAAAGTGCACTTTGCTCAATGCTAAAATACCAGTGTAGGCACATCAGAAGTCTCTCGGGACTTCTGATACATCTTGAGAGTGTGCACTCCCTGAGTCCTTTTTCTTAGATGCTCTGAGTCATTATTCAGGATTTTCCATATTTTATACACTTTCTGTATTTTATACAGTGAGAAACAATTTGTTCATAAGGACTACGAATCTCTGAGAATAGGATCCTGAGTACTGGTGATGCTGCACCTAGAGTACTGTGTCCTCTTTTGGGCTGCTCACTACATGAATGACATTTTGCTGCCAGAGCATGTCCAAAGAGAAATTAAGGTACTAGTGTTCAGTGTGGAGAAAGGAAAGCTAGGGGACACCTCATTGCCCTCTACAATTACCTGAAAGGAGGTTGTGGCAAGATGGAGGTCCACTTTCTCTCCCAGGCAACTATCAAGGGGAAATGGCCTCAAATTTAGTCAGGGAAGGTTCAGCTTGGATATCAGGAAAATTTTCTTCACTGAAAGGGTGGTCAGGCATTAGAAGAGGCTGCCCACAGGCATGATGGAGTCACCATCCCTGGAAGTGTTCAAAAAATGAGTGGATGAGGCTCTTTGCGATATGGTTTAGTGGCCATGGTGATATTAGGTCAAAGGCTGGACTTGATCAACTTGCAGGTCTTTTCCAACCTTAATCATTCTATGACTCTCTATATTCCTGGGATAATTAATGAGGAATTCTGCCTAGTGCTATGAAGCATGAGATCATCATTCAGGCTGATTTGGGTGCCCTAAGATGTAGGAGAGGAAGGATGCACATGTATGATATTCACATGTATCTGATGTCTTAGAGTAAGACAAACTAGATTAAACCCATACCTCTCCTGTTTCAAATAAATAATTCTGTAGGGATTATAACTACAAAATACAGTATGGGACAGAGCTTTGGGGTGGAAATTCGCTGCTTTACAGGGTTCTGCTCATTCTAATGATAGCCAGTAAAACACAATAACTGAACAGATCATATTTACGTGGAAAGTAGATACAGCTAGGTTTTA
>JAWMRA010000113.1:31525862-31624982 GCA_035584735.1 Pseudotriccus pelzelni
TTATACAGTGAGAAACAATTTGTTCATAAGGACTACGAATCTCTGAGAATAGGATCCTGAGTACTGGTGATGCTGCATCTAGAGTACTGTGTCCTCTTTTGGGCTGCTCACTACATGAATGACATTTTGGTGCTGGAGCACGTCCAAAGAGAAACAAAGGTACTAGTGTTCAGTGTGCAGAAAGGAAAGCTAGGAGAGACCTTATTGCCCTCTACAATTACCTGAAAGGAGGTTGTGGCAAGATGGGGGTCCACTTTCTCTCCCAGGCAACTATCAAGGGGAAATGGCCTCAAATTGAGTAAGGGAAGGTTCAGTTTGGATATTAAGAAAATTTTCTTCACTGAAAGGGTGGTCAGGCGTTAGAAGAGGTTGCCCATGGGCATGATGGAGTCACCATCCCTGGAAGTGTTCAAAAAATGCGTTGATGAGGCTCTTTGTGATATGGTTTAGTGGCCATGGTGATATTAGGTCAAAGGCTGGACTTGATGAACTTGCAGGTCTTTTCCAACCTTAATCATTCTATGATTCTCTATATTCCTGGGATAATTAATGGGGAATTCTGCCTAGTGCTATGAAGCATGAGGTCATCATTCAGGCTGATTTGGGTGCCATAAGATGTAGGAGAGGAAGGATCCACGTGTATGATATTCACATGTATCTAATATCTTGGAGTAAGACAAACTAGACTTAAACCCATACCTCTCCTGTTTTAAGTAAATAATTCTGTAGGGATTATAACTACAAAATACAGTATGGGACAGAGCTTTGGGGTGGAAATTCACTGCTTTACAGGGTTCTGCCCATTCTAATGATAGCCAGTAAAACACAATAACTGAACAGATCATATTTACGTGGAAAGTAGATACAGCTAGGTTTTAGACTGGTTTTCTTTTGTGATATTGAAATTTTCAGGTCTCCACAGAGCACTCCACATGCACTTGCAAGTCAAGCATTGCACCAGTGTATTGAGGATGGAGGACTGCTAATAGCATGGAGATGTGATCTGAGAAGCAGCTAAACAGACTCTGACTTAACAGTGCAGTAATAGCACTTGCTATTCCAGGTAGAAAAGCTGAATGGAGCAAAATGGCACTTTGGATCAGAAACTGCCATCCTTAAGCTGGAAAGTAGAGGAAAATGGAATAAAAATCTCACCTCTTTTTATTATGGCTGCACATGTCATTTTGCACCGTAAAATGTGGATGTTACCAGGGTTTACGGAGAGTTGGACCCAGGAGACTAGCCTAAAAGAAACTCCTGGGTTTTAGCTCTGCTGGGGACTGATTCCCTAAGAATTTCTGTTCCATTTCTACTTCCTAAGACTTCACAGAACATTCTGAGTTGGAAGGGACGCAACATGGATCATTGAGTCAAACTCTTGAGTGAGTATGAGCCTGTGTGAGGATCAAACCCATGTCCTTGACATTATTAACACCATTCTCTATCCAACTGAGCTAATCTCAGTCATGATTTTCTGGCCATGGGTGCTGGCAGAGCTTTTTCAACCCAAAATATTCATCTGCCACCTCAGGCTATGAGCTGGGTGTTGTTTCTTTGTCCTTACACAAATGGCTCACCTGTGATAACTGCCTTTGTGGAGGCATCAGGACAATTCACACACATGGCCTAAAGATATTAATCTCTGCTGATGGCCATAATGGATCCACCTGTGCTGACAGAACAGGCAGCCATAACATCTTGGAAGGTGTCAAAGACTTGTGATCCAGTATTAATCACCCAGTGAAGAACATCCTGCCCCAGGGAAGGCATCAGAGGTGTTCCCACCCACCCTGAGCCCCACAAAAGACCACACTAGGGCTTCACTAGGCAGCTCCAGGTCTCTTTCTCTCACTCCGCTAGACTTCTACCACCCAGGTCTCTACCACCACCTCAGCGGATCAGGACTACAACTACCATCAGAGCTGCAGTGACCAGATCTCATCGCTGGGTCTCCTGAGTGTCTTATGTATCCTTCCAGCCACAGCCCTGCTCCCACTGCCTGTGCCAGCACTGCAGCAGCACTCCAGCACTGACCCTCCAGACCATTCCTGCCAGGTTTTAATGGGTGGGGGGAGGTCAGCTGCCATCTTCTTTTGGTCCAATGGGTGGGAGCTTGGGAATTTTTAACTCGCTGGTTAGCTTAATCCAGTTTTATCAGAACTGTTTAGCATTCCTTTTGGTAAAGAGTTGGGTTTTTTTCACTTACATCCAGGCATATTTGGTCTCTTTCTGTACTGGAGAGAACCAGGGGTATTGATGGAGACTTCTGTCCAAGGTCTCCCCCCCTCCAGGTTGTCTCAGATTGAGACAGCTACCAAACTTTGAGGTGACTAACAAGGCAAAACATCTGATCTGTGTCCAATCTTTGTTTTTCTCATACCAACTGAACACTGATAGTTGACAATTTTCCACAGTTTTGTGAAATATTTTACTGTATAAGAAGTACATAGCTGCTGTACAATCCCACTGGATCTGATCCCACTGAACCCTTCCTTCATCTCTTTACTCCTTACTGCAGATTCTGAGGAGTCAGATGAACCCCTTTATGGTTGATTGCAGGGCTTCCCCATTTGTTTTTTACTGACATCGCATTATCAGTTTTGCTCAATTTATAAGTAAAGGCATTATTTTTTTTATTAACAATTCTGCCTGGGCCCTGCAAGTCAAGCTGTGTTGCCTTCTGCTTCTTGCATTATCACCACCAATAAAGAATCTGTAGCTGGGGATTCAGCTGAAACTTTGTCAATGATGCATGGAGCATGCTAGACTCTGGTTGGTCTTCCACAGCTGCAATAGAGCTGTGGTATGAACTGAAGCCGGAGTTCTTGGGGTTTTTTGGGAGGGTTCTGTTTGTCTGTTTGTTTGTTCTTTTGTTTTGATTTGTTTTTTTTGTCACTGAAACAAGCAGGTGGGAGAGGTGGCTGCATAGAAGCCAAAATATTTAAATTATTTGAAGTACCTTTATGCTCAGTTTGATTTCTAAATGGCCACCACTTCATCTTGACCATTCTTTTCCTCTACATATCAAGCGCTCTAAAAGGCATCTCCTGCAACAACCTTTCACTCTATTCCATCTTTTTCCCACTTTGTAGTTGCAGTGAATATAATTTTTGCCTTCCACAGTCTGTGGCCAGCACTAGTAGGGCAGTGATTGTCCTTCTTTATTTGGCAGCGGTGAGGCTGCACCTTGAGTGCTGTGTCCAGTTCTGGGCCCCTGACTGCAAGGACACTGAGCTGCTGGAGTGTGTTCAGAGGAGGGTGGAGGGTCTAGAGCATAACTCTTACAAGGACCAACTGAGGGAGCTAGGATTGTTTAGCCTGGAGAAAAAGAAACTTAAGGGGGACCTTATTGCTCTCTACAACTACCTGAAAGAAGGTTATAGCCACCTAGGGATTGGTCTCTTCTCACAAGTACCAAGTGACAGGATGAGAGAAAAATGCCTCAAGTTGCACCAGGAGAGATTTAGATTGTATATTCGAAATTACTTCGCCAAAAGGATTGTCAGGCATTGGTACAGGCTGAAATGAGGGAAGTGGCTGAGTCACCATTCCTGAACGTATTTAAAAGATATGTAGATGTAGTACTTAGGGACATGGTTTAGTGGTAGACCTGTTAATGTTGGATCTATGGTTGGACTTGATGACCTTAGAGGTCTCTCCCAACTTAAATGATTCTGTCGTATGAATGGACATAAGATTCTTAGGGTTTTGCTTCTAAATTGTGACTCAGAGACTGGGAAGCTACCTGATGACTATTCTCAGCTTTTATCTTAATAAAAAAATCATACATCATAAAAAAGAAAGTCCTAAACTAACAAACCCTGCACCACAGTCAGTAGCAATTGCCCCAGAAGGAGATGGTATATAAAAGAAGAAAAGAACAAGCTAGAGAATAAGCTACCTTCTTTTTTTTGGAGTCAAAAGTAAAGGGATTTTTTCTGGTCAGCCAGTTTGGAAGAATTTGACTTACCCTGGAATTCAGATCTTATGATCCACGCAATTTTTGTAAAACAAGAAATTAAAAAAAAATATTCAGAAACAGGAATTGTTATGGAGGCAACATCAAGAATTTATGTGGATTGGAATACATAGAAGAAGGCAGTCCTAACACTGGCAGAAACTTGCCCCTCTAACTGCACTTTATGATTTAGAAATTCAAAAAGGCTTTTTAGTTCACCGCTCAGCAATGAGGGCATGACATGGCGGTAGCATCACCCCGGTACCATGGATTCAGTACCTTTTGGTAAGGAGTATGCCAGCATAAAGAGTGGCTCTTTTCTGACCTGGCCTTATACAAAGCAACAGATTATTCACTTGAGATTTCTCAGAGAAATCATCTCTATTCTCCCATTTCTTTCCGTCTTTGAAGGGCTCTCCCACTCTTCTTTTCTTTACGGAGCTTCAGATCTTTAACTCTACATACCCAGAGAAAATCAAACCTGCTACTTTCTGTTAGTTTTTGAACTTAAAACCCTCTGATGAAAATCTACTGAGAAGTTGCTTGGCTTTTCTTGGTTTCATGGAGCCACCTGAAGGGTGTATGCTCTGAGAGCTGTGCACCTCCAGGGTCATTCACGGATAGGAGGTCATGCAGAGGAAGAAAAGGGGAGCCAGCTTTGATCTCTGAAATCACACAGATTCAAAGGAAAAATAGGAAGTAAAGAAAAAAGTGAGATAAATTGAGGAATGGCAAAGGCTAATACAAAGACAGCACTGAGTGAGGCTCTGTTCCGATGGATATGAGCTCTTCTGGAAGCACAGTGTGGGGGCAAACACTGGAGTCACGTGGGAAATGGCACAATGTGCCTCACCTCTGGCTACCTTCAAGTGAAAGAGCAATCTCCATACTGAGAGCTTTGCAGAAAAAATACGCGTGCGATGTTAATGTGCAAAAAAGATAGGTGAGATGATCCCTTTCCTTTAACCACAGAATATTCTAGGAGGATTAGGAAAAAGTTGGCTTCCACTGGGATCAGCAGGACAGAAAGAAAAATCACCATGTTTATTTCTGGGCACTCCCTCCAAGGCTTTGCAGGTGACAGACCCAGTGAAAGCATCCATCTCCGCTCTGTGCTCAGTAAGCAGAAAATGAAACAGAAGAGTCAGTGTGACAGTGAGTGATTTGAAGCCACTTGTAAAGGCATGCATTCAACCCGAGGCCATCAGCTCAGGAGCCCTCACAACAATAGGGATAGTTCTAAAAAAAAAAACAAAAAACAACCACCAGAATCCAAAGGGATCTTGAACAAAATAACAAACACAAAGCCTTCTAAAACTTGTTCTGCTCATCAAGGCACAAAAGTTCCCCAAGGCACTTAGTCAGGATTCGAAGTTACTATGAGTATTCTTGCCTGTCCTTGCCTTTCTTCAGCCCACCTCAGCTCAAGAAATTCCTTCCAAAACAAACTGCAACAGCACATACTTGTTGCTCTTCTCTTTTTGTCTTGGGACATCTGGATGAGCTGAATAGCTCTTTTCACAATGTCTTGGCTCCTTCAAACCATTTGTTAAAACTAGACACAGTAAAGTGGCTTGTATGTAAATTCTGGTATTGATGTAATTTTTACCGTTCACTAATAAACTCTTAATGTATTGCTCTATGAAACTTATATATGAATATAATTTTTTTCCAATGAAGTCTACTCAAAACTGCACTATGGTGGCTCACCAAATTTTAGCATCATGTGCTAGATTCTGCACCTGGAATGAGGCAACCCTGGCTGTTTGTACAGAATGGGGAATGAGATGCTGGAAAGCAGCGCTGCAGAAAATGACCTGGGGGGCCTGGTCAATGGCAAGTTGAATATGAGTCAGCAGTGCCCTGGCAGCCAGGAGGGACAACCATGTCCTGGGGGGCGTCAGGCAAAGCATCACCAGCCGGTTGAGGGAGGGGATTGTCCCGCTCTGCTCTGCAGTGGGGTGGCCTCACCCTGAATATTGTGTGCAGTTTTGGGCACCATGATACAAGAAAGCTATTAGAGAGCATCTAAAGAATGGCAAAGAAGCTGGTGAGGGGAAGCCATACTAGGAGAGGCTGAGGTGATTTGGTCTGTTGAGCCTGGAGAAGAGGAGACTAAGGGGAAAGAAACTTCTTTGCAGAGTCAAACTTCTTTGTGAGGGGAAGAGGAGGGACAGGCACTAACCTCATCTCTGTGGTGACCAGTGACAGGACCCAAGGGAATGGCCTGAAGCTGTGTCAGGGGAGGTTTAAGTTGGATATTGGAAAGGGGTCCTTCATCCAGAGGGTGGTTGGGTACTGAACAGGCTCCTCAGGGAAGTGGTCACAGCACCAAGCCTGACAGAGTTCAAGAAACATTTGGATTATATTCTTTGGCACATGGTGTGAGAATGGTCCTGTGCAGGGCCAGGAGCTGGACTTGATGATCCTTGTGGGTCCCTTCCAACTCAGCATATTCTGTGATTCTGTGATTCTTTTCAACCTTTGAACACACACTGAAAAACATTGATTCAGCAAAACAGGACATTTTTCAGTGGCATTCGGGGTGCTTAGATAAAGATATAGACTCACTCCAACATTACCAGGACTCCAATGTTTAGTTTCTGAAATATAAGAAACTGGCATTAAAGTACTAAACCAAAAGACACTTTTCTACCTGCATCTTCCTAACACCAAATACTATCTTAATCCAGCACTCTGTATCAGTCTTTCTCTTAATCTTTTCTGAAGTTTTCGCTAAACACAGCCAGGTGATTCAGATTCTTGCATGTGTTGTGGGAGATCAAAGACTAAATCCAAGTGTTGTGTGATTCTGTGTCTGGGCCAAGAAGTAGTTAATTTTTTTACATGAATTTACTGTAAAAGCTGTAATGGGAGGCATTGAAGTGTTTCAATCCACAGTGTGGGAGTCAGAGCCAGCATGCAAAAGACAGGTTCAGAAAGGTGCTCTGAGCAGTCCAGCTAGAGACTTTAAGGTGGCTCTTGCGTATTGCAGATGCAGGTGGTAACATTGGCTGGTGGGATTTCTCCTCTCTTTCTTTTACAGGGTAAAGACCAAGTTCAAATGGCAAAATCTTAGCCTGTTTTGCAAAAGGAGATTCTTGTTTTCCAGCCTGCTTTAATTTTCAGCTTTTCTTTGAACATGTGTGGTAGGATATGCTTTCTGCTGCAGCAGAGATCAATCGCAAATGACACCTTTGAAGAGAGAGATTTGACAGATTCTTCAGGAAGTCAAAGAAAACAGCATTATACAAGCCATTGCTTCCTCATTGACCTCACATACTATTTGGCCTTTCCAAGCAGCAGCTAGGTATGTATATTACAAACTAGTGAGTTATAAAGCAAATTTATTAAGAAGAAAATGACTTAATTGGAGTTTCAAAGCCAGTGCATTCTGAAGGTTTCCTCTCTCACCCCCCTCAAAAAAGTGTTGAAAGGGAACCAAGAATGCAATTTTCACCTTTGATAGCACAGTCTATCTATTATGCAGGCAAGGCCTTTCTACAAATCTTATTTTAAGGTGTGAATAAGTACTGAGGAAAGAATTGCTTGTTCCTGCATCCTTTCCCCATGAAACAATGCTAATACTCTCTTTTTAACATTCTGATCTTCTGAAGGACCCAGGTTCATGACCAAGATACTGAAAAGTGATCTAGACCAAGAAATCTTGCTGGACTTCCCTTCACAAGCAAAGGCACAAAGAGAGAAAGCAGAGCTGAGGGATGGTAGTGACTGAGTGCAACTGCATATACTATTCTATCTACCACCTTTTCAAAGAAACTTAAGCTCAATCAAACAGCGACCCTTTTAGTAAGTCTCTCAGGAGTGGGGTCTTCCCTTACAAACTTAGTAAAAGTTGCCTGTCCCATACAAGTAAATTATCTCAGCTCCCTCGGTGACCAGTAAAGAGAGCCAAGCACCTTTAGAAATCAATCAACCCTTTCTCTCTGGCACAATTTTCTGAAGTAGATGAAATGGTTTTTTCTGCTTTGTTGCCTCTTTATCCCCATTGACAGTAGTGGCAATATAGAAGGGGCCCTTGGCAGGGCAGGATATTAGGCACCTGTATCAGAAAACAGTGGAGAATACTCCATTAATAGTTAGACCTTATTACATTTTATTCAGAAGTGGACAGGTTTTGTTTGTTGATCTCAAGTCTCTCCTACCAAGGTTTCAAGCAACTGTTTCTAACAAAGTGGGTTTTTGTTTGCTTTTGTTCTGTGCATTTTGGATTTTTTTTCCTGGATTTTTGTATGTTTGTTTATAGTTTTATTTGTTTTTTTGATTGTTTGTTTGCTCTCAGTGTTATTACATTACACCAATTTAGTCTTTCATATATCTTAACCCAGTGTGTCAAATTTTCAGCCTGAATCTACTGAGTGTAGCTCCTTAGACAGCAGCAGTGTCATGTTATTTTACAGTAAGGAGGACCTCATCTGCTATGACAATGTGACGACAGGATCTCAAAGTATTCAATAACACTTAGCAACATGCCATAACAGCATGTAAGCTGAAGTGAAGAAAGCAGCATGTCAAATCAAAACATAAGGGGAAAAGAACTTTGTGGAGTATTGTCTACCTAAATTGCGATTTGGGACAGGCCTACAGCAATAATAGAGTGTTTGCTATGTAGCTGCCTTGCCTTGGTATGATCATTAAAAAATTATTAAGTGACCAATAGTTCCTTATGTAAGTAAAGATGACAGGTGTAATTTGTGTTTTTTAATTTCAAGTATTAGTATATATTAAAATAGCATCTGTTCACTATCTGTTCCTTTCAGCACAGCTCAACTTCAAGTTCCATAAGAGAATGACATATAATATAATTGTGGTCATTTTATTTTCTTCAATGAAAGCAATCATTGCCTGTAGCTGGTTTCAGAGTGATGTAATGAACGTGAAACTGTTACCAAATGTCTGTTAAAAGGAGCCTGAAACGTGGCTTTGGAGAGTTCTTGAATCGGCATTACATTTAGCTTTAAGATGGAAAAGCACAGACTGTTCAGAACACCTAGCAGTCACTGAAGCAAAATGAAAGGTATTGTTTTGCAAAAAAATCTCAGGTGAGTGCAAAACAAAAAATAGCCTAATTCTTTTACCTTATTCAATTAAAAGTTAGTGTGTGATCTTCATCATATTGAAATTAATGGTAAAACTTTCACTGACTTCAATAGCAACAGCAAAATCTGAGATGAAATGGCCCTCTAGAATGAGCTAGAATGATGCCTTGAAGTTTTTTAAGATTATTTTTAATGACAAGAAAAATGCTTTGAGCAAATGACTGGTAATCAGGAGTCCTGTATCCTGTTCCTGGAACAGAAAACCACATGTTTAAGGTTAAGGACATGTCTAATTGCTTACCTGAATAGAGCGGCTTTCTGGAATTAACATTTATATGTGATGCCTGTGTCTTTGGCTTTATCAGTTGGGGCATTTTCTTGCTAAGTAACAGACAGTCTTGCCATTGGTATCAGAGTAATGTCATTTGGGCAACTCCTTGCAGGTCCAGGACCTTGGTGAATATCTTCATCTTTAAAACAGATGACTTGATGCAGATACTGTGAAGTTAAATAATTTTATTTGTTCTGGTGTGTTGGGAATGAAGTGATATGTAAATGCAAGGTTTTGCTGTGACAGTGACATATCATTTCAGATGTGAAAGTCATCTGGCTTGCTAGGACTCCATTTCTCTGGTCTAGATGTTGTTATTAACTTCCCAATGATCTATTTTGTCAAGAGCTGGGCACTTTCTATGTAAATCCTAACTCCCTTCCTTTACATGGTGGAGGATGCGGTAATATTCCAGTGTAATGTTTTATCGGCAGCAATCTCTCAAAGTGCTTAGCAGTCTCTGTCTCAAGCTGAGGAGCAGTGAAGCAAGGAAGGGATGATATTAATCAAGGAATATTTATGCACCTTAAGGTAAGATGAAAAGCTGGGTTAATTTGTACAGACCTAGAGTTTGCTAAAGTGGTGTTGTCTTGTTCACATTGCTTTTGCATCGTTGGCATCTGAAACCTGATTTCAGTCAATTGTTTTCTTCCTAAGAGTTGGAAGTTCCTGAATCAAAGAAGTACATTGATTCTAGTCTCTTAACAGCACAAGCTACAAGCCTCATCAAAAGAGCAAAAGTCCTGGCTTTTAGCATCTTCAGTCTGATCTTAACCCTTTTGGAAGTTTGTGTTTGTGCCACATTTGAGGGTATTCTGATCTCTTTTCTCTTTAGCTTGGTTTCTTGCACAAGGTGATGGACTATGCTTAAAGTGCTCCATCCTTTCCTTCCACCTAAATGCAGAGCCCTGCCTGTATGTCTGCTCCTTTGTCCATCCTGGTTCTCTTGTGGTCCTTGAACAAGGACCAAGGGGGAGCCTTGGATCACAGTTGTGCTAACTTTTCACCACAATGCCCAGGCAATTTTCACTGACAGTGATGCTGACCAAAACACATTATAATAATGAAGTACAAGACCAATTTACAAATGGAAGTTACAGCACATGTCTACATTTTGAACCTGAGGTAGCTACCCTGTTACAGTCTTCCATCCTCAGTGATAATCATTCATCACTCCAAGGGTTTTAAACTGAGCACAATTATTTGAAAAAATTGACCACAGGTTATAAAAATTCGTCCTAGAATGTAGAATGCTGCCTTAGTTTCAGCTTCAGCAATGGGCTTGGAGGGCAGCCACAGTTCTGGAAAGGCCCTGATGTGGAAGGCAAGCAGATTTAGATCTGGATCTAAATTCCAGGGCCTGCATCTACTGAAACATGGCATGTGCTTGATGGAGCACTGAAACTGGAACTGAAAAAGTTAATAAACCTCCTTTGTTTTTTCTGGCATTATCTCCACATTTAATTTCTTTTCACTGTTTGCATTTACAACACATTTGAAAGTCTGGCATTTTACGGTAATGTAATAAGAGCAGTAATTAGAGCAAACTGAAAGAATCCAAGCCAAAGTCAATAGTTACCTTTTTTTCCAGTCTTGTAAGCAGAAGCTTTCAAGTTCAACAGAGAAATTTTCTTCATAGGAATTTATTACAACAGTTATGAAAACAAGATATCTCAGAAAATAAAACCTGCATCTTTCTTTCCAAAACTGATTTAGCAGGTTGAGGGAGATTAAACTGAAAGGGATTAAATATATGAGATATCCCCACAAAAAAAAAAAAAAACATTCCACAAACAAAAACACTAGATGAGACAATTGCAGAATTGTTCTCCATTCATAGCAGAAAAATTGTCTTGCTGGGATTCATGCAGTCCTCTGTGGCTCTTCTAGGAGAAGCTGGGCCTTGGGCAGTAACAGCTGTGCTGCTTGGGTGCCCACGTTGACAAGGTGCTGGGATGCAGTAAGCTGTGGGCAACAGGATAGGGGCCGTTGTACCTGACAAAGGTACCACTTTAAAAGGTAGGGAAATTCACAGGGCGTTTAAGCATCTTGCAAAACGCTAACATCTAACGAGTAAGCTTATGGCCCAAATGCTGCACTTCAGCAAACATTAATATGGGCTGCTGTTAGCCAGGGGAAATACTTTGTGAGGCTCATTAGTTTAATTGGTCCCTGTCATCTAGTTAAAAAGGAGGAAAGAAGAAGTGTTCCTGACAAAGGCAGAGGCTCTGTGCAAGTGGTGCTTTGCTGCTGTAGCTCAGCTGCGTGCTGGCTGGCTAGCATGCCCTCACGTGGGATCCATACATCCATCACAGCCTCATCTTCCACTGGAACAGGGCAGCAGTAGGCAGCAATTCCCTGGCACAATTATGTGCCTAAAGCACTACCATTGTAACCAGCTAGGATGCCAGCCACCATGGCACAGGTTTGGAGTTCCACCTGCCTGAATGTTATGGGCCTTTTCACTGTGGGTAGCCATGGGTGGTTCTCCTCCTTCATCACTTCTGAGGGTGAGAGGCTCACAGAGCTACTCATTTCTAAAATCATGTAAGCACAGCTGCGTGGAAGTCCAGATTCAGCAGTGACTGTTGTTGGAGATTAGTTGCACCAGTGCCTTGGGTAAGCTAGGGTAAGCCATGGACCTCTACTGTCTTATCTGTGGTGTGTAGCTAATATTTGCTTAGGAAAAAGCCTGTTTTGATGCAGATGTGTACATCAGGAGACCCTTCCAGGGAGGAAAGGCACTGCATGCAGGTGATTACTGCTATTGATTACAGTGGTGACAGAGGTGCCAACCAGGGCTTATCACAGTGCTGACTTGTGCTGGTCTAGGCTGCTCCCTGCTGAACCCAGCTAACAAATTCAATTGTGCTGCTAAGATCCATGTAAATCTATTCCTGCAGGTGTCTTCGTTTCTTGTTTGCAGCTTTGGCTGCTGTGTGGTTGTGCTGAAATTCTGTTGCAGAACTCAAATTAAATATACCAAGGCAAAGTGTGTATTGTGCTTTTCAGATCGTTTAAAACCTGTGGCAAAATTAACAATGTTGTTTTGGTTAATTGTCTTCATCCAAGAAACATTGGCAGCTCCCCTGGGTCACTACAGCAGCTGCTTTTATGCTGTAAAACGCTTACTTCCCTAGAGTGAAAATGCACAGCCAGTCGTGTGACTCTACAGTTCCACACTGATAAAGGCTACCTGTACATTTATTTTTTTAAAGCTAGCAAGCAACAGTCACATTCAATGGAATAGTCTCAGAGACTTATTTCTATATTTTTTCTTTCCACTTTTTTTTATTGGATATTACAGGACTGAAAACAACATTTTGTTCTTTGTGAATCTTGCCCTCTTTGACTGTGCTGGTTAGCCTCTGCTTCTTCACAGAGGAAGACAGCCAAGATAAGTCTTTCCTTTTGATTCTTGCAGGTTGTAAGGTCAGTTCTGGTGGGTATGATTTGCTAATGAATTCATGCTTCATTTCTCAGCTGGCTAGATCTGCAGGTAGGCCTGGACAAATACATTGACATTTGAATTTAAGGTGACATTGAGATGTAGGTAAAAATGTTTGAGAATA
The DNA here is from genome assembly GCA_035584735.1 of Pseudotriccus pelzelni. Classification (NCBI taxonomy): domain Eukaryota; kingdom Metazoa; phylum Chordata; class Aves; order Passeriformes; family Tyrannidae; genus Pseudotriccus; species Pseudotriccus pelzelni. Next base: position 31,538,784 of record JAWMRA010000113.1, read on the forward strand.
GATTTAGAAACCTGTACAGTGCAAAAGAAGTATTAAATAGAATAAATAAAAATGTTTTGATAACAAGTATATGTGTATGTATATGCATATATGTATTTCCTTGTTAGACATTACAAAGTTTATATAATTAACATATATGTCAGCATCAGTCTGAGGGACTCCTCTGTGCTCCAAAGAAATGGGAAAAGTGAAAGATAAGGAAAGGAAGGGAAAAGGGTGTCATGTAGAAAGCAGCATTTCCTGTCCACTCATTCCTAATGACATAGGAGGAGAGAGAGAGACTCACAGGGCCACAATTTCGTGTCATTTCCCAGGTGCACACAGAGCGTGGAACAGAGCATGGACAGAACTGAGTACATCACTCCCCCTCAAAGCACCAGCCACCCATACTGGGTCATCTTAGCCAGAGGAAGTCTACTCTGGACTAACTTTACTACTCTTGAGATAAGGAGAGACCAGAATTTGAATCCTAGGTTTCGTTTGATCTTTCAACACCACAACTATGCCTGAAACTGGGAAGGGATTCTAAAGGCAGTATTGCTCTGTGCCTAGACTGGTTTTTACACTTTTTGACTCAGGATCAGGAAATTGTAGTTTGCTTCAGAAAACATCAGTTCAACAGATGAGACAAGGGTAGGGGCTAAGGCACTGCGAGGACTTCCATGTTGGCTAAATTTTCCAGTTCTGTCTTATACTTCCTGTGTGACTGTACTCAAGTTATTTCATCTATCCATGGCTCCATTCACTCTGCCATGAAACATAATGTGCAACATCAGTTCATTTTTACTGTCATTTGGTTGTAAACAGCTCAGGAAAAAAGAAAAAAAAAAGCTGTCTCATTATTTCTTTCGGCAATAGGTTCTCCATCCTTACAGATGACTTTTGGTCTTCCACAGTGTTAATTAGAACTGATTAATGATCTATGGCTTTTCAAAAGACCACAGCATTGTGTGATCCTTGGTATGTAAAGGTCTCTTGGAGGTAGAAGGAACATTGGGATATCTGTGGGGGAAACTCCAAACTTCCCCTCAGCTTCCTCAGTGGTTCTGACCAATAGATATTCTCATAATTCATTCAGCATATACCAGGAGTGTTCAATTCCCCCAAAATGCAACATACAGCTTAAGTGCAATGGTGAGAAAGCAGCATCTCATGGATTGAACTGGGAAATTGGTTTTGACTCCCTCCTTGACCGGACGACATTCAAACTACATTCTCCATCTCCAAGGAAAGTGTTCTAAATACCATGTGAGAGTGAAAGGTATTTTCTGCCTCACATGTTGAAGTTATTTTACTGCAGAAAGGAGAAATCCAGAAAATGTACTGGGAGTGAAAGAGAGATGGAGAGAAAGACATGGGAAAAGAGGATGTAATATGAGAGATGAGAAAAGGGAGATCACAGCAAAAGAGGAGACCAGTGCTTACTCTATGGGATCTTTCTATATGTTATGTTAAATGCAAAGTGACTAATATATGCCACTGTCATCACCGCCACTGTTACCTAATCATATTTTTCCTTTTACCAGTCCTTTAAAGGAAACACAGAGTCCTGAATGATAAACAAATTACAGGCTGTGCTTCAGGAACAGGCTCCAAACAGCATGTCCCTCTTTGCTGCTGGTGAATAGGACCACATCAAAAGATCCAATCTTTTTAGTCTGTTTCCAGTTTCTAGTCCCCCATACAGAGTCCAGACAGGTTGTGAGAATCTGGCACTTAAAATGTAATTATTGTTGTGCCTGCTTTCTAGCCACAAAGGTCTATTACAGGTTCCTAATCCTTACTATGGGTTTAATTCTTAATCCATTTACCCTGGGATTAAGGGAGTCTGAGTTTTCTGGAAAATCTCTAGTATAAAACTGCCTCAGTTTTGTATAGAACACACTGCAGGTATAGTTATTTAACAAAAACACCTGGCCAAAATGAATTTCTTGGAACAACTGGTAATTCAATTTCTTTGCAATAATCTGCATGTAAAGAGGCATGCAAAATCTTAATTTCAGTTTTTCTAAAATCACAGTGTTCAGTATAGATACATGAAGGAATTTCAGCAGAGCACGAGATAAGCTCCAGGAATGTGAAGGCCTTTGGAGTACCACATTTGTACCATCACTCAGAAGCTAATTCCATTATTTATGATCTTACCAAGGTGTTCAAACTATGTTAATTATGTCAAATGCTTTGATTGGTATTTAAGCTGTTTTCCCTCCCTGTCAAATTGGTTGTCACTTGAACTGTCCAGGTGAAAGAAACACAATTGCAGAAGGGTTTGTGTGTAGTAATGAGACACACTAATCTTACCTGCTCATTCAATGTAGATTCAGATTTGTGTGTCTGAGATTAGTATAATGATGTACTCTTGCTTGAATTATGCAGGAGTACTTCATTAAAAAAATGCAGGGAGATTAGTGTCAAAACTTCTTTTCATTTAGTGAGTAACATCTTCAGGAGAGGGGTCTTAGGTTCAAATTAGGGATAATTGCAATTAATTGAATGTAGTTTAGAAAGCAAAGTCTTTTAGAAATGATGGTCATCTAATGAGTAATCCAATACATCTAGCAGCAGGATTGTTGTCTGCAAAGCAATTAATTTGATGTTTCAGTGTCATTTATCTCTGCTTCCACACAGAAAAGTGAACACAGATCTCCAATGACACACAATCTCAGGAAACAAGAAGGTACAGGGATTTTTTCATGATATTACCATGCTCTGACTGGCTTCTTGAGGCAGTCTTTACTCAGAAGGTTAAGTTTTTATTCCTGCTGGCACTTAACTACAGTACCAGATCTCTTCTAAATAGTTTTCAAACAAGCTTGTTACCAAAATTAAAAAGTACCTTTAAGCTTCCTAAGCATGCTGGATTGAAAAGCAAGGGAGTATTAAGCAAAACTGCAGAGAGTATGCAATGACACAGACCTGCTCAATGTCTAGCTACATCTTTTTCTACAGGTAATGTTATATGCTATCAATAGCAGTTGGCTGGGATAAATACTTGAAATAGCCGCTAAATAGAAAGCTGGCAGCAATCAGTTGGCTTTGTTAAAAAATAATATCTCTCTTCATTGCAAGGGGAGGTGAGTGACTTGGCAAAGTTTCAGATTTAAGAAAAATCACAGGAAAAAAGGTGAGATAAAATTACAAAGCCATAAAAATAGGTGCCTAATCACTCATTTCTCTGTACCAACTCTATTGCAAAGAGTCCATAGTCAAGAAGAACTGGACTGTCTCTGTAAAGCAGGTAGTTGTCAAAAGCTCTCCCATAATAGACCCTCTTTGCAACTCAGCAAACATGAACAGAGAAGAAACAGAATAACCCATCACAAATCAGCTGTTTTTCTGCCCCTTTCTCTCTTCTGTTATGCTGTCCCTCAGGACATTTGAAAGACTGATGAATCAGATTTCTGGGAAAGGTGGAAAAGTGCAACATTGACAAACCAAATAAGTGTATAGTTCTGTTTTTCATCAAGAGCAGCAACATAATGACATGTATTGAAAACATCCAACTGCATACGGTTCATCTGTAAATTGAATGTTCTTTCGTTTGGCATGTAGTAACCAGGAAACAATATACATTGAAGAGCCAAAAAACATTTATTTTTTTAGTACAGAGCCTCTCAAAGATATCTTGACTGATCTCAGCCAGGATCCAGGACCTCAGGAAATCATTTACAGCTCTTTGATAAGGAAAAAGTAAGTTGTCTTTGAAGAGTTTACAGAATTGCCCAAGCGATTGCTGGTTTTTTACAGTTTTTGATTGCCTATTTTTCTGGGTTTTATGTTTGATTTCCTGAAAGTACAGTTAAGAAGCTTTTGTTTGACAATTATTTTATCAATAATCCTGATTTTAAAGAATAGTGCCATTTACTGTTATAGGAGTCAAACACGGTATTATTGAGTTCTTTTTTTTAAGAAGTGTTTTATGCTGGGAGCCAGTGTTAATTAGCATTCAACAAACCCAACTACCAGAAACATTGTCCCCGAGCTGAAATACAGATGATCTTCTGTAATACATGTGTAAACTGGTATTAGTGTCAGTTCCATATGAACAGTAAATCTAGGCAAGAAATACATCAAAGATAAATTAATTGATGTTGATGATCTACTCCAGTGTTACAGTAAAAGGAAAAACCTCTCTTTGTACATAGCCAGAAAGTTGTGCCCTGGGCTGCACATTCAGTTTGAAATGATGGGTTAAGAATCATTTACTGTCTATACAAAACTATCTGGAGGCTTTCCTCTTTTCCTAGTCATCTGCTTTCAGACACCAGCCTAGGCCAAAGAATCAGGGAAAGGTTTGGTTTTCATTTATTTCATATTTTGGAGCGTAATACATTTTCAGTGGGTCCTGAAGTGCATGACCTACATCACTGCAAAGTTTTTTACATCCTTCTGAACCATTTTTATAGGGCAGTCCTGCATACAGAGTGATTAGAAAGAAGACTTGTCTAGGTGGGATGCATTCCTTTCTTTGTTACTCTTCTCCTGGATTCTGGTAGAAGGTTGCATTCCTATTTCAATTCAGGCTTGACTCAACTTAGAAGTCCTCATTTCACTGTGATAATATAACAAAGTCTGGACTGCTGTGCCCCATCTCAGAACAAGGTAGGTTGCAATCGTGTGGGAGCATGAGGTCTTGGGTAACGAAACAGGGAACACTGCTGGGGACTTAAGGAGTATAAACAATGGGTGGGAACAGAGGGAGGAGCAGCACAGCAGGGAAAATGGGGGAGAAGGACACCCTAGAGTAGGATAAAGTCTGCCCCACAACTCACACTGAGCTCCTGTGTGCCCTCTTGTTGCCCCATCACCACTGGGGCAGTGCGGTGAGGGAGGCTGTGGCACAACCCTTGGCTTGGGCAAGCTCTGCAGTGGGGCACACCTGAGAACAGGGCTGCAGGAGAGCACCAGAAGATACAGCTGCTCCTGCTCAGTGAGCCCAGGTGCAAGGTCCCTGTGATGTGTCAAACTGGAAGAAGGTCCTGGAATTAGGCAGCCCAGTGTGTGGGATTGGCACCAGAGCTGGGAGGCATGAGCTATATTGGCCCCCTCCCAGCACAACCCCCCCCCCCAAATTAGCTTTTCTCAATTCAACTTAGTGCATACCAGCTCCTTCGTTAACAAACAGATAAAATGATGGGGAAAAAGTCAGAGAAAAGCCTACCTGAAGTTGAAAGTGTTTTGTCTTTTCTTTTTAACCAGAGAACTGCTGAAATCCAGAGATGACATTAAACTTCCTTTTAGAAGAGGTAATTGAAAAGAAAAAGACAATCAAGGGATGAACAAATGAAGCCTTTTCTTACTGCTGTATGAATAAAAAATGTTATTAATAAGCCCTTTCATTTCAGGCTTCCACTCTGCAGTCACACATTTTGAATGTATAACTGCACAGATGAAAATTTTTACCTCTTAAGCCCTTCGCTGTAGTACAGATGTTTTTAAAAATGGGAAAAGGAAGCACAGAAGGCATGGACACAGAGTGACAGTGGGGATATAGATTTATTCAATAACTCTTTAATAATAACTCTTTTTTTTTCTTAATTTCAGTATTTATATTGCATAACCAATTCTTTACTAAGAATAGCTGGTCCCATTTTGCTGTTTGTGTAAACTGGTATTAGTGTCAGTCACAAATTTCAAACTGAGGAAAAACCTGGACTCTCCACAAGCCTGAAAAATGAAAGCAGCCACTTGGAAACTTTTTGAGATTCTGCAGAAAGGGAAATAATAGCATCTAGAGCTGGGTACAGGCATTTGGGGTCTTTCAGCATTCACAGAACATCTGCAGGATACAACCAGGATACCAGTCTGTTTTTGGGAAACAGTAGTCTCACAAAGGTATTCCATCAGTGCTTATCATTCTGTCTCTTTGCTGATGAAGAGATATTCAATGAAAGATAAATATCACCTGCAAGCAGCTATCTACAGAAGAAGGACATGATATGAGAAACTTTAAACATCTGACAGTGCATGGAAAGCCAAATAGTTCAGCTGTGGTGCTGTAGTCAGCAGGATATTGGAAACTACAGCACCTATTGCCAGTTAACATTGAGATCCCCCAGTGAGACCCATGGTGTGATAACCAAGGACAGGACAACCCAATAACAAGAAAGGAGAAGACACTCTAAAAGGGCACATGGAAGCAGAAACTCAGTGTTGCATACCTGATGGTCTCAGAGGTCCTTTCCAACCCAGCTAATTCCATGAATCTATGATTCCATGATTCTATGATTTTATGATACACAGTTTATCTTTGATAGGAAAAGAAGTATGCATAGAATCATCATTGAATCATCGATTGGCCTGTGTTGGAAAGGACATTGAAGATCATCTGGTTCTTAGCCCCCTGCTGTGGACAGGGACATCTTTCACCAGACCCAGGTTGCCCAGAGCCACTTCCAACTTGGCCTTAAACACTTCCAGGGAAGGGGCATCCACAACTTCTCTAAGCAACTTGTTCCAGTGCCTCACCACCCTCCTGGTAAAGAATTTCTTCCTAACATCTAATCTAAACTTATTCCCAGTTTGAAGCCCTTCCTCTTTGTCCTGTCACCACATGTTCTTGTCTCTCTCCATAATAAATACCCATTTATGGATAATTAAAAGGAAAATCTAAATTGCATATTTAACTATGATGAATATAATATGAAGTTCAGAAAGCTTAGGAACATACAAGGAAAGAAACAGAGGCAGTGAGAGCAGCACACAAGTGCTTCTGATTCACATCAATCTGGTAAGACCTGGAAAAGTTAGAAACAGCATCAGGCTCATAAAATAAATGGTGAGACATGAGGAGAAGGTAATCCAATGTCTTATGCCAAACGCGGTCTCACCCTACAGAACCTTTCTCTTTTTTCATTCCTCTGGGAAAACATTATTTTCATATATTAATTTTTGGTTTTATATTTAAGGATGAATTTTTGCAAGATTACAAGATTATGTCTTCAAAGACATGCTGCCAGTATACTCATTTTGGATCATCGCAGTGCAAGGAGAAGATAGGAAGTGTTCCGGGGAGGCAAACATTGCTTCCTGCATTTAAAGAAATATTGAACTAAACTGATTTTGTCTCTCTGGTACCCTCAGTGTGGTTAAAAGGAGGTGTTTGAGTGTGCATGTCATTGACTGATGCTGGAATTAAGACAGGTTTAAGAGGGTTTCCTCAGGCCCTTGATGGTCACAGTAAAGAAAAGTAAGTTCTACAAATCCAATTTGCTATACTCCACAGCAAGTTTATCCCCATTGTTAATTGCATTAACCTACAGAATTATTCAAGGATTAATTAGAAATAAAGACCAGGAGATGAACTGAAGATTCTCAGGGGATACACTTCTATGTATTATCCTTGAACTGTATAATTATTTGAATCCTTACTATTTTAGAACAGTGTGCTCACCTGAATGTAACCCTAATTGCCTCTTATTCTTAGCTTCGTGTTTTTGTATAGATTGCTAATCATATCTCAAACCAGAACCACCTACCAAAGACCTGCAGAAACAAAAGTGGAAGAATTCATGTCCTAATTTGAGAGGCATAGCACAATATTATAAAGATCAAACTGCTTCATGCCTGAAATAAAGAACAAAACACCCTTCTTTGACTGAAGTTAGGTAGGATTCTTCTTGTCTGCTTGTACTCAGATTTTCCCTTAGGTTAAGCTTTAGCAAAAAGGGAAGTGGTGCCTGATGAAAAGGTGGGATAAATGAACTCAAGTGCTTTCTGACGGCAAAAGCAGACCTCAGAGCTCTCATTTTGATGAGTAACTGTAATACCATATGATGCTGATCTTGTCAGCAGCACTTACCTACCTTAGTCCAGAGCGCTACCTGGAACCTGTGAAAGGCTACAATATACACCAGCTGGGTATAACTGGGAAGGTACCAGGTATTGACTTGCTGTGGAAAGATCCACTTTCCATCCCTGTCACTTCCTGTGGGCTTCCAAAAGCTTTTGTCGCAGTCCGTGGCTGCCTTTTTGTGCCACTGTATCTCTGTGTGGCATCCTTAGAAACTGATCATGCTCCCTTTTAGAAAAGATGTTTTAAACATAAAAGTAAAAACCTCTGAAATACATATTGATAAGCTAAAAAAAAAAATAAATAGAGTCAGAAAAGTACCTTGCAGGCAGTGAGGCAATGTTAAAAAGGTAGTAGAATAAACCTTTAGATCTGTTTCTTTCATCCAAGCTCCAATTGAAATGACTGAGAAACCTTGCTCATTCATGTCAATGTAAATATGTGACTGTTGTGTCTGAATATCAAACAGCTCCTATTCTTTTTTTTTCATGCTGACAAGAATCTGATGTATATTACTACTTCTGAGAAGTGCTATTGATACTATACAGCTACACAACAGGAAAACTGAATTTTGATATGAATCAGGAAACTAAACCAAGTACATTCCTGTGTGCTCCCATTGGGAATTCTGGATATTTTGGGCCATGATCCAACACTCACTCAGTGTCAATATTGCGGTTGACTATAGGGGACACTCCTGCAGCCCAACAGTGATGAATCTTGATGTTCTCAGCTGTTGAACAGATCTGAACATTGGCCCAGCTTTCAGTGCAGCAGCTGTGACCCTGCCCGCTGCTTGGTATGTAATGCATTTGTCATACAGTCTGGGCTGAAAGAAATCAGAGTAAAAATCTTTTATCTGCAGCTTCCAGCAAAAGGCAGGTGACCACTTAACTTCTATCTTGATGCTGGTGTGAACACAGCCTGTACAGTTCGGGGGTGGTAAATGCTAAGAGATCTGTGGTGGGGCTCCTCACCTGAGGTAAGGATTTTATTGTAATGCTAGATAAGCAAACATTACTAGAGGGGTGGTTTAGAATTTTCTAGCACTTGAAGTTGTCCTAGAAAAATGTATGAAAACATTGGAGAAGGAGGAAGGAAAGGAGAGTATTTCAGCCCAGCCTTTTAGAGGGATTGAATTAATCCCCTCCCTTCCCAAGCACTGTGAATGGTCCGTGGCTCTTTTGGACCATCGGCTTTGCCTGTTTGGAAAACACTGTGTGTCAATAAGACCATATGCTAGTCAGGCGGCTATATAGAAAATCAGCTGGCAAGAGGCATGACCCACAATTTTTACTGAAATTGTATAGACAGGTACCATTTTTGAACTTTTTTTCCTACTTTATCTCTTTGATTTTGTAGAATGATTTGGGGCCAGATGAAATGCCACACTGGACATGACTGAAATGTGTGAAAACTTAATTAACATAGTAATTACACAGTAGAAATGAGATCTTGTCTCAGTGAAAATCTGCTGAAATCTTGGGCCCTGTGGAGTATGAGTCCAAATATGTAGTCAGTGGAAAAGCTGTTAGTCACAAAGAGGCAGCATCTGCTGAAAGAGTTAATCAAGTTCCTAACTTCAAAGAACACAACATGCTTTAAAATACCCCTCTCCAGGCTTCCCAGGCATGCTGTAAATGCATATGTGATTTTCTCCCAGCTACTGGGGTAAATCTGCATAGCTCAATTAACTTCAGTTGCTTTATGCCAGTTACACCAACAGAGGATCTGGACAGAATCTAAAAGCATCTGTACATCTAATAGTCCAGCATGGTGTATGAAAATTGGGCATTATTCTGCATCAGCCACCCCTTTGCAGCTAGGATGAATAGCAGAAGGATTTGTGATTTATTAAATGAATTCCTTTTCTATGGAATTGAATCTACACAGCCTCCCATGAGTTTCTACGCTGGCAGACCATGTGTTTCTTCTGCATACCATCTATTTTCTGTGAAAAATATTAAGATAATCAGACAGTCAATGTCAATTTCTTGTTATCTGGTTAAAGGCACATCACCTAATCACTTTATTCGTATCAATCCAAATTTGCACCCTGCTAGAAAGTTATCACCTTGCTTTTTCCTTTCTATCGTCTTAAATTATTTTAATTTTTGTCTGTTGGACAAATTTAAATCCTAGGAATTAATTAAAAAATAAATGAGCCTGGATATTAGTTACAGTTCTTTTTCTAAAAGCAGACTGTGGGGTATAAATCTTGGCTTTTTTAGTATTCCTCTTTCATTTCATTATTCATATAGGGCAATATTTAGGCCACTGAGTTGAAGCAAATCCTGAAGTGTGATTATCTTCTCATTGAAATGCTCTCTATTGTGCCTATTTGTTTGATGTGTTTTTCTTGTACGTTGTATTTCTGATGGCTTTGGGGTAAAATAATCATTATATGTCACCCATACTATCTCTTTTAATCTCCAGAAGATTAAACATGTTTATTTAGAAACCCCTTTGATAGTGTCTTCACTAACTCAGCTATTTTATAAAATTAGAAATAATGAATCAGGGAGATGCAATTTTGATAATGCCATTTACACAACTCCTATGAGGCTAGCTAGCAAAATAACTGGGTAAGTAAGTATCTGACATACATACAGTGAGAATGGGGAAAATATTGTAATTTCATGTAGGTTATGAGGAGCTGGAAAAATGCAGTCAGCAAAAGCAGTTCAGTTAATGAATCACATTTTCAGGGCCTGCTGGACTCAAGAGATAGGTCATGGATTCAGGAATTGTTCCTTTAATCTCTATGTCACTTGTTCAAATCTGATCTCTGGTCACTGGTTCAAACCTAATATGGATAGACAGTAATTAAAAGTCACTGTTATTTGGCTCTGTGATGATCTGTTTGAATTGGAGCTGCAAAACAAACCGCCCCAAAACCTAGAATATCTGGAAAAATCATGTGATTCATAGCTAGTAGAGTGCTGAGCAAAACTTCATAGACTTCCTGGAGCTGAGTGTGGGCTGCTTGTAGTTGCTGTCAGGCAATTGGTACATGTCCATCACATCTGAGTTTGTGAAAGAGGGATCTGCATAGACAGTCGCCTGTGGCGCAACCTGAATCATGCTACTAGGAAGTCCACACTACTCACTTACTCAAAAGAGCTGCAATTACAGCTCTTGCCTGGTGCTCACTTGGGTTGGTCAAGTCCTGGGCTCTGGGAGCTCTCTAATGTCCAGCCACACTCCACAGGCTGGTAAAGACACGCATGCTTTATCCTGCAGGCTTCCTGAATGTCAGGTAATCACTTTGTGGTGTGAGGGTTAATGGTGCCCATCACCAGTCTGGAGCTCCAGACTACAAGAAGGAACTTGATGTTCCCAGTGCTGTGGCCCTGTGGTTTGTGGTGTTTAAGTTATCCAGAAGGAGGGGTGAGAGGAGGCCATGTGAGTGAAAAGACACATAAAGGCAATCACATGCCAGTCAGCACTTCAGCAGGCTACTGGGAGATGAGCTCTGGAAAGAACTGCTTGTACCAGGCACTCAGGAATTTTTTTTTTCCCTATCAGTGCAAAATTAGAGGGAGAGACTCCTGAGTGCTAACCATGGGGTCACACTGTCAGCTTTCTCAAAAAACATTTCTTGACAGGAGCCATGTTAGTTGGCACAGGACAATGTCTTTTGATAATTATACACTTGTTTTCTCAAACTTTGAACAATTTTAGTCCGTAAATCCAAATTCTCTGGAATTTGTATAAGACTGTGGAAGGAGTCTTTGTTTTTGTGAAGGATAGGATTCTGCAGCAATCAAATCAAAGTCTGAAGAGATGAATCTATTTCAGCCATCTGAAACTGCAATTTGTCATATAGTGAGAACAGCTGAGACAGTGGGGAAATTTCACGCAGATCCCGTACCTGCTAAAGCAATTACATTTGCACTCTGCATTTTGTTGTTTTCTAGAAAATAAACTCACCAAACTACTCAGATTAGCTGTTCTCAGAAAACCGAGGTTATTTTAAAGACAACAGATTTTCTTATACCCTAAGAGGAAGAAAAAAAAGGAAGAAAAAGTGACACTCAGAAGAACAAAAAAACAGGAATTAGGTATATCATTATTTAAATACATCAGTCCTTGCCTTGGTCCAAACATGAATAAGCTATCCCCATAGCAGGGGAAGAAAACCTGGATCATATTCAGATATGTGAAAACACAGAATTTCCAATAAGCGAGACATATCTTGCTGGGCTCTGGGAATTCTTTCCACAAATGACCTGTGTAATTAAAATCTGCATTGCCTTCTTTGCCCAAGAGAATTTCATGGCAAAACAGCTGCTAGCATCCATTAAGTGTATTTAAATGCAGTTTATAGGGAAACACCCAGGTGCCTTTTGGGCACGGAGAAGTAAGATATGAATACACGTTAGCCATTATCAACATGCATACTTGGAGCAAACTGCTTTCAGGGCTTGAAAGCTGGAGTCACATATTTCAAGTGTCACTGATAACCATATGTGTTAAAGAGCAGCCTATCACAGGAAATGTACTGTACGGGATGTTTCTGCTTTTGAATGTGAAATGAGGCCTTCACTTAATGACCAACTTCTTGGACCTTTCAATTTTGTTGCTTGAAAAATCAAAACAAAGAAATTATCAATTACTTTCACATCAAAGAATTCATATGAATGTTTTGTAAATACAGGATTTTCATTTTATGTTTTTCCTACACTAAAAAAAGATTCCCCATGACTCAAATCTTACTTTTTACTAAGTCTTCTTTCACAAAGCATTCCTTGCTTTAGAAAAGTTAGGAAGAATCAGCAACAGACCTTTATGATTCTTTTTCCATTTGGAAATTTGGGTCTGGGCTGAGTTTTGAAAAACAAGGCATGGAGAAAGAAAATTGGAAAAAAGGGAATATTATATGCCTTTCATTTTTTTAATACATTTAGGGGTAGAAAGCAAAAAAAGTGTAATGAAAACTGGGAAAGCAGTTCTGTAAGCTGTAGATTTAGTGTGTTATTTTTCCTATGGATTTGAATTTGTGGTTGTTTAGACTTCTGATGGAAAATCCCTAAGTGCTGGAACATTTAAAAAAGTCTATTTCTTGCATGAACTCTTTGATGTGTAAATGGATGAACTCACATTGCTGTCTCTTCTTCCCGGAGCCATTGACAGGGTCTCACTCTTTCTGCACAGTCTCTCAAAGCCTGTTCTGTAGATAGCCAAGAAATATGCAGAACCTTCATTATTTCTGAGGACTTTATCTTTGTCAAATTCAGCTGAACTCAGGTAAGAGATATGAATTCGAGGAAGGAAGGCATAAACCTTCTGCTGTCTTATGCAGACAGCACTCATGATTCCATAAATCATGAGTTTTCATGAGTAAAAATGGAATGATCTTTTGTTTGTTTGAAAATGCACTTGATGTTTCACTTTTGCTTCAGATTTGTTGCAAAATTTAGCCAAAATATAGTGGAATGCCATGCAATAGCAAGATCTTTCCCTTTTTTTCTTTTTTTTTATAGTAACATTTTCTTCTGTTGTAAAGCTCAGTCTTTTCTTCTTTAAAAAACCGAGCAGTCAAAGAAGTGGTCCTCCCTCCTCTGACTCCAAAGCAGACCTTTTGTTTGGCCTCTCCTGAGCTGACCTGGCATGGCACAGGCTAATGAGGAGCCCCAGATCAGAGCTTTTGTTGGCACCAATGAAAAGTTCTTTATGGCTTTTGCTGCAGAGATCAGGATGGCTCTCAGACCTAGCCTATGAACAGAGATGGGATTGAACTCTCCCCTACCACATGGCAAAGAACATTGACTGAGATATACGAATTATCGTTTGCTTTTCCCTGTCACTGAGAAAAACTTTCATCATTAATTCAATCATACTTTGTAAGCCATCTTTTCAAGAATGGCTTTCCTCTGTGGTGTCGGCAAAACAAATATTCCCTCTGAGATGAATACCTGCGCCTGCTTCTCTACAAGTACGTGCTCTCCTTACTCCCTCCCAGCATCAAAAGTTACTCCAAAAAGATTGCAGAAAGTGATGGGCTTCACACGACAAACATTCCATGAGAAAGCCAAAGCAAAGAACTACTCGACTTACTGACGCTATCACCCTTTGCAAGAAGTAAATTATTACAGATACAAGATGATAAGGAAGTGCATCTAAGACATAACATAAGGCAGTCAAGTTTAAAGGTTTTCTGTCTTGCCAAAGATCCAAGAAGCCTGGGCAGCTGCTTCAGTGTGTATAGCAAAGACCTTTGTATGGACACAGATGTTGAGCAGTGGATCTTTGATACCAGCTGGAGGCAATACATCTGTCCACTGACTTTTGCTAATTTTCTCTTTAGGTTAAACTCAGAAGTTTGAGCAGCCTGGCTTGCCTGAAACACTTGATCCAGAAGCTTTCCCTGCTGAGGTTCCTGCCAAGAATGGACTGGACACCAACCTGCCCCAGAGGGAGATTGCATGTCGGCTGGTGAGGAGAAGAGTGATGCCTCTGCCAGCTTGGCATGAGCTGCTTTGGTGTGGCTTTCTAAGGCAGCAGAGATGGTGATGGTAGGCAGCCACATGTTCTTTGCTTTGGTAGATGTGGCTTGTCCTCCTTCCTGGCACTTTGCTCTCCTCAGTTTGAAAAAGGCTGCTAATTTTTTTCCCAATTACACCAGTAAATAACATCATAAGCTAGGAAAGAAAATAAGCCAGTTTGGTGCTTCACTATAATACCTTTTCTCTCAATATCAAAGATGGGCAAAATCATCTAAATACAGTGAGGATTTTATATCAATACATCTATATAGGTGTGGATAAATAAAGAAACGCATATGTAGTACATGTACATATGCATATGTAGTACATGTACAGGAAAATCACTTCAGGTAAGTCTTTTCCTTAGACTATCAGTTTTTGGCACATGAAAGGAGCAAGCAGGTATTACATGGAGGCCACAAAACACAAGTAACCCTCTTAGCACGAGCACTTCCTCGCAAGGAGGAGATCGCTGTGGTAACCTCTCCTTGGTATGGTCTCTTGGGCTGAAGGGTGGCACTGGCCTCCTGTACCCCATGGTAAGAGGATCCATTCCAGCCCACTGAGGTGGGCACATCCGTGCTTCTGCCTTACCAGCTTTGGAAAGCAGGCATGGGCCACAACATCCTGGATGGATAGTTGCATGCAAAGAGTTGTGGTCAACACCTCATTGTCCACGTGGAGATTAGCGACAAGTGGTGCCCCTCAGAGGCTGGTGCTGGAGCTGACACTATTCAACATCTTTGTCAGTGACATGGACAGTGGGATCGAATGCACCCTCATCAAATTTGCTGACAACACCAAGCTGTGTGCTGCAGTCTACATGCTGGAGGGAAGGGATATGATCCAGAGGACCTTGACATGCTTTGGAGGTGGGCTAATGCAAACCTCATGAAGTTTAACAAAGAGAAGTGTGAGGTCCTATACCTGGGTCATGGCAATAACAGACACACCTACAGACTGGGTGAAGAACTGATTGAGAGCAGCCCTGCAGAGAAGGAATTGGGGGTGATGTTTGATGAAAAATTCAACATGAGCCAGCAGTGTGTGCTTGCAGCGCAGAAAGCCAAGCGAATTCTAGGCTGCATCAAAAGGAGCATGGCCAGCAGGTCAAAGGAGATGATTCTCCCTCTCAGCTCTTGTGAGACCCCATCTGGAGTACTGCATACAGTTCTGGTGCCACCAACAGAAAAAGGACATGAAGCAAGTCCAGAAGAGGACAATGAAGTTGATAAGAGGACTGGAGCACCTGCCCTACAAAGACAAGCTGCGAAAGCATCACAGAATATTCTGAGGTAGAGGGGACCCAAGAGGATCATTGAGTCCAGCTCTAAAGTAAATGGCCTATACATGGATCAAACCCACAGCCTTGGCATTATTAGCATCATGCTCTAACCAAATGAACTAATCTCAGGGTTGGAGCTGTTTAGCCTGGAGAAGAGAATGTTGTGTGGACACCTCATAGAAGTCTTCCAGCGTCTGAATGGGGCCTACAGGGAACTCTGCACCAGGAACCATAGTGATGGGACAAGGAGTACCAATTGAAAGAGGGGAAATTTAAGTTATTTACTAGGAAGAAACTCTTTACTGTGAGGGTGGTTAGACACTGGAACAGGTTGCCAGGGATGCTCCAACCCTGGCAGTGTTCAAGGCCAGGTTGAATGGTGCCTTGAGGAACCTGGTCTAGTAGAACATGTTCCTGCCCATGGCAAGGAGGGTTGAGACTAGATGGCCTTTAAGGTCCCTTCCAACCCTTTAACATTCTGTGATTTTATGATCCAACACAGCCAGAAACCAGACAAATCAAGCCTGAGGATAACATAGAAAAGACAAAAGCTCCAGATCCACAGAGTGAGTAGACTTTGATGCTCTGAGTGTGTAAGGCTAACCTGTGACTGTTAAAAAAGACACTGAGTGATGTTTAAAAAAACACAACATCCAAGTGTATTATGATATACCAAATAAATGTATCACAGTATTGCCTGTAGCTGTTGGTCGCAGTAGATGAATATCAACTCTCCATTAAAAATGTTGTTTCACATAAATCAGAGTGTTTTTCAGAAGTTCAATTTTTTACTTTTTACAGGGAAAAATCAAAATATAATGCTGAAGCATTTAATTTTGATGGGTTGTTTAAAGCATTGTAAATGACTGCTATATATTCTCTGTGTATAATATTAGGTATATTAAAGATGTACTATTAAAACACTGAATGTCATATTAAAAGAAAAGGAAATGATTCGGAGGAAAATATTTTAAAATGATCCTTTACTGACTTTTATTTAAAGAATTGGCAATTGTAGAAAATTGTTATTTTAGGGATACCTTTTATTCTAACTGGGAACTAGAATTATTGAAAAGCAGAATAGTCCACAAGAAAAATTTAAGTTCCCAACTGGCTCTTTCCACTGGTTTAAATTACTTATTTCAGACCCTGCTGAAACAATCCATGGCAAAGTCATTAGATATCTCTAGGAATTTGTGCAGGCCATCGAGTCAGTCATGGGTTGCTGGTTAAATCCAGAGGGAACAAGGAATAGCTGATACATGACCTCAACTGTATGGTATGAGTTTACCTCCCTGGGTGTAGGTGACAGTAACAGAAATGGCATTAATTAGTCCACTTCAGCATCTCATCCAAGGTCTGACATGGCAAAGCACGGAAACCTACTGTGCTGCAGGCTGAGCTGGGCTTGCTCCATGGATAAAAATTGATGTTCCCAGTACCAGGTCCAGTTCAGGTTTTATTAGCACTCTTGATGTGATGCCAAAGGAAAACCTAAGAGAGCTGCTTAATAACTAGCAAGAATAACAAAAAAGCATCATACTAGATAATTGGTTAGAGATGGTACCCTGGGAAGACAGGGACAAGGCAGTGAGCTGTAGCCAGCACACAATCCTAGGTAACAAGCAATCAGCACAGGATTAGCAACCAAGGCAAGTTTAATAATGTAACTGTAGTGTTCACAATGATTTAACCATGCTATCCAGAACACAAAGCTAATGGTGATGTAGTGAATGAAGCCAGAAGAAAGTAATATACAAAGAAAAAGTTTGTAAGTGCCAGCATGCAAAAGAATCTCCACTGGAAAAGGCCAATGTTTAAAATTTTTGTTGTGCTTTCTTGTTTCCTAAAGAATGCAGAAGGCAAGCATTTAGATTTTGGTGGTTGTTATTTGCTAGCCATGAAGGGAAGCTGGGCTGTTTCGGAAGATCCTAGTGACAGCTGACTTACAGAGTGTGATAGACCAACATATTTTTCTGTCTTTGAAAACAGAACATAAAATGGGTTTGCTATTTACAAGTTAGAAGTGAAGGAATGGATCTGAACTACAGAGTACCCTTTCAAAATATACAAAACCCTTTCTACGTGCCCTGCCTGTAAAATGGGCCTTCATCTAAGTTAACATTATGTTATAATTCAACCTAATTCATCGAGGTTGCAAAAAGAAGTATAAAGTGAGAACATAGGAATGTTGCAGCTAAGAACAGGCTCTCAACATTTATTTTATCACTTGCCTACACACTGAGTCCTACTACTCTATTGCTGTGATTAAAATGGTAGAACCTCTCTCTAAGGACTACACCCACTACTTTATCACAGAAGATGCTTGCCTGAATAAAATCTGTGATTGTCCTGTGTTGCATTCTCTCCCTCTGTGAAGTCAAATTCTTTTCTAGAAGTGACAATGTAAAATGGCTGCTGCTTTTACAACTGCCATGCTTTGTGTACATATTCATAGGCAGAGCTTTTGCTGTAGTGACAAACAAATGGACTTTTACAATCCTTTACTCACACTAGCATTGAGGAGTCCATAGAGGCAGGAAAAAATGAAGAAGATTCAGTTGTGCGTCAAATGTCCAGGCTGAACCACTACTGCAAACTCCAATTGCAGCAAGAAATTCTGCTAATTGCATCATGCAAACTAGTTACAGAGCCTGAGCTGAAGGAAAATTTAAACTCCCAAGGGAAACACATATTTATAATACATACTATGGACTGCCCTCAAATTCAAGTAGCAGTGGCCCACCAAATCAATTCTGGCAGAGTTTTGGAGCCCTGTGAGTTCCTTCTGACCTGGAAACTATGCAGATCCTAAGTGCTCACCAGCTGCTCGGGATATTTTTTTGTTAGCTCTGGGCTAGCTCTAAGTGCATACTATGGAAATGGTTTCTGCTCCTGTTGACAGCATCTCTTTGAAAGAACTGTATTTCAATAGCCCAGTGGGGGCATTAAGACAGTGGTGACGGTGGAATTGTAGTATTTAGGGTTTGCTCAGTTTCTGTGCAAAATCTATGTCAAGCTGGATTTCCTTCTGTGGGAAGCACATAAGAAAGGATCCAGAGAATTTGGATGCTAATTTTGTCCCTACAGTTCTAAGTACATGGCAGCAGCTGTGGCTAAACCCATACACTAAACCTGGTCATAGCAGGCAGAAGAGTAGCCCCCATTATCTTGGACCATAAGGAAGAAAAAAAAAAGTTAGTCCTATAGAGGGGCCAAAAGCAAAGCTTTTGTCTTTGTTCCACAAAAAATGCAGTATGAACTGCACCACTCAACTTTTTGGCTGGAAGCTTTATTTGCATAACAATGCACTGCTGTCCTTAGTAATAGCACTCCAGGGCATCTTTTTGGAGTTTAAAAAAATGTTAGGCATTCTAATAACACCACCCATTTCACAGGTTGATGTGATAAATGATTTTTTGTATTGTTTCCCTTCCGTGTTACTTTATATTCTGTTACAGTTCTTATATAAGTGAAACCTCTGAGCATTTTCTGCTTTGAGCCCCTACCTTTGTGCAGGTCAAGCCCAAGGAAAAGCTGAATAATCATATTCTCAGCAAGAACAAATGCCTGGCTGAGCCCAATAGTTCAAGGTATGAAATTTGGTCACTGAGCATGCACTGAGCTTCGTGCAAAACATATGCAAAGAGCGTCCAGGCAGGCAGTATTTGTGCTCCCTTCCATGACTATTAGGATGGTCTAGGCCCCCAGCAGACAGACAGGGGTTCCTCCCTCCCCCTCAGTGCTGAGCCTCTATTGGAGAACTAAATTGTAGAAAAGTGAGTTTATTTGGGTTTCTTTAACTGAAAAGAAAAGATAGCTACAGAAAAAGTGGTTATGGTTGCTTTATATCCTGTCTCCTTAAACTCCTATGTGCCTATACCATGTCTGCAGCAGCAACACTCTAACAAACACTGCTCGGTCAGACTGTATTCCTCACATCCTTTTCTTCACACTTTCTACTCATTAACTACAACCTTCCCATGGACTTGCTTAGATGATTTTTCCTGCCTATTCCTGTTTGTCACGAACGCTTCTTTCAGTACTTATTTTTGAGGAGCAGAAACCGGTCTTGGCTTGGTGCTGAAAAAACACAGTTACAAAGAAGTGCCTTCTACATCTCCCATTGAGGACCTCATGTTAGAGTCATCAGAGAAATTGGTGCTAAATTGCCACAACCAAATACCTCGAGAAATGAGCTACATCCAGCCTCAATAAGTATTGATAGGCAAAGACATGCAATAGAAATAGTCACTGAGGAAAACTGCAGAGCTAATGTTGGCAAGTGACTAGAAAGCCCTAGTCCCTTCGGATTAGCACACAGCCATGTGCTGAAAGGATCAGTCTTTGGTTTATGAAAAAAATTGTGATTCTTGACAATCCCTTGATTGGTTTAGACAAATTAAACTAGTCAGAAAGTCTTGTTACAGGTCATTTTTATTTTTGAAGATTATCTTCTGAGAGTAGGAGCATTCTTTGCTGTCGTTTTGATACATTTAATTTTGTCATGTGTATTCTTTCCTGACTGATTGTTCTAGAGTAGTGTTGCTCTAGAATATAAAGCCTCCTCTGGATTTCAAGCACAGTACAGCAAATCTACCTTGGGATGAACCTCCATGATAGAAGCAATGATGCCTTCAATGATCATCTTGAAATTAATATAAAATATATTTACAAATTTAGCAAGACTTTAATGAGCTTTGAAAAGTTTTCAAAACAATTTAGTATGCTTCGAAGAAGCCTACTATAAAAAGAAAATGTTACTTATATAAAACACAACAGGATATCATGGATGGAAGAGACATTCAGACCATTTACTGTGGTGGTCAAAGCGGATTTAGGACTGAATAGTGTGCTGAGAAATTTAAACTGCCTATTAGCCAGTGCAAGCTGTACCAGAGGCTGTTTTCAGATACGTTTAACAGGCAGGATTCCAGCATTACTGTCATGTCTACTTCTATCCTTTGCCTGTCCCTGCAGTATGTAGTGGTATTTTCATACTGTATAAAGACTATTTATTAGTGAAACTACTTTCTCTGACAGTGTTGTAGCTTCAAGACTAAGGCAAGGTAAAAGAAGAAACACCATCACACCCTAAAAAAAACCAACAACAAGATAGTTTCCCCCCATGTAAAGAAAAAGCAGTCTAGCAATTTAAAACATCTGTTTTAGAGGGGGTAATCCTACGGATCTCCATTTATTTTTTTCCCCTTAGCTTCTAATTACTTTTCTCTTAACAGCTCCACATGACAAGATGTGTCTCTTTCTAGCCCAGAGGGAATGAGTGAAGCTCCTGTTTGACTATTCCAGTGCTTTTCTGATGGCTGTACTGCTAACTTTGCCTTCTTTTTTTGTTATTGTTCTTGTTTTTCCTTAGCTCTTGGGACTGGCTAATAGAAGATCTCTGCTGTGAAGCTTATCTACAACATGGCAGGACATTGTTTCTCTCTGGCAAATGAATTTTTGTTTGCAACAGGTGAGGATGAGTTGGTTTAGGCAACAACAAGCTGTGGATAGTAGTAACTCCACCAACTGTGAGGGTCTTTATCAGAGGGCCTCACTCAGTGGTAAGTACAAAAAGAGGACGTGATCCTGATCTCTAGAAAGGAATTACAGAAGACTTCTGAGCTTGTGACAGACCCCAGTGAAATCAAAATGAGTGCCCAAGTGTCCCATCATTGTCCTTTCCTATTAGCTCATGAAGCATAGTGGGACAGCAGTCCTACTGAGAGCCTCTAGGGGCTACTGCAGTTCAATAAATCACAACAAATAAAGTGCAAAACCATTTTTGAGTCTGATATGGGCTGTGTTAATCTCTAGTGTACTATCTTAGACTTCAGAGGAGTTACATGCAATGGAATTTTGCCCACTGAGCCTTTGCTGACTGCTCTCGCATTGCCATGAAGGATAAAGGATGGCAGTGAGTACAGACTATTCTCTTAGGACACACTGTTTTGTCTTGTTTTCCCGAGGGAGAAATTAGTCTTTCAGTACACTTTCTTGTTTTGTTCCCTGCTTTCTGATAATATCATAAAAGTAGCATCTTTATCTCATGCTGGGTTCTGCACAAAACACACCAAGTTTGTGTACATAACAGTTTTTTACTCTTTGCTAATGCCTTCATGAAATTTGCTTTTATTTGAGTTAATAAGAATCAATGTTTTACTAATTTGTTCTTTAAAGATACCATACACCCTTGATAATTCTCTCCTACCACATGGGGTTCAGTTCTCTGTGAAGTGTTGTATGCATCATACAAAGCACAGCAAGACAGCATGCATGTGAGAGAAGGGGCAAGCTTGAGAGCAGCCTATTTGAGAAACTCAGAATTTAGGAGGAAATCTCTACAGGATATCAAAGCAAATTTCACTCCAAGAAGGTTTCACTGTGTCAATAGATGTAGCACAAAGGCTGCCTGTTGTTTCACAAACAATGAATCTTCTCCAGCCTATAAATAATGTAAAGACAAGTCTCAGGATTTTTAAAAAATTCTGCTAGCTTGAGGCTACCTACCCAGCATGCCTCCTTGTTTACAACTTCCACTACAAACATATATTGTGTTTGTTTTCAGACAAACATCAGCTTTCCCAACTCCTGCAATTAACCTCTGGTACATATTAGCAGCAGCCTTTTAAGCAGCTTTTACATCCAGTGATGCTGGGCAGCATGGTGGCGGAGTGGCGGGCTCTCACACCACCAAAGAGTGAGCTCCTCGGCATGAGGTGAGTGGTACAGCCCCTTTGCCCACTTACAGTGCTGATAAGTTACTGCAATCAGCTGCCAGCCCTTCGGCAAGTACCTCCTCTTCAGGTAAACTCCCTAAAAGCCATTTATAAAGGTAAAATAAAGCAGCCACTGAGTAAAGGTGTTACCACCTCTTACATAGATCTTAAATGGGGTCTACACAAAGGAATGGATTCGTAACATTCAATTTTGTCTTCAAAGGTAGCAGGTCATCCTTAGTGTAAGACAGCCTGGACTCCCAACATCTCCACGAATGCAGGTGAATGTCCTTACTGCTTGAGGCCCCCTGGCACTTTGTTTGTCTCTCATATACATCCTGCACAGATGCAGTAAGCCCAGGGGAGATACCTGGTGCTTCGGCCAGCCTGTCTTCCCAAGGTTAGGGCACCTTCCGCAGCATGGAGTCCTGTGCTTGAACTCTGGCAGGATGCAGAAGGCACAGCCCCCATGCCTACCCCTTCCTAACCAGCAGGGTCTTGTAGGAAATACAAGTCCTTGATCCTTTTGTTTGGTGTCTGATCCTGTCCTTGTGACCTAGGTGTAATCTATGGCAAGTGTCTGTTCACATGGTTTTTAGAATCTCTTTAGATTGTAGATGCTTAGAAAGAAGTTTTTAGTATAGTCAGGAATATGGAGTCCTGGGCATTTGTCGAGCTTACAGAAAGGAAAACAAAAGTCCACACTGATGGAGTATGGGCAACAAGGGACACTGGGATTGCAGCTCTGGAATTAAGTATTTAAAATTCACTTTCTTTCAATTCCAGCCACTTTCACTCTTTGTTGGAATGATCTGAAAACACTTTGTTCAAAAAATGTGAAGGACATTCCTTGGGTGAAGTCTATGGCTCTGTCTACTACACTTTACATGGAATATTTATAATGATGAAAGGCTTCTCTATGGGACCTGAGTCTTGACTACTTCTAATTACCCTCAGAGTTTCCTCTTTGTTGTTAACCCCTTGGTTTTCCTGGAGGCTATTTGCAAATGAACCAGAGGGTTTTTTTAAGTGAATGCAATTTACTTAAAAACACATTTTGGGGTTCAAGAAGGGAGAAATAGTTTATTCTAATACAGTGTAGCAGAGCAAGACTATGATGGAGTATGGTCCACATCAGAGAGCTAGACTGAGCTGGGATCAGTTGAGAAACAGCTGCGAGCCATAACCATTCATCAGATTTTCAATGCTGTATGAAAAAAGGCATCCACCCAGATCTTCCCAGTTCTCTGAATCTTGACCGACAGATGTTCATCCACACCATGACAGCAACATAATAAGCTGCTCAGCCAAATTCTGTGAGTAGACACAGAGGGAAAACTCCCTTCTCCTCTGCTTCTGGATGATTCACTCAGGACAGAAGGGAAGTAGTTTCTTGGACAAACTATGACTGACCCATAGTGGCAGTTATACTCATTTAGGAGCTTTCAGCCTGGCAATAGCATAATCATGATGTATACTTGCAAAATAGAAGCAAGAAAAGGCCTGAAGTTGCATGAATTTAAGAAAGCAGCAAGGGGGAGGGAAGGGTCACCAGTTTAGATGCTGTTGCTGTCAGTCCCCCAGAAGGTGAATTCTTCTCAGGCTTTTGTTAGCTCTTAAAAGTATTCCAGGTGAACATCTAATCTCCAGGCCTTACATATCCAGCTGAGGTATTACTTCCTTACTGCCCAAGTCAGGTTTTGTGTTCTAAAAATGCTCTACAGAAATATCATTATAAATCCATAGCTGAAAGGGCTCATGCATCTTAAGTGCTCTTTCGTTTTCCACCTCTGAATATTCTGCCAGCAGAGATTTAGAACATTGGCTCTGTAAATGCTTTCATGTCAAGACTAAAGGCAACACTTGTTTAATTCATTCTTTGACCCAACAGCAGCTTTATCTTAGGTTATCACTTGTTAAGCTTTCTAGAATGTTTTAAACATGAAGAGAGCTGCTGTGTATATATATCCAGTGTATTGTATTTTACTTGTACAAATTGACAATAGTGATTCATAAACATCAAAACCATTTCCTTTCTGTACTGCAAATTATGCTTTAGATCCATTCACAGGATGTGTAACCCATTCTAGACAAAAGAAAAAAAAAGGAAATTTATCTTCTCTCCAATTTGTAATTCTTTACTGTAGGTCACAAGAGGTTACAGATTTATATACACCTGCTTCTGTGTCTGTGTTTTTATATATACTTGCATGCATAAAGGAAAGTTTTGGTGTATGTATATAAATATACCTTTACGTATAGTTTGAGTGCATATGTATTTATAAGCATAAATATGCATACACATGAGGACAACTGTAGCAATTATATACACTGCAGTGTAAATGCAGAACTGGATACATACATCAAATATACTGCAACCTGATTAGAATAACAACTAAGATTTGCTGCACATCAAAATAATGTACACTATTCTGTGTAAAACAATGGGTTCTGACAGCACAGGATTTACCCTTCAGTTTTCAAAAAGCTACAACTCTATTTAAAATCAGAATCTAACAGTGGACCCTCAGAACTGACATCAACAGGATCCTTTCTGATTTGCATCAGATAACGTGTTTCAAAAACTCAGAAGTCTTGTTATATAGAGTAGCAAATCTCTTGGTATCAGACTCTGCATTTACTTGCAACAGTGGTGTTTTCTACACCATAAGACAGATACCTTTTCACCCAAACACCCCATTCTTGGACTGTAGTCTGATTCCTCCCTCCCTTAAAGTCATGACAAGATTTGAGTAATTGCCATCTTCTTATTGCCTCTTAAAAAAAAAAATAAAAACAACAACAACAACAACAAAGCAAACAAAAAACCAACCAAACAAAAAAAACCCCGCAACAATTAGGTGGGAGCATAGAGTGGGCCACAGCATCTTGCAATACATTCCCCAATGCAGACAAAGTAAGGGACTAAGAACCGCAATGCAGATAGAGCAGCTCTGCCCTGTGCAGAGAAGTGGATACTATTTCAAATAGTTTAGTCTCAAAATCCATCTCATCTTCTAGTTACCCACTGTGACATCTGCACAAAAATATTTAATAAGCACTTAATATACTGGAATGAAACTGCAGAGCTCAGTGTCTGTTCAGGAAACAAACATACACCTGCTCCTTGGTGCTACCACCTACAAAAAGTACATGCTTGACATTCCTGTGACTTACAAGCCAGAGATGGGGAAGCCCTCCACTGACAGTGGCTGCTGGTGGCCATGCTGTGTCACAGAAGCTCTGTAACTCCTGTAACCCAGTGTCAATCAGCTAGGGCATAGGCAGTGATGGTAGCAGGCCTTTGTCAGATGCCCCAGCCCTGAGTAATTTCTTAAGAAGACATGTCAACAGGAGTAATACGAAGAAAATACCCTGAGTGCAAGGACAGCTAAACCCAAAGCTCCATCAGGAAGGAGACGCTTTAGAAATGTGGGCAACAGCTAGACAAAGTTTAAATTATCTGCTTTGTAACTGCAAATAATAGTTGCCAGCAGCAAAGGGGATACTTAGAAGCAAGATTTCTTTCTGATACCTGCTTGTTTTGAAGCACTTTATGGTTTTAATAGTTTTCAGTTAGTACAGGCAGTAAAACATATTAAAATACAACATAGAACTGCAGAAAGAGTGTCCCACATGCAGAATTAACTGGTTGTGGGTGGGGTACAGGTTAAAAAGTAACCTGAGAAGGAACAATGTGCTAAAGGGAGTTGAAACTAGCTCTGACTAATACAACCAGCAGAAGATGTTACCTACAGTGCTATTCAGCTCCACTAGTCACAGCTGTCAAGAAGTTAGATTCTAGTCTAATCTAATCCCTCATGCTCCTGAGGCTGGTGAGGTATCACCACAAAAGGCAGCTCCAGAGGGTAATGAATCCCAACTATTTGGAAGACAGCTTAAACTAGAAATATCTGTCCTCTCAAAGGAGCAAAACCTAATAAGGATGATACCTCCTTACTTTTTCCTACTTTTAGCTTACTTTCCAGTTGCAGTAACATGAAATGAATCCCATTTATGACCCAGGTTTATCATAAGAAAAGAACAGCGTTCTAACACAATGGACATGCTGGAACAGCCTAACTCCTCTGTTTTTCATGTGTGGTCAGGGTAGAAAGAAAATAAATTTGTAAAATACTCCAACACCAGGCACTGTGGAAGATGAAGACAATGATAAGCATTTCTGCTAAATCTCTGGTTCTGTGCCATAAAAGTTAAAAAAGTTTTAACCATTTAACCATAACCAAAATAATGAGCCCCAGGCAAGTCAGACTGGTGTCCCTGATGCACCAGTCACCCTAAAAACATTCAATTGCTTTAATTTTAGTTTTCTTTTGAGTTCAGAACGGCTTCTATTTAAATTTGCTGCCATTACCCATAACAAAGGAAAATCACAGCTCACACTGAACAACAAAACCATACTTCCTTTATTTATTTAAAAAAAAAATACTGCACATATTTTTAGGGAGTATAAACAGCTAGAAAGCCCTGAGGCCAGCCGAGGCTAGTGATTTTCTAGTCAGTGCTTGGAATTTTCTTAAATAAATATATAAATAATCGATTGTCAATCCTGTGCTTATTGTTGCACTAATGTCAAAGCCATGAAAAAGATAAGTATGTAACGTAGTATGCTACACTAGCACTGAGGCAATGACATCTTTTTAGAGTGTGAGTAGAAGAAATTATTACAGACATACATTTTGAATATCTATTTGAAGCTATCATGTTTCAGTGAATAAAATGTGTTTTATCCTTACTTAGTCTGCAATCAAGTCTAGCTCTGTGGCTTAGCAGGCTAATGTTCTCATCGCTTTAACTTTCTTGCTTGGCAGGGGATCAGCCTCTCTTTACTGCTCACATGGAGTAGGCAAACTTGCAGATTTCAGTCCTGCTGGCATTTTTCTCTGAAATAATGAGCTATAGTGTACCTTTTGGCCTGACAAAGAAATTGCGAGTCTGGGAGCATTCCCCTCAGACAGTGTAGGACCTCAGAGAGGGGCTGATGGTGAACAAACTCCACCATCAATGTCATTACAAACAATGTGGCTCCTTAGCAAAATGCTTGAAACACATGCAGAGAACTAAATTAGCCATGGCAAGAACAACAACAAAACCCAGTCTATAACCACTTAGGAAAAAATACTCAGATGAAAGCAATAGGGCTAAATAACTTGAACTTGAATGGAGTTATCTGGGGTTTTTTGTTTCCTTGCAGGTCATGTAGGAAGGAGAAACAGTGCTACACCTTTGATGTAGTTTTAATAAATATTCAAAGTCCCTTCAATTACTGCCTGAGTAATTACTGTGGATGCAAATAAAATGGGGAACAACAGAATGACTTACTGGGCTTCCTTGGGGGAATGGACTTTGGAAGTAGCAGCACTATATTATATGTGAGGCACTTCAAAAAGAGAGGAAAGGAGAAAGCTGTGAATAGTTGACATTGTAAGACTCTCAAATGCACTGCATTGATAGTTGTGCATGTAACAGAGTCTTCATTGGCGCTATAGCCTTCAGACACTGATTTGCCAATCACAGTTTTGGAAATGATATTTTCTTGCTCTTTGTGCCCTGAAGGAAGTCTATGCATTACCCTGCTGCCTGCTTCAGTGAATCCTTTATAATAAAATAAACCTGGCCATGAGAAATACAGAAGGTTTTCAAGCCAAAACATACTTTAAGAGACTTGTGTTTGTAGTGAGAGTTTAATTCCAAGGATCATTCTGAGCACATTTTATGCTTTGATCCACTGGTTGCCATGCTGTGACCAGCCTTTTTCAGATGAACACCATGATCCCTCTTGCAGGCCCCCACAGTACTTCAGCAACACCACTTCTCTCAGGAAAGCAGGTAGGGTTTTTTGGTAGCTGCTTTTAAGCCACTGCAGTTAATGAAAATATTTTGGACTGTGTTGGTGAAGAACATTGGAGGGTCTGTATGCTGTCTTGAATAAAGCTGACAGATACCAACAAGTCCATGGATTAGTCATATTGTTCTCTCATTGTAGAGGTCCAAGAAAGCATTTAATTCGTACTGAAGATGAGATACATCTTGTTGTCTCACTCCATCTCTCAAGCTACCAGCTGGACAACCTTGTAATCTCTATGATGACACAGCAGTAGGGTCATCCTCTCAGTTTTTCTCATGCATTAGGTCAGTGCTCCCATTGTAGTTATCACTTCGCCTGACTCTGTGGTTTCAAGGATGGAGTATGCACCAGTGGACTCTATAACCTGGCAGTTTTCTAAGAATTGTATCATCACACACTGTGTGGACCTGTCCTCTCAGTCTTAGAGAATCAAGCACAGATGACTCAACGTCATGCAGATAAACAGTCAACTCCTGTGATGCTGCTGTCCTCCAGTAAATCTAAAATGTGTTGGTCTTAGCAATACTCAAACTTTCCTAAAACTTAAAAATGCAGACAATGGTTTAAATACTTCATGCCTCAGACAAGCTAGTTGAAAGACTGAGGAATACTGAGGATGAGGGGTAAACAGTGAAAATCAGAACATGGGTGTGAAAGTCATGTTTCTGTGCTTCAGCTCCCTGATTTCCATTTTATATTTTCTGTCAGCAGTTTCTTTAGGGAGCCTGTATGGGGAATGCTGGGCTTCCTCTTCTCCTGTTTCCACAGATAGGACAGTCTCTGCTACTGACTCTTGATATTCATATTTCTGTTTTGGAGAATGCAACCCACAGCAGTTGAAGCTTGTGAGTGACAGGGAAATCTGCACAGGAAACAGGAACCTTCTGTCCTGCTATTGCTGGTTAAGAAAGACACCCTTTCTGATTGTCATTCCAGTGGTCCACAGCTTTCTGGGTTTATTAGGGGCTATATATATTATCTCTTGCCTTCTTCTATGACTCAGCAGCAAACAGGCTGAGACTTACAAACAGAAGTAAAATGACATCAGCAGTTGTCAAATACAAAAAAAACAAAGCTGATAAAGACATTTTGCTTTAATGCTTCTAAGCAGATATTGCAAGTAACAGAATGCACGCGCACACACATACACAGAGGAATATTCAAAATGGAATTTTAAAACAGTTGCCAGCATCCACATCCTGAAGAAAGAAAAGTCACTGCCTGCCTCAATAGCAACTTGTATTTCAAGTTCAGCTGATCAAAGATGAGCACAGCAGTAGGGGCGGGCAGCTGTAGCAGCTGAGCCAGGGAACCCTTGCACTGGGACTGAGTCAACAGGTGTCAGCCAGGCAAGAGGCACCTACCCATGGCATCAGCCTTGTAAAAGACCTCAATAGGACGTGGGGATGGTGCATGCTAGGCAATTCTTTGCTGCTACAGGTAGTTTCTGCATGACCAGTACTGAGGTAAAAGGAATGGTTAAAGGCAGAGTAGTCATGGATTTCTAACTGTGTATGGTCAGCTGCTATCAGGGACCAAGTCATCCATGTTATTCACATATAAACTTTCCCACCAATGTTAAGCTAGAGGGAAACCATATGCCAGGCTCCTCTGGAGCAGCAGTAGAAGCATTGCTGAATGACATACCCTGGCAATCACTTGGCACAGTCAAAACAATTCAGTAAATTCCTTGCCAGCCTCTGATAATTTTCTTTATCTTTCTACAGTTTTCTTTGTGACTCAGAGAATCAAGAGGCTAATTCATCCCATAGATCAGCTTTCTGCTATAATCAGGTATCCTGTTTGGCATTTCCTTATCTGATCAGCTCACCAGTTATTTTCTCTTGTACAGAAGAATGAATAAATGAGGACCACTCAGGTGAGAATTGATTGGGGTTTGTTCCTCAAACAGAGCCCAAATCAAATTTTCGATGATGTTACCACTGGATGCTATCCAGCTTTAAAAGACAGGTGTTTACATATTTCTGTCCTTTCCTTTCCACCTCAGCTTTAATCAGAAAGAAAAAGGGCCTGAAACATAGTCAAAAAGATTTTTTCCTATGGGCTTATATTTCTTCACCTCTGCTTCTCTTTCTGCCACTCCTAAATTCCCTTGATCAAGAGTCTCTTGATATTTTGGTTTCAAACCTATCCAATCATTCATAACTTTTCCCTTCAAGAAATATGCCTAACTTCTTTTGCATGTTTATCTCTGATATTCTTTACAGATACATTTAAGTTCTTCCCTACATTAACATCCCTACTTTTCACCTTGCTTCAGATGATTGCTTTGTCTTTTCAAAACTAAATGCCAATGTTTTTTTGATCTCAGGAGTGAAACTGACCTTTTACCTCTGTTTTTTTTAATAGCTGTGAGGAAGCATTGTTAGTTTTGAAGCCTCCAGCTCATGATATTTTCTGCTTGAACAGAAGTTTATGCATAGCCACAGCATGCATTTTTCACCTTTGATAATATGCCAGTCCTCTAGGGGTGAGAGGCTCAACAGGTAAATGTGCAAGGATTTTACTGAAATCAACTATCTAAGTTAGACCAGCTGAGACTCTGGTTGAAGAAATCAAAAGCAATCCTCTCTAGACAGCAAGTACAGTTAGCAATTGACTTTAAGTTACTTTTCTTGTCAATCTGTATTTTTGGTTTGAGGGTGTAAATAACTTTCTCTGGATCTTCTTTGTACTTTTTTGTGGTGCTCTTTGTGTTATTTGGGTGTAAATTCACCTTCACACAACTTATTCACTTCTGCCGTACCTTGGCTTTTATAGTAGGTGCTGAGCTGATCTCTCTGTGCAAGCTGTCTGACACATCCTATGGCTGTCACTGAACAAGACCGAGTGGCCTCTTTTTCTGCTCATTGGTTTCTCATACTTCATTGACTGTGACTGTCCTGTTCATTTTTGGAGGGTCTTGTAGCTCTGCTTCATTTCCTACACAAACCAGCTGCTGCAGCTGAGTAGGCTGAGATGACTCATGCCCATTTTTCTTCGACATTGCCCTTTCTTCATGCTTGTTTCATCCCTATCCCTCCAACAATGACTGAGTTAGGTGGTAGAAAATTTCAAGACCCAAAAAAACCCACAAAGGTGGCTCTTGACTTCACTGGATCTTCCAAAATGATCAGTATTCTTCTCTTGTGTGGGTGGGAAGGTATGCATCAGCACTGCTGACTGGCCAGAATGCTTCTGGGAAATGAAGTTTGGTAGAGGGGCAAAGCCCACAACAAAGAATGGGAACAGGAGGGACTTGAAGTCTCTGGAATGTTGTGATGGCTCTCCAGAACTGAAGTACTTCATGCAGTTTCTTGGTTTGCCTGTTCAGGTTTTCAATGAAAAATTGAAGTGTTCTGCAGAAAGCAGAATGATTTCATGAATAATTCACTGCAACTGAAAGCTCGACTCTCTGTTGCAAAACAGTTTGATGTAAAACTTTTCAGTTGCTTCTAATCAGGACAAATGTAGAGCTCTCTCTGTGCTGTCCTGGGGCTCAGAAGGCAACTGCAGCTGGTGTCCTGCATCTTCTGTAGCAATAAATGTTTGATCAGCTTGTGTGCTTAAGATAGAGGCTTGAGAGGAGGGAAACAAGGCGTAGGTTACTGGAAGTCCCCTTGGATTCTCCTCAGAAATTACATGACTTGGCGTTCTTTAGGCCGGGGATAAGGCTTGTTTTATTCCTTGCTTGTTTCTTCATTGGATGTTTGCATTTCACAAAGTTTTATGTTTGTTCATTCATTTGTTTGAAAATTTTCAGCCTTGTTTCCTATTCTGCCATTGCACCAGGTATGTCCCCTGGTTGTTATAAGTGATATTTTTCACTGAGATGGATTAAAGTATTCAAATACCTTTAAGCTGATGTGCTTATAAATGAAATTCTGTAATAATTACTGAGGATATATACTGTAAGAAATAATAATCCCACTTTCAGTGTATGAGAGGAAACTGAGACTGCCAATTGCTGCATGGACAACTTCAGCAGAAAGGTCGCCACAAGTCACCATAGCTGGTTTGGGAAGTTTTAACTGCATATACATTAGTCTCTCCCTCAGCAGAATATGTGCTTTTCAGTCCTAAGGACTTCCAGAGTCGATTGGCACCTTATCCCTGACCAACTTCCCATTTTTCTGCCTGACTACTGGAATATGGGCAACATTTGGTGGAGGTGGCATCTAAACCTTGTGGCTGATTTCATCATTCTGTCAAAGGGAGGAAAATAATCAAAGAGCTGCAGCAAGAAAACAAATGGCCAAATAGCTGTTGAAGCAGGAGGTTCCAACTCACTGGAGCTCAGCTTATTACAGGCCATATGCCTGAGTGGCTCCTCTCACCGAGTGCTGCACCCAGATATGGAAACAAGTGTGAAAGTGCCTGTGGTTCATCAGGCCTGATTTAGTATAACCATATGCAACTACTGAGAGACAGAAAATAACCTGAAGAGGCTATGGGGCTAACATGAGAAAGAATCCTTGACAAAATATAACATTAATATATAAATTTCCCAAATATGTATGTAAAGATGTTAACAGGCAACAATAATTTGTTTTCCAAGCTGACAGCAGATGCTCTTGTTTTAGTACCTAGGCTATATTCATTAATGATGATTAATATATTAATATAAGTGGGGAAATAAATTGAAATACTCTTCTACTTTATTTTTAAATATCATGGGTTTGAATTAATAGTTTCTCTTGACAGATATCATTAGCTCATGCCCTTTCAACTATGCCCAATGTTTGCAGGGCTTGCTGTGTAAATGAGGGACTAAGGACATGACTCAGCTACTGAATGATGGATGTATTACAGAGACTGAATGACAGAACTGCCAGAATAAGGAGAACTGAAAGGGTGGAAGAAGCCTGTTTTTAACCCGGCATTTCAGCTATCTTTACTTGGCAGAGCTTGTTCCCAAGAGCCCTAAAGGCTCAGGCCATAGCCAACCATTTCATTTGGGTGTTAGGAAATCTTAATCATCTAGCATAGGTAAGTGACCGTCAGCAACAAAGAGTTCGCGCAACAGCTGCTGTATCTCCCATTCTCTCTGCAGAGTGATTATTTTCTTATAGGGCTTAGTTGCTTGGTGACTTATTCTGGAAGATGTGTTCCTACCAAAGCAGGTTCGCTAACTTGGAAAAAGCATTCTTATTCAAAACAATGAGACTTGTACTTTTAGTTATTCTGGAGGAGGTACTCCGCTCTAGCTTCATACTATGTCCTTAATTCAAAAGTTTTCCCTAAAAAAGATAGTGCTTCATCTCTCATCACCCCTTCCATATTTTTGTGGCCAGTTGCACAGCTCCATGGCCTTTTCTCCTCTAGACTGGGGTTATGTCACCTGTCTACTAGCTCTTGGACACATAATTCTCAGCACTGTCATAATTCACTGGAGCTACATCAATTCACCCATATTTTGCAAAAAGGATAATGACAAGCTCTATTTCATTTCATTTCATTTATACTCCCCCTCTATGTGAGAGACTCCTGTCCTGCCTTTGAAACCTTTCACCTTTATTTTCCACTTTGGTCACTTTTACCTTCCCTTTTATATTGCCTACCTGAAGGCTTTTTTTTCTGGCTTGTGCATCTTGCTTAACTTTCCCAGAAGCACATCAAGTAAGGATGCCCTTTATAACTAAAATGAGCTGTGCTGACAGCATTGGTCTGTGTCTGTTTTAGTTTGAAATGCTGTTACATGAAATGCTAGGAAGGTGTCTAGACATGGTGCAGCGTAGGCATCACATGCACACTGTTAGCAGACATTGCTAATCCCGCAGAGCCAGTTGCTGTCCTCATCTGTGTCAGTTTAGAGGAAAAAAAAGGTTACATGACAGTGTTTTCACCTGCACAGGAAGGTTTTAATAGCTTTTCTTTTTCTTTAACAATAAGCAAAACTACATATGGAAAGTTGGTTTCTTAGAAATTAAAAAAATTATCTTACTAGTCTTAATAAAATTTGCCATTCTTTGCTTCTGTGCCACATAAAAGTCCATTAATTATCTCACTGTCTCTGAACATGGCTCCAAAGAACAGGGTGACCACCTTTTTTAATAAAATTGCAGATTTACAATTTTCCAGCTCAGTGAATTGCTGGTATTTAAATATACTGAAAGGCCAGTGCCGGACTGCTCTGCCTCCCTGTGCTGGATTTTACTGGGAAGGGTGCCTGAGGAGAGAAAGAAAAGGAGTAGAGAAGAAAGAACAGGGCAGGCAGATATGATGGTAGGAAAAGTCTGCAAAACCAGAAGGGATTAGAGTGCCTGGAGGGGCCTAGGGCTCAGAGGTAGCCCTTGGTGTCCTCTCAACCCTTCTCTTGCTTCCAAGTGGGAGCAATGAACACCACTAATACACCAGACAGGGCATGACTGGTTTCTCTAGAGAGGTACAGCCTATCACTTCGGCTGTTCTATGAGGACCAAGCTGCCTTTTGCCTCTTTGCCCACTGACTTGCCCAGGGAATATCAGGAGAACAAGACACGAACTCTGCACCACGCCTCAAATCCACATACACTTGACATGACCATGCAAAGATACAGGATGATTCATACTTTCTGTCAGCTCTTCTTGGTTGGGAAGGGGAAGGATGAGTCCACGCAGGATATTCCTGCTGTTGTCTGCATTTGAAAGTTGGTTTTACCCATCTGCAAAATTGTACATTCTTCCGACAATGAGGAAGGCAGGAAGAAAAAAAGAGTGGGAAACAAGGCAAAGTGACTGAAAAAAAGAAAATAAATGTTGATCTAAATGAAAAATATCAGAAGGTAGAAGGATGGAGGGTAGTAACAAAGGCAGAGCTGGGGCTTACATTTTTGCCTCTGTAGTTTTGATCTTGACATACAGCTAAGCAACATCTTGTGACTGCCTGACCTGAGTAGGACAAACAGTCTTTCTTACAGACACAAAACAAAAAAGTATCCAACACCTCTCACTGCTCATATTAATATGCATGCTCCTCAGGGCACCAGGGTACTGCTGGTGGAGGGAGCAGCATGGCAGTCTCTGCTAACAGCTCAGCTGAGTCCCAGGAAACTGATTTAGAGATAAGAAAAGATTTTGCTAAGAACAGTGCCAGCTTGTGCCTGGTTTTAGATATGGATGGACCATACTAGGACCATCTCTACTGCCTGGTTGTGCTGTGAGAGGTGGCAGGGCTGTGCCCAGCACAAACTCCATGCTATGAAGTCTCTCCAACCATTTTGTTATAAGGGCTACAGAGACAGTAGGGAGTCCCAAAGGCCTTTAAATATTGAATCCCTCATTTTCTTTGACCTTCTGTTTCCAAAACTAAGTTGGTGTGATAACAGCCAGGAGACCTTTGAGTGTCTCTTCCTTCGTAGGAAATTTCATTGGAAACTCACCCTGGCTTCCAGGTTGTACACATTGAATTCTTCTGTATGTGAGGCTTAAAGATGAGATATCCATTTCCCTGAAGTGAAGGTTTCCAAGAGCCTCTAAGGGAAATCCTACTGCTGAAATAACATCCTCCCCTTTCCCCTCTCCTGTCATTGTCTTTCTTCTTCCTAACATGCCACACTGCATATACAGAAGTCCATTCATTGCTATGCCTTGTGGTACTGGATGAAGATTGATTTTTGGTACTTGAGAGACCTGGATGCTAGACTCCCTTGGGGTGCAAGCTTTCTATAAGAATTTGGTGTGTAGGATGAAAATGATGTCACCTCACCATAGGGTAACCTTATGGTATATCTGAGACTGTTACATCTGTCCTCCCTCCAGAAGCTGGAAATGAACACAAATTAACATGTCAAAAACACAGTGCATCAAACTTACTTTATTGCTTTCTTAGGATAAGAGGGAACTGTTTCTTTCTGGCCATCTCAGAGTGGTCATGTTTGTAGCTGTATTACTGATAGCTACCTTTAGCAAAATAAACTGTACCTGCAGCCACACCTGTCTTTTAATTTACCCTTTGTAATCTGAGGTGGCATAGTCATTCTTCTTTTGCAGAGATGTTGTGAAACTTAAATCCAGTAATGCTTGTGTGGCATCCACATATGGAGGTGAAAACAGCATGGAAATGCCTACCATACTGTGAACATGATGAGCTGCCCTCCTGAAGGCTGTCAGGGAGGAGTTCCTCTGGCTGCGGCACCTCTGTTCAACACCATGGTCATGAGGAACCGAGGGAGTCACCTCCATGGCCTCATCTTCTTCCTGAACTGTTAGTAGCATGTGGAGGTCATGAAGTAGGTGGTTTGCTACAGGAAAGCTAACATTGAAACATCAGCCTTTCCAGATGCTGAAGTTCCTCAAGAGAAGTCACAGCCATACGTGGGCAGAAAGTAGAGATACTGTGACATTATTGTTGAGACACAATAAAAGGCAGCTTGATGTAAAATTTCTTTTTGTTTCTTTTTTATTGAAATTGCTTCACTTTGATTACATTTAGCTCTATCATGCACACATCAAAAAAATGCCAAGATTCCACCAGAACTAGATGTATTTTTAGTTTGTGTTTTAAGAGAGAGATTTTAATTTTGCCAAGAATCAATACATGAACTGAAATTATTTTTTGAAAAATATTTCTTGTCCCAATACACAGAAGTTGCACTGAAACACTTTTTTCTTTCACATGACACATTAAGAAATTAGTTTTGCTATTTG
Source organism: Pseudotriccus pelzelni (assembly GCA_035584735.1). Classification (NCBI taxonomy): domain Eukaryota; kingdom Metazoa; phylum Chordata; class Aves; order Passeriformes; family Tyrannidae; genus Pseudotriccus; species Pseudotriccus pelzelni. The sequence goes on from JAWMRA010000113.1 coordinate 31,575,568, forward strand.
CTTTAGCAGGATCAGGAGTTCATCTAAATTACTGTATGTCTCCTTAAACATTATGTTTTGCTTTAAAAGCTGGTTCATGAAAGTAATTTTCTGACCATATTCTTTCTTATTAAGATTCTAGTCTTATTTTTTCCAGATTTTTGAAATATTTAATTATTCACATTTCCCTGTTCCCACATTCTTGGTCTAAATATGGCAATAAATAGTTGTTTACAAGGCACAAAAATGTATCACAATAATTAAGGCAAGACTGAGGCTCTGCTGCTGTTTGCTTACATTGTGGAAGAGTATGCACAGTTGTTATGAAAACTCGCCTTCAGAAAAAGACAACTGTTTGAAACTTGCAGATAGAAAACAAATTTGTTTCTTCAACACATTTTAGTGTTTCTGCCAAAAACACTAATGAGTTTGCTCTCCTGGATTGCTCATGTGGATTGAAAGAATGCTTTCCCTCTCTTGTCCTCTCACAGCTGCACGCACATATATGTGCACATATGCACACACGCGAACACACACTCACATGCCAGTGCAAGTGCACAGAAATTCCATCAGACATTTTTGTATGTGGCAGGCTTCATAACTCAAAGTTATTTTTTCTGTAAGGAGATTAGGACTTTGACTGACTTTCTATGGCATATACACGTGAAGGACAATGAAGCATGCTAAGGACTAGAGATCAGGTAACAGTACATCAGCAGCTAATTGCTGTGTATGTCATACAGCTACAAAAGAAACACAGCAAAAGACCAAGAGACATGAACAGATTCTATTACATAAGACTGTTGTGATGGTCTGAAAACAAAGATAGAAATTCAGACAAAAAACACAACCAACAAAACAAACAAAAAACTCAACCCAAAAATTCCAAAACAACAAAATAAAGAGCTGGAAGTCCTGTGGACTTGTTTTTAGCAATTTTGTAGCTGAAAGGTTCTTCCTATAATTCTTTTATGTGACGGAGCTGTGTCTCACTCAGGTTGGACATAACGCCTCCTGCCTGCTTTCACAACCCAGACGAGCAGCAGTGATGTTTACCTCCTGTAGGATCCTCCACTTTTTTCATAACTACTGTGCATTGGAAGAGTGAGAGTTGAAAGGATCCTGAGTCTTGGAACTAGTATAGAGCAGGGTACTGGGCACAAAGAGGCTCTTCATTCTTTGTCTGTCCAACATTAAAACATTAGCTTTGTCATGTTTTGCTGTACATGTGGGGTGTTCTTGCCTCCTCCTCACCAGGCAGCTGAAGAAGCAATGGAACTGGTGCCCTTTGGGCTACACACATCCCAGTGCTCCAAGGCTGTCTCCATCTTCTTTCAGAGATGGCTGTGGCTGCTCTAAGAAACACTTTTTCCAACTTCCCACAATCTGTAGGAGCCACTTTTCAAAACTTTGGACATTTGAGCACCATCCAAATGTCCATCTTGCTCAGTTAAAGAGGGTTTCTTTTATTAAATTATGTGTAAGGCCCTGATGTAATATGATTTCTTATGGAGGTGAGATGTATGTGCCCTTAGGTAAAGGGAAGAATATCACTAGGCAACAACATAAGTACATAGAGTAATTAAAGTAAGACTGATTTCCTCGCAAGTGCAGGCTGCTCTGCTCTGCGCTTGCATAGCAGAGGGGGCCACGTCTTCTCATGTGGGAGGATAGTAAAAAGGATCATCAAAGGATTTTCAGATAAACCTGTGTGACTTCTTAAGGATGACTAATATTGAAGATGGATAGTTGTTAGAGAGGGGCACAATTGCTTTTCCATCTTTGTTAAACATACAATTTACAGTAATGCTAGTTTTTAGGGTGTTGGCTGATTTGGGGTTTTTTTCCCCATTGTTGACAAAGGTTATTTTTACAAACATGTCTATTAAGCCATTTCCAGGCCCCAATCTCCCTTGCATATATGGTAAAACCTTCAGAGTTTTCAAACAGGAAAAATATTTAGCATCCTAAAATGGTCTCTATGTTGCTTTGAAGAATTTATTCAGCTCGTCATGAAGCCTTACTGAGATATGTGTACTGCTTCTGGTATATAGTATATTATAGTGCCTTGTTCAGAAAAACAAACACCTTATAGATAAAGAACATCAAAGGGATAAATACCCTTTCTGTTCGGAACATTAGTTTTCTACTGAAAATATTTTTGACCCCACTAGAAACAGAAAGTAGACTAATTGAACAAAACAACTTTTAAAAAACCTCAAAAGTTTGCAGCACTAAACATAACCCACTTTTATTTTGTTTTCTAAGCTGTTGACACAATGCACAGTCCATTTTCACAATGCAACCTCATGCAGTCTCAGACCACAGACTTTCCTGGTTCAGACTCTGCAACCAGACTTCGAACAAAAAGTGTGTTTCTCTATGTGTGCTGGTTAGCTTCCATAGTGGCTGAGTACTCAAGTTCCCCACCAGCACAAAATCATGCTCTGAGATATTTAAGGTGTAAGTCCCACTCAGTGAGCCGCAACAGCCCACAAGCTGATGTATCATTGTATACAAAGTGTATATGTGCTTGAAAATATGTTTAGGGCAACTGAGATTTGAATTTACCTCCTATTTGGTGAGGAAGCAGCTGCTGGTTTCAGAGCCGGTGGATGGCAGTAAAGAGGTTCCCCCAGGAATCAAATTTATCACTCATTTGTACTTATATAATAAATACAATATAATTCCTATATATATAAATTTATATTAAGTAACATAAAGAAGTAAATTACATTTCCAAGTTCCTGTGGATATAGTTTTACAAGAATCAGAGGACACGAACAAAAAAATGTGAGCCTGGTTTCTTTGTTTCATTTTTTCCCCAACAGAAAGGCGGCATTGTGCTAACAGCTCTAAGATGGCTACAAGTTAAATTTTGTGTCTCTCTGGAGCAAGAAGGCAATTTCACTGCAGTTGAGTCTTGAGCAGACAGGGTGGCTGTAAAAATCTGCAGTCATTGGTGTTAGTCACAGAAGTTATAATGTATTACTGGAAGACTCAACAGAGGCAGATTGCTGATGTCTTTGCGTAATGCTCTTTCCTCTTCATATTTCTTGTAATATCAGACAAGGTTTTACTGTTGTCACATAGACATTTGCTAATAACAAGCAAAAGTCTCTGTGAGAGACTCAGGGTATAGGTAATTTGAATATCTCTTTTCAATTTTATTTTTGTTGAATCTTACAAAATATAAAATATTTCCTCGTAATTGTTAACACACATCATTCTAGCATACTGATTATTATCTCTTCTCCATTTTACCACATTAAACATTTACTTTTTTTTTTTTTTACTACTTGGTAGAGTTTTATATTTCTGTTCCTCCACCAGATAGGTTACAGCTATGCTTGTATTTTCTCTCTTTATGTTTTTTCATTTTGTTGAGTAGAGCTGGGAATTTGGATGAATTCTCACTGCATTTGCAGGAAGAAAAGCTGACTGAGCCCAACACAACTGGTCTGTAAAGCTGGAAAGGGCCTTCTCCGCTGGGCAGAACAATACTCTTGGGCACATGGTGTGACTCTTGTGGATGGACCTGTGCAGGGCTACAGGCTGTGTGTCCCTTCCAACTTGGCATGTTCTGTGATTCTATATCACACATTCATACACTCCCTCTCTCACAAAAAAGGAAAACTGATCAAAATAGATCATGATAATCTGTGTAGGAAGTTCAGATGTTTCATGCCCTGGACAAAAGGTGAGGTAGAGCTGTGTCAAGTCAAGACACCTAACGTTTTTTACAAGAAATCTTACCTTAAAATACCAGCACTCCTACTTCAGTTTTGGCCTGGTAGATAATTGATGTAGGGGCTGGGAAAGTCATCTGACATCAGCATAAGGAAAATGTTAAGCTCTCTCAGTTTCCAACACATGATTTTTAAGACATTTTAATCCCCTCCTTTTCAAGTGTGGATTTACTGGGGAGGTCAAGGGGTCATTAACACTTCCCCTGCTCCTCCATCATTAACACAGGCCAACTTATCAAGGACTGGTGTTAGATACTATGAATTCACTAACGTTAATACCTGTGTTTGTTTTTTTTTCTTTCAGCCAAGTCTTGATCATCCTATTTCTTTATTGGTATTTGAAGTTTAGAAATGGTCTTTCATTTAAATATAATCAGTTCAAAGCACCAGTAAAAGACCTTACTCTTTCTAATGCTCGTGAAGTTCCAGGGGGAAGAAAGGAGGTTTGCCCACCATTGTCTTGCTTCCTATTGCAAGGACCACAACCACAACAGAGCTATTTCACCCTTCTGCATCAAGGGCTGTACGTCACTCTGTAGGCGGTAGAGAGGGGCAAGGTCATGATTAGGCAGCCTCTTCATGCAGATTGATGGAACAAATGAAACTAAAATGGGATAACTGGCACAATATCAAATGCGGTAAAGCAAGGATAGTTCCTCTGCCTGCTCTAGGGGCAGGTTGATGCTCTGACTGCATAGCCCTTTTTGAAAATCACTCAAGGATGCACAGATCTATACAGCCAAATACCCCTCTGAGTGTAAATAACATGATGTAGTTAGTGTCCTTTTACAGTTACGTATGCAAAAGCAGAAGGATACGACATCACCAAGTGCACCAAGCTGAGTGGTATGATTGGCACACTTGACAGATTAAATGCCATCCAGAGGAGTCTGGACAATCTCAAGAAGTGGGCCTATGGGAATCTCATGAATTTTAAAAAGATTAAGTGTAAGGTGCTGCACCTGGATTGGGGCAACCTCAGGGATAAGCTGCTGAGGGATGAACATGGAAATAGGAAAAAAAAAAACAAAACACAACCCACATACACAGAACAGATGAAGTCAAAAAGGAAGTGACTCCGGTTAAGTACTTTAACACAATAGAAACTGAAATGATGACCATATGATGCGTAGTGAATGAAGTGATATGGAAGGAAATGGCACATCACCACAACATTAATTACTTAATGACACAAAACTGATGATATAAAAACTGCTGTAGGTGGTCAAAGCAGAGTATAGTCAGCCTGGTGTAGCACCCTGAACTCCAAAGATCTATTTGACATTCTGCCTAACATTAGACTCTTTTTTTTTTTCTCCTTTCTTGAGATTGTCTGGTTTCTTTTCATTCTTATTTTTGCTTCCTTCAGAGTGTCTTGTTTTTCCCCAGCCTAACCCTCCTGGGACAGACTAAGCTGAAAAAATTTCAATTTGTTGCTATTTTACTCTGTTTTACTTAGCCTCATAAAGTTGCTGTAGAGACAGTTACTTTCTGGTGTGTAAGGACAAGACGTCATAAGGCACCTAGTAGAATAGTAAACCCAGGCTTTGATCAATTGCCAGAAAAGGGGATGAGAAGAGGAAAAAAGGGTGAGATTTTTTTAAAAAATATATATATATACAGGAGTAAACAGAAGTCAGAGATATCACAGCTCAAAGAAAACGGGTCAGGTGAAACCTACTAGAGTCTTCCTCTAGAGGATATGAGTTCCCCTCCCCCTGACTCAGCTACAGAAACTAGCTACCAGCCTTGTTTAGTGAACACATAGGCTAAAGTTTTCTATGTGATCATTATTTTCACCCAAAACTAGGGTTACCAGAAGTTCTGTGTAGCTGCAGGCCATTGCCACGTGATCTCATTTTCACAGCTTTCTCAGTGAGAGCTCGGATCTTCTGTTCCCCAAATGCCCAGCTCGGATAAAAAGACAAGCAGATCCCTGGCAATTTGCTGAGCTGTTCTGGCCACAGTTTGCAGGAAGTTCATCACCTGCTGACATATACCTATCATTCATGTCATACTGAAATCCCTCACTGAAGTCCTTTCTTCATGAAAAGGGGATTGGAGACAAGAACACACCTGCTTTTTCCCTTCTATTTTAAATGTGACCTCTTGTCTCCTGCTCAAGTTTATTTATATACACTGGCGCATCAGAAAAATGACGGGCTATGTTAAATACTGTGCCTTGAATTAGTGATTTGTGCAGCGTCCAAATAACCTGAATAAAGTACGTTACAAAAAGGCTGGAAATTGACATTATATCTATGTTGATGCGCATTTCGGTTGCCAAGAAAAGAGCAGTTTGGCTGAAGGATCCAACAAAATCTGCTTAGTGGGTCTTCCTTGGCGAGAGCCCACAAAGCAGATTGCTTTCATACAGTACTCCCTTAATCACTGTAAAGAGGTTTCAGAGAGATTAATAATAACTAGTGCAGTTGTTACACCCACGCACAGTGACTCAGACACATGTCCCCGGGAGAGTCTTTACCTGTGTGGGCCTCACAGACACATGCCAATATTTAGTCCAATAAAGTTGTCTTTCCAGCAGCATGAATGATAATCTTGGAGGTAGATGATGACAGGGCCTGTCAAACAAGCCCCTATACTGAGACATGGCCCGATATATAACAGCATCTCACTAGAGCCACATTAAAGGCTGCAGTGGAGCTTCTCATGCTCCCTCTCCTTCTCTCTCAAATATCAGCAACATTGATTAAAACAAAATAATACTTAGTCCCAGTGTCGTGCTGTGCTGCACCAAGAGAGGACTCTAAAAGTAATGAGAGCGCATTTGGTTTAAATGAATTTTTGGCCGTTCTTTCTGAGCTCAGGGCTGAGGCAGCTGGCTGTGAGTTAGATGCGAGGCAGGTAGGAGGTGATCAGACAGTGCTGTGGCAGTGGGGGTGGTGGAGGAGTTTTGAGCTGCTGCTGTTGCTGCTCATGCTAAATGTGTGGATAGCCTTGGTGCTACTGACCCTGTGCTGGCCAGAGTAGATACTCATCCATGGTTTTGTCTCTTTTGGAGCTGTTATTTAGCTTAAATTTTGTGGGGCTTATGTTATCTCATTCCCTATTTCTGATCTTATAGAGCAGCAATTGTCATTTAATTAACCTCCTGGGAAGGGGGAGTGCTCAGGAATGCACTGGCAAAAGTGTTTAGTCAGATACAGATTAGCAGAAAATAATAATTCAGTGGCCTCTACAGAGCAAGTTGCATCTAGCAGTCAGAGTTAACTAATTAGGGATTGCCTCCGGCTTGTAGCTCATTTGATGGCAAAGCTCCTATTGACTTCAGTGGTGCAATGGATTGTTGGAAGCATTGGATTAGCATGCAAAGCAGAAGTGAGTCAACCATAACATTATCTATGGAAATAAAAGCCTTCCAACAAGAGAACTAGAGCTAAATTGATGACAATTAGGAATTATTTGAGATCTTATTCCTACCTGCAATATGGCAGGAGATCAGGCTCTGAACTAAGTAATTTTGTTGTCCAAAAGAAGTAAGGCAAGAAGCTGCTTTGGAGAATGGCGGATTCTACTTGGCTCCCCAGATCTCCTTCTGTGACACAGAGAGCTACTTAGTGGGTGAGGGAAAGACTTGTGGCTGTTGTTTATCTGTACTTTAATAAAGCCTTAGACACCATTTCCCACAGCTTTCTCCTGGAGAAGCTGGCTGCTCTCGGCTTAGATTTTGTACCCTTCTCCGGGTAAAAAGCTGTCTGGGCAACTGAGCCCAGAGAATGGTGGTGAATGGAGTTAAATCCAGATGGCAGCCAATCACTGGTGGTGTTCCCAGGGCTCAGTATTGGTGCAAGTCCTGTTTAATATTTTTATCAATGATCTGGATGAAGGGATCAAGTGTACCCTCAGTCAGTTTGTAGATGACACCAAGTGCAGCAGAAGTGTTGATCTGCTGAAGGGTAGGAAGGCTCTGGGATCTAGATGGGCTGGATCAATGGGATAAAGCCAATTGCATAAGGCTCAATAAGGTCAGGCACTTGGGTCACAACAGCCCCATGCAGCAATACAGGCTTGGAGATGAGTGGCTGGAAAGTTGCTTTTGTGGGTGCTGGTCAACAGCCAACTGATCATGAGCCAGCATGCATCCAGGTGGCCAAGAAGGCAAATGGCATCCTGGTTTGTGTCAGAGCAGCCAGCAGGACTAAGGTAGTGATTGTCCCTGTGTACTTGGCACCAATGAGGCCACACTCTGAATCACATGTTCAGTTTTGGGTCTCTCATTACAAGAAAGACATAGAGGTGCTGGAGTGAGACCAGAGAAGGGTAGCATAGCTGGAGAACAGTCGGGAGCACAGGTTTTATGAGGAGTTGCTGAGGGAGATGGGAGTCTTTAGCCTTGAGAAAAGGAGGCTGGGTAAAACCTTATCACTCTCTACAAATACCTGAAAGGAGGTTGTAGCTAGCTGGGGGTTGATCTCTTCTCCCAGGTAACAAGTGAAAGGACAAGAGTAAATGGCCTCAAGTTGCACCAGAAGATATTTAGGTCTGATATTAGGAAAAAATTCTTCATTAAAAGTGTTGTCGACCACTGGAACAGGCTGCCCATGGAAGTCACCATTCCTGGAGGTATTTAAAAGACATGTAAATGTGGCATTTTGAGACACAGTTTAATGGTGGTCTTGGCAGTTCTAGGTTTACGGTTGGACTCAATGATCTTTAAGGTCTTTTCCAAACTAAATTATTCTGCGATCCTTTCCTTGAAAAGCAGGAGAACTTTCTCCTTTTGTGCCCATCAAAGTCTCTTCCTGTACAGAAGGAGCACAGAATTTACTTGTGTGGGGCAGTACAATGTTGGCTGGCTTACCTGAAGTTCTTTTTTGCAAGCTGTTTCTCTAACCTCTTCACCCTCAACCCAAATCAGACGGAAACGATGGCAGAAATATGGGCAGGGGCAAATTCACAACAAAGTGTGTAGTACTATGTGAAACTGAAAAAAAGAATTGGTTTTCTTGTTTTGAGAGAGGAAGTCAAACAGGAATTTAACTTGAACAGTTGTTTGAAGTTTTTGTCCTTTCTGTAACTTGCAGAAAAGCACAAAGGCCTTCAATAGTCAGAAAAAATTTCAGAACAGAAATCACATCATTAAACTTGTGCTATCCATACCAAAGCTGCATTACTTCACTCCCACAATTTTTGCCACGAAAAAGAATGTTTCTTTAAATTCACAGTATTTAATACTCTCACTGTCTGCACTGTACCCAGCTCATCAGTTAATTTACACAGTAGCTTGATGAAAGTAGTGTTTCAATAGCCAGTCTCCTAAATGGATATATACAGCCTAAAATAAATTATCAGCTCACATATTATTTTAAATTCCAGGCTATTTTCTGGAAAAGTAGCATGCAATACATATGATAAAGTGTGTGGGTGTTGGCATTTATTGAAATGAGGGTGTGGAAAGATACAGCTAATATTTTTTTTCAAATCTCTATATATTTATTGAAATTGGCAGCTTCAACTACTTAGGTGCAAGCTGACTATGTTTTAAAATTCTATTTCTTGTGTGTCTTGTTTGTTTTGCATATTCTGTCAGAAGCTACATTGCAGAGGGTCCCAAAGAGGCTCTGTGTCACAAATGGCATGATGTGCTACTGTGTACAGAAGCCTCTCTTCAGTGATTAGCCTTAACCTGAAGTTTCTTTTTTTCAGTTGTCAAGCCTGTCCAACTTGACAAGAAGACTTGTAAAAAACAGAGAGAAGTGGCTTGGCCTACAGGCTTGTTTTAATGCACTAGAAAGGAAGAGCAAGTAAACCAGTAAAAGGGTTAGAAAGATGAAGGAAATGGGAGAAAGGGAGAAGAGACTACTGGGATCAACAGTTTGCTGAAGGAACCATTGATGTTCTGAGATCAGCACTCAGTTACGAGAAAAGAGATATTGATAGACCTACACCAAAGCCACAAAAGGTCAGAGAAAACCCACAGAGTGTGGGTTGTCCAGTGCACCGTGTGGAATAGCTTTGATAAGGTGGTTTAATGGCAACACAACTATATAACAAGTTTAGCTTAGAAGTCACTGTTGAAAATTATGAAAAAATAGTGTCACTTAAATGGTGGGGGGGGGGGCTCATTTTTCTCCCTGCATTCATTTATATCATCTCTTTGTTTTCAGTGAAAACCTCTCTGGTAAACAGTAGGAAAGATAATTTTGAAATGCCTGACACATTGGGACATGGATACTTCATAGATTTATAGTTACCAGTAGAGCTGAATAACTAAATTTTAAGCAATAAACATTTAAATAGTTTACTCAGACATGTAGTTCATTTCTTTCCTGTCTACAAATCTGCTTCAAGATTCCTACCTTATTCTTCCTTTTTACCTACTCTGAGGATAATTTCCAAAAACTGTGGGTTGTGAGCAGCTTTTTGTAAGTTTTCAAAAATCAAAATTTGGTTTTAATGTGTTAAATCGCATGGTATTTCTGTGCCTCTACTGAATAACTATGTCTCTGTGAAAGTGTTTGGTTCAAATTTCGGAGATTCCAAATCTGCTATCAGTAAATGCTTAAAATATTCACTGTTTTGAATCACATTCTTGCCAGGAAATATTTCTGCCTGAATATTTATAGGAAGCAAAAATAAAATGGACACAAAAACTGTCAATAGAAAACTCTGAAGAAATCTTCACCAGTTCTTTTCCAAAAACTTCAACAGCTCATTATCTCCTTGCACTAACTGATGTAAAATCCCTATTCTAGTTGTTAATTTGAGGACATTAACCAAAGCCATGTTCTTTGCAAATCACTGTAGTGCTTAATTTTTCTTCTTGAAATTTATCTCTGTGCAAAGGAAGGCATAGAGGGAAATTTCCACTTCGTCCCCTCTCTGCCACACCTAGCAGAGATTTGCAGACAATTTTAGTATCTAATCTTTCATGTGCTCCCCTGTCTTTTCCCCTCCAACAGAGGAGGGTGAAGCTCCCGTATATGACATTATCATTGGGAATGACCTTATAAGGAATTCAATAATGCAAGTAAAACAGCCCTTTCAACACGTGCTGAGCCAAATGAAAAACCTCCTCCCCTTGATAGCCTGTTGGTACTGCACTTCCTCTACTACCTGCAGGCAGGGTGAGAAAGGATAACTACATGGTATCTCTCATTACCATTGACTGATAAGAGCCTCAGGACCCCTGTACCAATACAAACCTGTGAGTGGAACTGTTCCTGACCGTGTGAGGGGAACTTCCCACAAACATAGTGAGAATGAGAGGGGCAGTATCCACACTCTGACTGGCCTACATTTTCTGTAACCAAAAATAAATGCACATACATATTCTGCTGTCACTTCCAAACTGCTTTTCTGCCTTTGAGAGTTTATGGGGAGTGTGCCCCTTCATAGCACGCTGTACTGGGAACTAATACTTAGGAGAATCTACACAGTGTTGGAGGTCAGAGAGTCAGAGAGACCCTTCTGTTTACCCTGTGCAGTAAGGCAGGATTTAAATGCTCATTCTGAGAGTCTCACTTCCAGCCTCCCCTGACCCGCCCTAGAGCTAGCTGTGACTAATTAAAAGAGAATAAATATGTCAGCACTGACCCCAGGGATAATACAGAGACAGGTCCAAATTTCCAGTTTTCAGAGGCTGAAGTGTGATGAAATGGTAGCAGTGTTACAGCACCTAACAGTCCTATTAAGTCTACTTTATACAGCCAGTATATAAAATCTGATGAATGAATGACCTTGACTGTACTTCCCTCACTCGCTAGATATAACCCAATATAGCCTAACTGGGATAGGTGCCACTGACACCTCAGAAAAATGCTGTTTGCCAAGCCATAGTTTTCTGTAGCATCACAACACATCTGCTGCTCTTGTGTTCCCTTACCATGACCAGTTCTTCAATTTTCTGATTGGAATCACCACACAGTCCTGCTAGTTCTCAATGACCAAATTTACATTCATTCCTGTATCAGGAACTTGTACCAGTGAAACTGTGAGGACAGCATCAAGTTTGGTCTGTGAGAAGACACTGTGTCAGAATTTGTCAAGCACTGTAGTTTAGCAATCAAGAGACAAAGCACCAAACTGGCTGGTGATTCACATCAGCTAGCCTGGCAGAGTATATAACCCAGTGAACAGGACTGCCAAGCTCAGGGAACACAGAACTTGTAAACCTGCCTTCAAAAATACCACAAGGTGTGAACTTCAGCCTCATCAGTCTGTCCCACTGTGCAATACTACAATGAATAAATCATTATGTTAGAAATTAAATACAGCTCTCAGCTTGCCTGGTGTGGTGCTAGCCTGTGTCTGAAGTGCACCTGAGTGAACAGCAAGCCACAGGATGGTGAACTGAGCAATTTGTAACATCTTATGCTGCTACCACACTCCGCCATCCTAACTGGTCAACAATTCAGAGTATGTTCAGAGACAAGACTAAGACAGAAAAATAGCTAAGAACTACATCTTTCTCTTTATTATGATTTCCCCCCGACAGGTTCCTGGGAATATGACATATATCTTGCAGAGCATAGGTGGCAGGGAAAACGGAATGGGCCACCCCAAGTTCTTCAGTATGTGTTTACACACATTTGGTCATTTGCCACTTGTCTACCTTTTCTGGTCTGAGGCTTATCCACTCAGTTACTTTTTATAGCCTACACAGATTGCTTGTTTTAAGAAGAGAATGAGGCTATTTCTACACTGTGACTGCACTTGAGAAGCTACTTGCAAAAGAACGGACTTGAACTCACACACACAGGTGAGCTGAGACACCAGTGCATGTGAGGGCTTAACTCAGGCTTTTTAGTTGTGGAAGTCCAGAAGAAGAGAGAACTCTGAAGTACTTACTTAGCTAAATAAACAATCTACTTCTATTAGCTACCTTCAAGCCTTCTTAAGAGGGTAAGCAAAGTAGCAAAAGCACCACATAAAAAGTCACTGGTTTTAAATCCCTGGAGATCAGTCAATTGCCAAACATCATTAGGGCAAGTCTTCTTTGTTATCTAAAGCACAGAATCTAAAGAGACTGACAAGCCCACTGAGCTGCACAGGACCATGCTAAAGTACATTTGTCCAGATGGGCTGAGGCCACAAATTCAGTCCACTGGGCACTACTCTCTCTGCTGCACAAAGCAGACTTTCTGTCCTCCTCTTATTGATACTGTAGTAAAAAGGGGCTCATGTGTTGAGATTTTGAGGCAAAATTTCTCTGCCAATTCTGCTGGTGTCACTGGAGTCACATGAGAGATTAAAGCACCATAGCTGTCTGCAAAATTCAGCACATCTGCAGCTTCTGCGTCTGTTTCTGGTCCATGTATTGCTTTTCCAAAAAATAAAAACAAAACACAACAACAAAACAAAAAAAAAGAAAACAAATTAAAAAAACCAAAAACAAACAAACAAAAAAACCAAAACAAACAAAATAAACAAACACACACAAAAAAACAAACAGAAAAACAAACAAACAAATCCAGCAGGATCAGAACATAATGAAACACAAATCTTTTGTTTCTTGTGACATAATGATAATTTGCTTATAAGTGTAATGTTGTCAACATATAACGTTAGGAATGTGTAAAGCACCTTAAGGAAATCAACTTCCTTCTACCTACAGAAACATGAACATACTGAAATTCTGTTGCACTTTTTAAGCATAAATCATAGTGAAAAATAAATTGATAAGGAACACATCTGTTAGCTACTTTCAGGCTTTTATTCTTTCCAGTCTAATAGTCTGCTAATGACTAACCAGTCTGATAACTTTTAGGGATAGAGTTTGCTATTTTGGGCTATTCCCCTAGATGAAAGTTATTTCTATAGCAGCTATTCTTAGAAGCATTTATGGAAGAAAGGGAGGGAGTGAAGCACCAGTAGAGAAGTGACTCACCACAGCACTAATTGTCAACCAAAAAAAAGTCTTCTGCTTTGCAGATTAGACAATCAGCTGTAGAAAATTAACCCCTATGTATCTGAGAACCAAACACTGCTTGTGATCTTTCAATATTAAAAGTATGTGGGATGGATGCACAACCAATAACCAGTGACAGACAGACATCTGAAACTACTCCTTTCTAGGTCTGTATCTCTCCACATCATTTACCTCCCAACCCAATTTCCCATTGCTTTTTTCTCACTCTTTATCATCCCTGCAACATCTGCTTGCCTTTGATTTTTTTTTCTCTTCTGTTGTTCCACAGCTTGAAATATGTTAAGTAAAAGGCAGCTAAAGGGTCTGGGAGCAGCCTGCAAAAATTTCAATTTCTAGGTCTCTGGCGAGGATCCAGACAGGTCAGTGGCAACTGAAAGTCGTTACCACCCCATGTCTGCTTGCTGACCTCAGTGACACTAATTGCTGGACTGGCCAGAGCAGCAATCTTAGCAAAGAACCACCCACTCTTTGTGCTGAAATCAGGCTATCCTCTCCCCTGCAGAGTCAAGGCTGTGGCAGAGCTGTCTTCAAAAGGCCACAGAAATAGACATCTTCATCTTCCTCATCCCTTTAAACATGATAAAATTACTCATCGTTCTTATTTTCCAGCCAATTTAAAGGTAGCATGAGAGCTAAGGCTGTGCTGTTGTGTTTAAATACTCTGCAAGTGATTTAACAATAAGTGTTACTCTATGGGTAACTAAATAAACTAACTAATTAAGTATTGGTACAAGCTCAGAGCTCATTGAGGTGATGTGTGTTATTCTGTTCTCCAGCAAAGTGAAGAAAAAATGTCTATGCCTGATGCTGTAGCCCAATCATAGCTTGCTTGTTTGCTTGCCTGCTTCCTTCCTTCCTTCTCCCTTCCCATCCCTCCCTCCCTCCCTCCCTCCCTTTCTCCCTCTCTGGGGACCACTTATGAATATTTTTTTAGTGTAAAAGCAAACCTCTCACCCCCTCAGAGAACTTACAGTAGCATTAGAAAATGAAATTTTCCATTTCAGAGAACAATACTGTCAGATTTCCATTAATATTTTACACTTCTCAGTGCTCATGACAAATCTCACTATATTCTCTAGTTTGGAGGGGGACCATGGAAATCTCTAGCTTTTTTTTTCCCCCTCTCCCACAAAGAAAACCCAATTGTCAATATGAGACTTTGACCTTTTTTTCTTTCACTTTCTTGATACTAGAGAAGAACATGAAAATATTATCTCTGTAGGTAAAAATAATCAAAGGGAAATCAAATTAAAAAAATAAACCTTTACTTAAGGGGAAAAAAAGGAACTAGCAATTGTTGAGACTTCATCAGGGATGTTTGGAGCCTGCCTCAACATTTTGCAATGCTCGGGAATAGCAATACAACTTTATATCAGATTAACCAGGATTTAAAGGTCTTTCTATTTAAACACACAGATCACAATTAAGCTGAATTTTATTTCCGCAATAATGTCATCTAAGTCATCTTTGTTAAATTTTTCCTATTCATTGTCTTCGGATGTTAACTTTTTAAAATAATTAAATTATTTTACTTATAGATAGTTCCTGTAAAGGACTGAGTCACAAACATTCAAATTCAGACATACAAATCTGAACTTTCATTCCTGGAAAACTTTTCTCATTGCTGTCTAGCCTTAAGGAAGGGTGATGACATTTATCAGTTCATATCACTGAGGGGAACCTGTTCCTGGCCTGGGTATTGGAGCTGTCATAGTGACTAGAGACAAGAGACATCACAGTCCCTGCTCTAGGTGATGCTCTGATGAATAATGTTCCAGCAGCTTTGAGTCACAGAAACAGACCCAGGGCTCAGGCCACATCTCATACCCCTTGACAACAGGTCCAACATGAGGAGGGTGAGACGATTTCCAAAAGGAAGGAACATCTCACGCCACCAGTTAAAATCCAGGATAAATAATTTTCTGCAGACCTTCATCAGACAGACAGGCCAAACTGAGCAGATTCGTTCCTCCGCTATGATGGCTCTTCATTCCCCAAGGTTCCTGCAGTAGAGGCACGCTTTCAAATTGCAGGCACCTAATACAAGCATCCAGGTCCTTTGTATATTCCTTGGGGAACAATTCATAGTGCATAAGTAAGGAACATCTGTCTTTCCCTTGAGTAAATGAAGTTCTGTAACATGAACACAGACATAGTGGATCAGACCAAAAAGCCAGCTAAGCCACCACTCTGCCTTTGACATAGGCAACAGCAGATGCCTAGGGAATAGCAGAAGAGCAGGACATTCATATCTAAATTTGCTTCCTCAGTTACTTTTCAAACCACAACCAGCAGTTACATATCACACAGACTTCCTAATGCGTCCATGGTTTTGTATGAATTTAGAGCCATTAATTTGCCTGTCTCTCTTTGAACCCAGGTAAATATTCAGTGTCTACAATATATAAAGGCAAGATTTATAAAGTTTAACTATGTGACTACTATCATGAGAGATCGCTGTGAAACTGCAGGTATATGTATGAGCAAACTTGAGAAGCACGAGTGAACTCGGAAATCAGAGCACAGTGCAAGCACAGCAACCTTTTCCTACATCTGAGATGCACTCACATCCTTTTGCTGCATGAGAGGCATGCTGAGAGCAATGTAAAACATGTCTGAAGTAGATGTGTTGAAGGTCCCAACCTGATAAAGTACATAGATCAGATGCCATATACGGTCCATGAATTTTTTGGAGGATATTTCTTTTCACGTTTATCATCATTAGACAGAAGTAATTGACATGAATCAAGCCTAAGCAGAGTTGCACGGGGTCTAAGTGATGAAGAGATTCGGTTAGTGGCACTGTTCAATCGCTAACCACCTACTAGGACAATTTGGCAACTTTCCAAAGATTATATTCTTCCTCTCTCCTTAGAATTGTAAATACATATGTGAAAATATTCTCAAATGTGGACATGAATAAGCTCGATTTGAGACCACATCTGCCCCAGGATCAAATTTTTTATCAACTGGTTTTATTGCACAACAAACCTGATCTCAGCTTGCCATGAAATGTCAGGAACAATTTCTGTTGGTTGCAGTACCTCCTGCTGTGACTGGGGTCGTTGCAGTATGTGTGGTTTTAACATGAAGGGGACTCGTTATCTGCTGCAAAATCATAGAAACACAGAATTGTTTAAGATGAAAAAGATCTTTAAGATTATCGAGTGGAAGTCACTACTCATTCACTACTGAGTCCACCACTAAATCACTTTTTACAGATAATATGAAGAATAATGAGCTTGTGGAAAACATGATACCAAATTACAGGTTATAGAAAAGCTTTAGTAACCCTTTGAACATTTTCAGGACAAGTATTCACTGTAGTCACTCTAGTTTTAAAAAAGGTGCCACTCATAATAATATGTTTCTAGTTATGCTTCTGTTAGAACATATTATGCACTAATGGATTTCAGAAATCCTTAAGACAGGACACACTGAAGCTACTAAAAAAAAATTTGCAGTTGGAAGAGGACTTCAGTGAGCTATGAAAAGGCATACAGTCCAGAAGAAACAGAATTTGGATTCATGAGAACATAACCCAAATGATCTGTAGACTGAACTGTCTTGAGCCCTGAGCAGGGCATGCAGCTCTGCTGCTTAGGGTGGCAGACTGCTGGGACTTTGCCTACGCTGGTAAGTTTTGTCTCTGTCAAACAGAGGTAGGCTCTTTCCCTGAGTCCTCACCTCTCTTCACAGAACCACAGACTTGCTGAGGTTGAAAAGGACCTGTAGAGGTCATCCAGTCCAACCTTCCTGCTCAAGCAGGGCCACCTAGAGCCAGTTAGTGAGAACTGTGTCCAGATGGCTTTTGAGTATTTCTGTGGAGTGATACTCTACAACCTCCCTGGGCAACCTGTTCCAGCGCTTGAAGTAAAACAAAGTGTTTCCTGATGTTCAGACAAAGCCTCCTGTGTTTCGGTTTCTACCCACTGTCTGTTCTCTTCCACACCAGAAATTGTTCAGGCCTGGTCTGGTCTTGGCCCTTCAGTTGTGAAGTGCCTGTTTCAGGGCTGTCTCTAAGGACCTGAGCTGACTTCGTAACACATTTTCATAAGCTAGTTTCAGCCTTTCAGTTTCTTCAAGACTGTGAACTTGAACTGCATAATAAAAGTAAAAATTGAATATGTTGCATACAAAGTCAGGTGACTGTGATCAGATCTAGACAAATATCCCTGTCTTCTTTCTTCATCTAGCTAGCTTGTTTCGGAGAAAACTCCTCCAGAATATAAAGGGCAAGCAAAAGCCACTTGATTTATATTCAGTCTACAAATTAAGTTGGTTTTATCCTATTTTTCAAGCCCCCGTTTATATCTGATTAGCTAATGTCACCCAAGAGCCAGACCATTTGTTTAACACTAACTGCTTCCGAAACATTTCTGTTAGTATCATCTAGAAAAACTGAGGCAGTTATAATGGAACAAAAGGGTTTTTATAATTCACAGAGTTCAGTAACAATATTTAATGCTAGGACTGATACTTGTTCTGTAGCTTATGAAAAAGAAAATTCCTTTTTTTTTTTACAGTAATGGCTTAAGAAAAACTCAGTTCTAATAATGTTCAAACGTGTAGAAATACAGATGGGATTTTCTTACCCTTGCCTTTACAAAATTCATTAAAAGATCAAAAAGATTTGTTTAGACTTGATCTTTGTCCCATAAATTCCAAGGATCCATAATAAGCAAATAATTCACAGTAATTAACTGAGATTTTACAATTCCAGTGCACATAAAAACTATGTCTGCCAAAGTGTGATTTGCTCCTTAAATCTATCTGTAAGAACTGTAACACCTTCCTCCAGATATTTAAGAATTAATTCAGAAAGCTATATGTTAAAAACAGAAAAAGAGCTCATACTTTTTTGTATCAGACTCACTGAACAGCAGGCCCAGCGCTCTTTTATTTTCTATCCTGACTTTAGGTATTTCAATTGATTTGCTTAAGACTTGAGGTGGAGTTAAACCCCACGTATCTGGACAGAGCCCCGAGGCAGAGGCTACATGGGTGCACTGCGCCAGGACAAGGCCAACAATGATATCTTGATTTGGTATCCTGGTCTCAAGCCTGTATCATCTCTGCCCCATCTCAGGTGCAAGGCTGCACCTTCTCTTTTTAGGGTACAGACCTATCTGTCCTTGCAGGTCTCCGTGTGGAGGTTCACAACTGAGTTGCCTTCCCTGACAGGCCTGTAATACCACTAGCTCAAGGAGTTCAAGTGGGTAGGGCACCTGGCCTATGGGGAAATAGCTTACAAGAAGAAGTATAAGTCTGTAAGTTCCCGCCCAATGAAGATGCCAGCACTTGGCCCAATCAAGGCAATTAAAGCACACAACTGTATTTAAAAGTAACTTTTGTAGTTATTGACTGCCGGAGGAATACATCAGTATTTTCTGCCTATCAGTTTAGATAACAAGTTCAAACTCTCCAATGCATTTTTTCAGATACTATAGGCGAGTTTGATAGCATCTCAGCTAATTACTTGAGATTATTAGAATAGCTGTAGTGAAGGAAGGCATAATAACCTCAGAAATAATTGGATTTTGCAGCAGGCTGTGACAAGCTGTCCAACACACATTCATATGGTCCACTCTGCTTTTACAAGCTAAAACCACAGATTGCAATTTATTACTGCTTCTTGAGATTGAAATTAGAAAGCGTATTAATGTTGGAAGGAAAATATATTAGCAGAAACACTTGCTGGAGCTGAGAGATCTGCCTTTTGGCTGAGATCAATAACCTGAAAGCCTAAGGCTGAACTTTATCAGAATATGGAATGAATGCCTAGGAGAATGGATAAGAAGTGCTGTCCAGAGATTTCATTCCCCTCCTACAACCGTATGAAAAATGTAGACACTGGGTCCCACAAAATTATAGGCTTCATTTAGATGAAAACTTGAATTTGTTTTTATTTAACTAGCAATAAAAATTTTGAAGCACTAAAAGCTGAAAAATGTGGCTGCAGCTTTCAGTGTTAGGCATAACATGACTTGTCCCCACTGAATGAGAGAGTTGTTGCAGAGACTTTTTTCCCCTTAGGTGTTCGTGCAGCATCTAACACAGTTCCATGGAGGACTGGAGGTGGTTCTCTGGTGTGCCAGTTAAGTACCCACAATTCACAGTGATATCTGACACATTAAGACTCCATGACAATCAGCAAAGGTCATATGGCCATGTAGATTCTTCAGTTTGGAAACTAGTTCTGGGTGAGTAGGTAGATATTTTGACTCCCTTGTAGAGGAGAGGGAATCAGTCATTACCTACCGGCTTTCTTGCTGGCAGATCCTAGAGGATGAACTCGAGGAATTGCTCCTCTTCCTTGAGGGCTGCGTCCTTCTAAGCTCAGAGCCATCACATTCTCATACGCCAAGGAAAGTAGATGTGTGTGGCCTATGACACCTCCAGAAGGCAACTTGTCTGTTAGGAAGTTCACACCCATGTGCATTGTTAAAACTTGCCATGTATTCATTTGGTCTGTAGGATCAGCAAAAGAAAACAGATCCAGACTGGCAGTGTCTGCATACATCTGAACAGAAGGACTTAGATTGGATTTCTGATGCTGACCACACTACAGACACATGTTTCTGTCAGCTACAGACTGTATTACATATATGTGTCTCTCACTCTGAAATGTCACGCAAGGCAGAGAAGGTATACCTGAGGGATCTGCATTATTTATGACCTCCTTTAAAATTGAAGGGACTTTCTAGACGTGCACCTTCAGTAACAGACCATTGAAGCCAACAGCTTCTCTTTCAGCCATCTCCAAGTGCTGGAGTCTGTATAACATTTCTGCTGTACAGACTTTGCCATAGCTCCTAATAAATAGAACTACAGCAACTGTAAATGCATCGGGAAAATGGAGAGGCATTCTTGACATGATGAGAAAACCTTGCAGAGGGCATTCAGATACCATACTCAATTTATTACCTATGACTTGTTTAAGCTTTGTCATGTAATATATCCAGAGAGATCGTGTTTTAGTACTTCAAATGAAATAAAGAATATGTGTACCACCTGACTTACCCATACTCTTACAACACTCAGTGAGTCAAAATTAGCAAGTGACGAAATGAGCAATATAGGATGGCTCAGAGGAATAGGTAACAGGTAACATCCTCAGAGGAGGGATTCAAAGTGATATACAAGTGCTCGATACTATTTGTACAGACTGTGAATAAAGATGATGTTCAATTCACAGTGGACACATGTGAATGAGGGGGGAAAAAACAAACGGCACTGGATTTAAGCATGTAGGAAGATCTGTTAGCTGAGCTTGCAGACAGCAGCCCTGATGATCTTATTATAACCACAGAGAACAAGCCCTTTCTTTGTAAACATAGTTAGCTATTGGCACACTCATCCCTCCATGGTACCTTGATATAAAAGGGATCATGGGGAAGAAGTTCTGTGAAAGGATGACAGATGACTACAGAGCTCATCTTGATCTGAATTGCTGAGTTCATGGTGACTTACGGCTGACATCTGATGACTGGTCACATTAATGGAAGTGCTCTGAAAATCTCTGTACAGCCTGCGCAAATGCAGTGCCCAGCACTGCTGCCTGCTGGCATGTCCCCAGCCAGCCACCACAGACAAGACCCAGGAGCAAAACATGCCTTCACAGTCCATAAACCAGGGTCACTGCATGCCATCTGTCCCAGTCAGCATTGAGGCAGAGCAGACAATAAGGAGGAAGTTACATTTCCTGTAACATATTAGTGATCAAAACGTTCAAGCTGAGAAGCTTTAGCAAGTACCTGATTTAATTAAAAGGCTTTATATGTATTTATATACTTATTTATTTCACTATATATGTATATAGTGAAATAAAAAGAAATGGTGAAGAAATTCTTTCCAAGCGGAAACCCAGGTCAAGATTTAGTGAAGAGATGATTTCAGCCCCCTCTCTTCAATCACAAAAAGTTGCTTGAACTAAAAAAGAAAAAAAAGCCAAAACAAGAGAGAGAGAAAAAGCACTTCCAAAACTCACTGTTTATCTGGAAACAAAAGAATTGTTTCAATGAATAATTTATTTGCTTACCAACAGGTGGGCTGTGAGCTGACTGGTGCATAAGAGAGCTGAGTCCCTACAAAGCCCTGCCAGCTGTGGATGCTCCCATCTTTTCAGGATTCAACTTCATTCTCTCACCATCTTGCATATCTAGGTACATGAGATTTTCTAGGATTTTTGCATCATCTCAGTAACAAGTTGTAATGATGTATAAAAGAACAATATCACTACCTACAAAACAACTAATGAGTTAAAGCCAGTGACCCACAGACAGTACCAGGTTGTGCTATTTCAGTATTATTTCACTGAAACATTGTCAGTGGAGCCCAGCAAATGCAAACTTTAACAAACAGGACAAAAATAGAAACAAATTTAGTTCCTCCTGAAAATGACATGGCTACATGAGAAATTAATAAATGCATTTACTAGTAAGTGACTTTATTTTTATCTCAACACAAATACAGGGGACACAGAAAATGCATTAGTAAGCTGGATTTTAGATCAAAAATGTTTCTGGTTTGTTTTTTTAAAAATACTTGAGTGCTTTTTAGTGGAAGCGAGCTAACACTGATATTTTCCGTAGTAGAGATGACTAGCACTGCTAAGTGGACAGCAAATGCTTTGCTCTGTATTAGAACCCTATGTAGCAGCTAATTTACAGGCTTTCAGAAAAAGTAGGGCAAAAAAAAATAGAGCAAAGTTAATTCTTTTTTTTTTCACAGTGCAATTTTAATTTTTCTGATCATCTGGGATTTTGGTCTGCTTTGAATCAGATCTGTACAAATCAACGTGAACTGTTTTATAACTTTTTAATTGTTCTGTCTTCTTATACACATTCATAACAGAGGAAAAGAAATGGAGTGATCAGTGGTTAATTACTTTACAATTACTCTTACATGTTATATGATTTAATCTTTCACAATTATACTGATACTTATTAGGAAGCACTAACATAATAATTTTTCATGAAAAAAGTGATCATTAACTGGAATATATTCTGTAATTTTCTTATTCTAAGAATAACTTTCATTCCTTCACATAATTTCTTATTAAGCCCTTCAGTTTTGCGGAAATACAAGTTTGCATCATTCTTTAGCAGGGAGCAAACAGTCTTACTTTAAACTTCTAGTACATTACAAGGCAGTTGTTAAAATTTTGTAGAAAATATAATTTCCTTTAAGTAATATGAAGTCAACAATCAACAGGTACTGAAGCCTACCTATATCAAAAGGTCTTGCTATCTTTAGGTCTGGATTTGTAACAATATGAAAACAAATAATTCTTGAGACTGAAGGAAATAAATGCTTATTGAGATGAGAAGGTTGACGTTGATGTGTTAATGACCACTTGATATAAACACCTTTAGATATATGTCAAAATTGATAGGCCTCAATACCTTGACACCAAAGTGTTTTGATTCCTATTGAGATTGAATGGTATTGATACATATGAATATCAAAATGTCTTGTTATCTGTAGATATCAATGCTTACTCAGATCAAAAACGGTCTCTAGATCAATAGAGGTAGACATCTACAGAACTCAAAAGGCAGGCATATCTATTAACTGACACTGATGTCCATCCATAGCTGTTGAAATTGATGAGTGACTGATGATACTGCAAGGTCTCACCACCATATGTTGGTATATATAAAATCAAAATCAGCTCCTGGCCAATGCCTATAGAAATGAATGTCTATTGATAGGCATACGAATTGATAGGCATTGATGCCCACAAATATTAAAAGGTCTCACTACTGATATGTCATGGTGTCTAGCAATAACAAGAAATTTCTTGAGACTGATAGATGTAGATGTCTACTGAGAACAAAAGGTCTACCATTTGGTATTGATCCTGATGCTTACAAACAGGTCTTGAAATTGATAGACATTGGTGCCTGAGTATATCAAAAGGTCTCACTATCTATAGTTCTTGATGTCTACTGGTATGAAAATTGATCTTTAGACCAATAGGGATAGTCATCTATTGAGATTAGAAGTTATCTATTTTCTGTTCTGTATCTATCCATCAATAGCTGTAATTACCCGTGCCTAAAAAAAAAGGTGTCTGCATTTATAGGCATTGACACCTATGGATATCCAAAAGTCTTGCTGTTGATAGGTCTCGGTGTCTACCAATATAAAAATCAGTCTCAAGAGGTGATCAGAAACAGCCAACATGGCTTTACTAAGGGCAAATCATGCCTGACAAATTTTGATGACTTTCTGTGACGGGGCTACAACATTGGTGGATAGGGGCAGAGCAGCTGACATCATCTACCTGGACTTATGCAAATCGTTTGACACTGTCCTGCATGACATCCTTGTCTCCAAATTGGAGAGATATGGATTTGATGGATGGACCTCTCAATGGATAAAGAATTGCCTGGATGGACGCACACACAAAGTTGTGGTCAATGGCTCATTGTAGACGTAGAGACCAGTGACCAGTGGTGTCCCTCAGGGATTAGTACTGGGGCTGATACTGTTCACATTTTTGTTGGTGACATGGACAGTGGGATCAAGTGCACCCTCAGCAATTGCCCTGACACACCAAGCTGTAGTTGACATGCTGGGACATCATCCCAAGGGATCTGGATGCACCTGAGAGACGGGCTGATGGAAACCTCATTAAGTTCAACAAAGCAAAGTATGAGGTCCTATACCTGGGTCGCGGAAATCCCAGGCACACCTACAGGCTGGGCACAGAACTGACTGACAAAGCCCTGCAGAAAAGTAACTGGGGGTGATGGTTGATGAAAGACTCACCATGAGCTGGCAGTGCGTGCTTGCAGCCCAAAAAGCCAGTGGAATCCTGGGCTGCATTAAAAGGGGTGTGGCCAGCAGGTCAAGGAAAGTGATTCTCCCCCTCTAATCTGCTCTTATGAGATCCTACCTGGAGTACTGGGTACAGTTCTGATGCACCCAGCATAAGAAGGACATGGAACTGTTGGAGCAAGTCTAGAGAAGTGTCACAAAATTGCTAAGAGGACTGAAGCACCTTCTTCACAAAGACAGGATGAAAAAGTTTTGGGCTGTTCAGCCTGGAGAAGAGAATGTTGCATAGAGATCTCAAAGCAACCTTCCTGTATCTGAAGGGGGCCTACAGGGAAATCAGAGAGTCAGGAACTGTAGTGATAGGACAAGGAGTAATGGGTACAAACTGAAAGAGAGGAAATGAAGGCTAGATATTAGGAAGAAATTCTTTGCTTTTGAGGGTGGTGAGACACTGGAACAGGTTGCCCAGGCAGCTTGCGGATACCCCAACCCTGGCAGTGTTCAAGGCCAAACTGGACAAGGCCTTGAGCAACCTGGTCTAATGGGACGTGTCTCAGCCCATGGCAGGAGGGGCTGGGACTAGATCACCTTTTAGATCCCTTCCAACTCTTAACATTCTATGATTCTATGATCCTATGACCTATGGGTATAGAAGCCTATCAAGTTTGAAAGGTATCAGTGCCTATCAAGAGATACTAAAACTGTTCAGCATCAGTGCCTGTGAATTTCAGGTGTTAGTTCTCTATTGGTCTTGAATTCTGCTGATATCAAAGGATTTCTTAAGGCCAATAGAATAGATGCTTCTCAAGACAGAAGGATATCAAATGCCTATCTGCAATAAAAGCAGATTCATTGAAATGTATGGCTTCTACTAAAATTAAATTCACTGTAAGTAAATGTGACTTAGTAACATCTTTTTTTGAAATATCAGCTGATGCTGATTTGAAGATGGCTCAAAAGGGCAAATTCAGATTTATTGCACATGTTCATATAATTCCTGTAAGTAATATAGGCTTTGTGGTGGCCTGCAGAGATTTTTTGTAACTGCCCTGAGAAGACTTGAATTTATACTCCACTTCACCTATTTGTTCGTATTTAGAAATTCACATGTAATGGTGCATCTTCTTTCTCTCTTAAGTCTCTCCTCTTTTAGTTTAAAACTGTTTCCCCCTGTCCTATCGCTATTTGCCCACATAAAATATTAAATTCCTCTTTTTTATCAGCCCCCTTTAAGTACTAGAAGGCTGAAATGAGAGCTCTCTGGAGCCTTCTCTTCTCCAGGATGATGAGCTCACTCAGCCTGTCTTCATAGAGAAGGTGCTCCATCCCTCTGATCATCTTTGTCGCCCTTCCCTGGACACACTCTAACAGATCCACATTTTTCTTGTGCCAAGGACCCCAGAACTGGACACAGGACTCTATGTGGGGTCTTCCAAGGGCAGAGCAGGAGAATCACCTCCCTCAACCTGCTGGCCACACTTCTTTTGATGGAGCCCAGGATGCAGTTGGCCATCTGGACTGTAAGCATACACTGTTGGCTCATGTCCATCTTTTCATCCACCAGAACACCCAATTACTTCTATGCAGGGCTTCTCTCAATGAGTTCTTCTCCCAGTCTGCAATTAAGTACTTAAACTGGGGTTAACCTAGTCCAGGTGCAGCACCTTGGACTTGTTGAACTTCACGAGGTTCTCATGGGCCAACTTCTGAAGTTTTGTGCTCCTATTGCAGACTTTGGGAGTTGCAGGGGAATAAGGGAAGGTAAACTGAATCTTTAAAATAAACACACATAACAGATCATGGCTCTGCAATGAAAACATCAACCATAAGAACAAATTTTCAAAGGGAGTAGCAGACATATTTCTTTTTAATGATTCTATCATACATCATTTTCATGGGTCAATCAAGAAAAATGTGAACAAAGAAACATCTCTCGCTCTCTGGAGTCAAAACAGTAAGAGACAGAAAATGAGAAAAGAAAGGATAAGAGGCTACTTCAAAGTAAATGGTACCTGTGAAGAGCCTAAGATTGAAAAATGAAGTCGTGCAATATAACATATTTGAAAGAAAGGTTCTCCTAACAATGAACATAATATTCAAGAATGATATTTTCATTCCTCTCCATACTAATGACAACAAAAAAGTTTGGAGGATAGACTGATGATTCAAGACAAAAAGTAATATAAAGCTTAAAAGGTAAAGATATGAAAGGTTCTTTTTATTTCTTTTATATATGTCTGCTGTATGGAGTCAGCTTTTTCAGAAAGAAACCCATATAAATAACTCAGAAAACATTATTGCTGTTCTAGTGTTTAAAAAAATTAGTGGAGAATTCCAATAAATCCTATAAATAATGTCAGTTTTGTTTTACTGTTTCATATTTTTTCCAAGCTAAAGTTGTTCATGGATAAATACTGATTTTGCTAGTTTATTCTTTTTGTAAACCTTGAAAGAACGTGCTTCAGTTGCTTGTAAACCCCTCCCTTCTGGTTAAAGGTTGATAAATATATTTTCTAAACTGCAAATGACTAAAAAAAAAATTAAATCAGAGGATTAATGCCTTACTCCTGATCCACAATGTACTCAAGGAAGGAAATTGCCTCAACTGAATGTCAATGACAAAACTCCATTAACCTCAACGGCCTCAGATTTCAGTCCTTGTTCCTTGCCATTTTGCTGATACGAAAATTCAAATATCTCTATCTTCTGATACCAGGCCAAGCTCAGAAAATCATGACTTTGTCAACATCAAATAAGAAATGGGAACAATCATTTTTGCTAACTAAGCAAGCATTTAGAAGTGGAATCAATGTTTTCAAACATTTTTCATAGCACTTGCCTTTCATTTTTAGCTAAAAGTAGTTTTCTTCTTTGACTCTCAATATTTTTGTCTCCTGTGCACCAAGGCTGCAAATCCATACTGAGCCTGAGCTCTCAAGGTTATTTTCTTAGATCTGGGCAAGCTCATCACTGATTGAATGCCATCACTATTTGACAGCTGCTTAGGGTCTGTGAGAAATACCTGATTGGTTCAGTACAGTCCTGGGTAGATGCTGTCTACGTCACAAAAGGTGTGACCAGAAATTACATTAATTAACAGCTCTGTGTGTTTCCAGGTGGCCAAGGACCGAGTAAGCTGCAGATGACAGAATTACTCTGGCACCTCTGGGGTAGCTCCTTTGGCCAGACATGTGGTTCATTGGTGAATCTGGTCTGAAATCTTGCAGTGAACTAACACAAACCAGTGAAGGAGATTATTGTCCAAGGATGCCAGCCCAGCACCTTACATCTCCACTAGAAATACAGAGGGTTGCACAGAAAGAAGCAGAGGCAAATAATTTCTCCTCATTGTTCCAGCATTTTGGCAAGGCATTATTTTTGTTTACAATATAGCCAGCGGGTGTGATCTCTGAACTCTCAGCCCCAGGGGTAAACTAAGTGCAAAACTCATTTTAGAAAGTAACATGTTAAACTAAGACATTTAATTTCTAAATCTTTCCCCTGAGCTCTGGAGCAACTTTCCTGGGGCCAGCTCAGACTTAGTGTAACAGACAGCTGCACAGCTGCCGAGGAAAAAATTGCAAGCCCTCCCACTCTCATGTGGGCAAATCAGGGAAGGCGTTGCAGACCAACCTAAAAGATGCTGACAACACCTCTATAAATATGTAACTGACTTTTCTCAGTTTTCTTTGTTGTCTCAAACAACTGCTGAATGATTTTTCAAGTAAATTTTACACTATTCTTCACACAACTCATTCAGGTCATTTGACTATTTATTCACCCCTTTCTAACAGACATGTCAGAGATGAACAACTCAATACAAACAGCAAAACAAATACACAGAATAAAATTCTGAAGGTAAGGAAAAAGAAAATAATTAATTTATTGTCCTTCCTTAATCCTACTGCAAATCCAGAAGAAAGTGGACAGTCTTATTTTCAGATGATGGTTGAAAGAGGGATTGTCATGGCAGAGTGAGTTCTTAGTTTCTGAAGTTTGTTGTTTGCCTGCCTGGGCACACCACTGAAGACATTACTACCTGTTAATTTCATCAACATTCCACTTCTGTGATTCATCTAAATTTCATAATGTAGCAAACCCTCCCTAGACACATTAGCACTGCTAGATTAGAATGTTTTACATATACATTTGTTATCTTGGGGAGAGAATTAGTATTTTCTAGTCAATATAATTTACATGAATGCAAGATAACTTTCAGTGGGAAATGCTCACACTGAATGCATCTGAAGGTAATAATAGCTATAAACTTTACTTATTTGTTGTCTCCTGGAGATAGATTACACATTCTATTAATAAGAATAATCCACAGTCCTGGCATTCTGGTTCAAAATAATACATTTGATAAATGTTACCCAAGTGTCAATTTTCTTTGTCACTGTAAGCAGGTAGCTCCACACTGATGCCATAACACTGCAATCTATCAAATCTCTGCTCCACATGCCTCATCCCTGCATAGAGGTGACTGCTGGGTATCCTTCCTTTACCCACTCCAAGGAACAGGAGCCCATTGCTTGGCCTGACAAAATCTGCTGCAGCTGGGATTAATGCTTGCCATGCCCAGTGTACACAATGATCATCATATTGTTTATAATATATTTTAAAAACAAAAAAGCCACACAAACAAACACCAAACCCACACAAAAAAACCCAAACCTATAGGAAACAAACAAGAAAACTTTCGTAGAAGGAAAGAGCCTGAATAAAACTCAGGACTCTTTTTCCTTCATGGAGTTTCTACCACTTCTTTCCTTCTGTCTGTGCTGTTCCTGAACTCCTCTACTGGTTGCCTGTTTGGATCTTCTCCCACACTTATCTTGGAGCTGCAACTGGTACCACTTCTGTTACTGAGGATGCCAATGCTTTCCAGTCACTTGGATGCCATGCCTCCTCATCATGACTCTCTGCCATGCCAGGATATGAAGTGCCTCTTTTGCATCTTATACTTAAACAGAACCCTGTTGGCTCCATTGACTTACATCTTGTCATAGTCATTTTGAAACAAAAGCCCCACTGGAGAGTCTTAAGACATGCAAATGGTTCTGTCAGTCCCATAGTGCTCAGGTATTACAGCCAGATAATGACCATGGGCAAGTCAATGGGTGTTGGTCTGAATCCCAAGGGATTCCACTGCTGAGCAGGGATCAAAGGGAGCTCCCAGGGCCACCTGGGCTGTCCCGGTTATGGGAGAGGGTAAAAATCCAAGACCAGCGGGTCTTTTTCGTGAGTTGCAGCTCCATGTGTTTAGTCCCAGAGAAACAAGACACAGACACAACGTGCAGGGTGAAGGTCTAAGCTGATCTGGCTTTATTGGTACAACATTGGTGGGTTTATAAGGGTAGAAGCGGGGAAGTCTGGGACAGGGGGACACCTGGACCTAAGATTGGTCAGGTAACACGACCCACAGGGGAAGAGGAAGGTGGTCCCAACACCAGGACCCAGGGGATTGGTCAAGGGCAGCGATTTCCCAGGTAGCCAGTCCTGCAGGGGACTGTCAGCATCTCTCCGGAGGAAGAGATGTGTGTCCTTGAAAGCAGGGGAAAGCTGACAACACCATCCTTCAGGCAGAAGATTCAAGGATGTCTTTGGTTTCCTTCCACTCTGAATTCTTCTGCAGTCCTGAGCCTATCCCCAACACTGAGCAGAACCAAGACTCTCAGAGTTGCACTAAATGACAATAAAGTGGTTCAACTGTGAACACAAATCCTGTGCAACTACAGCCATTGTCTTTTACTCCTAGCTGTGGAACATGGGACAGGGAGAGGATGGGATCACACACTACTTTTAAGATGCCTGTAAAATCCAATTAAGGAAGACTAAACCCATAACTTACCTGTGGGAACTTTCGTAAAGTGCTCACAATCTTACAAAAGCACCAGTACTGCTGGATTGTCCGCTCTCGGATAAAAATCCATAATTTTATTTATTTGTAATGGTCACTGTGTTACGATAGCTCTGTGAACAGAGTAAGGGGGTAAAGGTGTACCTCTCCTGTGGGTGATGGCTCCTGTGATTAGAGACCCTCAGTACGTGAGTACTGCTCTTTTTGCTTTGAAGGCCTTGATGCTATTTTTTCTTCCTAATTTTTAGCTATTTTATTACTATCTTCCAAAGGAGGAAAAAACCACAAATTATCCAGGCACTTAGACATCTTTAGATGTTACAGTTCAATAGCAGTTTACTGCCATTTTGGTAAATTGTGCACAGCAGCAAGCCACAATTAAATGAAATCTTCATTCTTAATGTCTATATGTCTCTACGATAAGAGTGCAGTTTTACTCTCCTTGGAATACTCTATATCTTTATTAAATGCACATGTTGTTGCAACATAAAATGACTGGCTCCTCAACAGCCTCTGAAAGATGGCTACATTTATTTTGCTCTCTGCCTTAGATGACAACCAGAAATGCCTAGAGCAAGATTCTGTTCCTGGTAAATTTTGGGCAAACTGTGAGCTTTCTCGCTTTACAGATCTATCCCATGAACTGGCACTTGGCTTGCAGATTGGGGATGGGGAGGGTGAGGAATGAATAAAGAATACACAAGGAAAACCAAAAAACCCAATCAATAAAACCTCACCAGTACTCTCCTCATCCCACTGCCTGAAATATCCGCTTGCTTCACGCTGTGTCCATAAATGCAGTCAAATGCTGAAGTGTCCAGCTTATTTCTAGTCCTTTGGAGAAAGCAGTCATTTCAAAGAGATGGAGGCACTAGATGGGAAAGAAGTGATCCCCCATCTCATGGTAGAACAACCAGTTTGATCGTGTTGAAGAAGCTGGAAGAAAAAGACCATGTAAGTGGTGCTTGTCAGCTTGCCTGTCTTGTTTGAACAGGGAGCACTGGAGAAAAAATCTACCCCAGCCTCTACTCCCAGATTCTGTCTTTTGTGTGTGCCTGTCTGGGCAGTAGTTCAAGCATCAGCACGTCCTGGCTGACCTCCAGCTGAAGCTGGATGCTGCACTTTCCTTCCCGCATGGATAGGCATCCGTCCAGGAGTCTGCCTTCAGCACTCAGGTGTGAAGGAGAGCCCCGCTGAGTGCAGGGCAGCTGAGTACAGACCAGCAACATGTCTTTACCACAGGTATCTACCACTGGGGCATGCAGGGGAGGATACAATGAGAAGCTCTCCAATGCAATTCTTACCCCACAGCAGCTTAGGAGTTGACACTTCTTTTCCCTTGATGCTTTCCTGAAAGTCTTTTTGTGCCCAGGAAAGGGCAAAATGCAAATAGGCTCCATTTGTATTTCCACCTTTTTCTTTTTTCTTTTGGGAGGGGAGGGGGATGGATGGACTAATATTCCTATACTGCTTTTTAAAAAAAACAAACAAAAAAACTCCTCCAACAAAACAACCAAAAAAAGCACACAAAGTAAATCCAAGAAGAATTTCATTGGTTCCATTGGAAAATAACAGAGTAGAGAGCCAGTCTTACCAGACCCTGAGTACCCTCTGCAAAGTGCAGAGCACCACCAGCTACAGAGGGCAGCCCCACAGTGAGAGGTGGTGACTGGTGTATTTAAGACCTCCAAAGGAAGAGTCCATCCCAATTAGGCATCACTGTGGCAAGCTCGGTGCTTTGGAGGAGCTCAAGAGTTAAAGCTGAGCAAGACAACACAACACCAGTGTTTCAACACTGACAGTTTGCTATGATCTAATTAAAACTGCGATGAGCAACTGCTGGGCTGTGGGGTGTTCAGCAAAGTAAAGAACTCCTGACAAAAAGGCATAATTTTCACACAAACCAGAAAAATGAACAGTTGTCTTCCAGATAGCTCTAGCTGACTACTGGGAACACTGAAGTGAGCAACCTATTCATTATATTACATCTCATATTATGAGAGCCTGTGTAATGTAATTATCCATAAAAGTCCCAACAGTCTACCAATTGTTCCTCACAGGTATACTTGTTTTTAAGGCAGCTTTTCTAGACACCCATTACTTGCAGTCTCCTGCTTGCCTTTATCTGTTCTCTAAACATTATTTTGCCGTGAATAACTGAATGAAAAAAAATTGAAACCAAACATAATGTCTTAGTTTAAAAATGGAGACGCATTGCTATTGTTATTATGGTTTTTTAATTTAATTCTCTGTTTATGCATTCGATGTATATATAGCCTATCATCCTTATCATTATGCTGGAATGGAAAAGTTCATTTGTGGGCTGTGAGCCTTACCAGGGTCCTGGGATTTATTCCACTGACCTCTGCAACTTTACTGACAAGTATAAGGAGCTGTGCTTTTTCAAGGAAAGAGGCATCTTGCCCCATAAGATTTGGCAATGCTCCCATTTAGGGTTCAAATTCCCTGATTTATAGAACAGGAGCATCGCTCTTAGAAAATTAATAATAGCAACAGGCTGGAACAGTAAAGGCTCAAAATGGCCCCCATTTAAAGAGGCTCTGGATGATGAGAATGTTTTGAACTTTGTGAGTAACACATTGTTGGTTTATGCTATTTCAGACTGGCTTTTTGTTCCTTTTTGTGAATTGCAGATTTTAATAAAGGCCAAGAAAAGTAGAAATAAATAAGAAAGATCTTTAACAAGAAATACTGAATGGTGTATGCCCTCTCACCTGTAAATATATCAAGTGTGTTGCTGTGGATTTCCTATGGAAACTATTTCTGAGGTGTTGGAAAATTTTACATGTTTCCTGCAGTCTGTTATTAATATCCAGCCACGGAAATATATCATAAACTCACTGAAGAAGGAATGGTCGATTGGTTTTGTGGACAGCTGTAATTATCCTCTAGGCTTCACGATTTTAAAAGGTTGCCACAGGAACGAGGAAAAGGTCCTACATACACACGTGCAGTGAAATTAGTTACATACCTGGTGAAGCACATTTGCATGGTTTGGGTTTCTTCAGAAACACAAGATACAGCTAGACTATGGAATATTTACTTATTTGAATTATATTACATAATATGACTTGGAGTCTACCTACGCAATAACGCTGATGGTAACTGAAATGAGTTTCTACAGACTAATTTCCAGGTTCTGCAGTCTTGATTCAGCTCTCCTGTTTGAGAAATTAATAGTGAAATATTGATTTGGAATCCCAGCCTCTTTATGAGTGACAGATGTGTTGCTTGAAATGATCATTTTGCTTAAGCTCAGGTGGCTTTGTCCTGTGACAAGTTACACCATCTGAACCCTGTCAGCCAAGTTAATTGACTTGCACTGTAAGCCATGGCCTGGTCCTGTCGAAAGGGGGAAGGCTGCAGATGAGGCAGAGCTTTTGGGTTGCATTCATAAATAGATTTGGATAATACTTAGGAGCCATTGGACCTAACTTGTGTGTGGCTCAGTGTAAATGTGAAATTCTTCAAACCTCAGCTAAGCTAACTATAGGTGCCATGGGAGGTTTCTCCAGTCTTTACAGCAAAGTCACTCTAGCCCCCAATATACAGTTATGAGTAAATCTGCCTTAATTCTGACAGTTTGTGCAATTTCACATGCAGGCAGGAGGGGGCTTCCCTCTATCTGTCCCGTATGCATGGTCCAAAGTCAGGAAACACCCAAGAATGAAAGTATACCTGGCTCAGAATGTTCTGGTGGTCAGAGCACTGCTGTCAGGAGAAAGGCACCATCATTGCCTCCTCTCTCTCATTTCTGCTTCTCTCAACAGTCCTGCTCCCCCCTCAATATGCTGCCTGTTGTGAATCTAATTCTTAGACAAGAAAATCTTAATGTCTCATAAGAAACCTATATATTTAAATTGGAATTGTGAATCATTTTGGGCTACTAGAAAACAAAAGGTATTTCAAAATCACATTCTATTGCATTAGTAAAGATTCTGTACTGTCAATTCTTTCAGATTTTTCTCATTGGAAGTTCTGTCTCCTAACCACAGAATCATAGCAGTTTGTGCTGAGTTGGAAAAATTTCTAAAAAAGGGTGGTTTTAATTAAGTATGTTTTCAAAAGGTATTATGAAAACATTTTAATTAGGCTTTTGCTTGGCAGTGGAATGGGAAGGAATCCCATGCAGCAGTACGAGAAAATACAAGCTTAAACATATTTGATCTTGTGCCTCCACAACCAGGTTATTGGGGCACTATGAGGTGATACAATAAGGAAGGTATTCAGTTATTGATGAGCATCCTGGTTTTAAGAAAAAAAGAAAATATTACCTTTGTCCTGATAATGTACAATGTCGATTCATCATTATTTAAACTTCAGTGAATCAACTTCCTGCCCAAGTACAATGTCATTAGGTGGTGAAGTTCCAAATCCATTTGGATTTGATTGAGATCACTGATACTTAAAGTAGCCCTTATAAGACCCACTGGATATACATTATATGCTTGTACTCATCCAGCTGCCCCACATCCTAAACTGGATGAACTTTCCAGATGCATAGGCCTTGGTACATACTGAGTTTAACAGGGAGCAGTAGTCATAGAATCACAGAATTGTTCCAGTTGGAAGGAACCGTAAAGATCACCACGTTGCAACTCCCCTGACATGGGCAGAAACACTTCTACTGTACCAGGTTTCTCAATGCCCCATCCAATCTGACCTAGTCAATCTCCTTTGAATTCACTCTTTGCTTTCCAATTATGTTTCTTCTTAATAAAGATATATAGAGAGGACTGAAAGGCTTTTTGCTGCACAGAGTGTCACGCCCTTGTAAACCACAACTGCTACCTGTGCTGTGCTTTCATGCTGTAGGGGGATATTGGGTAAGATTGCTTCCTCAAAACAGTATTGGCACTAGCAAAGCTCCCCTTTTGACTGAAAGAAAGCATGCTAAAACAAAAAGATATCGAGGGAGGAAATCTGCCAGTGTAACATATATGTTTCTCTTGGTGTGTTCTGTGCTAATCCTTACAAGTATTCTATAAATGAATTATAATTCTTACAAGTATTCTATAAATGAAATGATAGCTAAACATATGCAAATCTTAAGAATAGCTCAACTCTTTCAGAATTTCATCATATTTCTAACTAGATTCCAGTTTTATTCAAACTCCATGACAAAAAGCAGCCAATTCAAGGCTTCAGGCAGCCCTGAAGAACACTTGAAAAACAGAAGAACATGGAAGACACAAGCCAAAAATTGATCTGAAAGGCAACATTTTGTTCACCTCCTTTATCCCCATGCATTTCAGAGGCTATTCTGCCTAGTGCATAGGAAACAATAAATTGACTTAAGAATAGGGCTTAACTCAGCTACTAGGCAACTGCCTTCCCCTAGCCAAATCACTCCATGGCTTTCCTGTCCTTCTCTTTTCTAGCCTCACCAACACAGACTGACATTAGGTTCATTCCTAATTGTGTCTCAACCCTTATTTCCTTTAAGATCTCTTGTTTTCTGATGGCAATGGAAGAGAAGAGGCAATATAACACCAGAGGAAACATGAGATCAGAGGCAACCAGTAGAAGCTAACACCATAAAGCCATAAGCTTATGGGAAATAATTTTTGTAATTGGTTATGTAAAAAACAAGACCATAGGGAATAGGATTTGCTGGAGGAGACAGGAAAATAGGAGCAGCCATTCTAGGAGACACAACTCAGCTTACTAATCTGATAGATGACAGAGAGAAAGAAATTAGCATATAAGAAGAAATCTATTTGCAGATAATCCATCTAGTTTGTGAGATTATGAATCTGAATTCTTTTAAAGATCAACTGTTTTGAGCAACTCATGTTTTACTTCTCTAGGCTTTCTATTTTCCAGGGTCTGCAAAGGGGATGTCTGTTTGTTCACTTGACTTGTGTTCTGAGAAATTCCCCACGTTAAAAGTCCCCAAAGTTTAAAATTAACCACAACAGATCTCACACACTTGAAGGTGGATGAAGCTGAAAAAAGAGGCATAGCCACAGAGAGAAAAATATTGCACTAAAGGCTGTTAATAGGGAAGTACGCTGTCACTGCGAATATCCGCCTGTATAACAGCAATGTTCAACGAGGGATCCATATCCGGTGTCTCTTAGGCTTTGCAGGTAAATTGCCTGAAAAGCCAACTGGGAGGAGCAACTCTATCTTCTCCTGCCAGGGCCAGGAGATGCTTTTTTAATGTCTAGTATTCTTTCTGGAATATTTATGAGGAGTTTGGAAAGATTTATTTGGCCACTGAGGATAGATATGTGAGCATCTGCTGTAATGGCAGTAAAAAGAATTAGACTCATCAGGAATAGTAATTCATAATGATAGTGGCAGTGTTTGCTCTTTGAATATAAAGAATCTACTAAGTCCTTCAATCTAAGAATAACTGACACTTCTACATGCAAGAAAAACCTTCCTTTCCACAGCAAGAGTTGCCATCAGGAAAGGGCCCAAATGTGTGTGCTCCTGGGCACAGGAGTGAGTGGATGATCATTAACCGAGGCATCTCCTTTGCTGATCACCTTTGCTGAACAAGAGTATGCCATCATGCTTGCAAAGGCACATGAAAAACTGTTTCTGTCTGAAACAGCATAGATAAAGAAACCTGATGTGCAGGTCTGGCAAAAGTCAACATCGTTTGCTGCAGTACTGACCTTAACTTTTCCGAAGAAAAGAGGAGAAAGGAAGAAGGCAAGGCAGATGTCTTCTCTTGTCCATCCGGGACCCAGGTAAAGGAAGCCTGAACTTGGTTTATTTTTTATGTATCCCATTAAGGAAACAGTAAATGCTGTTCGAAATGCTGTCTTTCCATTCTTTCTGAAGGATGTCCAGAAAGTCATCCTAACATCCTAAGCAAGGATGACCCACATTCATGAAGAAACTACTCAGTGAACCCTTGCCCCCTCCACCTCTTGCCTCTCAGATGAACCAGCAGTACATGTATTTTTTAATGAGAATTCTTCATGCTTTCTGTTAACACACTTTACATTTTTCAGGAATAAGAAGTCCTAAGGAAAGGCAGAATAGAACTTAATAGAAATAAACTCAACACTGTATTCTTAAAATTAGAACTTAAATTGATATTTGAAGTGCTGACCCAGAGATCTAATTCTCCATAAAATTACTGAAAAGCTTGAACAAAACTGTGGAAAAGATTTCCTTTTTGACTGCAGAGAAACTTGCCGTAAATGGGTGCAATGGTGTACATTAGGTCTCTGGAGGTAGTTAGTTGAGCCCTCCCTCCTCTTTTAGATTGCGTATTCTCTGGCTAAGCCCACACATGCAGCTGAAGGAACAGCTCCTGGAGTACCATTCTGCTCTAAAAATGAATCTCTGCATGGTCATGCACACTAATATAGCCAGAGCAGCATGCTTGTGACAAGTGTTGCATACAGGGTGTTTAGAATATGGCTGCAAAAGATTAGCAACAAGCAGGTGTTTGCTTAAAATGAGATAGACATGGAAAACAAAAGAAATTAAAGGGTCTTCAAAGACCATTGAAAAATCTCCTCATTCTAAGGAAATTCTGCTCACGTGAGCAGTTTAAAAAAGCACCCATGCTTATTTCAGTCAACACTGGCAACCTTCTGTTGAGTAGTAGTTTCCTTTTCAAATAGTCAGGTGCTGCCTGCAGAGCACAGTCCTACTCATCGAGAGCAAAGCAGACAAAATCTGCCTCTCAGCTTGGCATATTTAGCATATTATAGAGTTTATAATGTATATTTGGTGAGTCAAGCACCCACGCTGCCAAGCTTCCGTGTGTAAATGCAGGCATACCCACACTGGCACAGTGTAGCAGAAGAGGTTCCCAGACTTATTTATTAGAAAACCATATTTATTAAACAACTATGCTTCAAAATATAGCTGACTTTTTCTTTTCTCTCCGTTTTCCCCATGGCTTCCTAGGATCTCTCTGGCACCAAAAATTGCCCTGGAATTACAGCCAACAACTGAAACTCAGCCTGAAGTCCAGATATAGACTTCACACTCCTATGGATCAATCACTCAGAATTTCAGGGGTTTAAGGAATTTCAGAAATTGACTTCAAAGAACTAAATCTTATAGAAGTATTTCTCGTTCACCACCTGACACATAGGGACTGTACTTTCTATTTTAATGCTCATAAAACATGTACAAGGACTGAGGTATCTTTGACACATAAATCTCAGCTGCTGAAAGTTCATTCTTGTTCTTCTGCCTCTTACAGTTATTTCAGGCAATGTGCCACTCCCAGCGTTTCTGGAAATGTAATGCCACACTTCCCCCAGAAGCCCGGAAGATTACTATTACACAAACTTCAGAAGTTAAATTCCTTTTGTTGATTCTTGATCCTTTTCTTAAAGTTCAAGTCCCACTTTCCTTGTCAGTCAGTCAGAAATCGTATATTCAAAACAAACAAATAAACAATAAAAAACCCACACAAAACCCCCAGAAATATGGATTTTAGAGATAGGGGCACAATAAGAAACTGCATGTGCAGCTGGTGTATGTTCTATATGAGCCAAATTGTCACAGGCACTGAAAAGGGTGTGCTCACGGTGTGATCATGTACTCATCTGCAGACAGTGAAATAGGCAGTCTGGTCCCCTCCGTTCCCAAGAAAGAAACAGCCAAGGGCAGTTGTTCTGCCCAGTGGAGGCCTGAAGCCCCTCACCACTCCTCTTCTGAGAGACCAGGCTGAACATCTGCCAAAACACAATGTTTCTGTGCTTGTGGTAAGCTACATGAAAATGAGTAAGAAAACTCCCTCCCTCTTCTATTGCCATATACAAGAAGTTGTTTAACATAAAACAGTGAAGAAATATGGATCTGGCCTCTTATTTATTGGAAGTTTCAGAGCATGAGCTCTGGTACCAATCCCTAGCACAACTCCATTGACTTCAGCAGACTCCTCCAGAGGTTATACTGTGCCACTGAGAGTTGAAATAAGACAAGATATGCAGTGCTATTTCTTTTCAGACCATAAAACTAATCTGAAAGGTTTTCTTTCCTGTCTTCATTTTATCCAAGATCTATCAAGAATATTGAGTTCTATCTTTGTTTTTGCTGAAGGATTGCTGAAGTGGAAAAAACACTTCCTTTAATTGCAGGAGTAAGGGGGCTTAACCTCTAATAGATAGTATTTCCCAGTTAGTTTCCACATAATTTAATTCAGTGGGTGCTAACCAAAGAAAACTCAGCATGTTCAAGATGTTTCAAAAAAAAAACCCCTACATTCACATTTGCTTAAATTTAGTCTTTGTGGTACATTTTATTCCAGTGCTTGTGCCATAGTCAGCACTGCCATATCAAGCTCCTTCCAGATGCGTATTTAACAACACAATTAACATTTCCACATGCTGTTTGGGTTTTTACCTTATTCAGGACAGGGGTATGTGGGAGAATGTCTTATTTTCTCCTTTATTTGTTTTAAGAATGTATCTTGTATGAGAGACAGGCAGATAAAAGAGGAACATTTTGCAATAGGTAAATGTGTGCAGACTCAGATGTGGTAGAGTAAATGAGCACAGCCTTGAAACCTTTCCTTAAACACTGTCTAAGAAGGGATTGTCTGCTGGATGCTTCTTATTCCTTGAATAGATGGTGTAAGAGAGGGAAGGTACTACAGTCTCCCTGATTCTTCTTCGAAACTAGCATTAGTTAAAAAAGATGTGTTACACTCTATAAATCAAAGCCAGAGATAATCCAACCATAATAGCATGACATTGCTATGGGTGATGATGTTTTAATAAGAAGTGATACAGAAATACTTTTCCAAACACATTTGACAGAAGTTATATATTTAGAATATATATTTTCTGGTCAGGAAGAGCTTTGTGACCCTCCCAAGTCATGCAGGTTGAGTTTCAATTTGGTAAAACAATACAGTTTTTATAATGGTTGCCTGTCTCATGATTACCACGTAAACTATTTCTTTGCAGAAGCAAACAACCAAATTGTAAATGAAAAACATAATGCAACTCCACTGATGATCATAATGAAATCTGAATTAAGTGTCATGGTATGTGTCTACTGACATCTACATCAGAGTAGTAATGGGGAGGGGAGGAAAGGCTGTCTCTGGTTTAGATTCCTGAGGCTAAATGCAATACAAATATACCCTGAAGTCAACAGACCTTCATGTGTTATACATCTGTGCTGAATTTGCTTCCCAATATCCTCTTTCCTAGATTTGATATGGGCAAATGGTGGAAGAGAGCTCTCTGGAAGCAGCATGTTCTCCCCCTGAGAGAAATGCCCTTATGTCTCTCAGACGTGAACTGTCTGGCTGACTAATAAGCAGCATTGTTGGGCTCAAGAGAGAGTTCAGACTTGCTTCTCTTCCCTCCAGAACAGGACTTTACTAGCGCAGGGGTGTTAAACTGGGACTGTCAGAGATGTTTAGAGCAGGTGGTGAAAGTGAACAGAAGTAGGAAGAGAACAAAAGAGGATGCTCTGTCCCCTGAGGTGGCAACCTGTTGCTCATGGTGAGCTTGTCTGGCATGGCAGTGTGGATGCCAATGCCCGGAGCTGCAGAGAGGTCCTCTGTCTTCTTGGCTCTCACAGCCTGCTAGGCTTACCAGTGTGAGGTGGCCTCTCCAGATCCTTCAAAAGAGCCCAAGACTCCTGGCAGAGAACCTGGCACAAAGTCTCGGTGTCTGAAAAGACTTCTTTCTTTCCCTGGATAGGGAAAATCCTTCTGTTCCTAAAGGAGACAAAAGCTGCCATTCAGTTCAGAGTTGGGGCTGTTTTCATGGCTTCCAGCAAACACACTGTGCTTCAGTACTGCTGATAAACAAATTAAATGAGAGCATATTGTTTTTAGAGGGCAAATGGCTATTTTATCTAAATGCTACTTACATATGAATGTCAATCAAGAAAGATGTTCTAAACAAATTCTACCACAATACCATTTTTTCCTTCCTTTCCCCAACCCAGCCTTTATATATACAAAGGGCATGAAAGACAGAGCTGTCATTTGATTTATATTATCACCTGTTTTTATCACTGATAGTCCATTTTCTTTAACTTTACATATAATCAGTGTTTGGGACACATTAAGTTACAGATTTTTAAGACAAAACTGGGAGTTTTCTGACTTTACCTGACTCAAGGATAGTGGAGAATCCGAAGTATTACATCCATCTCAGTGAGAGATCTTAAAGAGTGGTAACACGAGTAGTTCTGCAGCAGGATCCACCCCTGCTTTTCCTACAGAGAAGTAAGAAGCAAGTGAGGTAGTGGGTCAAGGGTGAAGCTTAGCTGTGGGTGAAGCCTAGCAGTCCTTCCCAGTACAGCATCATATGAGAATGAGACTGACAGTCATTTGTTGGAAAATCTCAGGTATGACAAAAGCTGAGGAGAGGGTATTAAAAGACCTCTGGGATAAAACCTAAGAGGTCCTTGTAAGTAAAATGTAGAACCTGGGGTTTTGGGGTATGTGTTAATAGCATACCATAACCATAGCAGGTTAAGAAAAAAATGCCCCAGTTTAAATTCATTTTTACTGAGGCTACTTGAAGCCTGCAGGTAAAGATGAAGAATCCTGTGAACTGAGCCCTGTGGGACCACTCTAGAAAGCATCTGTGCAACCAACACAGGATTTCACAAGGCTATACTTGTAAACTCTGTTTCCACAAAGTCTTCACTCAGATAGTATTTACAAGGCTATTTCTAGCAAACTGCCTGCAGACCTCAGTGTATGACAAATACCACAAAGTAAGAAAAATTAATTTCTTGGCTCCTTCTCAAGATGATGTAAAGGTATTTGAAAAAATTTAATAGTCATATTAATTTGACATGCTTCAGAACATTAACTGAGAAGACTTCTTTATCAAACAAATTCACAGTATTTATAATAGCCCTTACTCTATGCTTCTTCTTGCCACTCATGTGAAGGAGATGCCATACAATGTTGTCTGATATTATTTGCTTAGCTGTAGAAATTTTGGCAAGGAATTGTGTAGAAAATGAGAAGAATCAGCTGTGTGCTGCTGATATATTTTCTCTTTCTGCAGCTTCAGGTGGTTACAGCTCCTGTGTTGCACCCCAGAGGTGACTTCATTACAGTAGATGAATGCTTTCCTGTGTATTAAGAAGTTTTTGTAAACTATTCCTTGGAATTAAAGAAACTGG
Source organism: Pseudotriccus pelzelni (assembly GCA_035584735.1). Classification (NCBI taxonomy): domain Eukaryota; kingdom Metazoa; phylum Chordata; class Aves; order Passeriformes; family Tyrannidae; genus Pseudotriccus; species Pseudotriccus pelzelni. The sequence continues at coordinate 31,617,947 of JAWMRA010000113.1, forward strand.
ATGAATTTCTAATTCAATATTTAGTATAGCTGCTTGGCACGTTTGTGACAGCTTCATTTAATGTATACAACTTAATTTGGCAAACTATTTGCCAAGCCACAGCTGGCAGCAACAAGCACCAGGTCCTGCATCTAGATGACCACTTTTAACATCATATTGAAATGCCATCCAAAGCCAGAGAGAAACCAAATCAAACTGCCAGAACAGTTAGTGAGCAATATATTCCCTACTCACAAGCAGTGAACCAAGCAGGCTTATTCAAACAGCACATTATTTGGGAGAGAATAAAAAGAAAAGAAACAAAACAGCACAGAGAAACAATCTACGATAGGTCCCTTTGCTCTCTGCTCAACTCCATTCTACTCAAATGTGATGAAAAATAATTCAGATTGTCCTTCATTTAGCATGTTGTTGCTTATGGCATTTCCATAACGACGCCGATCACTTACTGACCTGGGGAGATACCAAATTGTCCAAATTTAGACCTTTTCAGAAAAAATCCAAACTAGCTGTGGAGCAGCCAACTCCTCTCCTAATAGCCTGCTCTGCTGTCGTTTCCATTTCTCACTATGAATGCAAAAAACCAGACAGCTCATGAAGATCTCCCTTAAAGAAAGGATCTTCCTTAAAAGTAGGGTACTCCCATGCTTCCCAAGTTCCTCTGGTGGAGTTCTTTCTTCTGCAGTGTTAGATATGGGCATGTGGTCAGGCTCCATAACACTTCACTGATTTCAATGAAAATGTCACAAGAAATGTATTAGAGCTCAGAGTTGACAGTATCTCTGAAAAATTTACTAAACTGTATAGAAACAAGACCCCAAACTAGCTCTAATCTTCAGAATTGTCATGACTCTCTGGAAACTTTTGCTTTTAGTGCACTGAGTAAGTTCTGAGTCTTCTCATGCTCCAGCTGGCAATGTTCATTGCTGAGAGAACAATCTTGCTCTTATGCACAGGATTTTGAGAATCACAATCCTCTCTTTATCCTATTCATTGATTCCAGTCCACACATTGATATTTCTTGTAGAATACAATCTTTTGATTAGTATTAAACTGAGCTGTGTGGGTTTCTTTAGAGGTAAAAACAGAGTAGAAATGTTAATCTGATTGGCTAACTAAACAGTAATGTTAAATATGCAATCTTAATATCTGTTGCATGAGATATGTTGAGACTCATATTCTTTCATATTTTTACAGAAATAATTTTTCTATAAAAATGTGGCTAGGCTGAAAAACATGGACATACAGCTTGGCCACATATTGGTCTCAACACAAAACCAGCAATAAAATGTGTAGTGAAGACTGAAATGGATGATGTCTAGCAGACAGAGATGAAAACCATATCCTGCTGAAAGCAAAGTCAACATTATCATTTATTTCATTTTAGGTGGGAGATCAGTCAAGGTATGCATGTGTCTCAGGCCTTGCTCACAGAAACATGTCTTTATGTGTGCACTGCCTCCACTCTACACCTATTTACGTTTCTTGTCATGGTTTTCTCACCACCAAAATGCAACATTTTGGAATATGTGAGAAATCTGAGAGTCCATCGGTTCCAAAAAAACAAGCTCCAGGTCAAGGACAGTCTGATCACTGTTAGAGCTGTACTACCAAAAGTCACTATTTCCAGCAGAAAACTCTAGTATCTCCATGCAGTTGGAAGTCAGGCCCCTGATAGGCTCATTATAGCTTTGTTAAAAGTGCATATGACTAAACTTATAACAGCAGCTCATCTAATTGATGAATAGAGTCTCAACTTGTGAGATTGTAAAAGTGGGAGTGAAAGGACGGGAAGCATTTTCCAGTGCTCCCTTAAGAAAGTTGAGAAAAAATTGATATTAAATGGACCGTGGATGCCAATGTGTGATGCTAACTGTGGATGAGAGTTGCAGAACTTGTAACAACCTTTGCTGAGCACCCAGAGCAGTGGTAGGTATCAAGATCCATTCTTTTGGACTGTAATTTAAACCTGGATGAAAACTCTTTTATTCATCTCAAAACTGGAGACATGTCATATCTTTTGAGTTCCTCATACCATCAGCTGAGCTACAATTGAATTGGACAAGATGAGACTTGAAATGGGAACGAACTCCTTCCCAAAGAGGTCAGCTATGGCAGTAATGGTTCTGGGGCAGACAGAGCTGGCTTTCTAATACTAGGATGTACTTTCCCTATGAATGGGCACTTTCAAATGAAACTCCTTTCTCTGAGAAATTCCCTCTACTTAGACATGTAGATGCCACACACAGCAGGAGGTACTAAGTCATTTAAGGTGCATGGCCTTCAACAGTTTTGATAGAGACTATGTGGGACAGAGCTTTTAGGAAAAGATTTACTCTGGGAAGGAAATTAATACCACACAAACCAAGAAGAAAGGATTTTGTTCTCAAAATGCTATTTTTCTCTTTAAACCAGAAAAAAACTCACCCAAAGAACAAGGCATTTAGACACTTTAGAATTTATGAGGTGTGAGGAAATAATCTTGGCAAAACTTGCTTTTCTGTGTCAATACCTTGAGCAAGGGCAGATTCAGACAAATGTAGCAGGAAGTACTAAAGGAACGAGAAAGATTTAAGAACAGTGAGATGCTGCTGTCGTGTAATGCTGAGCTAATTCAATGGCCCATCAAACATACATCCTGGCACAAAACATACAGCTCTCTGCCACATAATCCAGACAGCAAATTGAAGCAAAACAAAATATTTCAATTAATGTACCACTAATGGTAACAAGAAGATCTTGACTTGTCTAGATTTACCCTTTAGCAAATTATAGGCATAAATAAATAATGACTGACATTCATAGTCTTGATAAAAGTAGTTATGGTTTGTATGGGGAGATAAGATCTTTCACAGTATTTTCCTCCTTTACCTTTATCAATTTACTAACTCCATCATGTTTTCTCCATGACCCTCAAATTTAGTTCTGTGTTGTTTTGATGCTGGTGTAGATAATGAATGACATCGAAAAACACCTTTGGCACCTCGGCTTAGTTCTCACCTTTTTAGGGCTGTTTTCGGGTATTGTAGCCATGTCTCACAAATGGGATGGCCCAGCCTTGCTCAGTCTTTAGTCCTCTTTGGGCTACCCATGGACTAGGCATAGGTTCTGGTAGTAGGGACAACTCTTTCATCAGTCAAAATTTCCATTGGGGTGCTCCTCAGGTCCTATCCCAGATATAAATCTTTTTTCCCCATGTAAGGCTTGTGGTTGACCCAGTCTTTTCAAGGGACTCAGATGTGTTTCAGAGTGCTGGGCATTTCAGTGCACCCTATATGCTTCAGAATGTATTCAAAATGCCAACATCAGCAACATGCACAAGCAAGTGCTCCCTATAGAGTTAGCCTGTTTTATCCATCAGACAAAGGGATATAACTGACCTCTACTAAAGGCATGTCCCACAAAGTACAATCCTAAACTTAAAGAATTCCAGTAAGACCTGTGTAACGAAAAATTGTTGATGCTCTTTAGTAATGTCCAAAGCTAGATATATAGGTGACCTGGCTTATTATTTCTCTTCCACTCTCCGGGGAACTAATCATGCTTATCTTGATAAAGGCAACATTGAATCTTACTTGGACAGGGAGCCAGCACAATTGCAATGTCACTGTCAGCCATGTGATTTTTCAGATTCTCACATTTTCTATGTTCTTCCTTTGCTAAGGAAAAAATGACCTTGCATCCTGTTCCCTTGAAGTAGGTTCAAAATCACATTCTCTCTTGGCTATTCAGAGAAAAATCTTTTAAAATCACAAACTAAACCGGTGCCCACATCTTCACATTTAGGTGTTTTCCCATCTGAGACTCAAATGCTTCTGACACTTCAAGATCTCACTAAGATCATATGAAATATTGCCTTTCTCACAACCAAAAAAAGAGAAAAAGCTCCAAATATACAGGGCTCCAAATATCCAGTAAATACATTTCATCTGCACTTTGCCCTATGACTAATAGTTTAAGTCTAATCTTCAAGCAACAGTTTCAGAGTGCTACAAGCAAATCCCATGTCCATTAGCAGCACTTTAAGGGGAGAAGATCACGAGTCTCTCAGCTCCTTAGGCAACTACCAAAAGACATTTGTCCCACGGAGGATGATATCTCTCACTCTCTCTCCTCTGGTGGGTTCTCATCACAGGTGAAACTTAACCTGCAGCCTATATTTATATTTCCATGACCAGCTTCCTTCTAGCAATTTACTCTCAGTTCCTCACAGGGCAGTCAGAATATCAGGTGGGCAATTAACAACCTTCTGCCTGCATCCCCACCCCCAGTGTATTTCAGTGTCTTAACAGTATAGGAGAATATAACTAATGACACTCACAATCCAGAAAAACATCCCGAATTTCTGTGGAATAATGCACTTACCCTGCTATGGAGGAAATGAGCCATAAGAGGTATGGTTAAAGTCTGGGGTTCTGTACAATTATGTGTTACATCATTTTAATTTAATTGAATCCTTCCTTTAAAATACTATTTTCAATTCTTGGTCTTCAGGAAAAATTATTAAAATAGGCTCCTTTTCACCTTTGTCAATAGACTATACACACATTCAAATGTTTCATCATTCTCTAAACCTTAATTTCTGAAGCAGTCATAACTCCTGAGCCAGCATGGGAGAAAATGTGCTTGAAATCAGAGTTTTATACACAGAGCTTATAATAAAATTGTCTGCATTTCCTACCACCCACTAGTGATGATCCAATTAAATATGGGCAGAAGAGTGAATAGATCTCTCACATGGATTCAAAACCAGGACTATAGGTTTTTTCATTGTATGTCTTTTTCTTTTTCTTACACTGGCTTCCATTTGACCCTTAGCTTAAGAGCAGGCATTCTTCAAAATTGTTTTACTGCTGCATTCTGATGTGATAGATCACCCTCCAACTCACACTTGGGGGTTCTCCCAGTTCCTCAAACAGTTCCCAGTTGGCAGATCGTAGTTGCCCAAATATCTTGATACAGTAGTCCTGTACAGTGGGTTTTCTGCTGAAAAGTGCATCTTCCTAAGTACTTTCCAAGTCACCCATCATAGTGACTCAGGTTTGATAATCATTTCCCATTGCAGGGTGGAAGCAAGGACTTATCCAGCTACTGGCCCATTGCTGATGGACTGATTTGCACAGAGGCTGCCCTACAGATGAGCATGGCTCTAATAGTCTTGTGAGCTGTTAGAGCCTGTCCTTTACTCTTGCTTGCTCCCCTCTTTTGACACCCCAGCTTCAAATCATCTTGACCTTACTCAGTGATGCCTCTGCCAGCTCTGTCTGGCAGCTCCTTACACTTTGTGAGCACCACTTTAGAGTGTTTGCTCTTCAGTAGGTCACCAGGAACGGTCCCCTGCAAGGTCTCGTCAGAGCTTCTGCCTCCTGCTCAAGTTTTACTGATTGGTCCTTCCTATCCTTTGGGCAACCCCTCAAAACTCCTAAACGTACATCACCCATGTTGCCCATGTGCCCGTTGTTTTATAGTGTTATCACAATAGAATGTGATTCAGCAATAAGAATTTACTATTTATTTACTGTCATTGTCAGATAGTCCACAAAAAAAAAACCAAAACCAAAAATAAACAAACAAACAAAACAAAACAAAACGGAAGAAAAAAGATTATTTGGGTATAGGATTCCCAAATGCACAAATTATTGCCATGATTTAGATCCTGTTAAAAATTAATCCTGAGTCTCGGAGGTAGAGAATTCATTATGGATAGATGAGAAATTACGTTTGAAATGTCATCAGTCATGTTAAAAAAAAAAAAGTTTTTGCTACATTTGAAAGAACAAATGTAAGTTATCATTGTCTTTTTTAATCTTTATGAGAGGAATTTTGAAATTAGTTTTGTGATTTCATCAGCCATTTTGTGCTTTATTATCCTTTCTGGGATTATTTGGATACATCCATTTCTTTGAGTAATTATTTTTAGTATTTTTAAATACGTAATTTTTAAAGGCTCCATAAGAATATAACTGTTAAGACAGCATTTCTTCAGGAATGATTAAGCATAATCATGTAGCTATAATCATGCATTGCAAAGAAAAGTAGAATAAAGAGTTGATACAGTCTCAGTTGTGATTGCTATGTAATTTTCCTTTTCATACTACTACTGAATTTTATGTACAAAAGAAAAACTGATTTCTAAAGATTGAGAGAAAGCCTTAATTCCAACTTCCTTTAGATGCAGGTTCTGTTTATTTTTGGAAACTGCATTACATATTATAACTAGTATGTTATTAAAGACAATTTTGTCCTGGAAGTTAACTTTTACTATAATCAGATAATACATTTTTAATGGAACTCTCCTATTTAATTTATTATATACATTTATGTATCTGTATATCATATCAAATAAGTAACAACCTGGTAGAAAAAAAAGTGAGTGAGATATTTTCTATATTAAATTAAAAGTTTATAGGAGGGTATTTTCACACACAGCTGTCTTGTCTGTGTGAAGACCTAGAAACTAGACATTCACATAGGAAATTGCATAAGAGCTAAGAATAGCAATTGTTCTCTTCCTCACCACTTCCTCCAACATGCATCAAGCTTGCTGGTTCTAACTGGAAGAGCTTTATTTAAACTAATGGAATTGCAGCAGTGTCCTTTGGCAGGGAACCTTGCTCTGAAAGTTTCTTTCTCTGGAAGACTCTTGGAATCAGATGTAGCCAGAGATATGATGTTTCTAGAAAAGGTGAAGTGTCTTATCGATGAAGTCTAGCAGAAATTATGGGAAGATTTACCTGAAAAACGGTTAAGGAATCAGATGCTGTATCTGCAAGGGTAAAATTATATGGTATGTATTAAATCAATGTGTTGCTGATAAAGTGTTATTATCAAGCTCCCTGTTGGAGAATCTACCTTTCACTCCATAGCCCCCTTAGCATCACTGCCCCAGAGACACTAGGAAATCATAGAATCATAGAATCATAGAATAGACTGGGTTGGAAAAAACCTCCAAGATCATAGAGTCCAACCCCTGATCCAACTCCAATTACTATATCATGGCACTAAGGGCCATGTCCAATCTCTGTTTAAAAACCTC
>JAWMRA010000113.1:31626610-31686074 GCA_035584735.1 Pseudotriccus pelzelni
TTCTCTGGACCCGCTCCAGCACCTCAATATCCTTCCTGAACTGAGGGGCCCAGAGCTGAACACAATACTCAAGGTGTAGCCTCACCAACGCAGAGTACAGGGGAAGGATCACTGCCCTGCTCCTGCTGTAGGTGACTGCATGGCAGCTCAGAGTCTGCAGTGTGCGGAGTCCCATCAGCTGCAATGCTGTGACTATGGCTGATCTAAGAGAACACCTGAATGCTGTGCACCCAGGGATTCATGCTGTGCTTATCCTTGCAAACTGCCAAATAATGGCTGTGGCTCCTTGTGGCCTCTTGCTTTCACTCTCAGAGGCTGTATCCTATGAAAAACACTTCTGTGTTTTCCAAGAGAGTTCATATAGTCTTTTCAGAGAAAATTTGCTAGGACAGTGGTTATCCACTGTGGCAGATGCCATCATCTAGGTGAATTCAGCTGAGACATTAGAGATTAAAAGAACCACGGAAATAAGCCCACCCTATCTGATGCTGTACTAATCTTTCAGGGGTGCAGAGAAGCCTATGGGTGGACTTGTTGCTCTCCACTGCTTTTACTGGCCCTTAGGTAAGCAAGAGAAGATGGTAGTCTCCAAAACAGCCATCTTGGCAGCTATGATGAGAATGTAACATTTCAACACACTCACAGAGTGTCAGTGCAACTGCTTTTTAGCTGGTGGAGATCTCAGCATAAAATTTTTGTAATAGGTGTTTCCATGTATGTGCACATACGCTTGTGCCTATAACACAATAGAAGTTTAAGGGAATATTATCATAGAAAACTAGAACAATGTAAGGTGTTCAATAATTAGATTACATTAGAAGTTACAAATAATCAATTGTTATTCATTGAAAAACAAAAAAAAAAATTAGTTCAAAAGAAATGTTCCAACTTTTTCTACCAAAAGCCTGGAAAAACACGTGACAACTGTAACGAGTTTTAGCAATTTAAACAAATCTCTGTGGAAACTTCTTACAGTATATAATAATCACAGGTAATAACTTGTTATGCTGCTACTACACAGCACTGCTAGGACAAAATTGTTAAACAAGATTTTAGAGAATTTTATAAAGTATTTGGTGGAGATACTCATTATTCCAAAGGCAGGAGTCATTCCTGCACACACCAAAGAGTTTCCCCTTTCTGTGAAGTATTAAAAGCTCCCAGAGTCCCTGAAAAAAATAGCACAAACTAGAGCTGTCATGCCTGATTTTGCACAGTGCTTGTTATCATCTTTTTGGCTGGCTTTTGTGTACAAAAATAAAATAATTTGGAGGGGGTTAAATTATGCATATAAATATTGACATTAAAAGCCAGGAAGGACCCTAAACCTGCTTACAACCCAAGTGATGTTGATACTGCAACTCTCTACCTGCTCAGTATACCTACAGATAAATCATTTGCCAACCATGCCAGGGGAATTGATGAGTTCATCGACTTCCTAAACCTTTACTAAAGGCAACTCACCAGTCTGTGGGCAAACCAATTGTAAAGTCACACCATACTGTGAGTGTGGCAGACTTTGGGTTAGAGAGGGGGTTTAGAGAGCCCTCTGCAGGGCATTAGAATATCAAAAACATTAAGCAGAAGAGACATCTTTGTATTTCTGCTTCTTTCTCAACTTTTTTGTAAGCCAAGAAGAACAATAACTGGGAAGCAGTTCACTGATGCCAAAAGTTCCTGCTATATCTACAAATATTAGTGAAGACTGACAGACACAAAGGGGGACTTTTTAATTTAATGTTGCAGACTGCAGATTGAATTCTCAAACTTGAGAATTGCCAACCTGACTAGAGGTTTGACAGTTCTTAATAGCCAGGTTTCAAATTAATAATTTTTATCTGGTTGAGTGCATAGCATATTGATAAATTGTCCATTTGCCTGTCTACTTTATCCAGCTACCCTCTGTTTCCTTTCTAAATCTAAAGAATTTCTGTCCATAAGATGACTGTAATGTAACAAGCTATTTAAAAATCCCAGAAACCCCCATGCTTTTCACATATTCTATTATAATAAATATTGTTAAGCCAATGAATAAAAATAACATTGTACGTATAAATAGTTTCCTCATTCTTTGCTTGTGTCTTTTTTCTTTGCTCCTTTTTCTTATGTCATTGCAGATTCGCAATTCTTGCATATAGTTCAATACCTTTAACTTATAAGTATTTTTCACACTCATACCTTGGCTCTTTATGGTATTTTAGTCCACCTCAGATGTCCTAGAACACTGCCCTTACTGTGCCATCAATAACATGAACAAAGGAGATTTTCAGTGACACACAACAGTCTTTCTCAAATAAACTTCTATCTTCTGGTCAAAAGGTCTGGAATCGTTAGTAGTTTCATGTTAGAAAAGCTTTCCTTTTATTTTTTTTTTCTTTCCACAGTTAATATTGTCTCAAATTCAGTCTACTATAAGGCTCAGATTCTTTTCTGTACAATGACTGCAGCGAAATTAATTTCCTGCCTTGTATTGGTGTGGTTCATCATTTCTGTACAATACTTTAAATGTAGCACTCCACACTTTTAGTGAATTAATTGGGTTTTTTTCTTCCTCTGACCATTTCTTCAATTTGTCATGGTAATCTTGAGCTTTCATCCTGTACTTGAATGTGTTGCAGCCTCTCTCAGGCTTGTATCACCTCCATGTTTAATAAATTCAATCCATTTTATTATCCATCTCATTAATGAGATTACTGAATAGGAAACACCTTGGTGCACCAGCACAGGGAGCTTTGGTTCAAACTGACAGTGAGCCTTTAATAATTACTCCCTTTCAGTAATTACTTCCTTCCTTACATTGCCATCTTTGTGAAGGATGAGGTGCCTGGTGCAACGTGGAGCTTGAAGAAACATCTGCCCTCCACGAGCTGCAGAGCTTCCTGCCTTCCAGGGCTGGAAAGTTGTGTACTGTGTAATAGGCAGTTTATTTTGTGTTAGCAATTTAATGCACCTGACCTTATACTAAGGCCAGCTTTGCCTGGGAACATGTACAGACTTGGCTAACCACGAGTATGTGCATATGTGCTTACTGGTACAGAACTTCCACCTTTCTGACCTAGGCCCACAGGTATTCCCTGAGATGAACAAACATGGCTGGTGCTATGTAGCACCGGCTTTGCATTTAAGCTAATAGGTTTGAGGGAGATCTTTTCTCTTCCTGATGTGCTGCTTTACGGTGTTTCTCAAGCACTGCTCACAATGGAATAGGACAGCAGTCACAAGCAGGATGACTCACACTCATGAGCTATTTTCATCTGACTTATATTGCTCCACTCATAATGTTTTCCATCTGTATTTAGAAGTCTTTTTCAGAAAAAATGAGGTCTTCTGGTGTGAATCCAGTGCTGCCATACTCAGCTGGTAGCACATCTTCCTGACCTTCTCTTTTCCTCAGTTTTTCCCCTGTGAATATGAAATTGTGAAACATTCTCTAATCATTTGTAAAAGCAAGTGATTCCCATTAATTTCCATTTGTGTTTTTTATGATTTTCTCCCTAACCTCCTGGAGAAGAAAATCTCTTTCTTTCAGACCACTATAGTATCTAATCACTGAGTGAGATCACCTATGTGTGACATTGGAGTCAACTTATTTCATAACAACTTTCCAACACTGACACACTTTCCTTGCCTTTCATCTCCTTAGCAGCAATGGAAAATAATTCAGGAAGTGCAAGACAACGTGTAGTCCCTCCCTTTCTGGGGAAGTTGAGTCTGACAACTTGGTGGAAGAATTCAGCTGCAGCAACTGTGCCAGAGGCAATAGAAGAGGGTTTTTCTTCCTCACCTCCTAAACATTTCTGAAATGACATACTGTGTTGATGTGTGTCCATGAAGGTCTCCACAAACCTGTCCAAGTCAAACATTTGTCTCCATTAAGTCATGTGTGAAGATAAGGGCATTCCTGTAGTCAACAAGACGACACATTGTATTTTAAAATGAAGGATTCACAGGGGTGGCAGCTCATTTGCATGCAAGCCATGTGAATCTAGCAGAGGAGGTGTTGTAAATCACCAAAGAGCTACTTGACAGTGCCACTCTGTGAGTCTGGTTCAGAATTATTAATTAGAGCAGGCTGAGGGTGGTTTGTTTGCATATCAGTTGAGCTAAGCCATGTTGGAATCCCTGTAAATAATAAAGCTGGTTGATTAGGCCTAGTCATTAATTAAGTGTCTTCACTGTGAATAAACAGTGAAATCTTTCAGTTTGCTGGGGACCCCTATGACACTGTGATAAATATGCAGTCACAAGAGCTTCTATAACATGGTTTGACATCTTCATCTATTAAATTGCAGCTTTCTCCACAGTGACAATGGGTTCAAATCCCACAGTGGGTGATACATCTGCCTAATTTTGTTTGTTAAAATATATTACTTTGGAGGTTTTGGATAACCAGGCTTGAGAACCTGATATGAAAAAAAAAAAAGGGGGAAAAGACTTGTTAATGATGTAAACTGCAGTGTTCAGTCATCTGCATGGGTGGCTTTTGATTGGTATAACAATATAATAAAAATAAAAATATAAAATGTAGTTTTATTGTTATAGGGATGTAAAAGTCATCTATTATTTATTTTACTAAAATGGTATACATTTAAAACTTATTTAACTCACTTCAGATGTTGGTGCTTGAATATTGTTTCTGGTTCTAGTGTCCATTGCCTCTCACTGTGGAGTAAGACCAAAGCTAAGAAATCATTTTTACAAGTTATACTCTTTTAAACTAAAGGCAACATTAAAGGCAACTAAATTGACCAGGTATGTGATCAACAAGGAGATTTTATCTTATTATGCACTGATACATCATTGGTGAGGTGAATGTGGGGATCTCTCATCTTCTGAAGGTTTGAATATGGGCAATGTTTGCAGACAGGATATTAGACTGAGAGACAGATCAATGTGCTGAGCAGACAGTGACAAGTTCCTTTTTCTTGTGTAACATACAACTGCTGCATGTAGTGCATGAAAACCATCTCCTGAAAAAGAAGAGAATCTTTATTGGTTCCGCAGCAAGGCAGAGGTCCACTCCAGTTCTGTGGAAGTTGATGGCCTTGGCCCCAAACATCGCCCCTCTGCAGCATTCTCCCTGCACTCTGCCACAGCAAAAGAGACCTAAAATAACCTTATTTATAAAAAGGGGTACAGCCATCATTTTGGTATTCTGAACATGAAGAAGAGTTTCTTTACTGACAGTGACTGGAGCATGTTGCTCAGAATGTTCATGGAGTCTCCTTCTTTGGAGATGTTTGGACACAATCCTGAGTTACATGCTCTAGAGGACCCTGCTTAAGGGAGATTGGATTAGATGGCCTCCAGTGGTTCCTTCCAACTTTAATGATTCTGTGACTTTGTGATTCTTTGATACTCCTAACAGCCAATTTAAAGGTGCTGAGATAATTACAATGCTGAGCATGAACATTTGAATAGGTGGGAGACAGATGACTCAGTGGGATCAATCTATTGATCTCAAGGTTTTCTAAGTATTTAAGTGCCATGCAACAATTAAAGGTATTTCTGAGTATGCACTAAATGTCTTTATTCTGACAAGCTCTCTTGTTTCCTTTACATATAATAGAGAATGAGAACGCCATTGAATTTAGAATATCTTTTAGTAGGTGTCAGCAACCTGACTGCTGCTCACAACCTTGTACAGTGGTAAACAATCAGCCAGGTGGCAGGAGATCCCTGAATTTACCACTGTAGCAAGTAGCAACTTCTTGAATCCTCAGGTTTACCTCGCTGTGATCAAAGCTTATAGACCTCAATAGCAAATTAATACAGTGCTATGAAAAATTTGGAACCGCTAGATTAACTCCTACTAAGTGCAGACAAAGAAACAAAATCCACAGTGGTTCCTTGAAGAGGATAGCCAAGACCATGAGATTTGATTACTTATTCATAGAGTCCACCATCACTGCACAGACTTGCTCTCTGAAGTTTCCACCTTCATGCTCCAGAGAGAACCTAACAGGTAGCCATTGGCAGTGTTCTTCTGTCTGCTGTGATTCCAACAAAGTAGCATGGAAAAGGTGCATGATATGTGTGCTGGGAGACCTGGCTTGTGCAGAGATTTGTAGCAATATTCAGTATGCTGATGTCACCCAGCTGGCACAAGGCAAGGGATTAGCCAATGTCTAGACACACTTGAGGCTTTCAGGGGAGCTGGCTATTTGCAAATGAGTCTGGAAGAGACTGAGGCAACCTTAGTGGGATGAACAGAGGCAGGGAGAAATCTATCCCTGATGCCAGATTTTCCATCCTCACTGCTCACTGAGTGCAACTGATGTTGATGAGGCAGATGGAGAGCTTAGGTTTGTGTTGAGAGTCTGAGCTCCTCTTCCTGGCATGGTTAAAAAAATCTGTCTTAGTTTCTGTAAGAGGAGGAGACAGCTCTTCTCTTTTCTGTTAGACTTTCCTATTACTATCTGCATCTCTGTTGCCTGGAGATATGGCTGCCATAATTCTTCCTGATAACCCACTGTAGGCTCTACTATTACTTTTATCCCTGGTTTCAACAGCAATAGGGATCCTGTGGCCCCAGGTACTATTATATGATCCCTTTGTGCTAGAGGTCCTTTGCCACAAAAGCAGGGAACTGCTAAAGGAGTAGGCATCTCTGAGTTTGGCAGTTATTCTTCTTCAAGGCCTGTGGGACTGCAGGAGTTTTAAGTTATTAAGCCTTTGGCCATATCACAAAACACGTATTTTTTTTTCCTGGCTTTTGCAGAACAAATAGTCTGAGAACTGGAGAAGATGTAGTTTATTTTATTGTCTCCTTATCTTGCCAATGTGCTTTGTCAGGTGGGGTGAGCAGTCCTTTTTTTGTGGCTGGCAGTGTGCATTCCACCCAGAGCAAACAGTAACCCCCAAAGAACCTTTCACAGAGCTAAAGAAATACATAATTTAAAGAGTTTCTCCTTCCCCATACAGCTCAGCTAAGGCATGTTTCAACTCTCATTAAAGCTGATGGAAAGCCTCCTAGGTACTTCAGTAGTGTGGAATCAGGCCTATTAATTATTATACTTGCCACTTTCTGGGGATATATACCAGTGATGCATAGTCATCACAAAACATGCTACAGATGGCAGCGAGAGCTCATGATAACTTTATTTTGGTTGATGGAACAAAATGGCATTAAGAGAAATTTCAAGGTGTCTTGAACATTATCACAGCAATTAGCATGGGATCACTTCAGCTTGATCTTCCTTCATATGAAATCAAGACCTTCTGCTGTGCCTCTGAATTTAGCGTTGTCTCTTTACTCATACACTAAAGACATGGTCTGGAGTTTGATTTCACATATAGCCAGGACTTCAGAGAAAACAGGGAAGTGCCATACACTACAAGTAACTTCCTGCAGAAGAGGAGAAAGGGGTCTGTGTCCTGCTTCATGTAATAGACCACACATTTGGCCTTTCAACAAAAGGAAAACATGCATTGCACTGCAGAACACTACACAATGACATACTACTAATCTCACTAATACATGCTCATCTAGCATGTCTGGCACATACTTTTAAACACATCAGATTGAATGGGAAATGGTTCCTGGAACACATGTTTGTTCAAGCAGCAGCAGTGAGTAGGCCAGCCAGGACATTTGGGTCTGGCGGTACTGCCACTGTTTGACAGGAACCCCTAGAAAAAGAAAAAAATCCCAACCTTTAAGATTCAATAGCAACAAGATTACTTAAGAAGAGACAACGAAGGCCTATGAAAAGCTTTCCACTATCTCTTTGCTACTGTCACGTAACAGAGGGTAATAAATTAAAAGTCAACTCCTCAGAGGATTAGGGTGTTAAGATTGTCCCTAAAACATTCCTTGCATTTTAGTGATCGCCCTTCAGGCTGACCCTTCCAGATAATACTAATTACTCTGGGTATCTCAGTAGTTTTTCAATGACTTGCCAGTGTTTGTGAATTAATTTTGAGATGAGTGATGGGCTTCAGCCTGCCTAACTCCTATCTGCTGTGGACAGTAGTTCCTAAAATCTCCAAGGCCCCAAACAGTCATGCAGTCTTACGGGCTTCTAGGACTTTTTTACTCTGTGGACACTTGTGACAATTAGATGTAAGTTAGGCTGAAAGCTCCTCATCTACCTAACTTGCTTCCCATGCTCTGAGATGCCCTTTCTGGGGGTTTGTTTCTTCTCAAAGGTTTGTTACAGCCCAAGTTGAGGCAGAGGAGACAACTCTCTGTCAGAGGCACAGTTCTGCAAGGTTTGGGGTAATTAGTGTTCTTACCACTGCACCAGAGCTGGAATCCAGTGCCGGATTATGTCCAGAGAAAGACAAGGACTTGCATTTCTCCCTTGAAAAGAACCTAGGAGAGGTTCAGACCTGTGTGTTGGGAGCAGATCTTACACAGTAGGCCAGGTGGTATCTTAAGTCCTTGCTCTTTGGCTGGATTGCAGCACAAGTAAGAACAAGAGGCATGAGGGCAAAATGCATGGATAGGACATTTTACAATGGGGACAGCTTGAGCTTTCATCATCTGTCCTTTACAGGTGTGTGTGCACCTTAACAAGTCATCACTGACCATGACAGTCTGGGGTCAGTCCAGAGAACTGGAGAACTATCATCCTTGTTCTAGTATCCCTTCCAAAGAGAAATCCTAACTCCTAACCTAGAAACCTAATCCAGAAAGCAGCAACACGTTCCCAACCCTGTGTCCCAACCTCACCAAAGGAAACATTGTGTTCTTCAGTTTGGAATTATTTCTTTGAATGTGTTGATTTCTTAGTTAATTTTCTTTAAAAATATTTTAGCAACTATAAATTAAAACATGTACTTTCAAAATCAAGACATTTTTATCAGGATTATTTTTCTGAATGAGAGATATTCAAAAATAGAGAAGATTTTAATTTCTAATTTTGACTCAGATAAGGCACATTTTTCAGAATTTTCACCAGCCTGGGGGTTTTCTATTCACTTTTATTTTGCTTAACCACTACTTATGCTTTGTTTGGGTTTTTAGTCTTCATGAAAGGATCTTTAATGCAGGTTCCCAAATGCAGATTATGTTCTTTGAAAGCTGCCTATCTGTATGACTGCATCTGCAAGTGTGTGTGTGTCTGTGTGTATGAGTGACTATGTCTGGAATCAGTGGCCTCAGAAACAATAGGAAGGCACAACTACATTCAGAAAAATATGGAAAACTTTCTCTGAAGTCACAGAGGGGGAGAAGAAATCTGTCTTTTATTAAACTTGCAAAAGTATTTATGCTATAGTATAAATATTATAAAACAGTCTTATAAGTGTTATAAAACATGAAATATTATAAAACATTTTGCAAAAACATCCAATGATTTAAACAAAGCTATTTCTGACTAACAGTTAGTAGTAAAATAAGATGTGCATTCTGGGTACTGGAAAAGGAAATTAGGCACATTTGGAAAATCTAACAACAAGAAACAAGTCATTATAATTTTTTTCTAAGCTTCTCTGAGTCTCTGAGATCTGGTGATTTTACTGAAATGTATATTTTAGATTATGGTCCTATGAAGTAATACAAATTTATGCAAAATTTATGCAAAAGAGAGGCAGCCCAATGAACCTCACAGTAGCGGGGGGTGGGCTGATTCTCTGATGGGATATCCCAGATCAGTGCCGGTGGCACATCATAATTTAAAACCATCATTACACCAAAACACAGGCTTGTCTTTCAATTGTGCCTGAACATGTGCTTACATCAACATAGTTTGCTGCTTGCATCTCATCTCAGAGGCACAGTTTACGAAGTATGATCAACATACTGAGTACTGAGAAAAGCAACTTCAGTATGTATCTTTCCCCAAAAGAGGAATATTTGCCCTATAGATGCTTGAGAAGTGCCCAGAGCTCTCATAGTGTTAAGCAAAATATTTACAGACCTGCAGGTTGGTTATGGTTTTGCCTCTGTGGTTTGGAAGCTGAATGGAGACAGAAATCCCACTGAGACAACTTATTTATTACAAAAATGTGCCCAACAGAGCCGAACTCCTTTATTGGCCACATTGACATGATCTCAGACATACGAAAGTCTTCTAGAAGAATAGTTTCCACAGGATCAAGTTCTGATGCGGATATCATTATCAATCTCCTTAAAATCACATCAAGGTTGGTACAAACACCTGAGCTTGTGTAAGGGGAGAATCCAAGTCTGTCAGGAGATGTGGAAGAGTCAAACTCTAGAGCAGATGATGATGTTACAGGAAAAGCACTGATGAAGCTCTCAGTGGACCAAGGATCTCAATTCGTGTAGGAGGAGTCTAGGAATACTGTGAAAATGAGAAACTGCCTAACTACAGAGATTTAAGATGCCCTATCTGAACTGCTGTCCTGGACTACAGGCAGTAAGTATGCAACACATTCCAGAGACTATATGCTCTTGATCTTCTGTACTAAGGTTTACTATCAGCTCCCAGGTTGAAATGCATCTTGTATAAAAGGAATGGAGGGGAAGGACTGAGGTTCAATAGAGAATCCTCTTTTTATAGTGGTTAAAGGCAAGGGCAGTAATTGTGCTCCTACTGCGACTAAGCTGCTGGGGAGACACCATTTTTATTCTAAGGAGGGGAAATATTACATGGGTAAGGTACAGTTACTGGCATCTGTAACTATAACATGGGTGTTTTTTTAAGACAGTTAGGAGAATATATGCATGACTTTACCAGAATGAAAATCTGTGACTATCTCATGAACTACTATGTTTATCAACCTTCTGGGCTGACAGTTACTCATGTATTTTCATAATTTCCCTAAAGGAATCTACTAGTCAAGGACAAGAACGCTTTTTACTTTTCTTCCCAAATGACTGTCAGATCTCTTGCAGGTTATCTCCAAAACATTTTTGCATGAGAAGTATGGGTAACTCTTTGTCTCTTCCTCTCTGTTCTCCCAAGGCCCTGACTTGCTAAGGCTGAGTTGACATCCTGTGTATGTATCAAATGAAATAATTAGTCTATGTGCAGTCCTGTTCAGCAGTTTGATGTATCTTGGAAGGCAGTCTTGCAATGCTCTTTTTTCCTTACAAAATAGTGCCATATAATAGTAGAGAAAGGTTTATCTTTATAATGCAGAATCTTACTGGAATTTCAACAAACAGCAAAACATTAAAATAAATAAAAATTACAGGCAAGTTAAAATTAAATCCTAGCATTATCACAAAGGTCACCCAGCATACACTAATGCAGGCAGCAGGAGTAGAGCTTACAAGAACAAATGTTTTGGAAGGTAACAAAACATGGCCGTGAATCAGAAGCCATTTCTGTCACTTGTTTCTGAAAACCCAGAAGGGGTTTGAATGAGCTCAAGCTGGAAATACTATTGTCAAAACAATAGAAAACCTGCTTTCATTTTTGAACTAGGCATATTTGCTGTCTTACTTGCGTAAGGCAAATCCTAAGGTAAGGGTAGAACGGGGAGAAGGAGGATTCTCAGGGGATGTGAGTCAGAAACTTACCAGAGAAATTTTGATTGTGTTCAGAAGACTTTCAAGAATTGCACAAGATCTTCAGCTGAGCACTCACCTTTGCACTTTATTAAAGGTTACAAAGTGCTTACCTTTCAATGAAGGAAGAGAAAGACTTAGTGACACAATTTCTTTCCAAATTAATGGCAAATAAAGACTTTCTACTCCGTATAATGAATTTGATTACACAGCTTTAACCTGTTACTCATAAAAATCACTGTCATTGAAAAGTCAAAGAAGGAAAGAGATTTCTAAGAAAGTGTACAATTTTAAATATGCCACTGAAAAAATTTAAATATCGTAGGCAGTCATCCAAAATTCTGTTTATGCACTGTGTGATGCAGATACACTTGTTTTACTGACTATTTAACGTCACTGTAATCAGCAATAAAACATAAAATTATGGCTCAGGAGCCAGAGGGAAAAATAGTTTTCTATCATTTTTATCATCCTGATTTACATATCTACATAAATATTTGGAGTTTCTGCATAGAAAAGGTAGAAGTAGACTGCTAAAGCAAAAAGGTGTAGTGCTGCTGATAATCTATGTCTACCTCAACTCTCTGACCTGCTCTTAAGATCTGACCCATTCATCCACATTAGAAATAGAAATACAGATTAGAGGTTTCCACAGTAAGACCCAAATGAAGTAAATTTCCTTCAAGATGTAATTTGAATTTAATGGCTTATCCATGAAATAAACAAAGCATCATTAAAAAAGAAAGTTTAATGATGCACAATGAATCAAGAAAATGTATGATGTGCCAAAGAACTCTTTCATCTTAACATGCTCCTGTCCATATTTTCTGTGCCATATTATAGAAAAAGCTGAACTCATCATGCTACTCTTTCAGTAACATCGTGATGTAGAATTTTAACTGGAACAATCAATTTTGATTGCTGTTTCCCACTGCTTCATACTGGAGGGGAAAATGTGTTTTGGTGGTGAAAATTACTTTGCACTCTTTCCTTCTGCTTTACAGAGTGATCTGTGTCTCTTCTCTTCTTGCATGCTGAAAAGGAGTTATTCTGGCTTTTAATGGTTCAGGTGTAAATCAGGTGTATTTCCCCACAGCAATTAAGGAAAGGAGAATTTAGCCTGACTGGGGAAGATAAATATCTTTCTCTTCTAACACCAGTGTTAGATCATACTAGTTGGGCTTAATACTAGACTCTGATGCTTTCTGTAAAGTAGGATGAAACTGTTTTATTCTTTCACCTCTGCAACATGCCACATCAATTTTCATAGTGCAATTTTTATTTTTTTTTTTGTACTTTGGAGGAACATAATTCAGACTTACTCAGATTTCTGACTTTGCTGTAAATTAATCTTGCTGATGCATGTCTGGCACTTGAACTAAGCTGAATCTTCCACTTCTTTGGTAGTCTGCATGACATCAAAATGCTACTCATGCTGTGCACTGCTGTTTCTTACCTAGATTATGATGATATAAAGAAGACCAGAGGAAAGGGTAAAATACTAAAAAGACACTCTGTGGTGTTTTCATAGTTCGTTCCTATCCTCCTCCAACTCAAAAACCCACCTAAAAGAGCTCTGAGCGGTCATGGGCTGTGTATGGGTGACAAGAAAATCTATTTGTCTTGGCTGAAATGACAGTTTAAAACTCCAGACCTTTTAAAATATGAGCACTTATAGATATAATAGAGCTGATTTCCCACTCAGTTACCTGAGTATAAAAGTATTGTTTACCAGAAATTGCACCAGCTTAAAGCAGAATCAGGCCCACTTCCACATGTTGCTCTAGTGAAAAAGGTGTCTTCAGCAGTTACGGTTCAAGCACTAAATACTGTGTGAGCACAGTAATGCTGAGATAACTCACAGACTCCACCAGCAGAGGTTGCGGAGAGGATATGGACAGAGAGAAAGGCTATGTGTGCCTGTGTCTCAGAGAATCCCAGGAGCCACCAAACCTCCTTCAGGAAGCCCAGACTGCCATCAGTGTTCTCATCTTATGTTTCACCGGTGAAGATGAAAGATATTATTCAGGCTATCAGCGTAAGCAAACAAGGACTGGGAAAATTAGAGGGCTGTTTAAAATTACCTTTGCACACATATAATATCTGAATCCTGCTGAATATTTCTTTGTACTAATCTAGGACCTGTTCTCCTAGGGAGGGTATTTCCAAGAATTTCACTGCAGCCCATTTAGTTTCAAGGTATCCACCATAAGTAGGAGGTAATATATGTTGCTAACAGAAAACCAAAATATTTGTTGTGGGGCTGTGGGAAGAGAAAAGATAAAGATGTCAACACTGACGTAGGTATTTTTCTTCTTTTTAATGCTTCTCAAGAAAGTTTCCCTTATGCTGAACCCTTTTAGAGGAAAGGCTGGTTTGCTACTGCAGAGGGAATTAAATTTGCTAGTTATCTGTGCTCCCTTTTTATATAGATACAAATAACTATGAATGATGAGTCAAATGTCAGCTGTGACGCTTGGAGCTATGGCTCTGCATTAATCTTTGGCTCGGCAAATTTTTTCCCCTTCTTCCTTCATATTTGTTTCATCTGAAGGGTTATTCCCCTCAGCTGCTCAAGTGGGAGATCAGTTACCCAGCCTCAACTTCTCCATAATCCTTGTATTTAAAGGTGAGATAATCAGCCCTTGTTTAGTTGACTTAGACCTAAGACAATCTATGGACTAAAGACAAAGAGCCTACACGGAGAGAATGCAAAGTCTCTGCTTGCCTGCAGAGAAAGGAGGTAGCCTTTTATGTTCTTTCCAGCACTGAAAATTCTCATGCCCTGCAAACCCCAGCAGTATAACTTAGAGAATTACCCACAGACAAATGTTGCTGTTAGTAAGTGAATATTATTTGGACAGCGGGCTCAGAAACATGCCAGAATATTTGGCATGGGTGATCATCTCAAGAGAAAAACAATAAACACTGATCATCAAGTGATGGCACACAGAAGGTTGCTGCCTGGGGAGCTACCTTTCACCTCCTGTTGATTGTCACTTTCCTTTTAGAATTGCATATATTATGGAGGAGAGACAGAACTTTCTTTCCCTGTTTTTTTCTTCCCTTCTTTCCTTCTCTCTCTCCCCATCTCCTCTGCTCTGCCTTTCTCCTGAATTTAGTGCTATGAAAAATTATTGGACAGAAAACTGCTGAGAAATAAGCGGATCACATACACAGAGGTTGTGGAGCCATCCAGGCTACCTCACAGCCTGTGTCAAAATGTCTCAAGAGTGGCTGGGCATTTCCCCAGGAAGCTGTATTCCTCTCTCACTTCTGTTTGGATCTTTCATTAAAAGGCCCACAGGACTACGCAATGGACACTGAGTTTGTGCTTCTCCTCACTGTGAACCGAGATCCCTCAGGAGCAAAATTTTAGCCAGAGATTCTGGGCTACAGGAAAGTGAAAAAATACACAGTATTGGAAAAAATCCCCACAAGGTGATGAGCCTCTTCAGAGGGTGATTAAATGAATAGTTTCATTATCTACAAACAGATGTTTCACTCTGCAGTTCTATTTCATGGTTTTGATATTTCAGGTTTTGATGAGTAAACAAACACTGCTGCATTAGAATTTCAGCAAAACAGCAATTCCCATTTTAGGTCTAGGTTAGGAAAAGGGCCTAAAGAAGAATGTTTCTGTGCAGCGTATTTCTCTAGGAAAGTAAGACATAAGTGCTCAGGGAACAAGTGACTTTGCTCAAGCCCCTGGAGTAGGGTTCCAGGTTCTGGCTGGGTCCAGAAGTCACCATACAATAAATATCCTGGTTCTTCCCAGCATAAAATATGATGCTTTGTAGCTCTGTAACTCTGTAGTTGTAAGTGTCTAAGGGAAAATGCATCTGGAATTGCCAAAGAACTGATAAATGTTGCTAAACACGTTACTGAACTTGTTGAACAAGGCAACACAGGCCAGATATGATCCTGTTTGCAAGACTCTAGAGGCTCACCTGGAAGTGTGCAGTATCAGGAATGAACTCACCGGCCTCTCTGAAAAATCACCATGGCAGAAGAACAGTCCAGTGTTTCCCCACCCTGGTGTAGGGACCTACTGCTGATCAGATGTGGCAGCACAGAGCTGGCAGGGAGGTACACAGGAAGGGATTGCTCCAAAGGGATGGGTCAGAGGGATGTGACATTCCCCCATTCATTGCAGTCTTATGATTGCACTATTACAGATTCAAACTTGGCATATGCAAAAGTTAAAGTTCCCATGGCAACAGTTATTTCTACCACAATTCATGCCCTGTATACTTATCATACACATTTAGCGTCAAAGAGGAATATATTACATGACACATTTAACAGCGTAAAAGAGAAAAGAAAATACTCCAGCTGTGGAATGCAGCCAAGCTAAAGACTGCTAGAGAAATCTTGATTTCTGCACTGCTTGACCTTTTCAATTTTAACTGTAAAACTTTATGGTTACATTAACAAAGATTTGTACTTACTACCTGTTCGCTTTATCCCATAGATGGCAAGGGCATTGTCCAAGCAGAAGAAACGTTCAGTTACCTACATAACAGTCTATCTTCTACAGACTCATTGCTTATTGTCATTTTCCACTGGTGGGGCTGAGTTTCATTTGTAGTCTTGCTAGGACAGGAATTAACAAATGTACTAAGAGTAGAAGAATGGTGAAAAATTTGGCCATGTGATATCAGTTCAGGCAGCTGTTTGCTTTAGTCAGTTCTTTAGTCCTCTAATCTCTCAGAAAGATAAACAGAATTGAATGTTGCATGGGTTTAGTATCCTAGTCTATGATGCAGAAATGGGTGTGGTGGAATGGTGTTGCTCTTTCACCATACACATAGGAATGGCCTTAACAGTTCAACCCAAAATTCAGCTCCTCCAGCACTGTGTTATCAACAGTGACCGAAAACAGGTGTCTGTGGAAGTCTATACAATGAAAACAAACATAGATAGAGACTTCCCAGAAGTTTCTCTCAGCCTAAAGCAAACTCAGGAACATCACGAAACAGATTCTTGGTTTGGATTTTCTTTCCTCTTTCTACTCTAAACCTGTCAACTGATTAATTCATTTTATGCAATATGCATCAGAAACAATAGTGGGCTGAATTTAGCACTGAAAGAAGTGGGTATCATTCTACATATTTCAGTGGAAGTACTTCAGGGACAATATTGTGCTACTTGACTTATTTTTTACTGGTACCCTTGCAAATGCATGTAATTGCACTGAATCAGTACAAAATGAGGATAAGTAAAAGAAGAATCTGGTGGATGTTCCAGGCTTTCTGTCTCCATACACTTGTGCCCTTCTTGACAGCTGCTTACCACCACTATAAACCACTGTCACATCAGATTGGCATTGCCTTGCACATTAACTCCACATTTCAATGGTGTAATCTGCCATAGCACTGTTCATGTCAACTGATATGAACTGATTTGCTCTAACCAGAGCTTGGAGCAATTTGATGGCAGTGCCTGTTATTCCACAAAGCATAAGGCAGAGCCAAACAGCACAATCTAATTAAATTAATCAATTCTATTAGCTTCACCATCACAATAAGAGTGGGAAAGTAGATTCTTATAGTTATTATGACAGTTTGTGCTACAGTTTCATGTCTGTAAGTCATTATTTCCCCATACAGGTGTTTTCCCAGTCAAATTACAAAATGCACATATTTAGTGCCTGCCATATACCATACACCCTGCCCAAGATGTGCCCAAGAGGTCTTGCTGCTCAAGATGTGCAGTATATATGAAGCAATGAGAGTGTATATGTATGGAACCTCTACCAAACCGTTCCAAGATTTATTTACTTGTTCTCTACTCATGGCTCCACTGAAACTGACATACAGGTATTTCTTACAGAACAGACTTCCTGGGAGGCCGTTATATTATTTGGAAGTAAAAATTACATAACCACGCTAACTACCATGCCCCCAAACAGCTGTTATGCAAGCAAAAGACTTAGAAATATAACCCCAAGTATCATCAGTACACTTTGTGAATAGATTCATAGTTTAGAGTTATGATCCAACGCTTATAGTGCAGTTTATTTGAAAGATAAGTTTTGAAACAGCATCTCATTTAATGGGACCATAACATCTCTAAAGGAGAAATGTTACAGTTATTTAATATCAATGAAAGAACATAGATGTGTACCTGCCAATACAAAGGTTGTTTTTGCCCTAGGGCTCTCACGGGTTGAGGATTGAAAGTGTCTGAAAAACCTCACTAATTAAAGCTGAGAAAATAATTTTTGCTTGTGACCACTTAGCTTTTGACACTCAACTTTCTCCATATCTCTACAATGAAAAGTTACCTAGATTTCTTAGATAGCCATATTTAACATAAAGAGAACTTGGATTCATTCAAGATGGTAATAAAACTACTTAAGTGTGACAATTTGGGAAAATCTGATGTTTCAATGATAAAAAATTGCTTCTTGTTGTAGTACCATAATTCTGACATCTTGGCCTACAAATTGGCAGATTATTTCTTTTCTCTCCTCAATCAACACGTATCTTTGCTGCTGGTTGGTCAATATTAGCATTTAATTTGCTTGACATACACATGAGGAATATCTGCCAGCTATGTCATGTCTGAGGCATACACAATATATTCCCTGATGCCTGCCATTATTACGGCTTCTAACCTAAGAAAGAAAGAGTTTCTTCCTTTCTCTACAAGCCTGCTTGCCAACCTGCAATGTCTCAACAACACAGCCCTGGCAGTGGTCTCCTGATCATAAAGGCCTATGCATCAAGCTGTTCAGTCTGTACTCAAATTAAATTGTTTTCCTGATCAAAGAAAACAGTTGAAAGCTACAAGGCTGGAGCATAGCCTGGCTCTATCCCCATTCCTGTATCAAATCTAATTCAGAACAACATAGGTCCCAGCAGGGGCCATGTGGGATTAAATCAGGCCCCATTTCTCTACTTTGTAAGGATGGCAGTTTATCCTTAATCTTTGTTTCTTTTCTTCTAGTCATGTATTAAACCATGTGAGGGGACCTCCCTTTTATCTCAAGACTGTTTAATTTCTTTAAGACCCTTTGGTGATGTGAATCACTTTTTGAAAACCTACATCCACTGTATATCAGGCAGCATGCTCTTAGCCTGATTCTCATTAACTCCTTCAAAGGATGCTAATGGATTTGTGAAGCACATTTTCTCCCTACAAAATTATGTGTTTACCAATTCTGTTTTCTATGACGTCTACCAATTTGTCAGCTACAGAAATCAATTTTACTGGTCAGTAGTTTTTCAGTTCTGCTCTTTAAACTTTTTTTTTTTTTAATAGTATCATATTTGCCACTTTCTATTTCTCTGCTTTCAAGAGTGATTTCAGAAATTAGTAGTTTAGCAGTCTCATATTTTAGCTTCTTTAGAATGCTTGGTTGAATGCTACCTGGTCCTTGAGATTTGCTACTGTTCACTTTATTGAATTGCTCTGAAAATCTCTTCTGTTACAGTTTGATTTCAGACTGCTCTTCAGGCTTGTCCCTGTAAAGAATGGTTCAGATGTGGAAACCTTCATGACCTCTTCTGAAGAGAACATTGATGCAAATAATTCGTTTAGCTTTCTTGCCATATCCCTAGCTTCCTGAGTATCCCATTTGCACCTTAATCATCTCTCAGCCCATTGACTTTCCTAAAGGCTTCCTGTTTCTGAGAAAGTTCTTATTAGTCACATTTCTGCCTGTAGGAAGTTGCTCTTCAAAATCTTTTTTTGGCTTGTCTCATTAGAGTTCTGTGTTCAACAGGATGAGTTTAACTTGTCTTTTATTTTGCTCATTTGGACAGGATTTCCACATTTAAATGGATGAGTATTTTACTTTTAATAGCCTTTTCTATTCTGTTGTTTAAACATGCTGGCTTTTAAGCATTTAATTATTTTACCAGTCCTTTTAACTATTTCTCTTCACTTTCACATAATTTTCCATTTTCATAGCTTACACATGACCATCATTAACTTTTTTGATTTTTTGGTCCTGCTTATATGATGTAAATACTTACAGGTTGACCCAGCACCCATGCACTGCTTCAGAAGAAATAATTTTTTTTCTCCTTTGGGGGGTTTGAGGATAGTTGTCGCAACAACCAGCTATTTATTGATTCTTGGATTTGTACCTCAGACTCCAGAGACCATACTGCTACTGGAAGTGAACTAAGAGTTGAAATTTGCAGTGTACTGTCCTTGGAAATAAAACTGCTTTCCTGTGTCTTTGACAACAAACCCAGTTGAAAAAAAAAAAAAAAGTTGAAAATATTGTATGTCACTGTAAATCAGAATTTACAAATCTACAAAAATTAAGACACAAGGACAGTGGTGTTACCCAATATCTGGATAGCCCTTATATCCTTAATCATCTACAATTACCTGTGATGTGCAACAAATTAAGTAGACTAAATCTTGAAGGTAGGTAAGTCACCCTTAATAAGCCAATGCACTTAATGAATTCCCTTGTTTATCTCCTAGGTCCAGAAAGGGCTGTGAGGTTCATAATGAGCTCTGCAGAAGCAAAGTGCTTTATTACCTGAACTGGCAAAATGTCATCTGGCTTGCTCATCTCCTGTTGTTTGGGGATAATGTCTGCCCTGCCAGGAGGAAGGAGGTGGCCAGCCACTGTTTCTGTTGGGAGGTCCTTGCTCTCAGTGCAAAGCCTGGGACAGAAGCCACACAGCCTCTCCTCCCAAACATGTGGCTGGTCATATCAGCCCACACCATGACAACCGCTCCCTCTTCATCCTGGGCTAGGAGTCTGTAATTTGGATGAATCTCCATATTATTCAGAGCCAAGTAAGTGTAAATGTGAACATGCCCAAGGGCAGCTGCTCACCCTGAAACTTCACAGCCGCACCAGATACCCAATCCATAAGACTCCTCCCAACAGCAACTGGGGAAGGAAATTTTTGCAAATTTTTGCAAAAGGACCACTTCTCCTTGTGTTGCCTTCACAGGCCACTTTGAACTCTGCAAGCATCATGTTAGCGGTACTCCCACTGAGCGAACCACTCCCACTGTCCTGAAGGGACTTGGTCTGACATGCTTTTCTGTAGCCCTGGCTGCTTCAGAGAAAAGAGCTGCACTTTTCCAGAGCTGGGAGACCTGATTGCATAGATTTTTAAGGCCAGAATAAACCAGTATGTTCATCTGTCACCCTCAAATACTATCCCTCTAGCACCAGGAATAGATATGACCCTGGCATTGAAGCTTATTAAGTTAAGCTTATTATTTAAGTTATTTTCATTGCTGCTTCTCTGCATGTGTTTGACTAAGGGGAGAAATTTTCAAGTCAAAACTGCTATTCTATTTCATATTGCCTAATCAACATGTTTGTCTTTTGGGGTGACAGGAAAGGTAACTCAGATTCTTGTATTCATAAATATTCATAGAGGTGAGAGGATTAAGCAGTTAAGAGTATTGTTTGAAACAAAATTTAGATCCCCTTTGCAAACACCATCTCGGTGATAGAAATTCTTTCTTTTCCCTGTAAAAATCTACTTTAAAAAACATCCTCCTTGCATTATTTCCAGCTATCAGAATCAGTCAGCAAAGTATAGCCTGAATTCTGATAAAGGGCAATTGCAGTAAATGGAGAAACAAGCATAAATTATATCACTAGTGAGCCCAAGAAAGGATTGCAGTGATAAGGGAAGTTGAGCAGAATCATTTATTTCACCTTATATTCTACTGGTAATAAAATAAAAACAATGAATAATAAATAACCATTTTTATAAAAAACCAAGTTATTTCTATGCCTTTCCCTTCCATCCTCATAGAAACTTCTCATCAGCCAAGAGCAGTAGTTGAGTTCTATTTCATCCGTTGGACATCTGACTGTATCTATCTCATGTGACTTTGGATCCCGTTCAATTCCTGAAGTTTAGCTGAAATCCCACTCAGTATGCAAGCAGTCTCATTTGAGGCAACTGAACAGTCTTCACAAACAAGGATCTGCACAATCACGTTGTTAGCGGGTAAGTGACCACGCAAGCTAGTATGGACATCTGGGAAGTCATTGCGCTCCTGACAGCAGAGGTGAGACTGCAGTTCCTGCACTTGCATTTCTGCTTATGTTTTGCTCTTTCCATTGACAAAAAATTTCCTTCACCAGCAGTATCCACTACACAAATTTTGCAAATCTTGCATGAACAAGGGAGACTTGATGCATCCTTGTTTCTGTGGACATGTTCATGGAGGCAAGAGTCATGATTTCAGCAGGTATCGACATATTTGTACTAAAACTGAGGAAATCAGCTTGGGCAGAGGCAGTAGCATGCTGTGGCACTGGAAGTCCAGAATAAACTGGACAGAACTGCCTAGAAATGATGAGTACACACTGAGGCAGCTGTAATGCACTAAGGACCGACCATACTGCAGAGCATCCTTCCAGTGGCACCCAGGCTAACCGCACCAGAGGTGTCTCTGCAATGACACCTCGGATTGCAGTGGGGGTGGGGTTTGCTGCTAGAAACATCAGTGTGTTGAGACTGCTTTGTGCTGCTCTGGGGACCTGATGCAAAAGTAAATAAACATTTGCCAGTTGGTTGAAATGGGTAGTAATGGCCACTAACTATGTCAGGCAAATAAATAAAATAACTGACAAGTGAATGACTTTTAATTTTCATAACTCAGAGATCATCCACCTGCTACAGCATTCAAACATTAGTTGTTGTCACACGGTTAAACTTGCTTTATTATACAGAAATTACTATCTCTGTCTGCCAAAGTTTGGAGTCAAGAATTTTTCAACAAAATTTATTATCATCTCTGAATTTTAACCCTGTGATGTAGGGCTGATGAGCGTGTGCTTTAGAAATGTTTCTTTTTTCAGTTTTCCTTTCAGATTTTCCCAGGTGTCTGGTGTCTGAGAGAAGTTGTCTCATGAAAGAAGGGCAAATGTTACCATCAGAATGATGTAAAATAATAAAATCCATAAGCTGTTTTATGGAATTTATGGCAATAACTTATTTAAAACACTGTGACAGTTAGCAACTAAAATACTGCAACTATTTCACAGACCTGCATTTCCTGCTGAGTAACAATTTACATCAACAAACTAATTATATTTCAGAGTTGTTAACAAGCTTATCTATTAATGTATGTGCTCATTTAAAAACTACTAAATAGAAAAGTGTTCCTGAGTAAATGCTAATCTCACTTTTGGGGGTAAACTGGCACTCAATAATATTTATTACAAAAATGTCACAAAAACCCTCACATTGTGTAAGGAATTAAAAGTCAGATTGACTATAGATAGGATATTGACAACAGAACTAGGAGTGTTTTCTCATCTTTGTCACCTGCATCAGTATAAATGCTTTCAGTTATGCCAGGTGAGCTGTCTTTGATTAGGTGGAGGTACAGCTCTTTGCCCGGTGGAGCCTTTGAACAGGATTGCAATGCCAGTGATATTGATGTAATTCTAAGGTCAGTCACTCTGTTCCCTGGGACCTCTAGTAAAGTTCCCCCACAATGCAATGCTTGTAATGCTCTATTTCTGTCTACACATTACAAACAGTTACTCAAGGGACAGCACATCTTATTTTTCATGCTTTCTAGCTTTCATAGATTCAGGTACTCACAGTAAACAAGCTTCTGTAAACTTCAGGAGTCCAATGAACACTGTAAAACAGGAAGTACAGAGAAATACCAGAAATCTGCACTTTTGATGCTCTGTCAATCTGTGGTTCGCACAGATTTTCACACCTTAAAAGAAGAAGCATCTAAAAGGTAGGAGAATAGATCTTCAGGGGAAAAAGAATATAAGTCTTGGTTTAGCTCTCTGTGTGAACACAAATTTCATCTTCATGCACATAACCAGACTTTATGTTGAGAGCTAGTTTAACAACTAGAAGAATGCTGCTTCAAAGACTGAAACATTACAAGGAGATACATGACCTTAAAACTTAGGCAATTTAGGAAAGTATCTTTCAATTTAATGAACAGTTGGTTGAATGTAGAGAAATATAGTATTTTTTCTTGGTGATGGATTTATAACCACTAATATTTTCATGCTAGCAGTACATTCAAGCAAATGTGATATATTTTATGATGTACCATGGTTTAATATAGTTTACTATACACCTTTCTTGTTGTTCCTTGAAAATTAAAAAAAAACCAATAGGAAATATGAACAAAAGATGTGATGTATAATAATACTGGATTTATCTGAAATCCTAGCAATAATATGTCAGAAGATTTAAAAAAAAAAAAAAAAAACCAAAAAAAACCAAACAAACAAAAAAAAACCCTGAAATGCAAACCTCTACCTAAAATGTAAACCTCTGCTCTAACTGCATGTCATAAACTGCCTGAAAGCGTAACATTGAATTTGCATGCAGTCATTCACTGGCATACTTACATCTTTTGGACAAACGTAAAGCTCTCAAATACTACAAAAAATGAAAAATGGCCTCAGTATGTAAAATAAAACCCCCGTGTAAGATAAAACATATTCCAATGACTGCAATTAATTGCAAAGTAGAATAAATCACTATACAAATCATTTATCTGCTTTAAATATCATTTAAAAAAAAGTCATTAACATGCCAACAGGAAACTGGCAGCTTGACAATTTTATGACACTAAACAGGACTGCAGTGATGTGATTCTGACTTCATTTAAGACAATGACAAACCTTCCATTAATTTCAGCTGGTGTGAACAGAAGTGTCAATAATTTTTCATTTAAAAAAAATCTATTTTTCTTCTGCAATGCAAAAGAAATAAGAAGCCTGAATACACTGACATTTGGGCTGTTTTATGCATGCTTTACATACTTACAGAAATTAGCAGAATAATTTATTACAGTCAGGCTTGCATTGTCAACTCTTGCACTGAAGAATTCCCTTAATGTTCACTTTTTCCTCTCATCAAGAAAGAGCATTAAAACCTCCCATGGTCTTCTGGGGTGGTTTGAGCCTCTAAAGCTAATAAAAACAAGTGATATGGCTTAGGAAAACTCATTTTGTATTGTTACATTATCAAGCCCAATCTTCACAACAAGTGAAAGGTAATCTCAAGTCAAGGGCAGTGGATACTTCTCTTGCTTATATAATTTTTGTTTTGAAAATATTGTGCACAACAGAAGTAGGATTTATGCTGAGAGCAATATCCAAATGAAGGAATAGAAGAAGAAGGTACCCAGTGTCTGAACTACTGGTGCTTGGCATGTGGACAGTGGGGAACCTTGTGCTCTGCACTTCAGCGACAGGGTTGAAAAGCCCAGAGCCATCACGGGAGAGACTCCTAAGCTCCATTCCCACTGGAGGACAGAGCCACAAACAACTTGAAAGACCAGACAGGAGAGCATTTCTGCCCTGAGCAAAAGGTGAGGAGAGGTTGGTAGCTCTGCAAAACAAGGAATCCCACCTCTTGCCCAAAACCCTCTTCCCATTCACTGTGAGCTAGCACATCGAGATGAAGGCAGAGACATCCCACTTTACTGTGCTGTCTCCAGAAACAGGGGCTGGCTCACCATGGGCTTCTCAGGGTTCATCCTGCCACTCTGTGCAGGGAGCTGCTCACCGAAATGAAGAAGCCACAGCCTGCTTTTCCCTTCTGTCTCCTGCCTACCACCATCTCCAAAATATACCATCACTATCTCCTTGCCTGGTCCTGCACTGGCCCTCTGCTCCAACCTCTCTACAGGAAGAAGGGCTTAGCAAGGGTCTCTTGGGGGACAGCCAGCAAACAGAAGGGAAGAAGGAGAAGCTATTTCAAGGAGAGGAATGAGGGAAGGGACAATTCAAGTATTGTTATTGTCTCCTGAACCAAGTTTAATTTAGCACCTGGGACACTAATCTGTTTTTGAGCTACTGCTAGGCAGTGCTTTCTGCTGGCATGTGTCAAACACATGGCCCCTTCCCAGCGAGGGCCGCAGGCAGAGGTTTATAAGACAGTTGGAGCGAGCTAGTGTTGAGGAGCTGTGGTATGCCAACAGATGGGCTGGGATGAACATCTTATGTCAGAGATTGATCCCCAGAGGCTATTTCTAGCCTCTTCAGGCCCTTTGCGTTGCTGGAGGGCAATGGAGCTACAACATAATTCAGAGTTAGGCCTGCTAGTTCTGAATGAGGAAGGTGTTTCCAGCATTTGTGAAGCAAATGCAAGTCAGCAATCTCAGCATCGGAATGATAATTGTCATGCAATTTTAGTAATTACCAAGTGTGGCAATATATGTGAGCTGTGACAGCATTTTTTGATGCATCCATTACTGTGTAGCTACGCTGCACAGCAACAAGGCTTCATCTTCTTAAAGTTTGTGAATAAAGTTAAGTGCATCCCTGACTTCCTTGCTGAGTCAGGAAGAGATTAGTTACAGCCTTAACTCAGCTCCACCAAGGTGCATGTTTATTCCTCAGAGAAAACAAGCAGGGCTGCCTGTTGCTTTTATGTACTGCAGTCTCTATATGTAGAAAGACTTCAATGCACAAGTTTGCCTCTTTGCTAAAAACGATAATAAAGTGTAACTGTATTAGGTGACAACAACAGGGAAAATATACTCTGGATGCTTGGAGATATTTAGACACCAAATTCCAACTGGAATTGTCTAGCTAAAAACCACTCTTTCACTCAGATAGTTTTTGTATGGTCTTTGGTTATGTCAGTGTATCACCATTTCAAGACATTTTACCCATGCTCAGCAGCTTATTATGACTATCTAAGCTGGTCAGACTTGACTGACTTGGCTGAAAAAATTTTAAGTGCTCCCAGTTCTGGGTTCTTAAACCCTTCCCCTCCTTGAGAAAACTGCTTGTCCGCAGAGCCAAGGCCTGCCCTTTCCCAAACAGGAAATGGCGCTTCTTGTACTAGAAGAATGAACCCTTTAGTTGATGTTTTCACTCCAGGGTGGAGACCAGAGCCCGGAGCTGAGCCAGGAGGGAGGGATGATATGCAGCGGCGGCAGTGGCCGCTGTCCGGCCGGGAGCCGCGAGAGGGCGTGGATGGACGCGGGTCCCGAGGGACTCTGCTGCTCAAGGTTCATTAACTGGCCTCGCAGGCTGGCTGAGCACCGCAGCGCTCTGCGGTGGTTATGCAGCTAGTTACAGGCTGGAAGACAGTTTTTGGCATTTATTGCTGCCCTGTGACACCTAAATTATCATAAGGTCAGAGAATTCATTGAACCCGAGCAGCACTTAAGCGCAGTTAGACTCATTTGTGGCTATTCAGACCAAACAAGTTTTTCACGGGGAGACTATTGGCTCCAGGTAAAACATTAATGCAAAGAGCACAAAAAGAAAGCTAGGCTGTTTTAATAAGCTGCCTTGTCGCTGTAGTAGGGATGGGTAGGAGATAATTCCAAACAAGCAGCTTGCTGTGCCAGCTAAAGGAGTCCCTGGGAAGCCGATAGGAGATAATCAACACGGAGACACCCATTCCACTTTTTTTTTCTTCTGGCTTTCCTCTCTTTCCACCTGCTGTGGGTATCTTACTGATCTCAGAGCACTAGGCTACAACAGCCACCTTTTTAATTTCGGTATCTTGAGGGAAACATGACACCGAGTTGTTAATAACCTCACCTGCCTTTGCTAACACAAGCATTGCCATTTTTGCTATCCCAGTAGCAGCAGGAAGTCAGCAAGAAAAAGAAAATAAACCTAATGTAGACCCAAGAAACATAAATCGGCTACTTTTGGAAGGTGATGTTAAAACCCAAGCTGTAACAGGATCCTCTCTAGGTGACAGAAGGAGTGACCCGGTCCTGGGAGACAGCCAGCGGGCAGACGGAGTGACAAGGAGGAGGGAGGGACTCTGAGGGAACAGGCAGTGCAGGTTGAGATCCCTTTCCTGTGAGTCAAAGGACATGAACAGCTGCC
Source organism: Pseudotriccus pelzelni (assembly GCA_035584735.1). Lineage (NCBI taxonomy): Eukaryota > Metazoa > Chordata > Aves > Passeriformes > Tyrannidae > Pseudotriccus > Pseudotriccus pelzelni. The sequence continues at coordinate 31,653,829 of JAWMRA010000113.1, forward strand.
AGTGCGAAGGTGGAGATGTGTAAATGACAGGACGGGTTTGCTCTCTTCCCAGAGCAACAGCAGCTGAGTCAAAGCAAGCACAGCCAGAAACATGAAGCCCTGAAACCCCACCCCTGCACACTTGCTCACATATATACACACATCATAATTCATGCTACATCAAAGCAGTGATTACCACAGCTTCCTGGCTGTCTATTTCTGTTTATTTATGGTGCATTACACATTTTAATGCTATTCTCACACAGCGGCTCAGCTGCCACTGTTCTGTATTTGGGTGGGAAAAAAAAACCCCAAACAACAAATGGCTGTAACATACAGTATGTTGCCCCATGGGAACAAAGGATAAACAAATGTTCAGCATCTTCCAGGGAACAGTGATTCAGAGTTATTAATAGCATGATTCCCCCTCCCCATTTCAGTCTAGCCCATGGCTACACACTTGAGCAGGGGGTGGGAGAGGTGACAGTGCGTAGGGGGAGAAGGACCAGAGCTGCTTCCCAAGTGACCTGTTAAGCCCAGTTGGCTTCAGAAAAGTCCTTACATCATCCTCTGTCTCTGTGATCATGTCTAGCTCTGGGCTGCTTCAAGATAGTGGATGGAAAGGAGAGGGCAAAGGTTTGACATCGGCCTGAGAGAACCACCAAACTCATGTCTTGTCTGAAGCTGGATTCGAGCTAATGGTAAGACATCACCTACTAAAAATGCTGCCCGCTACGAGGTCACAGCTCATTCCTTCTTCTCCCCCTCCTCATAAGGTAAGAACATGGGGACTTGAATTTATTAATTTATTTAAGGAAATGACAGTCAGCTCAGACTAAGTTGAGCGTACAAGATTTATTTCTCCTTGCCGTCAACCTTACTATCATTCTCCCTTGAAGCCTGACTTCTCATTACCATTACTCTCCTTGCAAAATGCAAGTCATTTTGTTTATGCCATGGGAAAAATATATAATCTCTTTAAGTGCATTGACAGTATAAACATAAAACAAATAATACTGAACAGGCAGCAAAAACGGAAGCCATTGTGCCAGCAGTCCCTGCTGTGAGAGACACACAGACTGCCACTGTGCACCTCCTGCTGTACCCTAGTGTGTAGGAGTGGCACTTCTAAAAGGCTCTTTTTATATCCCTTAATAATCCAGCTATCCTTGTGAGTTCAGTGCAGGCACCGTGCTATCAGCAGAGCTTTTGCTGTAATAAACTGCTCTTTTATACACCCAGTGATAGTGTCCATGAAACATGCTGCAAGTATATTCAGTGTCCCAAAGTCCTCATTGCACAGGGCAGAGGAAGTGCAGCTGTGTCCTTGGTGCCAGTCTACCTTGGCCCTGAACTCGAAGAAAGAAAGAAATACCATCTTTCCCATACTCTATTCACAAACCTTTTTCCAAAGGGAACTTCAGCTCAGAGTGAAGGGTCTGACAATTTCTGAGAGGTCTCTGTCCAGAAGTAACAGCACAATTAACAAACTGCTCTTGATGGGAGCAAACTGCAGGCACTGCTGTATGGAGTCACACCTCAACCACAGCGCCAAGGCTGAAGAGCTCCATCCCTCATCACAAACTTCATAAGTCACCCAGTCCCTCTTGCCATCCTGTTTGCAGAAGCTGTTGCAACAGGAAAGGGTAGCCTGAAAGGACTAAGCCTTTCATCGCTTATTTTTTCAAGCTACTGTAATGACATTTGTTTTCTTAATTTCATGGAGTTGCTGAACTGCATTAATTTATATGTATCTATATAGCTATTTTTATACATATATATATATACACACACATAATAGCAAAAACAGATTACATTACAAATGTTGACCACATGCATAGATAAAAAAGGAACTTTAACTCATGCTGGTAAGACTGCACTGGATTTACAGGGCAAGGAGTGACAACCAAAGTGTCTGGATGGTATAACCTACACAGAGTTAAGTTTCCTACACACTTGTCTGCTTATCTATCTACATACTTCTGGCAGGAACCCCTTTCCCATCCCCTCAAAGATTTGAAAGGCTTCCCAAAGGAAAAAAGGAGAAAAATCATCGTATGAAAGGCGGTTGATGTGATGGCATTAAACAGGGGAACTACAACGAAGCTCAAATGCCAGGGAGCCTGAAGGGAAGTCACTCTTGGGACTGGGGAGGAGGGTACTGATGGCCATGTCTTGCCAAGTCTAGACTATACCTGGGGAAGGGAAATAAAACAGATCCGACCGCTGTGAGGAAACAGTCCCCAGAAGAGGCACTTGAGAAAGAATGGCTGAGCCTCCCACATGCCCTGAAGGGGGGCTCTGGCGTGGGGAAGAATTGTGTTTGCACTGGTTGCCGTCGGGACTCAAGTTTCACAGGCAAGTTAATCCCAGACACCATTTGCTAGATGAGGTGGGATGGTAACACAGTCCACACAGATGGATTTCATAGAGAGAAAGAAATGCTGCTGCTATGTGGTAGCATTTGTAAAGGCTATATTTAGCCCCCAAGCTCATTGCACCTGGGCAGCAGCCACAGTGCTGAGGGGGATGTGGTAAGAGCTCCAAGGAAGCTGAGGCGAGCAGGTCAGCAACGCAGGGCTTCAGGATGAAATTAAAGTTCTTAGGGCTGTGTTTATGTGGGAGAAGACAACAGTTCAAAAGGTCTGGTGACTAGATATAGTGCCTCTCAGCTCAGAAATTTAGTTGCAGACCAGTTTTTTTCACTATGTACTTTACTATCTGAGGCTATAGTTCTCACATCACCAAACCAACTATTGGGCTGGATATGCTGTTGCTGTGTTTTTGCAACTGATCTGCCTTAAACTCACCCCAGAAATTAGGAGCATCTGAGACAGCTCTTTTGTCATTCAGTGTTCTGTTGCAAATCAAATAAAAAAATATTCACTTTGTCGAACCACGTGTTCAGCTTTAAGCTGAGGCGTATAAGAGATGTTTTTATTATTTTTGTCCTATGTTGACTGATCAGGAAAATGCCATTCTGATTACAGTAAATGATTTTGGGTTTCGTGATGGCATAATGCAGACTAAACTGTTCAACCCAAAATGAAATGTAGAATTAATTCTCCAAGTGTTTAGTTCTCCTGTTAAACTTTGTTTCCTTTTGGTTTAGGTCACTTTTGAAAAGTGGCATTTTTACACGAAAGGTCCCAAAGTTTCATTTGAAAAATGTCAAAACAAAGCAATTTTATGGCTTTTTTTTTTTGCACTATTCCATTAAAGAGTGCTGAAACAATAAATTTCAAACTTTTCAAGATTTTCCCTTGTCTTTTTTTTTTTCCAGAAACTCTATTTCAAGAGAACTACATCGTGTAAGTAAGTTTCTAATACTAAATAGATGGTAAAACAGAAGGAAAGTAGAAGAACAAAATTAGAACATCAGCCCACTTTCACTCGGCTAAGCTGTGGTCTTTTCTTGCCACATGAAAGAACCCCCTGAGAGCAAACAATAGGGATTAGGTGTCCTTGACAGACACTGTTCTTTTTTGAAGTAAGGAGATAGTTCTCAAGAAGAAGCAAGGAACGTGCTAGAGCTGAGTTCATGTGGTTGGTCATATTACTTTGCAGGATGATCCTGAAACCAGCAGGAAAGTGCTGCATCTGGAAATATTTCTGTCTTTTATCCCCATGACCAATTACATAGGCTTGGCAAACTGCCAATAGCTGAGTAGGCAATGGCACTCCTGTCACAGGGAAGGTGTCTCCATTTTCACAGAGATTTGTTTGTTGTGTCAAGACCGTGCAGTATGATACCAGCTACCTCTCAAATCCAGACTTGCAGTGCTTTACCATAAGCAGCGAAGTAATCTGGAGTCCTGACTTGACAATCTATATTCCCTACTCTGTTCATAAAATGTTTCGTTGTTTATAGCAGGAAAAATAGTAGTATGAACATTATCCTTTAGCCAAGGCCTTTTAGTGACTTCCAATGAGAAAAATTTAGGATTAGAGATAATGCTTGGTTGTCTGCTATTGGGTCCTCTCTTCTTCTGGCCCTGCTCTGTCCCCACCTGACACCTCAGCAGTGATAAAATCAATGGGAATTAATCACACCCTGTGAAAGAAAAGTGGGCCTCTAGTTTCCCTTTTCTGTGCGATAGAATAATACAGTCAACTTCAGAAATCATATTTGATTGCTCTTGTCACAGGTTTTTGGCCAAATTAGCCACTGTTACATGCTGGCAAATCCGGAACCATTCCCTAGAACGACTTCATCTTTCAGCTCCAAGGGTGCATGTGATGCATTCCCTCAGTGTGGTGTATCACAAACTAATCCTGGGAAAAGTCACAGCGATTTCATCTTAGACAATCACGGATTTCTCATTGACCTGAAAACCTGCCTAAGTACCTGCATTTTTCATAACTCAGGAAATTTCACACCTTCAAGGAGGGGAAAAAAGAAAATCCAGAACAGCAAAAAACCGTTCGCAAATCCTGCAATGCAAAAACTACCACCGATCCAAAAAAATCTCCCTCCCACTCTCTCCCTTCTCTCCATATCCTCCCTCTCCCCTTTCAGCCAGGGTCGGCCTGCACCAGAGTAAATAAATGCCGAGGGCTGGCCAGAATGCGAACCCGTTCTGTCACTGAGTTGGGAAAAGCCGTTTTGAGGACTAAAGGCATGCCGCACATTAACACGCTCCTCGGCTGATGAGAAGCGGGGAGTGCAAGCAGGGCAGAGCCTCAGGCTGGTAAGAAGTGTTGGCTTTGGATGAGAGGTTTCCCTGCACCCTTCCTCTTTAGTTCTGCGTGCGGCCCGAGGGGATGCTGAGCCAGATCCCCAGGTCACCCCCTGGGACACAGAAAGCAGATGGGCATTCACCGCCGCAGGGCCGGTGCCCCTTTCTCAAGGCTGTGCCTGCATGGCAGCAGGGCTTGGTTTTGTATTTACTCCCAGAGCCCTAAAGCACTCCAGCAGCAGTCACCTCATCTCATTTTGGCACGATTAATTAATGAATTAATTATGGCACGGTGCTGCTTGCTCTCTGCATTGAGTGGGGTGTGCAAGCAGCTTGGGGGGCTCCTGAAGGGCTGAACTTTCTTAGCACCTTCTGGCGACTGCAGGGGAACCAGATCCATGACTATTTGCAACTCAACCAGCATACAGCTCTCACTCTTACAGCTATCCTGTCTTCAGCAATGTCTTTGTCCTGCAACCTGGCAAACTCCTCCAGAATTCATTGGCAAGAAGAAAAGGAGGAAGAAACAGCTTAAAAAAAATCCCAAGAGCAAATACAAAGGCTGATAACAAAGAAGATAGTCCCTCTGGGACTGAAGATATAGGTGTAAATAAGACATTAAACTCTTTATTTAAGAAAATTAATAGAGGTTTTATTAAACATTAATGAAAAAGCCTGGAGTCCATTCTCTCCCTGATGAGTAGTAAGCAAAATTAAATATGCCGTTCTTCTCCCTTTCATGTGATTGGTAGGGGTTAATTTTAAAGTTAATTTTTTGCCACTTTACACATGGATTTCAGGACGTTTATCTAGGATAATTACAACTGGCATTTCACCATGGCGACAGGCTCCTCACAGAGGCAACTCAGAGAAATGTTCTTCTGCTTTCCTCCAAGGAACAGAGGAAGGAAGTCACATCCTCTGGCCACAAAACATTAGTGCTCAGACTACCAGGGCATAGTCACACTCTGCTGCCAGTGTACTGCATGGTCTTCAGCAAGTCATTTAATATTGAAAACTTTGCATAAAATTGTCACTGGAATGTGGGTTTCTCCTCGAAATCAGGTGTGTATGTGGAGTGATGAGTTAGTTACCTTCAAACCTTTTCTTTCTATCAAAAAGCAGGCAAGTGCTAATCCAACAGATGTATATTGGGAGGAGAAGAGAGGAGGACAAAGAGGGCAAAGAGGCTTCTCTCATCCTTCACTTTCACAGAATCATGGCACACTTTAGGCTGGATGGGGCTTGGAGGTGTCCAGTCCAACGCCTCACTCAGAGTATGGTTCGCTTTAAACTTGGAGCAGGTTGCTGAGGTCTCTCCAGTTGAATTTTGGCTGTCCAAGATTGAAGACTGCACAGCTTTGCCAGGCACTTACTTCAGTGCTGAACCACTCTCACAGTGATCTTTTTTCCCCCTGTACTCATTCAGAATTTTACTTACTGTGACTTGTTGCAAATGCTGCAACTGTCACCTTTCTCTGATGCAGCAGCAGTCACACGGAAAAGCAGCAAAGCCCCATGATATGTTACCATCTCCCGTGAACCACCTCCCTAGATGAGGTGAGCACTGGGACACCCACTGTGCTGAAGCATCATGTTTATTCAGGATTGAGTGGTTACCTGTGACCAGGAAACCTGGTCCTTAAGACAGCAGGTAGAGGATGGACAGCCCTCCCATTCTTTCAGATCAGTCCCAAGAGAGCGCCCAAAGGCTTTTCTCCAACAAGGAGCCCAAGGCTGGCAGACCCTACCCAAGGGTGCCACCCACTTCCTCAACCCTTTTGAGAATCCATTGGGTTCCTTGGCTGGAAGTCTCTTGCAGAAGACACAACATTATTTCATTTTCAAGGGGTTTGAACATTCTACCTGCCTGTGGCCTTCATCAGCCTCAGCTCTTTTTGTAGTCCTGCCATCTGAAGTTAATGTTCACATATTGTAGCTAATTCCCTTTGTTGAGTTTCACAACAAATACAGCTTCTTGAATACTTGTTATGCCAACTCTGTGGATGCTGACTTTGCACATAAGGAAAAAAATACATGGATGGATGGTACATCCATCTGTAGGTGAATTAAAAATGAGAGCTACTCAGCAACTTCTCTGGACATGCATAGGCATTTCTGTGTCATGTTTGTTTTGGCTGGCAAAGCAGTAAATTGTGAACATCCGTAAGGTTAAGAAAATGCACATGGACAGGGCACGATATTTTGAAGAGTGTCTTGACCCAAACCTGTGATTTAACGGAAAGGAAATAGCATTTGAAAACAAGTAAAGGACCACTAAGATACTCTGGATCTTGGAAGGAGAAATCTGCTTTCACTTTTCCTGGCATTTTGCCTGTCAAATTATGAGCTTATTTGTGGTGCTAAATGCTTTGCTTGTGTCTCAGAGAAATGCAGGAACTGCTGGCTTTTTGTTTTTTTCCAGTGGAAGAGAGAAGTTGGTAATGATCCCAAAGGTTAAGAAATTGGCACAGTCAGAAGCCAACACTCCTTTATTTATTCATCAGCTGGGCTCTGTGTGGGCTCCCAATATGCCGGATTCCCCACTTGACTGCTCGCCTTTCCCAAAGACTTCCCTGCATTTGCCTGTGTGCACATAGGCATCAACCTACGTATAAAGAAGAATTAGCTTTGCAGCTGGAGACACTGGACCAAAACTATAATATGGTTCAGCTATAGGCAGGTGTCCCAAACCAAAAATCTTTGCTGGACTGTATTTTTTTTTTATTTGAGCTAAACCAAACTCTGAATTGTACTATACACCTTCCAGAAATGTTCAGTGTAAGCACAGGATATATGTTTGTATGGCTGCTTCTGTTGAAGAGGGGTCTCTCTGAAGTGTGGATGTGTGGCAGTGACCCTGTGGAAGTGCTTAATTCAGTCCTTTCACACAAAATGGAGAAGACCTGCTGGACCAGATCAACCACTTATCTCCAGTTTTCCGAGATTTTGTTAGAGGACAGGTGAATGCATCAGCTTGGAAAATCCTATCAATTGAGAGCAGAAGGTATTACCTGCTTAGGCAATTGCTTAGGCAATTACGTGTAGTGAAATTTCCTCTACAGTGGTATCTAGAGAAATCAAGAGTCAACTCTGCCTGACTTTCCATTCAAACTTCCCTCCAAGGAAGCACCGGAGGGGAAAAAAATGAGGAAATTACAATAAACTTCATCCTAAGCATTGTAAGCAGTGACCCTATACTTCAGCTTGTCCCTTTCTTTTCTGTTTAATTTAAAATGTTCATCCTTTAAAGGAAAAAAAAAAAGGGATTTTAAAAGCAATTATGGAGCAAACTTGTTAAAAATACAGGTGAAATTTCAGTGCTTCTTTGTGGAACCAAGTACAGAAAATCACAAAGTGTTCTGGCAGAGGAAGAAATACATTTATTGAGGTATCATGCTGTAGCAGTGCACAGAGGCCTTTAATGAGAGCATATCCCAGTATGCTAAGTAGTCCTTATCTACATGGGAAGTTACGTTTCCTGACACCTTCTGAAATCTAAAGATACAGCGACAAAGCACAGTAGCTTCTCTTTTACCTGCAGGGAAAGTAATGCACTGAGAGATCAGGCCTCATACCTCAAAGCTGAGAGAGCTGAGCAACTTTACAAAGCTTGTTTAGTCTGGCTTACCCCTGTGCTACAGAGCTAGGATTGCAGCGTCCATCTCCTCAGGTACATGCCAGTGCCTAATTAGATGCCAGCTCACGCATCCTCTTGCATATATCACCCGTACACCATACACCATACACCGGGACCGGGAGTTTGCTATCTGAAAAGCCTCTAGCATTCAGTTTGTGCTAGATAAGTAATAATAGCACTAACAGGCTAAAATATTAACATAAAAGACTAACTGTTATAATTTCTTCTTCATATGATTTAACAGCATCTTCTTTTCTTGAAGGGAGACTGCTTTGAAAGGATCAATAGCAGCTCTGCAAAAGTGGGAGGAAAGGACATTTATATAACAATAAGCCTTTCCCCCCCTAATTTTGTCAGCTGGCTGCACAGTCTTCTCCTGTCTTTTGATGAGATCTCTTAACAAAAACATTAAAAGGATAAGCATAGGCAGCTCTATTTCCAGTGACGGGTATGAGGCCAATGAGAAAAATTCATTGCATAAAACCTCCCTGCTGAAATCTGCCCTACCTCAGCGTTTATCAGCTTCTCTGCTGTATTGTCTAGTTAAAATGGAAATAGCCCATCTTCAACTCTCAGTCATCAAGCCATGTGGATGACAATGTCAACTGTCACCAGTTTTCATAAGCTAAAAAAGCTACCCTGGAGTAAGCAGCAGTGAGACCAATCAGATTTAGTGATTAATATTTCCTGCTTCAGAAAAGATAAAGACACACATGCTGCTGAAATTAGACTTCACTGCCAAAGATGACTTGAAAGAGTAGCTGGACAAACATCAGGTTTCTGAATGAAGGACCAATGGCTCAATTCTTAAGTGGCATTTCCCAGTGCAGAAATCAAGTTTTCTGGTTGTGTTACACAGATAGACAAGCATTAAAAATAGAAAATGGAGTTCCCTCCCATTACCCTGCAGCCAAATCTATTCCCTGAGCCATTAAAAAAAAAAAAAAAGAAAAAAAAAGGAAAGAGTCAGGCCTGCTCTTGGTGCTTGCACAGTAATCGTTTGCACCAATTCCAGCCAAAAATTCTTCCTCTCTCCTTTCTGCTTGGACATCCTCTTTAGGATTCCTGCAGCATTCCCAGTGTGGCTTTGAGAAATATCACACTCTCTTATCCTTTATTTTTATTCCTGTCACCCACCAGCAGCTTTCATTTTGCTTTGCTTGCCTGGCCACCTGAAGGAAATGCTTGCAGTCTTTCAAACCAGGCTCACAGTGTTTGACTGTGAAGGTGTTATATCAGTGCTAACCCAGTACACCGTCAAAATAGAGCAATCCAGCTAATGAACAGGCAAGCTCCAAATGCTGGGTTCATGCTGGTGACTTTGGTATGCTAATGCTGGGTAAAACAGATCTTCACTGGGTCTACTGTCTCTTCTGCAGATTTATTTTAGAATATTTCCTCTCTAAACATATAAAAAGAGGAAAGGCCTTTTCTCCAGTCTCAACTTCCCTTGTAAGAGGGATTTTAGCTGAGAACTGGCATAGGGGGGAAACATTATTTATATATACAACTCTCCTACAGCTTTCACAACACTTGCTTTTCCTTGGTCCTTGTACGAGGAAGAGAGTGAGAAGGAATGCTGTAGTTCTCAGTGTCAAGCACTATTGCTAAGGCTCCCCTGCCATTTTGGGTTCAGCATGCATTTCTTTTAAGCCAGACCCTGAAAAGCCTGGGTAGCCATTGAAGTCTGGTGGAATAACAGGGCCAGAAAAGTTAGTCTGCTCGTACAGCTCACCTTCTGGGCTTTCATGCTGTCCCCAAGACACAAATGGGTGGAGAGCTGTCAGATCTTGTCATGTAGGAGTCTCATGGCAAGTCAAACCTGCAACTTTGCTGCTTCCAGGACACAGGCTGTCAGGAGAGCAGAGCTCTGTCTGAGTGAGCTGTTAGCTATTTGTTTTTCCCCGACTTTTGGATCCCAAGGTAACTGAGCAGTTCTAGGGCGGTAGAACACCCTTACCAGGAGCTAAGGTGGTCCTTCATAGGATGCTGAGGCTTTCTGAGCCAGAACTTTCTAATAAAACAGAAAGCCAAATCCAGCAGGAGAGGATTGGAAACAAAGAAGCCTTTGAAGAGGAGGTGAGCAAGTGAGACACAGTCCAGGTGGCAGAAGAGGATAATGCTCTAAATCCCACTAAATAATGAAAACGCAAGGAGCGAGAGATAGATCTGTCAGGACAGAAGAAAAGAGCAACCAAGCTTAGAAACAGGAAAAAAAGAAGTCACTAGAAGAAGGGGACAAAGCGTAAGGAGCCAGAAGGGTCTGAGTAGGGCACTGAAATGTAAGAGATTACTTTATGGAACTGGAAAGCACAAGTAAAACGTAAAACGTAAAAGCCTGAACAGAATCCATCTCAGGTAACCACAGCTGAAGTTTTAAGGTTTCACAACACAGGGTGTAAAATATTTGACCAGGTTATTTAAAATTTAAAAAAAAAATCTCAAACACTGTCTTTTTCCAGAAGAAATACCGCCTATCAGTTTGAAATACAAGAGTGCTATTGTATGTTTTTAAGGATTAGTTTTGGCTTTTTCTTGGCAATTTATCACACCCAAATTTGGTGGTTATTCCTCAGTATTGTACATTTTGGTGGGTAGATAGCCCCGTGTAGTGAAAGAATGAAATCATATTGTATCTAGTTGAGACATGCAGTTGCTTGAAGTATTTACAATGCTCTGAAAGGGAGGAGATGATTAGACAGGGATTACATCATACAGAGACATCTGACAAACGAATATATTAAGGGACAAATTTTAAGTCCGTATCATAGGTCATGACTTTCAAAAAAGCTTGATCTGCATTTGCGCATGTAAAAAAGTGGTCAGATTTTTTTCATGCTTCAAAACTTATCTCCAGAATGAGATGAAATGTTCATTTGTGCATGGTAAAGGTTTATGGTGACTCCTGAAGGTCACTGTAAATTAGAAAGCTGTATTCCTTTTCTCTTCATCATATGCTTTTAGTCCCTCTAATTTATAATCCTTCCCCCACAAAGGATTAGCAAATAAAAAAAATTTATTTAAATGGGTTATCAAAATGCAACACAGTCAGCTTCAGCTCACATGTTTCAGCTCAAGAGCAGAAGCAGTCCATGCTGAGAGAAAGCCACACTGCCAGTAGTTCAGAATTCAGTCAGGACTATGGGGGTAGCTTTGATGACTTTACAGTTAGCTCACTATTAATAAATGTCTTTTATAAAACATCTCTCCTACATCCCTGCTCTCCCCTCTGCCAGCTACCTGTGGGCTCGGTAAATTCTGATACCTGACTTCTCTTGAAGTTTAGATTAGGGGAGAAGAAAGTGTTTGGAGAGGGGAGGTATGTGCACCTATGTGTCTGTGCTTACAATGCAACTTGTGAGCCTCCACCCTCTGAAAGCAGCTTTTCATTCTTGTCAAGACAAACCTACAGCAAAGTTCAGAAGTCATTGCTGTTAGACAGTAAAAAGGCCAGTTCAAATCTGTCACTCCATCAGAGCATGGTATTCCCCCCTGGTAAAGGTCACTTGGAGAGAAGATATGAAAGTGATTCAATACTTGAACTTACCCAAAAAGCCAAGCAACTTATTTACTATGCAGTGACCCTGTAGTGACCTCATCCACAACAAACGCAGCTCCCACTGGCATCAGTTGGTGCCATGAGCACAGATGAAGAAAACAGTATTGCTGTGCTAGGGGAATACATCAATTACATTTCTGGGGTTTAGTTTTACAAAACCTGTATGGATCTTCCAATCACTTTTTATAGACATTAATAAAGTATCGAGTAAAACTTTGAAAGATGTGCTTTTACTCTCATCGAGGCATTTCTAATGCTATTTCTTGAGGCGTAGCAAGTAAGGCACAGACACCAAAGACATGGAAGAGTTGTTCAAGCTCTGTTGTCTTTTACCTTGAACAGGAATGGTCACAGTGATGCTCTGAAATAAATTCCACTCTGACTGATCATTTGCTTAAAAGGGAGGAATAAGCAATATTTATTTTTCAAAACACTGGAGGCCAAAGGGACAATTTAGAACTCCTCTTACACTTAACTTGATTTTTTTAGTTCTCAAGAAGGCAGCTAGTTCAGGAGGTAAAGAAGAAAACTGACAATCTACATCTTTCAAAGGCACACTGTCATTATCAGCATTGCAGGACAACTGTATGAATCACTGTTTTGTGTCACCACTTATACACAGCTGTGCTGTCACTGTGCAGAATTTTTCTGAGCATCAACATCCAAATCCGGATTAAAAGGGAAACCCAAACAAATTCATCTACTTCCCTCATGATTTACCCGCTTCCTTGTCACCATCACGCCTGCAGTGCAGGGACAGAGAAGGAGATCAAAAAATAAAACCAACAACCCCAAAATTTGAAAAGCTGAGGTTGTTTCACAGCTAGAAAACAATCATAAGGTCTTGCTTGACTCTGGGGTTTCTAATGTGAATTTTTAAAAATTACGTTCTCTGGTTTTGCCCAAACCAAGTTTATATTTCCAGTATAAAACAGCCAAACTGCCTGCATGATATAAAAAGCTATTTTCTTTCTTTCCCCCCCTTCCTCCCCCACCCCACGTCATTTGACAGCACTTGCCTCCGGTGCCTCAACAGTAGCTATGACTGTGTGTTAATGAAAAAAGATGTATAAAATATTACCATAACCTCAGAGGCATGAGTAAAGCCCTTATTAGAATTCAGGACCTACAGCTGGAAGGGGGGTTCAGGACGGCAGATAAAGTTAACTATTGTTAGCTCACAAGTGGCTCAGACTTCCTGGCAACTGCAGTGAATTACTCAGCCCTTTATGCAGGGTTTCAGAAACAGTTCACTGTTTCACAACAAAAAAGGCATTCAGACCGGGAAAGATGGTCTCCCAGGGCTCTAGAAAGCTAGCTTTAAGACAGTGAATGGACACTGGAGCCTCCTAAGTGAATGACCACTGTGGGAAAGGGTGGTGATGTCAGCCTGAATGCATTTCCAATGGTTTTGTCCCACTTTTCATTCCTTTTGCACTCTCCCTCACTCTTATTCTCTGCCTCAAGCTGTCCCCTTCCTGTTCTTTTCAGGCCATTATTTTCAAAGTTTAGAGCTCGCATGCACACAGAGAGGAGGGCCCACTGCCACATTGCTGCCATGGCGATGCTTCTCTGCACTTTTGTTTGCATATAAAAAAAAATATTGGGGAGTATGGGCAGTGGGGGGAACTGAAAAGGAGAAGAAAAAAGTGAGAGGTAGAGGAACAGGAGAAGAGGGAGTGTCAGTATCCTGCAGCTCGAAGCTGGGACTGTGAGATGGGCAGGGGGAGAAAAAACTGGGAGCACAAGGAGGGGAACTGATGAAAGCAGCAGGGATTTGCGGTCCTTTGAAAAACAAATTTGTAATCCTTCACACTGCACATGTTTGAAAGGATCGGCACTTTTGAAGGCATAGAGAAGAATCGGAATAATGTTCTTAGCTAAGCCCTTGGAAAGAACAGAGCCAGGCTTTGGAAAACATACCCAATTACATAAGTTTATCAAAAGCTTTCAAAGGCTCCTCTGTCTACGACCAAAAGGGAAAAAAATAGTGAAGAAGTGAAGGAGGGAGAAGGGTCCTAAGTGCATTTACCCAGGGTAGCAGGTGAACAGCAGCTAAGCTGACATACTTCAAACCAGTGTGGCCCACCATCCCAGACCTCCCCATGTCAGCAACATGCAGGCTTTCCAGCAACAAGCCCTGGAAGCGTCTTTGCAAAAACCAGCTAGACTTGTAAGTAACAAGGGAATATGGAGCAAGGCTCTCGATACGCACTCGCTCCTTTTAAATAAAACCATGAGTCCCCTGGCCAGCAAGCCCACCTGGTTTGCTTCCTGCTTTCCATGAAATACTTGCTATTCATACGGATAAATGTATGCAGCCTTGGCTAAGCCTGTCCTGAGGCAAAATTATAGGATAACAGCATTGCACAGGGAGTGAACATTACAGCTTAGCCCACACTAAGTTCCCAGTGTGCTTGGGTTTTTTGTTTTTAATGTGTCTAAGAATGCAGATGTACGTGCTGCACGCACAAGTGTGTTTTAACAGCAATACTCTTGCTGAGGCTTTCTACCCTCTGCCTGAGCTGTAACCTTGTTTCACCGAGATTATTTTGCTGATGGATAATTAGCACAAATTCCCCATCCTGCTGCAATAATACCAGCAGAGGCCAAGACTTATTTCCCATAAAATAGGTGAGGAGAGAATGCTGGCTTCACCAAAACAGTCCTTTTCATTATCCCCCCTCCCCACCCCCAGACAGGCAATATGCTTGTGTAGCCAGAGGAAAAAGCAAAGCACAGGCAATGTGCTTTAGTTTTGCTATAAGTTAAACCCACTAAGATCCGCCCTGTATCCCATATGAAGCTCACTACAGTAAGTTTTCATCTGGTAAAATGTAAGAACCTTGTCTACACTGTGTTTTTATTGTGGAACAACTCTGGTGTATGGTAGGAGACAAAGGTTTTTATACTTAAAAAGAAAAGGTCTGTGACTACCTTCTACTACATACAGGTTTCCTGTCTCCAGATGGGATTTAGCAGTAAGGTACCTTCACCACATTAGTTGTTGTCTGGATAAAACCAAATCAAACCTTTATGCCGTAGCTTAAGAGGGCAAACACAAACCCTACCTTTTTCAAAACTATCAATGTGCACTGAACCACCTGCAGTCAGTCTCACAATATGAAACTCGCTTTTTGACCTGGTGAGGAGATGTGCGCTCCTGAGCTCCTGAGGTTCTTCTGAAAGTTTCTGTCATAAAGATGATCCACTAAGGATATTTCTAACCAGTCTTACGAGATAAAACAGAGGGCATTTATTTCCCTGAGGCAGTTTTTCCTCCTTGTTCTTTTCCTTAAAAAGACAACACCATATCTGTTCTCTTTGGCTTTAGCAGGGGACCTCAGTAAAATCCAAAGACCAAGGAAAGCTTACAAGACTGTAATTTCATGATTGGTTTAAGCCAGTCTGATTTTATCTGCCACCAAAGGGGCACTCAGCCCTGGACACATGTTGTGCCTTTGCTTGTAGACTTATGTTTCCTGATGGCAAGACAATCTCCAATGAACCTATGCTGGCTGTGAAATCCTCCCTTAGCCATCTTTTGCTTCCTGGGCTAGTGCAGACTGGTGTGAATAACGTTAATACAAGCATTCCAGTTCATTTTAAATAATTCACTGGCTTCAATAAACTTACAGAGTGCCAACTGATTTCAGCCAAAATAAAAACCAGCAGGACTTACAGTTGATATAGGTGTTTCAGTATCATCAGTCATGTGGACATGCCCAGTGGGAACCACTGTGGTCTCTGTGTCTCCACAACTGCAGTGACTGAGGCACTAACTCTTTGACACTGGTGCCATTTACCTAAACTGTTAATCCACTGAAGATAAATAGGTGTTAAGAAAAGCACCAGAATTTTAAACTGCCTGCCTGAGGTGTTTTCTCTCCTCTGCTACCCTACACTTAGGTCTTCTGACTTCACCATTTCATTAGTTCTTTTCTGGTCTACAGTAGGCTTGAATGACCAATTTAAAAAGGATTTGTCAATGTAAAGGGTTGAAAATGAAAATACTTTTCAGGCCTTCTTTTATATACATTAAAAAAAAAAAAGAAGAAGAAAATCTAAAGGGCACAGCTATATTACTGGTCACCTCTAATTCTAAGCAAGTATAACAGACCAGGTGCTTCCAAGCCCTCTGGAGCCCCAAGGACCCTGGTGCAAGGCCCTCCTCTGTCACCCAGCCCTGGCTGAGGCAAGCTGAGCCAGCACAGGAGGCGATGCTCTTTCTTCGGTAGAAACATCTATGAGGTGAAGCTACCTAGGAAAGATCACCTATATAAAACACTGTTTCCACAAACCCTTACAGAAAAATATTTTGCTATGTTTGGAAAGCCTTTCTCTGCTCAAACAGCCTTGATTTCCATATAACTGCTGTGATGTATGAACAAGCAGCACTTAGGAAAACTACTCTTCTGAAGCTGTGAGGTATCATCTTCAGCAGATGCACTGCTGTGCCTCATGGGCTCTCTAGACATTAATTCAAACAGTTTTGGAGTAAATATGTGACTAAGTAGAGGTTAGTGGTTTGAAAAATTGAGTTACAACAAAATTTTTTACAGAAATTTACTGCTATATGAAGTTTCAAATATTTTTATTTTTTTTTTAGCCCTGGTTTTAGATGAAAAAAACATGTGGAACTGTTTCAAAAGGTTGCAGGACAGAAAGTCCTGTTTGCTGTCAGCTCTGCTTGAAGGTTGTCTAAAGGTCGGACTGTCTTGTCTGGCACCAGGCTTTTAGTAAGCAACCAGCATCACCGTTTTCTTTCACTTATCACAGAAAAGTTCATACCATTATGAAGTTCCAGTCATTTAAGATATTGCTTTAAGAAAGAAGGAATGTATCAGCTAAATTTTAACAAGCTCAGTGAAATAGCTCCCAAAGTTTGAATTGGATAAAAGTCATAGGAAATAAACGGCTATGAAGGCAGAAGGCCAAAACAAGATTTAAAAGGCTTTTGAACTCTATCCAGACAAGATCAGGGAAAATTAAAATGATTTTCTAAGAGCTGGCTCCTTACAGGTATATTTTAAAGTAGTCTCTCCTAAAACCTTCCCTTCTGTGCTTCGATCTCTCACAGCTTTGCTGTGAACATGGTTAAAGAGGTTTTGGAAAGAAAATCTTTAGGAATATAATCTACCCTCTTTCCTTATGTAACATTTCTCACCTTGCATCTATGTTCTTCACAGATGCTATTAAGTTTATTCTGTCTCTCTCCCTTCCTTTATCCAATATGAGCTGAGGAAGTAGGCTTTCCCAATTTTCCAACAGGAGCTGTGAAAATCTCCTTCTGGCAAAGATTAAGTCTCTGTCTGTTGTCTGCAGCCACTTTCACTTACAGAAGGTTTTCCTCCTCTCCTCTTCCCTTCCCGTTTTTGGCTGTGGTGGAGAAGTTTGACTTTCCCTCTAAGCCTTGCCTTCTTCCCTTTCCCTTTCTTTACCCTCCACACAACACTGTAGTTGATAAACTTCTTTCCCCCCCTATCCTTCTTGCCATCTCTTATCTCTCTACTTTCTCTCCATCAGCTTTCCCCTTTAATTTAGGTCTGAATCCTCTTGGTTCTTTGCATCACAGTTTTTCATTTGAGACTTCAGCCTTGGTATTAATGACCTTCTTGACTTGCAGCTTCATGTGTTGTTCTCTCGTGTTTTTACCACACTTGTAGCTCCTTCATAACTTCTCTTGCCCATTGAAAGGACCATTGCTTTACTTTCTCTTAGCTAAACACAGCTCTCAGCCAAACACTCTGATACTTACCCTTTTCTTACAGCCCATATACAGTAATGGCTCATCCATTTCTTCTGCTGTCCTCCTTGCTTTTGATTCCCTTCCTATCCCTGATGTGATCCTTCACATATCAAGAGAAGAGGCAGTGCACATGTGTTACCAGGTGGAGACCAGTGTGTCCAAGATCCATCAGTAGTTGTCATCTCCACATTGCCAAGCATGGTCTTCCTCAAATATTCAATGCTCCCACACCAACCACAACAGCTGGGAGAGATTCCATGAGTAGTAGGAGAAGAGGATTCAACATGTAGACTCACTGTGGTAAGTGGTATACTGGTATTAAGGAGAAGGAGTGAAGGAAGGGACTTTGGGCATTTTGCTACCCCTGCTTTCCCAAATTTTATATTAACCTGTATATGTGACTTTGCCAATTCATTAAATAAAATTATCAATGTATACTTTGATTTTTTTTCTCTTTATCGGCCTTCTCTTCCATCTTACTTCCATCTCTCGTGTTGTCTCTTATCTGAGCACACCATCTGCTGCAAACGCTTCACTTCATGACACAAACTCTTATATGACCTCTCTATAGCTTACTTCTCAGCAGCTTAGTATCTTCTAATTCTTCATTCACAGTAAATCTAAATTTAGGGAAAAAAATCTTGACTTTGCTTCTCCAGCGTGCACCCTCCCATTACCCTCCTTTTCACCTTCAGCTTTATTGAATATGCTTCTTGCACTCAGCATCTCAAGTCCTTTACCCCATTTCTACCCTAGAGTCTTTCCGACACCTCCGTCTTAAAAAACAAACAAACAAACAAAAAAAAACAAACAAAAGAAACCCAAAACAAAACAAAACAAAAAAACCAAACCAAAACAAAAAAGCAACCAAAAAAAAAACCCACAACACCAAAACCAAAAAGGACCTTAGTGATCTCATAATTGTCAAAGATTTCACCCTTCTGGCTCTCTCAACATGGCTGAAATCGTAGTCTCCCTTGGTTTTTGTGTCTCTCATCTCCTCAATCTTTCCCTTTTTCTCTAGAAACTTTTAATTTTTGAGAGACTACAAATCTACGAGATTCTGCCTCAGATCACGATCTTTCCTAGGTTATCCCAGCCACATCAATTTTTATGGTATTTTATGCTGTTTCTCTCTGAGATGCAGATTTTTACTGTTATTATCAGCGTTGATGCTGCTGTGTTGGTGCTTGAATGTAAATTGAAGTATTTTGATAATCCACATTAAGAACTAAACCAGAAGTAATATTGCTGATCTCTCTTGTTCTCCTCTCACTCTTCTTCCAACTGTTGTCCACATACACAACGCTATGGATGCACAGAATTCTTTCATTAACTCCAAAATCTAGTTTATGGCTCTTCGCTTTCCATATGCCTGTTTTGCTAGCTTGTCTACATCTTGCTCTCTGGAAATACCGCATTCCTTGTACAAATATCTCACTATCAGGTTAAGGTCTTGCTCCTCTTTGATCTTTCCATGGCACTAGGAGTACTCCTGACATGCTTGGCAGTTAATAGCCGATCATTGATTTAAGTGGGAAGTGAGAAACCTGAATATTTTATCGGATCTGGGCCATGGTCCCCCCTTAGGGAGCTTTTATCCACATAAACTCAGAGCATCTGTATAGCATGCAAAGGTATCTGGCTCTGCTTGAGAGATCTACAAGTACTGACAGACAATATCTAGTTTCATATTATATGAATAGACAAGGAGAAGTCAGGTCATTTCTGCTCTCTGAAGAGTTTTTCTTCATTTTTGGAGTAGAGCAAACACCAGACTTCCTCCATTGCCCCAGAGTGCCACAGAGTGATGCAGTCCCTCTGACTCTGAAAATGCCCTAACCAGTCGGCACTGTCACTCCATGGAGCAATCTCTTTTTGGCTCCTACTTAGGAG
Source organism: Pseudotriccus pelzelni (assembly GCA_035584735.1). NCBI lineage: Eukaryota > Metazoa > Chordata > Aves > Passeriformes > Tyrannidae > Pseudotriccus > Pseudotriccus pelzelni. The sequence goes on from JAWMRA010000113.1 coordinate 31,673,331, forward strand.
GTTCCACTAAATGTCCAGGACAGGCTGTACAGATTAAAAAGCCAGGGGCCTACTTCTTAGGCATGCTGGAGGTAGATTATAACATTTTACACTGTGCCTGTTAGAAACTCTAAATTTATCTGAAAAAACAGCATCTCCAGCAGTAAAAACTACCATTTGCATGCTGGGTGAGAGGATGAAAGATGATGAGATGGCACTCTGCAGTTTGCAGGAGAGTGCCCTGACTACCAGGCTTTAGTCTAGCTTTCACTGTATGAGTAGGAGAGCATTGCCAACCCTTGCCCAATCTCAAGTTGTGTCACTGTGCAAAAAGTAACTTAAGTTACTTAAAATTCGAAGCCTTGCCCAGAAGCAAATAGCCATGAAAAAAACAGGAAAAAGGGATCTTGACTTGGTAGCCCACTGAAATTGTGGGAATTAAGGGAAAGGAAATTCTTATTTACCATGTAACGGCCTAAGGCTAATAAGTCTTTCAGTCCTTCATGAGGACATGAAGACCTAAAAACACGGTTCCAACAGGTACTTTTGGTTAGAAGAGTCCGGTTTCAAGAACATTTCTGTCTGGGGAAGCTTGTCCACAGGAGGCAATTTACAGCACCCATGGCACCCAATGCTCACTTTTCTTGGGAATGCTCACACCAAGCAAAAAGAAAATTTAGGAAAGGCAGGTTACTCTGATGTTGAAGGAAGCTATCAAGCATGTGGTGCACTCCATGCAGATCTGCGCTACATAGTGGAGTGCAGTGCAAGGGCATTCCAGACAGTAGCGAGGCTGGACTGGCCAAACTGAACTGTAAAAAAAAAGTTCCAGTAGACGTGCTCTACAGGTGGAAACTACATGGACAAAATCTCAAGGAGAAGTTAATACAAGGCAAGCAATAGTATTCAGCTGCTGGCTGCCTAGGTTGTTTCTCTGGTTTCGTTTTAACTTTACAGCAGGAGACATCTTTCATAAAATCACTTCTTACAACATATATTCCAGCATCCTATACATGTGGTTAGTTCTGGCAGGATGTCAACAGGATTCTAGGGGTACTGATTTCACATAGAAACAAAAAGAGTGATCCAATGTGTTGATATAATGTTTGTGATGCTATTCATTTTGAGATTATCATAACATTTCACCAAATCCAGATTTATATTTGTCATGCTTTCTCTTCATCATAGTTTAGGAACGGTATTTCTCAAGTTAGTACTCCCACTAAAAAATAAAATTATGGACCACTTCCCTCCCCCACTTTGGTGGGAGACAAAAGGCAAAGATCATGGGTTGAGATAAGAATAATTTATTAGAAGCAGCAATGAGATAAGAAAATGAACAGTAACATCAACAATATTAATAACAAAAGTGTACAAATAAAGGATGGTCTCTATGCAAAATGCTCACCAATTCTGGGATGAAGAAAAACAATGGCAGAGAGACCCTCCACCCACCACCCTTCCCCCAAGATGCGAAAGGAATGCCCTTTCCTCCTAAAAGCAAGAGAGTCCCTTCCCCCAGCCCCTGGCAATGACATAAGGTAGTATTGAATAAGATTAGGGTCTTGGCCACACCCACACAGCACCAGGCTCCACCTCTTCACAGCTCCTGCAAAAAATTAACCCTGTCCTTGTCCCAAACTGATTATTTTTTCAGTTTTATCACTGCTTTATTGTACAATAAAAACATTTTATATTTCAATTTGTACAACATTCAACATTATTTATTTGTTATATTCCTTTGTGGGGTTTTTATGAAAGTAATAAGAAATTTAAGTATTAAAGAATGTCAGGCAAACCCTTTATCCATGTTTCACTGCTGAGAGTGGATTTTTGCAGTGGTCAATGGATTAGCGGCATCTAGAGAGAGCATTTGGTCTCATTCTCTAAGTATTGGAGTCTCTGTAATTCTAGGTCTTGTGATGAAACTTTACTGATGAGTTGGAATCACCAGGAGTTTGAGGTTTCAGATGTGTGTGCTTTAATTTACACATTTCAGGCCTTACTTAGGTGCTTATCTAGTTTAGTTTGGTCCCTGGAACATCAGAACCGCAAAATGAATCCAGTAAGACTGTTTGACGGTCAGCACCTTTGAAATCCCTTCATCATGTAGATTTCAAGTGTCAGGTTGAACTCTAATTAAAAACAAAGCTTGGCAACAAAACTTATTCCTGTGACAGCACCATATTCATCCTCAAGGCATCTTCACAGAAAGATTCAGAGATCATAAAATGTAGTTTCACAAGGGATGGATGAGGTCTCAAATTCCCTTTACATATGTAGAGGAGAAACCACTTTATTCCATTCTTCTAATAAAAAAATCTAGGTTTCTTCTTCATCTCAGAAAGTATGGTCACCTGTCTGTTTCTCTCCATGTCCTTTGTACTCCTGTAAAAATCAGTGAGAAGGAGCAGGAGCAGCAGAGACTTGAAAGAATGTATCCTGAGAGACGGACAGAAGAGTGGGAAGGAAGATCAGGCAGGAACGACTTGTTTACTGTCTCGTATACTAAACAGCTGCAAATTCGAGAAAATACATACAAATGAAAAATCTTAGGGAAAATGCTATCAATGGATTACATCAGAAAGTAAATTTGGAACTGTTTCCAATAACCAGGACCATGAAGTAACAAACCTTCTTGGGTGCTACAGAGAAGGTTAAGCATCTATGTTCTATACAGCTATACCCACTACCCACCACCTTTGACTGACAAACCCTGTAAGAAGAGTGAAAAAATCTTGTCACTTAAATGTTCATAGGAACCTTTTCAAACAGTGCAATATAAATAAACGCAGCAAAGAATAGATGGGTGGATAGACAGATGAATGTCTCATGGCTGTAAAATTAATTACTAATTTGGATAAATAAGCATTGCTTGTAGAGGTGACTTCAGAGTCTCGAAGCCAGCCTGTCTGATGGGGAAAACATTTTCCCCTTTCTGCTTACTAAACTCTTCCCCCAGCTCCCAGACAATTAACCAAACAAACAAAAAACCTACCTTTTATTTATTCCTTCAGGAACACATAAAACCAACTTCTGATTAGAAGCAAGCCAAATGCAGTTAAGCAATGTGTATAATATGAAGGAAAAAAATGCACTTCTCTTTATGTTGACATAACTAACATTGCATATTAACTAGGACAATAATACAATCAGGAAACTATAAGGCAGAATCTCTTATACAAGAAACAATAACTTGTGGGAATGAGCCACAGTGAGAGAGCAGAAAAGAAAATCCAAACAGTGTTTAGTGTCCAAATTTACATCTTAGCATTGGGAAAACCATCACAGTTATTAGAGTGAAAAGCCCAAGAAAAACAATGACAGCAGGATGACATGTGAGCTTCAGGAGTCCCATACTGGAGTTTGCATTTTGATGCATGAGACCCAAGGAATCTGTGCACTGGGAATGAAGTTTTCTGTGATGAAAGACAAGTAGACTAGTGCTGGTCTATTAAGAAGTGTTGGGAGCAAAAAGGCATTTTGTGGAGATCTGATAAAAGCTTCCACTTTAAATCCTTCAGATTCAATGGAGCAGAGAAACAGTCCCTTGGCTGGTGGCAGCAAAGCACTGGTGATGTTGAGGAAGTCAAGTAGCCATTCATCCCTGTGGCATGGGAGTTGTATAAAGGATCAGAAAAGCCCTCCAAAGAACCCTGAACTCAGGCAGTAATTATGTCAAGTGCTTGACCCACTGAAGCCACTGTTAACCTCTAACAGAGGCACAGTTGTACAGCCAAACATTCACAATGTTAGTCATGTTTAAACAGTTTCCAGTAAAGATGACACAGGCCTATTAGAAGAATTTGCGCATTCCCTCTGGAATTGATGGGATTCTTTCAAGTCTTTATCCTCAGCCTTGGCTGCCAACTTTATCTTTACAGTTCTTATCCCTTATTTTGCCCGAGAACCTAATAAATGGAATATTGTCTCCAGAGATTTAATTTTTCCAATTAGAGGAAATATGGCTTGGTGAGGGTGGATAGGTTTATGCTACAAATTTCCTAATTGGTTGATTTAAATATGTATATTTAAAAACTTGGCCATGTGCCTCAGTTTGGGGTAGAAAGGAAACACTCTGTTCTATAATTTTTCCTTTAAGAAAGATAGTATCATACAAAACATACCACCAATCCTGAAGAGCTGACGCATCGCCTTCTCTTTTCTTCATCATGTCTTTGTGTAACTCCTTGTATATGATCCAGGATGCTGGAAGTATAAAATTGTCCTTCCTTACAGAGGAACCAATTCCATCAGGCCAGGTTCCACCCTGGCTCTGAAGCTGCCTAATGCCACTGAAATCAATAGAATTATCCTCATTTGCAGCAATGGCAGGCAGTGTCAGAGCCTTATCTTTCTTGGCATTCTGGAGCTCTGGCTCAAAACTATGAATGAAATGGCTTATCCTATGGGCAGCGAACTAGCACTGCTGCTGGACTAGTTAGCAGTGGGACCAGTTGGAACCCAAACAGGCTGGAAAGAGATAATGCAACAGGGACTCTCCCCTGTGCTCCCCCTCTCTCTCACACACACTACTGAAATGCACCATTTAAAATCAAAAAGGATCCATTAGACTTTTTACAAGATATTTTCTTAAAATCACTGCTCTATCATCACTGAATAACTTCACTGTATTTAGCTGAAATCAGTGGAATTACAATAGCATGAAATGAAAGTAACGTGATGGTGAATCAAGTCTTTCAGGAATAAAGCACAAACCCAGGGGTATAGGAGATACCAGGTATCTGGCTTAACACGAGTAGACCAGGAACAGAAATGAACAGAGTTCTTAACAATTTTCTGGTGAAGGGACAGTGATAACTGTGGATAGCAGTTTGTCCTTCTCTACTTCATGCTCTGGTATTTTGTAGCAAAATGAAACTAACTAAATTAGTCACTAACTATAGTCCTAGGATTTTTGGAAGTAAATTCTATTTACAACTTTTACCTGACATCAGAGACCTTTTAAGGTGTTTCAAACAAGATTTCAGGTAGATAGACTGATTTTGCTCCTTCTCAGGCCTCACCACTGTTATTTTGGCAGCATCTTTTTATTTTCTTGAAGAATTCAAGCAGTGCTGCTCACAAAAGCATACAGGAAATCAGCAGCCATTATGTATATTTTAAAGAAACCACACTTACTCTATAGCATCTGCTTGATCCTAGATATTTTGTTTAGTCTTTATTAGTCATCTGAATTGTGCCCTGAGTACCTACAAGGAGTCAGAGCCACATTTCTCCTGAAATACTGCACTGCATTCAGAATAATCTTGTGTCCAGTTCCCCAAAGACATCTTTATGATGTTTTAATTAAGTCCTGACCCTGCAGCCATGAGGTGTTGATGAGGAGTTGTGTTATGCAATAGAAAGAAGAGTTATTACTGTGGCACTGTGGGATCAGGAGCACCAACACATCAGCTGTACTTTGGCAGCCAAATGCAGGTTCTTCAGAAAAAAAATTGTGGAAAGGCTATCACATAAGAACTTCACTTTTAAAATGACTTGATGTGTAATGCAGTCGTAGTGAGTGTGCTTCTCCTAAGTGTTCTCTCGAGAGTGATGCCTTAACATAACCATTGTCAACCCAACCCCTTCCTCTAGCAGTTTTTTCACTCCTACAGTTTCCTTCATACATGCTGAGCAGTGCCACTGAATATCTCAGGAGTCAGGGGAAAAATGAAGACCTACATCAATTTCTTAGCTCAGTGCTTAACCAAAGGCTGAAGGCTGTCTTCCCTTTCAGTGACTGCTACTATCCATGTTCCCACTCTTTCTTTGCAACTATTAAGTAGGTATGCAACACTGAAGACAAAGATCATGCAGGGAGAGCTAAATTAGCTTTAAACCAGACAGCTTTAAACCACACAGCTTGTATACCCCTAATGGATGATGTTGATGTAGCATGGACCTGTGTGAGCTACTTCAGCACCTCCAGCCTAGGGTGCAATCCATGCTTTGCTGCATTCTGTTGCAGCTGCAGTGAGCATCACCAGAGCTTGGAAGTTTAAAGCTAGTTTATCTGTGCTACCTACAGTAGTAAGGTAAACGACTACTAATGAATAAGTTATGTTCTCCTAGGGATATGGTTCAGTGGTGGACTTGGCAATGTTAGGTTTACAGTTGGACTCAATGATCCTAAGAATCTTTTCCAAACTAAATTATTTTATGATTCTGTATTGCATAGAAGCCACTGAGGGGTAAACCAGTCTTCACATTTCTCTTCACACCCTCTATCACCACCATCAAGAAGGCTATTGTTCACTGTGTCTTGTGGTGCCGAAGTATCCTCAGCAACTTAGCTGCCCTGGAAGGTGTGGCATTTAGATGCAATGGCAAGCAAACTCCAGCTACAGACTGATGAAAGACCTGGGTTCAGCAACAAGATCTTCAGAACAAAGAAAGAAGGTTCTGAACTCATCTGTTGGGATTTTGGAAACGGCCCTGAACAATTTATGAATGCTAAATTTCATTGTGTCCTATGAGAAAAGCACAAGTAGGGAAAGAACTTGGAAAAATGTCAAGCATGAAAGACTCCTTCTATAAAATTAATGTGGAATAACTTTGCGTTTCATTTCACTGGAGAGAGATGGCTAGGGTCAGGGTTTTTTTGTCTCCTTCTCAAGCGATACTGTGATTCCTTTTTACATTTCTGTAATAAAATTCTATGAATTGCAATCAAATAATCACCTGCAGGATTCAGTTTTATTGCCTTAGTCAAATGCATCATTTTTACTCCAATTTAGAAAAACATTATAGCCATGTGTAATAGTCCAGATCCTCCAGAAAAAAAAAAGGCAGTCATTTCATTTAATAGCAAGGCTTTTCTCCATCAAAAGGCTAAATAAATCACTATTATCGAGGTTATTCTTAATTACTGCACATGGCAGGAAAAATTTTACAAATAATAATGCTTGTGCTGAGGTTTGGAAGTTGCTATCATCCATTGACTGTATCTGCCTTGAAAAACTAATCTCGTAAAAGGTCTGGAAGAGGAACTGAAACATTGTCCCACCTCAGGCATACTTCTTCCCCAGCACCTTAGGACACTTACCCAGGAAGTGGGATCCAGTTTGAGATTCTTTTCACCTAAAAGGGTTTGACATCACAGCTCCCACTTCTGAGGAAAGACACTTAGCCATGTTATCTAACATTAAGTCTATTTATCTAATACTAAGTCTATGAGTAGGCATACGTTACAGAGGCCACCAGAATGTTACTTAGGCATGGAGTGCCTTTTGAGATGAAGCTGCACTGATGAACTCCACCATGGACATGGGCACAGCCATCATGAACTGAGTAGAGAAAACAATGAGAAAAAATGAATTGAGAAAAAATGAATGGAGAAAAATGAATGAGGTTTAATTTTTATCCCTGGTGAACAGTTTTTCCCCTTCATTTTGAATCACACACATCAAGACAGTTTTTAAGGAAGAAACACAAAGCAATATTTTCCATCACCATGTAAGATAAAAGCACTTAAGAGGTAGTTTGAAGAAGTGAGTCAAGTGCAGGTCCCTTGCTTCTGGCTCTCAGTTTCAAATCAAGTCCACAATGGTCAAAGTTTGTCCCCTTGTGAGGTGCTCCCAACTACCTATCGGTCTAACTGGGAAGGGCAGTGCCTGCAGGGCCACCTTTTGCATGTCAGAAGATCATACTGTAATGTCTGTTCATTGATCAAGTGGCTCCTCTACTCTGACACACAGAAATAATAATTTCCTGAGAGTGTCAACAAAGACACTACATGTGTTTGGCAGCACCCAGTCAGGTGGACTAAACACCCAACTCCTTTCAGCTCTGTACTCTTTGACCTTGATTGGGTCAAACAAACAGCCTCTTTGTTTTAAGCCCCAAATACAGTGCAGTGTGTTTAGACCATAGTCATTCACTCAGTGCACACACCTTAGATGATAGCAACCTGTTGCAATAGGAATGGAAGAAGTCTGATTCAACAACCCCCTTTTCACTTTGTAGAAGAAGGATCTTAACACCTCTGTATACTGAAATCTGAAATTCTCACAGAGCCCTGAGGACAAAGCATTAGATATCATCAAGGGGGACATAGGCAGCCATGCTTTATGCAGTTCCCTGACTTTACTAAATCTGCCAGTAATGCTGTTAGCACCACTGTAGAAACTCCCTGTGCAGAGAGAAAGCCCACGTTATATTGGCCACAAATAGCTATTCTGAACTGGAGACTTTCCAGTTTTATTCATGTTTCCAGACTGGATAGGTTGATGTAGCCTGTGTATATATCATTCAGTTCAAATCTTCATGAGACTGTTCTTTTTGTACTGCTTTCATCTAGAATGAATTTGGTGGTTTCAAAGTTGGGCATTAATTGTTCGTTAATAAGATATCATCATAAAACATGCAATTTAGTGCTTCGTTTCTTCCAATTTCCATATAGGGATCCGACTCTACTAAATTCAAGCTTTAATCCCCCTGGTCCATCTTGTAACTGGTGCTATAGACTATGAAGGGTTACCGACCCTTAGCAAATAAATTGATAAGCTTGCGTAATTATATTTGGGTCATTTTATTTCAAACCGTGAAATCAAAAGCTCTGTTCACATTAGTGCAGGAATTGATGTAACTAGCCATTGGGGCTCCCTTGATGTACCATCTGTGAATGCAGCAAACTGGCACGTTTGACAGAAAGAATCCATTCTCATGCATGATTTTTTCCATTACCTTTTTCTGGGCATTAGGTTTAAATCCTATTTCTATCCATTTCCTGCCTCTAAAGAGTAATTCTGCCCTTCACCGTGATCTTTGCCTTTTGCAGTCAACAGCTGTTGAAAAGTCAAGCATTACTACCAGGTAGATCAGGTTATATGGCCTTCAGCTGTTTCAGGCTGCGGTGGACAATGTATGAGCACAGCTACCAAAGAGGACTCCTAGAATGTCTAGACATTATGGACAGCCTGTCAATTGACCGACCACCTTTCATCCTCAAAAAGATAACTACACACAGCTGCCTTATGAGGTAGCCAGCTGCCATTTTCTGGATGTGAATTGCCCACACGTCATGAAGAGGAGCACGTGAGGATCCTGGTTATGAGAATAGAACGGAAATTGCTCCAGAATGAAAGATTAATTCATTGAATTGCTTATGATATATTAGTAAAATAATGGTAGAGACAAGTATGTATGGCTGGATGGACTTCACAAAGTTATCAGGGCTGCACGTGAATATGTATTAGTAACACAGCAACTTTTAGGCAATGAGTTAGTTCTTCGGTGGCTATAAATGTGACAGTCCCTACCCCACCTCTGTATAAAAAGTCTCAAAAATTGTGACCCCTTGATGGTAAGAGGATGCATCAAAGGAAAGATCATTCTGTATGTGCCCCGTGCTTATATATATTTCCTGAGCATCTGCTGATAGCCCTGACAGCCTAGTGTACTGAGCTAGATGGCCTTCTAGTCTAGGAGAAGAATTCTCATGTCCTTCTAAAGAAGGATCAATGGAGAGATGAGTTATTGTGGCAGAAAAATGGCATATCTTTCCCAGCTGCTTTACAGCAAAAATGTCTCAATTCTGCCCTCAGTAAGTTCGCTGAAGTTCCCATTCACCACAGTGCAACTTGTGCTTGAATAGTTGAAGGCAGACCTTCTGGCACTCACAATTTTTTATGCTTAACGTAAACTGAGAATAGTCTACCTCTCTGGAATTTTGGATGCAGTTGCTTCATACAAGGATGATTTTTAGCAGATGTAGCCATTTTATACTTATAAAGTTAGCAATGATTTTGGCACAGGGGATTTTGTGTGCAAAAAAGCCACTGAAAGAAAATATGAATCAGAAATGAAAGTAAATCTAAACAGAAATGAAAGTAGCTTCCACCACAGCATCTCAAAAGTTTAATTGTATAGTCATCACCCTTTAAAACTTAAACCATATGGATTTTGGCAAGAGAAAAAACAGAAACAACAGCAACAAAGAAACACACAACCCTTTGTGCCACATTAAGGGAGACATAAAAAAGACAATTTTGTCATTTAAGTGATGACTTCCCTTGAGCGTCTTTTTCCTTTTTGTCCAGCCCTTTCAAGTACTGTCAGACGTGGGGTCCATTACAAGCGTGGTGGACCAGCCAACAGGGGGCAGCCAGAGGACAGGAATAAGCGTCAGAGTCCAGAAAAGCAACACTCAATCTCCTTACCAGGAGCCTTCTAACTGGTCTCTAGACAGATTCATTAGACAGACACCTCCTTCCCTGGCTCATCATTTCGTTATGACACAGGAAGATGTCAGCCTTTCATGGGACAAAAGGACATTCTTAGGAATGCAAAGGACTGAAATATCATCTCATACCCTGGCACACTTCCAGGGCACCAAGGATGTGCAGTCTCCTTAATCACAAGTCCTTTTTTGGTCGTGCTGCATTTTAAGAGACTAGTCTGACTCAAAGATGATATCAAGTTCATCTAAAGTAGCCCGGAGGATTTGCATTTGAAAGCCATCCAGCCCAAGCTTTACCAAACTGGCTTTCCTGAAATTAAAAGCAAAAAGAAGGGTCTTGCTTGACAGCACTTTTTTTTTGATTCTCAGCTTTGCCCTTGGCAGCACACTGCTGGCTGCCTCCAATATAATATTTTTGGAAGGTACATTCCTTTATTTGGTCCAGGATATTAAGCAGACCACCAAAAGGACAGACAAAAACAATTCTGAAAGGCTGTGTTTTTGTTCTGCAGATGTAGTCATACAAGTGCACCTCTGCTTCATAGCACTGTTCCTACACTGAAATCCAGTGTTCAGGGAAGACCAAATTAAACTGGGCAGCTTGGCATTGCAACCAGGTTGGTCGCGGGGTCTCAGGGGATATTAAACTACCACGGCATAATGTTGTCAGAGCATAAAATTAGAGGTCTGACAAGCAGAGGATTTCTCATAGGACCCTATACCTGTAGTGAACTTTGGAGCCAAACATGACTAGCTCTGACTTTCATCTCGCACATGGAATAGTTATAAATAAATGAGAGATTACCCTCCTCCCTGTGAAACAAGAGAAGTGAGGAAAGGAATGTTACCCAATGAAATCACTACAGTCTAATCTTTTCAAAACACTGCTACTGAACTCACACTACTGTCATTTCTTCTTAGCTGTCTCAACTTTCTAGAGCCCTTTTTCAATGATTTCCTATTCCTGAATTTTAAACTCAAGTCTTCTACGCTGTTTATGAGGTACAGTGAATTTTTTTCCCCATCCACAGGACCTCCTTTCCTCAACTGTTGCGTCCACCCCCATTGTTCCGTTCAAAGCACTTTATTTACTGACTTATTCTTGTCTACTTCTCTTTTATCACCCCCAATTCTCGTATTATTTTATATTGTTAAGTAAAAAGAACTTGCCACTTCTCTCCTACCTTTTCTTAGACTCAGTGTCAAAAACTCATTACAACTCCATAACACTCTCCACTGCTGCACATTTCTTGTCATCTTCCAGCTCTGTTATTTGCTAGCAGACATGACAAAGCATGGGGGCCAAAAGCACATTCAGAAACACAGTAAACAAATTTTAAGATAGTGGCATTTTAACATGGATGTCACTTCAGCTCTGTCCCCATAATTAATTGTAAAGGAGTCTTTCATCTCTACATTATTGTATTTTCAAACTCTGTAAAGGAAGTTTCTCAAAATGCTTAAGTGATTCAGAGCACATATCCTAGTCACAAAGCAGTCATGCCTCTTAAAAAAAAACTGCTGGTGGTCAAATCATATTTGAGAACAGTTTCCTATATTGTTGTTCAAACTGCTACGTGCTAGCTGGGCCATGAAGAGATGTAAGCTTCTCAGAAACCTTCTCTATAAGTTAGTCCTATTTCTGGCCTGAAAACTGTTCAATCAGTCAGCAAAAGCCTTCATTCCACTTCTTTTCTATTCTCTAAGGGTCACAGCTGTCCCTCCCCTATGCTCCCTCAAACACCTCAGATTTGTGTATGGCTACAAAGAGGCATGCTCACTAGATTCTAAAGCCATTTTTTAAACAATGTTAAACAGGTAAGAATGAGATACTCAAGGTCCATCCACACACGTGAAAGACTGAGATGACTCTTGCCCCATAAGAGCAAAATACACGTTTCTTCATACCTTGTTGCTCAAAGTCAGGCCCAGTTTCAGAGAATCACAGACTTTGATGAGTTGAAAGGGACCCACAAGGATCACTGAATGCAACCTGTAGCCCTGCTCAGGACCATCCCCAAGAGTTACACCATGTGCCCGAGAGTATCATATAAATGCTTCTTGAACTCTGTCAGACTTGGTGCTGTGACCACTGCCCTGGGGAACCTGTTCCAGCATCCAACCACGCTCTGGGCGAAGAACCTTTTCTAATATCCAACGTAAACCTCCCCTGGCACAACTTCAGGCCATTCCCTCAAGTCCTGTCACTGGTCACCACCAGAGAAGAGATCAGTGCCTGCCCCTCCTCTTCCCCTCACGAGGAAGGTGTAGACTGGGATGAGGGCTCCCCTCAGTCTCATCTTCTCCAAGCTGAACAAACCAAGTGACCTCAGCCTCTCCTCACACGGCTTCCCCTCAAGGCCCTTCCCCATCTTCGTTGCCCTCCTTTGGACACTCTCTAAGAGCTTAATATCTTTCTTATATTGCAGTGCCCAAAACTGCACACAGTATTCAAGGCGAGGCCACCCCAGTGCAGAGCAGAACGGGACAATCCCCTCCCTCGACCGGCTGGTGATGCTTTGCCTGATGCCCCCCAGGACACGGTTGTCCCTCCTGGCTGCCAGGGCACTGCTGACTCA
>JAWMRA010000113.1:31686174-31745341 GCA_035584735.1 Pseudotriccus pelzelni
TGATGCCCCCCAGGACACGGTTGTCCCTCCTGGCTGCCAGGGCACTGCTGACTCAGATTCAACTTGCCATCGACCATGACCCCCAGGTCTCTTTCCATTGCACTGCTTTCATTATCTGTCAAAGTCAATGGCTGTCCATCCACCTCAAGGGGCACTGCACTAGGGCCCAAATCATGTATTTCAGAAATTCTTCTGAGAACAAACAGGAGCGTTAGCAAAGCAGCATATGAATTAAAGCAGGCTTGATCCTCTTTACGGTGTGCTCTGAGCCTGGGGCCCACTAAGAACCTTCTGATCACATAATCTGCCTATCTGGAGGATCTGTATATATACAGTGAGATAATCCTGGTAATCAAGAGTGTAGATGATAGCATTATTATTTTATTCCCATAAATATTTGAAAAAATATATTTTCTTCATCAGTGCAATCCAATAGGTAATATTCCCACACTCTTTGAAAAAGAAAACAGACCTGCCAGAAAAATGTGGAAATGTAATAGAAATAAAAGCGATGATAAAATATCTCAGAAAGCAAAACACACAAAGTAAAAGCATTTTGACTGCATACATGTTTTTCAATCAAGTGTAATCAAAAATTACTGAGAAACAACATACAGACGATACTGTTTTATGAGAGGTGTCAGAAACCATAATCATATTAACGCACTCTAGCTGTGTAAAATGAATGCTTGGACCATGGCAATCAGGGGCAAAAGGCGAAAGGAGATTGAAGTGGCTTAGACAGAAGCTTACAATTCCCTTTGTCCAAGGGATAGGAAGCTAGAATATTGGGGCAGTGGGGGACAGAAGATAAAGTGTGTAGCCAGAGAAGGGCAGTCCAGGTCTGGCATGCTGATGAGTGATCACAGCAGTTGCAGTCCTATTCTGGTACCCCCCTAGTAATTCAGTATCTGCCTGAGCTCTACTTAGCCCATTATGTCACTACTAAAGCCAAAGAAAAATGTTGACAACTCAAAGACAGGACTGAAGGATGGAGTGTTACTGATATAGTTCAGCTGGTAAGAGTGTCCAGTCTCTTAACAGTGCTGTAACAACACCAGAGCAGGAGCAACTCATGTTAATTGGGTGAGCTGTTTCTCTTAGCTCTTGCTTCTCTGAAGAAACGGACTTTTCTTCTTTCCTACTAGGAAGCAGGGAATTTCCTTCTGATCTTAAGGGAACTGTGGCAAGGACAAGAGGTTCATGCTATGACAAAGACACTGAGGTTTGGGAGTAGCAGTTATTGACAAACATCTATCCAGTGGGCACCAGAATAATCCCCAAAGTCATCAGGGGAAACTCACGTCAACTTCCATTCCACACATCTCTGATTGTGGTTTATTAATGGGCAGAATACTTTTGCTATTTCTATATAAGGTTAGTCTGTTCTAGTGACTTTGTTTTGTTGGGGTATTTTTTATGGTAAGATGAAATTATACTTATTTTGTGTCCCTCCCCCGTATAAAAATCTCTTCAGTATAACCAGTTTCACAGACTTCTGCAGTTTTGGCTCACATAGTATAGATGGGTCTCCAAGGAAAGAACTTCCCCTACAGTCAGGCACTCCTATCTCTTTTCTTTTTAATTTGTAAATTTATAGTGAGATATATACCTATGAAGAACTGGATTTATTTGAAAATTAACAATAGAAACTGACTTCTTGGAGTTCTTGCCATCAGCCTACAGCAAAACAGTTTGTGATAAACCACAGCACTACAGTTTGAAATTGGATTTAAAAAATCATCTACATCATATACCATCTGCAGAACAGGAATTACTCACTAGGAGCTCTTAAGCTACAACAACAAACTAAATGTATACATTTCTGTCAGAAGAATTGTGCCAAAAAGAGCAGACTAATCAAGGAATATTTTTTGCTACATGGTATTTACACACTGGAGACCCCCAGGTGACTCAGTTTTGCCTATCTTCTGGAGAAGTATTCAGGACACACAATGTGAATCCTTGTGCTTATTTCATTCACAGCAAAGTTTTGGGGTTTTTTTACATTATGGCTTTGGTTTGATCCACAATAAAGACAAGGGACTGTTCACAAAATCTGGATCGATTTTGCTTTTCAAATTCTTATGACATTCAGTGAAAGCTTAATCCAGCACTATTGAAGACAGTGGAAGTTTTGCCAATGGCTTCAGCTGGGAATAAGAATTTAATTATGCACTACTGAGTACTGTCAGCATTTGATTCTCGTACTTGTAAATGCAGGATATGGGCCTAAACAAATTACAGTCAGTCCCTGAATGGCAGTATCATGGACTAAACCCAACTCTAGGGTGGGTTTTTTTTTTGAAAGAAGAATTTGTTTCTAGAATCCAAACCACAGGAAACTTGCCTCTTGTTTCCAAAGTATTCCCTTTATCTGCAAGAGATTAATACCCATGATCCTTTTTCTTTAGGAGAATTTTTTGTGAATACATTCTTTCTTTTGAGTTCAGGTCACTGACATCACAGTATGAAATAAAAGGTTATCATTGTCCTTCTGCCTGATTCCTTCAATTTTGCTTCCCAAGCCTGCAGTCCCTTCCTTCCCAGCACCACAGGAAGATTGCTCTTATGCATTCTCTTCCTTCCCCGGGAAATCTCCACAAGCACTGTTCAGATCTGTTAGGTTTTCTTTAGTATTTAATTTCATTAGAAGACCAAGTCTTTCATAAATGTCAAGAGATTGTCTTGGGTTTTTTTTGTTTTTTCAAGACAGGATGTTTACATTCCCAGCTTTCACCTAGTTTTCCAGGTTAAGATTTCTGTCAGGTAGGATATTACTTTTTTCTGCTCCCTGCTCTCCACACAATTATCTGAAGTGCTTTGTGTTTTCCCACATGGGGCCCACTTCCGATCTCCTTCACACAGGTTTTAATCTGCCTGTTCTAATGGACTTACTTCTGATTTAGTTCACTTTGGCAAGGAATCATTCCTTGAGCCTCCACAGAGCTGTAGTGGGCTTCAATTCCCTAATTGTGCTGCATACTACTTTTATCTTCCTTACAGGCTCTCCTGGTCCCAAATCCATGCCTCGGTAAAAGTCTCACCAGAAGTCAGTCTTCACATCATGAGTGAAAGGGGACAAAGAAAAGGAGCACCAGGAGTACAGGAAGAGGATGCATCATGGCCTGTTACCTTCCACTCCATTTTCCTGTTGGCTGTGGCTTTCCTCTGCTGTAAGAATAAAAAGACTGTTTAGACTAAGTTGAGGCATTTTAATCTGTCCTCTCCATAGTAACTTTGCTCATCTCATCTGGGTCTTTCACTGAAAGAATAATCTCTTCTACTCTGTAGGTATATGGTGGTTTGTTAGAGAATAATCAAGTCTTGTAAAAAGATTAGAGAGAGAGTTCCAGAGACAGATGAGATATGTGGAATGGTTTCTTCCGGATGCATCAATCGTGCATCTAGTTACAGTAAATCAGCACCACAATGAACTCGATCCATTTAATGAACACATGGGCTAAGAGTTAATTTTTTCAGTTAAGACCAGAAGTTAACACCCTGCAAAAGAAGATAAAGCAGATGGAAGATACCAAGCTGGAAGACAAATATGTCTCTCTGTGTGTTCTGTATTAAAGAAGTTTCCAATATTTGCATTTTGTAAGCCTTAAGTCATTAGAGATGTTGTGGGTAAATAAATTAAAATTTAAACAGAAATACCCTATTATTAAAATCTGTATGCTTAATATCTGTGGTAACCACCGAGGCTTCTTCTTTCTGTTGATTTACAAGATATGTAGTTAGTTTTACAGTGTAGGAACAGTCTCTAAACCAATGTACACATTTTACTAGTAGCATAAAATGCTCCTGATACTAGTATAATAAAATTGTTTACTTGCAAATAATCTTATAGAAGTTTTCCTAAAGCGAGCAGCAAAATGTGGCACACATGTAGTACAATGAAAATTTCTCTACGTAACCATTCTTCATTCAATCTACCACCCAAACAATGATTACATCCTAGAGAAATATTTAGAAAAATAACAGTGAACATTTTCAAAGGAGGAATAACAGGATAATCTGTCTGAATATTCATTCAGATAATGTACAAAAACAAATATTTGAGTTATCTTGGAAAAAATCTTGCCTAAGAAGTGTTGCTGAAACTTCCAAATGAGAAATTACTAATGAAGGGGTCTATCTACAAGGCAGTTGGGATAAAGTCCATGAATAGAAATATTCAGAACCCTTCTCAGGAGGCAGGGTAATTTGCTTTGAAGCCAATTTCTGCTTTCTAGAAGACAGAGGCAGATCAGTATGCCTGTTTTGTTCATAGCCTCTCAATAACTGACCCCACATTTGTCTGTGTAATCAACACAAGCAGCTTCATTGACAATATTCAAATGAAAACTCAGATTAACTTTCCCAGTTCTACCAAAAAAAGAAAAAAAAAAAAGTATGTATCTTTTAGTGCAGTGGAGGCTTGGAATCAGTATCATCCATTATTGACTTTGTAGCTAACTAATGGCTTTGCACATTATTAGCACTACTAGTATGAATATAGCTAATGGATATTAATATGATGTGAAAAAGTGCTCATTAAAACACTGTAAAATGCATTTGGTTAGTAATTAGCACTTTTGAAAGCCTAACTTCTTAACTAATGCATTTATTTCACATATTTATAATTACAAAATTTTAGGTACTCATTTTTATAAATTAGAGTTTCAAAAGAAATGTGCTCAGTATGATTCCAATATACTTTTTTCATCTTTCCTTTCTTTCTCTTTGCCACATTTACAGAAAGTGCAAAGGAAGAAGATTTCAGCAGTAGCTCAGTGATAGAAATCTAGCAGATGGAGCTCCTGCAAAAACCACTCCCCAGACAGGAAAGGCAGAATGAAATAGACCAAAATGTTGCATGGAAATGCCATACTCCTGAGCAGACTCCAAGGTGCCCAGTCCTCACTGTTCCCAAGTTCTCTCACTTGGAGCAGCCCTTGGTTCACTGATACATTTAGGTTCTGCTGGATGAGCATCATGCATCAATAATGAACTTCACTGTAAGTATAGCTGCAACACAAAGGCTTTTACTTCAAAGAAAAGATGTTATTCTATTTCCCAACACCATCACAGTGGAGATCCAGTTTCCTGCTACAGAGAATATCTACAAGAAAGTGGTTGAGTTTATCATATCCTGGAGGGGAAAAAACTCAAACAAATAACACCCCGAACAGTCCTCAAAAGAAACAATAACAACAACAAATCTGGAGGACATTAGCATAAAACACAGAACAGAAGGAGTGTTGGAGGAGAGCAAGGAGGTGGCATCCCTTTAGGAAGGCCTTGATTGGGGAAAACGAAAAAAATTCAATTAATTGTTCCTTCAACTTCACACCGAGTTTTTGACCAAACTAGAAACGTAGCTACATTTTTTGATTCGTGAGTGGGACTTGTGAGACGCCCTGAGACTACTCTGTTGCCTTCAGTGACACTCCTGAGGGCTGAAGCAGCAGAGATCTAGTGACCCCCTGTGTGGTCTCTGTCCAAGTTACAGGAGCCCTTGGTAAGGGTGGTCTGCCCAGACACAGTAAGGCCTGGCAGTCGTGGCCCTTCAACTTGACCTCGCCACAAACAGAGGATTCAGCTTGGCTCATCTAATCATCCACCTCTGAAGTGCTGTGGTCTCTGACACTGCCTCCACCCCAGCAGAGAGAGGCTGCTGCCATGCTGGCTGGGGCACAGTATGCCTGCTTCGTTGCAGGCCAGGGCTGCCTATATTTGTATAGCATTAGCAGAAAGACCCCTAAGCAGCAGGTTCTCCCTTGTTTTTCACAATGTCCTTTAAGCAACTCTTCAGGTTCCTGTGGTAAAAAAAATCTCCTCAAAGTCTTATTGAGTTCATTTGAAATTCCAAAACTAATGAGGCTTTTGTCTCCCTCTTAACCTAAGAACTATTGTTACCTCTAAAAATAAAAGAAATAATCTCTTAAAGAGCTAAAAACACTGAACTCTTGACAGCCTTTTCAGACATTTATGTAAAAATGATTGACAGGCTTGTACCTTTAATCTTCACAAAGAGAATGGTGAGGCGGGAGCGCCTATGCCCTCCTCACACCAGCTCTTTCACCAGCTGTCTGCCACTTGTTCTCCCACAATTCAGATAGATCCAGCACATGCTTAGTGCTCAGAAGGTAGTATTCATGAAGAAGCTACAAAAATCATCCAAGGGTGCTTGGGCAACAATGCTTTCAGGAAAGAGTTCTGTTGGGTTTTTTAGTATGAAAAGCAGGGAGTGCTTTCAGATAGGAGTGCCAGGAAGTCCAGCTATGTGCCCCCTGCCTAAATCCCCATGGCTCCAGGACAAACAAAAGCTCTCCTGGAACACAGTTGGATCCAGGGTGCAGGCTGGAAGAGTTACTGCATGCTTTGCATTGAAGAAGACAGTTTAAAAAAGTAGACCTAGCTACCAGTACCAAAAAAAGCTCTCCCGTTTATCATAAAGAGGTTTTGAACAGTCACAATGCAGTGAGCAAAAACATCCTTTTCCCAAACCTTACTAGTCAGAACACAGTCAAACATTTGCCTTACTTTCCTAACTGCAAAGTTGTGTTGAGTGTCCACAGAGAGTTGTTGGCAGAGGCAGGACTACAGGGATGAGTCTGGGAAAAGAGACGAGGACACGCCCAACACCAGCTGGCTACAACAGACCCACTGCAGGACAGAGATGAGCCCATCAGGTGGTGCCTGTGTGATAAGGTAACACAGAGAGAGTGAGACCACCAGAGGCAGAGGTGGAACTAAAAGGAATGAGAAACAGCAGGGAACATCAAGGTCAGAAGAGTAGCTCCAAGGTGGAGCAGATATTCCTCAAGGAACTGCAGCCCTTGGAGAGCCCACAAGCAAAAGAAATTTCGTGAGGGACTGGAGACTGTGAGGAGAGTCCACATCAAAGCACAGAAAAAGTTTGAGAGCAAAAGGAGCAGGAGAGAGAAATCACTAAACCTCTACATTCTATAGCTGCCCCCCTGCCCCTGCAGCACTTGGGGAGAAGGCGCAATAGTCTGGAGTGAAGGAGTGAAGGTGGAACTGGAAGAGAGAAGAAAGGAGGGGAGAGGGAGAGGTATATCTTTGTGTCTTACTGCCTTCTATTTTAATTAGCAATAAGTTAAATTAACTTTCTCTAGTCAAGTCTGTTTTGCCTACAACAGTAACTGTCTGTATCTTGACCAGTGAGCTTTCTCATCCTATTTTCTCCCCATGCCCTGCTGAGAGGGTTTATGAGTGAGCAGCTGGATGGAAAGTTGAGTGTTCACCAAAGCTAACCCACCATAATAGTGAGCGTGGCACAGGGACTATCTCAACCTGGATCCTCTGCAATAGGATATATTTGGTTTCAATCAAGGGAAGCACTGGGAAAGGTAAGGGCTATTTCACAGAGGTTTTCTGCAGACACAATAATAAATAACTTTAGGAAAGATTATTCCCTATGGGAAATACCAGCTTCAGCCTTTGCTGATTATTTGGAGAGAGAGGAGGCATCTGCATGCTCCCTGAATCCCCAGTCTTTCTGCTCTGCTTTCTATTAGAAATAACTAGAGAGTGGTTAACAATTTAAGATTCTCCAGTAAAGACGCACTGGAGAGATTCCTTTTGATTCTAACAATGTCCTGTTTACTACAAGTTGTGTTTTTTCCACAAAACATACAAACCTGCTTCCAAGTCCTGATTTCATTTCCACAGAACACCTAAGAGTATAACAAGCTTTTCTGGCTCTAAATACATTGGGACATTTTGGTCACTTCTCCCAGCAGATGAGGAATCCTAAACCCTCTATGGCCAACTGCCTTTAGTTACTTTTAGTCTAAAATCTTTTAAATGTGAACCCATATTTTTGCTGGATTCAGGGTTCTTTTTGTGGCACATGACATCTCCTCTGAAGCTCCAAAACGTGGAGGAATGTTCTTCACCTTCTCCAACCTCTTTGTCAATAGTGAGGATGTAATGGAGGGGACTGCGAAGGAAGAAACACTCATTCCAGGGAGTGAGGAGAGGCTGAGAGAATATTTCTCCTGTCCAGCAGATTACTTGTGCTGCAAAACTATTTCCACCACATAGAATTCCCCAAGTCTGTACAAGGTGCCATGAATTAATCTCTAACTCATTTGTACTCTAGACTGTTTCCATCCATTTAGACTATCAAGGGATTTGCTGTGCTTCTAATGTGTCATTATAAAGTCCTTTAAAATATTTCAATCCTGCTTTAAACTTAAACTCCTCAAAGAACTTTAACTGTATGGTGTAAATTTATGAAGACCATATGAAAGATGTCAAGCTCATGATAAAAGTCAGAGATAATCCAGAGGAAAAAATTAGTTGAAGTATAAATTAATCTTCAGTGTTCTTGTCTGTTCCCAGTAGAAGAAATATCTCCAGCATTAACTCCAGGACAAATCTCCTGACAGAAGTCGGCCAACCTACCGCAAGTGTCTGTGTATATCCTGAAGTCAGTGGTCACTTCCACAAAATCCTGCATGAAAGCCTCTTCAGCATGATCCTGTCAAGTTTTATAAAATGCATGGGGTGGGAGCTAGTGTTAGACCAAATTGTCTTTGAAAAAGCTGGGTTATTTCTGCAGGTCATGTTTTAACCTGTGGAGCTCTGCCTTTTCAACCAATGTGGACTCAATGGCAAATCTTGTCTGAGGCTGGGCACTAGAGCTGTGCCTTTTTGCGATAGAAATTAAAATCAAGTTTTGTTTATTCACAGTTAACAGAGAATATGTAGCACTAATGCATGAGTTGTAAGATACCAGCTATGACCTCCTGTTTAAACCATATTTTGGATAGCTATAATCTAGATATTAGTGCTCCTTACCATTTCAAATCAATTAAAAAATTCTGTAACCTGAGGACAGTGCTGTGGGGTGTCAGAAGAATTGTTCTGGCTGCTACTAACCTGGCTACCTAACATACATGAAAGAGAACATTTATAAATGCTTTGAAATTGCAGGATGTGGGTCAGTATATAATTATTTCTGTCGTGGATTTGTATCTAATACTAATATTATTACTATTGTGTTATCAGGATTGTAATAAAGATAAAATCACTTGTTGAAGTTTCACTTTACTAACATTGTATCCTGGGGTTTGTAATCAAAGGGAAAAACATAGTTCTGGCTTGCTTCCTGTATTCTTAATCTGATGATAATTTAGGAAAAATCTTTCATTACATAGAATGAGAATGCATATCCCCAAACCTGTTATTTCTCTCACAAATCAAACACTTACTCTCATACATGAATCATGCAAACCCCTTGTTTTCCTGAATCATTCCCTGTGGACTATTCCCCATTAGAAGAAGGCTAAATGAGGTGGGCAGGATATCTAGAGCACTCTAAAGCATAGGTACCTAAGCAGGTTTAATTTTGAGGCCCCACTAAACAGCTTGCAATCTTGCAGGACGGGAGTTTTTTCTCCAGTTCTGTGGTTACTGAACTTTCTATGAACCTGTCCTCTAATGTTAGGTCTATTGTACATGAATTGACCTATGTCCTGTCGTGTCACCTTTACAGCTGTCCTGAGTCTTCTAGGATGTTCTTTGCTGGCCTTCATGTCCTCTTTAGACCAATTTGCAGGCTGACATCAGAGGAATGCTGTTCTTTCTCTTCCTCTCTCCGACTTATGATTTTTAAAGCCATCCATTTCACTTTGCATTTGACATGAAGGCAAGGAAGTACATTTTAAAAATCACCTATTGGGAAAGTAATAAAAGCCTTGAGCCATTAAATTTATACACGTTTTTCCTTAGCCTTTGCCAAGTTATGTGCAATAAAACAATTTGACTGTCCTTGACCACACTTGATTGTTGACTATCAGAGTAGCATAAGATATCCCTCAGCCAGTCTGATTACATTATACAGTGAGATTATATTAAATATGTCCTACATTCTTGGCTGGGACAGCGGCTAACCGTGAAGATAGTGGAACATTTGATTGTGAGATGTTTCCTTTCTCTGTACTATTTAGAAGTAAGATCTTGTGCACATTCTTCATCAGATCTCCTGACAGCTCACATTTATTGTTTTCTTTAGCCAATATTTGTGTGTAGCATATGTGGACAAGCTGCCCCATAGTGACCCATGCTCCAAAACAAATTCTGCTTAAACATCACACTGGCTAAGTGAAACAGAATGATTATAATAGGTTTGCTCAGTGACAAAAATCCATTTCACGTCTTCGCTGGCCCAGGTCTTTTTCATTTAATCACTCAACAGAGTACTAAGGGCTTATATGGTGCACCCCCAGAAAGGCATGTATACTTATACCCTGCTTGATTTTTGGTTTTTAGATGTTTTTATAAAACTGAGCCAACACAGCTTTAACAAAAAGATCCTTCATTTGACATTACTTATTCATATTTTTTGTCATTAACTCAATGACATTTAGCTCGCAAAACAGAGTAAAACTCACCCTAATAACATCTGCAGGAAAATTGTATCCCTGCTGTAATGTCTACCTTTGTGTTTACCCACATGACCCAAGCCATAGAAGGCACAGACATACTTCTGATTTTTAAAGACAGAAAAATAAAATCATCTTCTCTTGCTGATGAAAAATGTAGTGATTTTTTTTTTTTTTGGGAGGCTCGACCTTCAGGGAATCTGGGAATCTGCATTTGTAACCAACAAAAGAAAGACAGAAATTTGCAAAGACTGAGCCAGGTTCACCCTGGAGTTTTCTGAAGATGTCCTCTGATAAAGGCCACCATAGGGGAATTACGATGAAAAGGAGTTTATGAGGGCAAAAAGTAGCTCTCCTCCCACCTCTGCCACACACACCTCCCTCAAGTCATGCTTACAGACATATAAAAGGGCTGGTACATTCTGGGAAGTGGGCAGTGTCTGCTGAAAAGAGGCAGGAACAATGTATAGAGCATATCAATTCACACATTCCTCTACAGATTCTTCCCATGAAAGCTCAAAAGCCATTTACTGCTCAGAATATGTGAAAGAACAATCACCTCTTTGCCTTCCCAGAGAACGTCCCAAGTAATCCACCAGACTCATTTGGACAAGGAATCTTATTTAATGAATTCCCATACTGACAATGTGACCTGACCTACTGGAATGACTGAAAGTCTTTCTGTTGAACCCAGTGTGCACCAAAGTGCTTTCTATCTTCATTGACGTATCCCTATTAATAAATTTTGCAAGCACAGTGTTATTTTCATTTTACCAAGGAAGAAGTGAAAGGGAAGTTGAAGGCCCTTTGGTTAAGGTCAAGAGAGTTTCATTGCCAGAACGATTTTGGAAGCTAGTGACTCTTTGTCTCATCCTTAAGCAACCTGAAGCTGTTTTCTCATAAACTTTTCTAAAATCAGTACAACATTAAAAGCAAAAGGTAGCAGAAGGATATGTTGATAGCACTCACTGCAGCAATGGGTGTATTGATAACCTCATCATTAAAAAATTGTCTTCTAGGTCCATTCATCTCTGAGGTATCTTGCTTTCTTATCTGGAGCTCAATCATCATAATAAAAGTAAGTGCAAATACAAGTAAATAAGTAAGTATAACAAATCCAGCACACATGGTTGCTTGGCTGTTCAATTGTTTGGTGGGAGGTGATCAGCCATTAATGCCATAAAGTCTGAGAATCAGTTTCAAAGGTAGGGAAGATTTTCTGCCCTCCGGCACCTGACCTTGCAGTTTTGGATTGCTGAGCAGGAGTTTTCAGTAAGAGTGGGGTTGATACAGGCAAATGTTAAGTATCAAGTACTACACAAAAAGGGCATTAATCTCATAAAATATGTCTGTTGATGAAGTAGCAGACAACATTTTGTGCATCTGCTCTATTTTTAACATGCACATCTTAAATGAGACTGTACCAGTTTGAGCCCCTTTTTTCTCCCAAAGATTCATTATTATCATAATTTGTTCCACAGTAAAATCAAATATCCACTAATGTTTTTCATGTCAGAATGACAGGCGGGAATACTATTTTAGCACCACAGCAAACTCTATTAAGTAGAAGAAGAGTTTAAAGTCTTGTTGTGTTTCTCAAGCTCCCGTTTTTAATTAGATCTCTTGTATCTGTATTTTCCACCGGGTGTGGGAATCCTTTAGAGCCCAACCCGTCTGGCAAAAGCACAGACTTACTCAGAGCCCATGGCTTTGTTTGATTAATACTGAATTGTTACATATCATTGTGAACATAATGCAGCATCTGGACAGTTTTCCCTCTCTTTCACTATTGTTTTTCCCTTTAGCTTTAGGAAACAGAATTTTCGTTATTAACTCTTCATCTAAAGTTGTGTATGTCAATACACCAGATTGTCCCCATGCCCAGCTCCCCAAAATGAAGCTGTTTTTGAACTGCAGGCCCAGCACACAGAAGTCTGCAGATATAATTTTTAATTTTATTTCTGTTCCACTGATGATGGGGGTTGCATTTATCAAAGCGGAAACATACAAGAAGCACCTTTCAGATATGATATAAATTCGGATTACATAAATGAAAAGAGAGTATTATTTTTCCTTGCAGAAGGAGAATGAAAAGACTAGGTGTAGTAACTGCTGACAGATTGCAGTGCTGCAGAAGCTTTTATGTAATGGCTTGAATCAGCAATGCTTTTTGTGGCATAGGCCAAGATACTTAGCATGACTTTATATTTAGCCATTCCGCTATCCAGCACATCTTTTGAAATTGTGTTTTGAAGAGATATTCAAGCTTAATCCATTCTGCTCAGTAATTTAAAACAAACCAACCAACCAAACCAACCAAACAAACCCCCAACACAAATAAACATCACTTTCATCAGTCCCTTAGTTCCAGTCATCATGTGGAATCTGGTAAATCAGCTTGGCCTTTGGGAGACAATAAGGACAAAGTGCTAGGTCTTGCACGGTGCAGCGCTAATGCTCCAGTGACCTCGGGACCCAAGCTTAGACAGCACAGCAAGTATTGCAGTGCCTCAGGAATCACTGCCGTCATCATCACTGCATGGAGCAAGCACACTTCTGGACATGGAAAACAATGGAGCCTGTAGGGATGAAGCACAAGCTAAGCAGGAAGTCATCTAAGCTAACACGCAGCCAGAAACAGCAAAGTAACTGTGAGTCCTGCTTTGCCTACAGCAGAGCGCTGGAAAATCATGTTTCTGGTATGAACAGAAGGGAAGATAAGAATATTTTTGATGGAAACTGCTATTGTATTAGCAGGGTAAGAAGGATGAATTCTTTTCTTCTGCTGCCCTCAGCTGTAGTAGCATCACCAAACCAGTCTCAGGAGGGCTCCCTGTTCTTCCCCACTCTTGCCCTCGATCTGTTTCCTTACAACAGAAGAAGGAGGCCCAGGCCACACTCCTTGCTAGAGAGAGATGATAGCTGAGGTTTTCCCAGACAGGAGGCCTTGAGCAGTACACAGCCAGCTACATTGTACCATCACCTTTCAAGTCCTGTTTCTACCAGGGGAGATTTTGTATGTCCAGTGTGCTGGCCCACATGTAATACGAGACACAGAATTGTGCTCCTGGAAACCACAGATGCTGGTGATTTTGTGCATGTGGGAATTGGAAATTAATAGATCATGTCCTTGGTAGGCATTATCTTGTTTGAAACAACTTCAGTAGAGATAAAATGAGGAAAAAGGTTCGGGAAGACACAAAATGTTTGTGCAATAATTTTTCATAATATAAAAATTATAAAAGTTCCAAATAACTAAGTCTGAGGGAGTAAAAGGATCAGAATCACAACTGGAAGACTCCTGACTGTGAGAAGTTGTGATCCAAACATCCTCTCTTGTCACTGGGCACATATGTTAAGGAGACTGTTGCAGTACTGCAGTCACTTGAGCCTCTGTGCTGTACATAGTTACAAACATAATTGATTTTTTTTTCCTATTTTGTTATATAGACTGGTGAAGTGTTGTTTTGTGTAATGCAGGGAAGCAGGGATTTAGCTAAGCGTGTGTAGCCATTCACACTTACACTAAAGACCCAATCGCTTCAGTCTGCCATATATGAACTTAAATGACTAAAAAGAAGTCTGCTTTCAGCTCAAATGCTCCAAATTACAATTTGTTTTGCATTATCGAAGAACATGCTGAGGATCACCTGCGAAGAATAATAATTACCTCACTGTAAGCAGTGCTCTCAGAGCTCTCTACCATGTGGTTATTTTCTCTTATTCAGTATTTTGATCTAAAATAATTTCTAAAAATACAGTCATTGCCTTTGGCTTTCATTCTGTTTAAACTATCACATAATGTTGCACATGGACTGTTTTCTTTCATTATTCCAGGCCACCCTGAGTTAAAGAGCATGCATTAACACTGCACCTCCTACAGAGTAACACATCTAAGCCAAGGACTAGAACATAGGACCCAGCGTGCCAGCAAGCAAGCCACATTTGCATTTATATGCTTGGCCAAAGTGATGCTGGGGGACAGGGTAAGCAGAAGCTGTCACTTGACTCAGTCTCTCTAAATAAATTAAGGGAAAAAATACTTGATAAATGCATGATAATCAAGAGAACCGTACAGTGAAAGAATTATGGCAGGGAGAGTAAGGAGGAAACAGACAAGTCTATTTGTAAAATGCCATCCTAACAAGGAGAGAACAAGAGTTATAAGATCACTCACCTAAATACCTCCCAGGATGTCTTCTCTGATTAAGGATTTGTGAGAGTTATTGAGTTTTGAATTAGATGCACTTTAATAAAACAGTAGAATGTTCTTATCTGATTGCACCTGTATTGATTGTGTTAAAGAGGTCTATCCTCAGATCAAGGTCAATGATTTTACATAAACTGGCTAGCTAGATGGAATCACCAGTGGTACTTAGGACCCATAGTATGTCCACCCACCTTTCATACTTAACTGTGAAACCTAGACAAAGAATTCAATGTTCGTTACACGTTTTCTCTAGCAGTACAATGTTTACTTTAATTAAAGTGTAAAATTAATTTGTAAAAGACCATTCATGTTAGTAAATTCTCTAGCAAGTATCTTACCGGCTAGAAAAGGAAATTCTACACATATATTTAAACAAGAATGTTTCACAGATTTAAAAGTACCTTTGACCATTTTGAAGTGTTGTACTTCATGTTAATATCCTTCTTTACACAAGTAAAATGGGATATTAGTCTGATTCATTGTTCCATTCGCTTCAGTAGAGCTGATCCAGCTTTCTACTGTGGTGTAATAATTTGGATAGTTTCTGAGTGATACACTCACAGTTCTCCTCAGTAACTATACATATATATTTTATATATGTATATATGTAACTATATACATACATGTATTTAAATTATAGTACATATAATTATGAGCGTGTATAAACCTTGAATTTACACATACCTATCTATCCACTTTTAGTTTGTTAGCTTACCCTGCCTGGGACCCTGAGTGCAGATCTCAGGAGCCCAACAAGTAATGGCTGCCTGCCAATCCCCAGCTTTATTTAGGAGCAGAGAAAAAGCCCTTCAGACCTTAGCTGGACCAGGGAGCTACCGCAGTGAATGAACATCCTAGCAGGCGGTTCAGGTTAGCAGTAGTGCATGGGTGTGCAGTTGTATCTCATGGGATGGCCTCAGCTTCAGCATTAGCCATGAGAAGAGATTGGCTTTGTGCTTCCAGAGCTGGCATACAAACCTCCTCCTAGCCACTGTTACTTTCTTCTGACATCATGGACAATGAAGCAGAGGAAGAGGGCTGTTCAACAGGCTGCTTGCTGCTGATGGAGACACAGCAAAGCAGCGGTGATACTGAAACTGAGGGTGAGAGCCCTCTGTATGGGAATAGTGAGGCTTCACTGTAGCTGCGCAGGGAAGCAGTCAGCTCTTAGCTGCTCATTCAAAACCCAGGCTTGAAGATATACTTGGCTTGTGAGTTTTGAAGATAATTGATATCTTGCTACGAATGAGCAGGTGGGGAGACATCCAGGTAAATCTGTAGCTCCTCAAATGTTGCAAGAACATTCTTCACTTCATGGCAAGCAACAGAAACTGAACATTGACCGCAGGTAGAGAAGGCTCCTGTTACGTTTGTAGGCTGGAAAAAGGACTGGCCAGGATCCATAAGCTGGTTTCTGTTGGTGGAGCTGCTGACAGACTGACGAAGAGAATCTGAAGGGGACAGCTGCAGGGGAAGAGATGGGCTTACTGTTGACAGAGACAAGGGCGCATTGGCAGTGCAGGTGTTGGGGCTGCTGGAAGACCAGATGGCGAGAGATTTCCTGAGTAATATTACCAAATGTCAAAATTGAAATACATGAAGAAGAGAGGGATCCCAATACCCATTAAAAGCAAGTTTTGTTTGTGACAACATGAAGTCTGTTGGCAAGGCAAGGAAAAGCTGCCACTGCAACTCCAGATAGAAATACATCTTGTCCACATAAAATACAGCTCAAGAGCCTGTTAGGTAACTGCTTGCTTTTCAGTGAAAAAATTCAGCCCCAGACACAGACGCAGCAGGATGGATAGCAGGATTTAGAAGAAACAAAAGTTTGCCAAGGGCATCTGGAGCTTTCTCTAGAAAGTCTCATGCTTCTGCATGTCCCAGGCTTCAAAGACCACCTGGACAAGATGGTAAAAGAATGTAAAAAGCAAAGCAGTCACAGCTAACTTTGAGCTAAAAATATTCACATTTACTACCTATGGCAAAAGACACCAATAGGAATCCTGTATCCTCTTTGGCTGGCACACTTTCATGAAGGGTGGGATTTTACTTGGATGATACATTGGCTCCCATCTGTTTGCCTTATTTCCCTGGTGCTGCTAAGTGCTGGGGAGGAGTGAGTGTCTTCATTTGTGAGTTTCCTACTCTCTGTGTCAGCTGGTTGGGGTGAAAGCAGAAGAGAATTAGGAGACAGTGCTTCTCAGCTAGTAGGAAGAGGTTCAGACTGGACTGTGCCTGAGCACTAACTCATCAGGCAAGCTTCTCTGGATTATCTGTTATCACATTTGCCTTAGCAGCTGAATGTTCTCTGTCCATCAGCAGGTAAAACACACAGTGAATTTTGCTCAAAATTGAAGCAAGGATAAAACACTTATTTCTTATCAGTAACAAGTAGGATCCTTTTTCCACTGAGCTACTAAGATACAAGATACTTAATCATCTTCTTTCATGCGCTAGCTTCTTGTTTCATTTCTCACTAATTAACTTAATGCAAGAAAGAATTTGTAGGCTTTTGAACAGGCTCAGCTCCTTGTTTCCCTGCTGTAGCACTTACACTGTCTAATAAGGCAGGAGCTTCTGATGCAATTCCAGGAAGCAACATTGCTCTTTTACTGCTGCTCAGCAATGATTTTGATTTTCTCTCATTTGGCAGGAATAAGCGGAGATCTCTTTCCAACAGACAGGTAGTTTGCTGAGGAAGGTCTGTGTTCTGGGGCTTGGAGGGAGAGTGGAAAACTAAATGAGCAAGTGACACCGTGGCTTCACAGGAGCATAAGCCATCAGATCAATTCATTAAATGAAACAGAATAAGCATGTTGCTTCGATGTGATTTGTACCGTGGCAACCACAAATTTTTAAAGCTTGTAGCATGTTGTTTGCTATTTCTCCTAGATTCACTTTCACTTTTAGAAGCTGCATGAATGAGGTACAAAAGCTGAGGACTGACTGTCTTCTCATCCTATGAGGCAAAGACCTGCATTTGTGGGAATCCTCAGTGATTTTGAGAACTTGGCCATGCTGGCTTTAAATGAGGAGGCGTGGGTCAACGCATCAGAGATCCCCACAGACATTCAAGCAACATGCAACAGAGGCCAGAGATAAACTCCTGAACTACTATCCTATACCACATGTCCCACTAGTGGAGTTGTGCTGCTGCTGGTACCCATGCTCAAGGATTTTAATCTGACCCACTTGTACCTGCACAAGCTGCCTTCATTTTCAGAGCAGTCAAACCCTGCAGTATCTTATAGGAAAATCGGAATGGCAGTCTAGGTATGTCAGCCAAGAAAATATGATGCTGAAGAACCAGAAAAGGCACAAGGAAACTATCCCAAACCTGCTAAATCCAGGGATCCAGTGGAGTTTGCATGGATGGACAGAAATAAGAGAGAGGGAATAGGGGATGTCAGGTGTAATTTTGCTTTGGAGTTGGAAGAGCTTTGAATTCAGATTGCGTCTCCTTCATGGTTTCATTTCTGTACTTTCTTGCTAGTTTAACCCAAGCAATGACAAGTACTTCTTTTTTGCAGCCTTCCCAGCACAGCTCTGCACACCGGTGTTGTAGGCACTTCAGAGACGGACAGAGAAGTCAGGGAGAATAAATGATGACTTTTTAGAGATCACAGTGACACACTTTCAGTCTCACCAAACAGTCTGCATTATGTATTTGTGTCTGTCTTCACAAGTAGTGGGGTTGGAGATATGCCTTTTTTTTTTCTTTCTAAATAAAAGGGAAGACAGAGTTATCCGTCAGGATGTCTGACTGCAATCAATAGCGATACAGCAGTAGGCACTGTGGTTGCAATGAGCCAGAACTAGAAATAACATGCCAACTCAAATCAAATATCTGTCAAGTCTTCCCTAAACTAGGAATGTAAATGTCTCCAGTTTCTATAAGCACACGTTGGAAGCAATCACCATACGCGGGGGGGGGAAAAAAGTCTGAAGCCAGGAAAAGAAAGTTTAATTTATGCACATGAAAGGAAACATCTCAGATCTCTCCTTGAAGAGCTTTCAGGTGTGAAAACATACAGCATGCTTTCACATCCAAAGCTCCCATTCCAAAAATCAGCATCATCCATGTTGCGCTCTAAGCTGAAGGGGTAAATGAACACAGGTGACAAGAAGATACAGCGCTGCCTTCCCAAATGATGTCTTGGCTGGCCTATGACACTACCACCTATGCTGTCTGCATCCACTGAGCGCTTATCTCCTGGCAGCTATTAAACAAGCTGGCACTTTGTGTGGACAGAGATGTCAATATGAAAAAGTCAAAACACAGTCAAAAAGAAAAACAGAGGAAACAGGAAAGCACATTAAACCCCAACTGGGACTACAAAACATAAGCCTGGGGTGGAGGAGGAAGAAATAGAAGCTGTTGCTGGCGCTGCTCACTGCATACACCAAGTACTTCCAGGTCCACATATTTTACCTTGTGAGACACCACCTCTGCTGTAGTAGGCTTGCTTAGGTTCAGGCAGTAAACCTCATAAATAAGTGTTATACATAAAGGTGCGTTGTTCGCCATGCCTGTATTTTTAGACTTTTCCTCTCCTATTTTACAAGTTGGTGTGTTCTTCTAAACAAACAGAAACAGGCAGAGCTGAAGTCATCACAGTGAGATAAGAGAGAAACATCTGGACCCAGGGTGCTGGGTAGACTGGGACCCAGTCCTCCAGCTGTTCTACATCCTCACAGCCCTTAGACATAACTTTACACAATGAGCCACCTCTCCTTCCCTATTCCCTCATTCTTGAGTGAGTTAGGAGAAAAGAGGAAGAGAAGTGTTTCCAAAGGTTGACTGAAGTCTGGCAAGGATGATCTAACCAGGGTTTTCTGTAGTTACAAGGGAGAGACAGACATCAGCTAAAGCAGGCTTTGGAACAGGAGCCCAAGTTGGCTGATTTAAATCAGTTCTCCATGTTTCAAGCTCTTGCTGCCTTATGGCCTGTGGGAGAAAACTGCATTGAGAATGAGACCCCAGCCAGGAGGGAAAGCTACAGAATCATCAGCACTGGGAGCCTCCAGCTGCTTCTGGAGCTTTTTATAAATTTTTGACTGAGTTATCAATTTTTGCTAGTGGGCTGCTTCCTCCAGCCTGCAGTGTGGTTTTCTTTGAGCATACATCTTTCTCAACTTCACTTTACTTTCCTTCCTTTTCTATTCCAACTTTACTTCTCAAGAAACCCATGTTGAGCCTTTCCCAAGCCTCAGTGCCAGCACACTGTCTGCTGCAACTACACCATTGTCTCCTACTATTAGATCTAGGTCTCCTTTCTGCCATGTGAAGCCAGGCCAGCTACATGGCTCAGGCTGCTGTGCAGGAGGCAGGACATGTCTGCTGGTTGTGCAGCACCTGGGACAGTGGAGCCTGTTCTTAGCAGCTTGCAAGGTATGACTGTAGCAAACAGGATGCCCTGAGAGAGGCACATGCAAAAACCCATGCAGTCTTTCACTTGAAAATATGATTGTGCCAGGCCTCAGAGTCTCAAGGCAATGCCTAGAGAGTCTGGGGAAGGAGACATGAGCACTGAACACCTTTTCAACTCCACTTTGAATGTGTTAACTTTCTGAAAGTCACACATGCACCCCCCAGCCAACTGTTTTTTTTCACGAGACTTGGATAAACACAAGGCAATGCTCCTTTAGGTCAACAGGAGTGAGTAAGAGCAATAACAAAGGCGACAGGATAAGGAAGCCCACAACAGTAAGATGAAAGCATCATTTTTCTAGCTTCTGGAGCTTTCTCACTTTAAATGGCTTGTTTTCGTTTTTTCATATGCGTTAATAATTACAAACCAAGAAACCCAGGCCTAGGCACACCCAGTCCTTTTGCCTATTTAGCACCCTAGGGGTGCATTTTTTTAAAAAAAAACATTGAAGTTATGGTATTGATGCAGATAGAGAGACATTGTGAACTGACCTGCATTTGTGGGGTCAAGCAAGGTCAGCATAAACATCTTGGTAATATCACAACTGCATTGTACTAGGGTTTATATACTGCTTTCAGTATACTACTTTCAAGCCTATATTTAAAGCAGTACAAAAACTGCATGTAGGCAAACCCTTGGGAATATGTTTTTGCTCTTCAAACAATTTTAATCAAAGGAACAATACTGACCCCACTGCAGTCAGTGGGAGTTTCACTACACATTGTTTTCAGAAGT
Organism: Pseudotriccus pelzelni; assembly: GCA_035584735.1. Classification (NCBI taxonomy): domain Eukaryota; kingdom Metazoa; phylum Chordata; class Aves; order Passeriformes; family Tyrannidae; genus Pseudotriccus; species Pseudotriccus pelzelni. The sequence goes on from JAWMRA010000113.1 coordinate 31,706,961, forward strand.
TCTTTCAGCTCCTAGAAAAATTTCTGTTAAGTCAACAGCCTCTCATAGTGCAAACAGCTTTTCGAGGTTAGATTAAAAAAAAAAGAGTCAAGAAAAAAAAACGGAAATAACACGGACTGATCAAAGGCAAATCCAGGTCGCCTACACACACATTAACACATCATTAATATTATTTGTACCTACAGAAAAAGTTAAGCATGGAATCATCTCTGGCACAAAGTAAACAAGTCCTAGGCAGAAATACTGCCTTTTTCTTCTGATAATACCAGAAATAGCAGGTCCTTGACTGCTGTAGCTTTGTTCTTGCCATTTATGAGAATAGAAATGAAAGATTCCAACATTCTGTGATAAAGAGTTCCCATATGAGAATTCATAGCAATCGTGATAAAAACAACAGCAGCAAATTGAAGATAACAGAATGGGCTTTTTTTAAACACAGTACCAATTTACAGTATGGTAAAAACACCAGAATGATCATTTGGGGAAAAAAGCATCAAAAGGATCATACAACCTCACAAATGTTTCAAAGCCCTGAAGGCGAAACGTCATTAGAAATTGGTCACATCTCAAAATTCTCCATTTATAGTAATCATTTCTCCTGGGATTTCCGTTTTCACAATACAGTGCCTCGCCTCTGCCCAGAAGCAAAATTGCTTCTTCCTCCTCTTACCTCGACAGGCTCCCAGAGATGTTCTGTGTGATACCTCCAGCTCAGCCATCTTTGCAAACCTCTTCAAAACACTAATCTGGCAGCAAACAAGTGCATTAAAACACTTAGAACAAAGTCAAGATGGTTTGCTGCCTCAGTGGCCTGAGGGGCTGCAGCCCGGGTGAGTAGAGCTAGCAAGCTCTAAGCTTGCACCACTTGCTACTCCCAAACCTCCTCCAGTGACCAGTGCAGTCAGGACAAGGATTTGCTTGTGCACAGGTTGCTGGGAAGAGAGCTCTTCATTCATGCAACCCCCTCTTATCTCCCTCTCTGTACATTTTATTTCACAGGATTTAAGATTGGTATATGATCTGCTGAGGCTCTGTAGCTTCTGGGGTTTTGCTAGGATATCCTCTACCTCATCATTAGCAGGCAAAAAGAGAAAGCCTTCCTTGAACTCATGCTGAATCTGCACCCATTTCACTTCTCTAAAACCAATTTTGTTAAACCAGATCAGATGTTCTTATACTGACTTAGCTAAAATCAATTCCTAATTGATTAAAGCTAACTTGAAATAAAATTGCCTAGGCTATAATAAAGGTTGTCCGTAGCAATTTAACTGACTGGATTTAAAATAACCCCATCAATTAAGCAGCTACAACTGTCGAGCTTTTCATGACCGAGTTTACTTCCTCCTCTGTGCTCAGGAAGCATTAAGTGCAAGGGGGACCTAATCCCAATTAGTGCAGCAGAGTGGTGCTGTGGGAAAACAGGAACCAATCCAGAGCGAAGTTTATCAGGCAAAGCACTGAGCCAGAGATCTGGGCTCTGCTTTCAGCTCTCCCCTTGCATTGCCTCAGGCATGACATCCTCCCTCCTCGCAGGAGAAGGCAAATTCCTGGGGCAGGAGCTATCTCATACCTTACATTCACAGGGCATTTTGCACCAAGGCGGTGCAGTCTTGTCCTGGTCTTTGGAGTGTTGGCGTTAACCAAATATCTGTCTTGTAAAACAATGAACACCAGCCTTGCAGTTTTTCAACAGCACAGTCAAATTTTTTTAAACTTACATATGTCCATAGGTGAGAGACAAAATGAAGCCAAAGGATACTTTTCTCCCTTTTAAAGGCTCGTGTTCTTCTCTAAAGTCACATCCGCATGGAAAAAAATACAAACGCAAAAAAACTGCTTTAGTCACAAACCTGCTGATGCAAGTGGGCTCATGTGATTTGGTATGCTAACTACTCAGTTGGGTATTCTCATAGGAAGAGCCTGCAGTAGTACAGTGGGGATTTACCACCAGCTTATAAACGAGGATTTGGGGAGGCATATAACACTTGGCTGCGTTCTCTCTTTTTTCTGTGTCCTCTGGAGCCCTTCTTGCCAAGCTGGAACCTACACCAGGTTCAGAGCACTCCCAGTTTTTAGGAGACAGCTCTATTTTTCTCCTTTGTAAACAGGAGTTGGCAGCACCGAGCACAAAGCATCTTCCCTCTGCGAGACCAGCACTTTCTGCCTGGTACACCAGTCAGTACTGGGAGTGAGGATGGCTGAACACTACTGCCTTCAGGGACACGCATCCATACAGGCTAGCAAAAGTTAGACAAATCATCTCCTTCAGTCCTCTGTACTCCTCATCTTTTCTCTGCCAGCCCACAGGGATCTGAAAAATACCCAAACTGCTTAACTGCTTATTCAGAACAGACATGAGCCAAAGCTGGAATGAGTTATGCAAACGATCCTGAAGGATGGATTTGCTGGTAAAACAGGATTCAAATCCAGGCCACCCTGCCTTTGCTTCTGCAGAACCAAAAATTAGACAGTGATTTTCTCCAAAATAACCAGAATGTTCCTACGTCTACCTCATTTCCATATTTTGATTCCCTGTTTTGCCATCCATCCCACAAAACATCCTTTCCCTCTTCCTGTCAATCACTGCTTCATACTTCCAAAACTTATTTATCTTGCATTGTCCACATAAAGAGGGTTTTCCTTTTTATTATGGTCCCACTCAAACCAGAATCTATATTGAACTCAGTACAGAACAATGATAGGGAACTAATAAACATTTTAAAATGTCTAAAATCTAGCTCATGGGCAATTAAAGAAATTTTCAAAAAAACTGCAATTGATTCCTTTGATTTTTTTTCCATCAGTAACTTCTTTACCTACTCAAGAAATTATTTAAAACCTTTTAAAATTCCAATTCTTTTGGTAAATAGAGTCAACACTGGTGGAATTTCAGTCAAAGATATATGTCACTTGTTATTTCCAAGTATTTCGAAGTTGTGTGGTTATGTATCAAAATACATACGTTCTGTCTATATGTGTGCACACACATGTGTATTTGCATTTACACTCTTTGCACATGGTATTATCTACGTATTAATAATAGATTTAAGTTGCACAATTCAGCCTAGATCCAAGTTTGAATCTTCTGAACTTTCAGAGGTGTTTGGACCTAAGCCTGGTCCAAACAATAGGAGACATTAAAAAAAATGGCTCCTATTCAAATTTAAGAATCCATTTAAGGCTCAAATGTTTCTCAGCACTAACCTTTCGTGGAGTAGCAATGAAATTTGAGCTTTGCATATGAGACAAGGTCACATGAAAAATACAGGAGCGTTATGTCTCTACCAAGATGACATAGCAAGATGGCATTTGAATAAGCAACTAGGATTCTGCCAGTGTAAATAAGCATATCTATACAGAAATCAATATACCATGCAAAGGAACACAGCTATTTCAAAATCACATTTTTATCCTTTGTTAGGAAAGGGAACAATATAAAGTCAGTAAAGCAAAATGACAACTCTTTTAATTTTATTTCTTTAAGCATTTGGCAAGAATTTCACTTCCTCCTTTGTGTAATCAGTAAACCACATTTTTGTAGATTTTTCATGAAGTAACAAAGAACTGAGTACATTGATGTGAATAAATTATGAGAAATGCTGATGAAAAAGTCAGGAATAGGAAGAAGGAAGCTTAGAAATAAGTGCTACGTTAGAGACATCTTTTATTTTTATAATCAACCATATTCCAAGTTGAAGTTTTCCTTTTCTTATCAGCCTAAATATAAATTTCTCCTAGTTGCAGTCCCAACACTTTAACACAATAAATTATTATGCTTACATGCTAAACCACTGATGTATTAAAATGGCCTGCTGAAGACAATTAAATTCTTGTGAAGGCATGCAGAACAAGATTGTGGAAAAATTATTGAAATTTAATCCTAATAAATAATTGTAATCAACACAAAATTTGAAGCCAGAATTTTGAATGTGTGGCTGCAGGTAGCACAGGTATCCCTTTGAAGAGGGAGTGATGTCTCGGTCTCAAAGCAAGGGTGTGACTACAGTCATCATAGGCAATACCCACAGTGTGTCCAGCTTGGGAAGCCGTGGTATCTCCTCTCACTGTTTTCTGCAGGACACATATCCACCCCACAAACCTTCCTTGGGTTGTCTGTAGCTGCCTCCTGGTCCTCCTTGGCTGTAGGGGGTCACCATCAAGGAATGCACCAAACACCCTGGCTGCATCACTGACCCCTGGAATGACACAGTGGATAAACTGCACAGTGGCCCTACGCTCACACACACCACTGTGACTTTATTCAACACAAATATGAAGCCCAAATTTTGAGTGTGTGAAGAAGTTAGCCATAAACATACGCCCACTGCCTTTCAAGGATATGTTACCAGCACTGAAGAAAGACAACATCTGTACTGCCAATTCTTAGAGTTGCTCCACTGCCACGGTTAGACATTTATAGCAAAGACTTTGCCTAATTTGAGGATGCTGGGTACTTTTCTCTACCAGCTCTAGATAAGGACTGGGCAGACCTGAGCATCAAGCAGGCTGAATTGTTCCTCACACCCCATCACTTAGGGGCAATAGCAGCCATAACACCTGCATTTGGCTGTACAGCCCTTGGTGTGACAGCCCTTCTTCTGCTCTGTCAGTTTGATTTGCAGATTACCACAAGGAACTGCAATAGTTTGCATGCAATGAATATCCAGGTGTATTTCTTGCTGGGAGAAAAAAAAAATGAGAAAGGGAGAAGATGGATAACTGGAAGAGAATTATGCTCCAAACCTTTCCTGGTCATGGAGTATTGACAGAATAAGAAGTGCTGAACCGTGGGCTATTTGGAGATGCATTTGTCAGTCAGTACACAACTTCCCCAAAGTCTGAACTTTAGATTTGGTTAATTATATTAGATCTGGGAAAAACTATTAGGAAACTGAGAGATGAAAATTATATCTGAAATTAATATTTCTGACTGTTTTTCCTTCCTCCAGGTTATTTCCACAAATCAGATATTGTGAATTCTTATCTTGTTCCCAAATCAAATAACTCCAGTGAGCGGCAAAGGCAGGTTTTGAAAGAGGAATCTCCAGTGGTCTGTGCCTCAGAGCTGTGGTTTATTCTCTTCCTCCTCAACTTAGAGGCAGCTTCATTAACTTGGACTTAGATTCCAGCCTCAGCTCCTGTTGTAGAGAGGAGAAAAGAAAAAAAAAAAGGATGAAAGAAAACCTTGACATGATCCAGTCAGACCTTGAAAAATTAGACCCACAGAAGAAAAGAGTACAATCGGAACTTGCAAAGACATTTTTTTTTTATTGGCCTTGTAATTTCCTCACTAAACACGCTTTTAGCAGCCTACCCCTCTCAGAATCTTAATTATCTGGCAGCCCCTCATAATGGCCCCATTCATGGTTTTGCAGAGCAAAAGCACTGTGATATCGCAAACACAGGAACTCAGAAGTTACAGCATGTTCCTGAGGAAGGGCTGCACACCCACAGATAGTTGGCAGAGGGAATTTGCTACTTGGAGAAATAATACAAATATGTAGATTTTTTTCCTTCTTTCTTTTTTTTCCTGAAGCAAGGAAGAAGAGATGCTCTGCCTGAGTTTTGTATAAAGGCAAAAAAGAAAAAAAGCCCTCTGATATACAGTTCTGAATAAAGCAGAATATTATAGGTTCTCAATCTTTCTCCTCCACCATTTCTGACTGTTCATTGTCTACCATAAATTAATATGATGTGATATATTATATGGGCTGGAGACATTTTATGAGCTTCCGAAATCTTTTCGAACAGGAAATGTGAAGCATCACTTACTGTTCAGGCTTTTCTGGTTAGGTCTGTTTGGAAATGAACCACATGCTGAAAATATCTTATCTAAATCAAAATGAAGAATAACAAATTGGTCAGCATCCTTGAGAACTGGACATTTTTAGTGATTCAAGTACATACCTCTACAGACCCTGTCTACAATAAAAGAAAGAAAGAAAACGCTATTCTATCACTAGCTCTGAGAGTCTGTTATTTCTGAAGTCCACACTGATTTATGCTCTCCAGGTACCTTTTGTAATCAGTTTTGCTTCTTAAATTCTCAGTCCGACTTTGTCTAAAAGAAAAAATTTTTAAAAATTAAAAAAGAAAAAAAAGAAAAAACCTCTACAGAACAGAAGCCCCACAAAAAAACCCTCGAAACAGCAACTACATTGTGTGCAAAATATAGTCCAGACAAATATATTAAAATACTTACATTAAATCAAAATCTTCCCAAAAAAGCTGTAACTTCTGTAATAAGCGATATAATAATTTTAATAAATTATTTGGTGTTCAAAGAAAATATCAACTCCATATATCCATACTTGTCTTGGGATGACATTTTAATAAACACATTTAAAATTCCAATAGAAATTATCCCATTTATTTTGGGATCTGTTGTGCCAGGCTTACTCATTAAAGATTGACTAAGGTCCTAGGGATAACTTTATGAATACCTATAGATTTTTATTTCATCAAATGTGCACCATCCAGAACTCGTAGGCTAGCCAAACACCATGAGCCACATTCCTAGACGTGATGGCAAAATAAAAGTGATCCCAGAACAGTTATAAGAATTATTAAAAAGAAAAAAAAAAAGAAAAAAGTTTATCCAGGACCCTCGCAAGATTAGGATAAAGTTTAATTTTGGTCCACTTCATCTCAGCTAAAAATTACAGTTTAATAATGAACCTATTTTTCTGGTATGTGCAGATGCGATTCAGATCAATTTACTTATTAGATACAGCAAGACAAAAAACAAAGCAAACAAACAAAAAAAGACAAATAAAGAGCCCACCCAACAACAAGGATACGCAGAGTCATTTGGATCTGTGAGGGTGAGGACGTATAGATAAAACCTCCCTGAAGACTTCTCTTCAAGCAATAAGGAAAGGAAAAAACATTACAAAATTGAGCTCAGGCATGACTCCTTCACAGAGTCCTGTTTCTAACCTCCAGAAAGGCCACCTCAGAGAGAAGCAAAAGCCAGAGACTCCTCACGCATACACAGCAGCCTGTACGTGAGCTGGGTTAGAAGTCAACTTCAGGCTGGTTGTGCTCCAGGACCCACCACCACCACACTGGCACCTTGTAAGGAAGACAAAGGACCATAAGAGAAGGAAACAGCTGTTTTCTCTCATCTGAAAAATGTCTCCTCCAGAAGAGGGTGAGAAGCAGAGTGTGTGCATGCCAGGCTACCCAGCAGCACCTGCTCTAGACTGGTACAGCAGCATCGGTCTCCACATTTCATGAATAATAAATGCCTATGTTAAAGGAAGGGATTGCTAGAGAGAAGGGATTGAAGGAAAGCGTAAGTTAAACAGTAAGAAATTCACCTAATAGTTGCATCTACCAACTGAAGGCCAGAGTTTTGCATCTCTAGGTAGAAAGAACAAATTGACCTCTTCACAGAAGTGGTGCACTGAAGATGTTTAATGAATTGCTTCAGAAGCAGAATCACTTCTGAACTTAGCACAGGTATCTCAGGGAGGAAAAAGGCACATAAAAGCACTATGCAAACTGCTGACAGCACTCGCTGTGTAAGAGACAATCAAGGTACTTAATGTTTTAAAACACACATCCTGCATAATAACCAATGCTGCAGAAGCCTCTGTCACTCTTCCAAGCACTGAATTAAGAGAAGCATCGCTGTATCAGGATCATAAAAGATATCCTTTAAGCCTCCAGCATAAATGCATGTGTTCTGAGATGGAGAAATGTGAACTTTTATTCTTCATCTATGCAAGGGCCATTTCCCCTCTCAGAAGCTGAGAGAAGAGGGAGAAGGGGGCACCACACTGTTGATTTTCTACAAACACACTTCACCTTTAGTAGCTGCTGTCAGCATTTCCAGTGCTAATAGCAACAGTGAACAAAGTAGCTAGAGGAATGCAGAGTGTTTGCTTCTGTTATACACCAGATCAGCGATTATTGGGTCAGAACCACCTTGTGGGAAGTGTGTGTGTGTGTGTGTGTGTGTGTGTGTGTGTGTCCCTGAAGGGACGGATTGAACCTCATGGAGGTGAGGCAGCATCATATCCCTCGTGGCAGGCCCCTGGAGACTGCATGGGGAAGCACTGGAGTCACAAACAGCCCAGAAAAACTGTAACACACCACACGTCCTGGAGCCCCTCACCCAGCCCAGATTGGCAGGGACAGTGAGGACACTGCCTCTGACCCTGGCCTGAAATCCTTCCCTTTCTTTGCTTCTTTCTTGATGCTTTTGGCAGCTTGGAGTTGGAGGGATTGGCTTTTGACTTAAGTGTTATGGATTGATTAGATCTTGATTTAAGTGTTGTGGATTAACAGTATATGCTGAGTTGGTACTGCAGTAGAACATTTTGTCTATCTTGTTTAGTGCCCTTTTTGAACCTTTGCCAAGTTCCCGTATTGTCTGCCCTAAATTAATGAAGAAACCCCTTGGGAATAAGTCTGTGGCTTATTCTCTTGACACTATCTCAAGGTATTAAAGAATCCTATACCTATATTTTAAAGTAAAACTCCTAGCTGAGCTTGTGAGCCCACAGCTCTAGAGCTGGAGTGTTCATAGGTGAGGCTTAGGAAGTCAGAGGTTCCTCACAACCCAGGGTGACTCGCTTTAGCAGCCACACCTGAGAGGGTGGGGATGCAGGAGAGAAAGTGGGTGGAGAGAAGGGGGGGTGTCTCCATGAGTTCAGGCAATATTTCCTGCCAAAGTAACAAGATCCTGGTCCATAATTTCCCTGAGTCATGATGTCTGAGTGAACCAACACTCACCATCTACAGTGTACATGTATCTTCTAGTAAACATTTCCTGCAGTATCACAGAAAAAGTTCTCAGGCCGTGGGTGATGGGGGGCAGCTGCTGCCCGGCTTGCAGGCCTGGTGAAGGCTGATGGAACCAGGGTGACAGCAGTTTTGCAAGAGGCAGTAGCTGAAAAGGTTGGTAATAGCTTCTGTAGCCCTTAGTTTCTGGGTCACTAGGTCGAATGCAGAACGGTGCAAAAGTCAGCTTCATCTCTCTCACAGTCAAACAGTGCCTACATGAAGGGAGGCAGTGGCTTCAGCCCAGCTTCTCTATAGCCACTGCTTGCTCCTGTCAGGAGCCCAGGCTGGCTCCCTCCGGGACAGTCTCCCAAGGAAAGCATACCAGCAAATTGGTATATAGCTTGAACTGCTTCCTGATACCTGAAGAGCTTTATTTATGTAAGGCAGGTGATGTGTCTTCATTGCAGTAAATTAAAATCATCTTGAACTCTTGACCAACTTACCTACACTCAGCCCACTAACATACATCCACGGGGCATACTTCACACACCCCGCTGCTGCTGCAGCTCTCTGTAAAAGCAAACCAAGCAAGCGGAAGCACAAAGTCTTCCCTTGCCCCATTCAAATGCAGACCTGCACATGCACCCTTCACAGCAAAGGGAATCAGTGTTCAGTCCTGGAGGCTCCACTGTCATAACCCACAGCTGGGCAAGGGCTGAATCCCCGGAGCAGCGCACCATCCACAGCACACACTCCCCTCCCACTTGGCAGTGGGTGCTGAGCCCTCGTATCGTGGAGTTATGACTGAGTTTTCTAAAATGCACTGGTTGCTATTTTTTGTTGCTATTACCTCCTCCGACGCAGTTTGGGCTTGCAATATTAAGACAGCTTGGGTTTACATACAGACAGAATACAAATAGGTTTCCTGCAAAATAAGTGGTGAAAACACACCACTTGACGGTACTGCGTGGTTCGCAGGATTTATGGTCTCTTGTTTGGGATGAACAGTGCAGTTCTCTTGTGCTGTTTCCATTATGAATAATGTGGCAACGCTAAACTCACACTAATAAAACCTGAATGTATCACCGCACTGTTTGGCACTCTGTATAGGAGAAACCCATCCATTAGCAAGGCGGGCACTGAAAACTCTTTGTGATAGGAGCAGCGCGGGGACAGCTTCACAGCAGCTATTCAGAGCCACTTTACAGCTTCCTGAGTAGAGCCCAGGCTGGGCTGCATGCCAGAAGTGTGGAAAATGGCTGGCAGAGACTCTGGCTACTGATTGTACATCATGTGAATCCCCCAGAAAAAAGGAACAGGTACTGAGAGCACCTGCTAGAGGGTGCTTATAGAATGCCACTGCCCATCTTTAACATTTGTGTCAGTCCACCTGTGCCTTTGGTGATTCCTTTGACAAAGCAAAATGACTAACACTGTGCAAATCAGGAATCATCACACCATTTCAGCTGCTACACAGCTATTGGTGACCACCAGGGCCTGCTTAGGCATCAGAAATGTTCCAGCCAAAAAAAAGCAGGAAGCCATACCAGTGAGTGGGATGATGCGGTCTGCTGAGGCAGTGTGCTCAGAGAGGTGGTCCTTGCTCTCAGGGAAGGAGTGAAGGCTTTGCAGACTTCCCACTGCCACCAGCCGAGTTTGAGGGGCACAGCCAATCACCACCAAAGGGATGATTGCTCGCCCAGAGGACAGGTGAAACTAAAAGCAGTGAGGGCTGCAACAACACCATCTGCTTCATAGTCAACAGTCTCCAGCTTTCCTTGATAATTACTGACATATGCTGCTTTCTGAATGTCCCTTGACTAGGCTGGCTGGCCTCCCTGTGTCCTGCTCCAAACCACCTTCATTTGACAAATGCTTTAACCCCGGAGAGTTACCCAAGAATGTATTAACATCATCCCTTACATTTCTTCTGTGTGAAGCTCCTAACAAATGCCTTATTAAGTTGAACTTCCTTCCTTTAAAGAAACTCATGACTTTGTGTCTGGATTTCCCTTTCCTCTAAGCAATGGTGTTTAGCCATGCAAAACAGACCTGCAAATTCACCCAACTGCTACGGCACAAAGAAAGCCCTGATGAGAAAGTTTAAATTGAACATCTTTCAGCAGATGACAAACCTTGGCCTGCCTGAAGCCTTTGAAAGCCAAAAATGCAAGGTAAATTAGAGTTCAAGGAGCCTAGAAGAAAACTATTTTAGCTTTAGGCTTTCAACCAAGCAAAAAAGAGTTAAAATTTTATTTCAAACAGTAGTTCAATCATTTGCTTTCCCAGTATTAATGAACGCCTTCTGCATGTTTCTCCAGATAAGGCTGTGATTCACGTAGCAGGCATATTCCAGAAACTCAAAAGGTCGAAAAGATGGCAACAAAGAATTTTGTTAATATTACCTAGAATCCACTCTGGCTATTTTAGCATCAGTAAATAACTCTCTACATTTTCTGACCTAAGCAGTTCCATTTGAGAAGCTTCCCAGGCTGAATGTTTCTAAAATGTTACCAAATGATTAAACACAAATCCTCAAGTGAAGAGAGCAGGTTTTATTAAATATCCCAGAGCAATGCTGTCTGCCCACACTTATGCCCATGTCTGGTTGCTGGCTGATAAACGCCTTGGCTTTAAGATATTACTTATTAGCATGCCTGTATATTTCCACCTCACACAGTCACCCAAGGGTGATTGCTATCTGTTAATTGAATTCCATGCCAGCAACTGTGTCTTTGTGTGCCTGCCCATTATAATTTCGAGGATTGTGACTTCATTTCCTATTTACAAGTTGAAGTGATAAAAAAGCATATTTATTTATATATAAATAAACTCAACATTTTTGTATGTATGTGGCAGGGGGTGGGTGGACATCACATGTGAAATGCACAGATGTGTCCATTTTTTTGCCTTCCTTTCCTTTTTCTTTTTAAATACATTCTGCTTCCCACCTGAAACAAGCTGGTGTGATGGAAGATACATCCAGTGATGAAAGAGGGGGTCAGGGGAACAGAATTAGAGTCTTAAGTTAGAGCAGAGCAAGCTGAGGCTATAGAATTGCTTTGGCTGATGCCTTCCAAGCACTGGACTCTATGGTGCAGGCTTACTGCAGCAATGATTTGCACATCTACCATATTTTATTCAAGCATCGTGGAGCTGTTTCCCATCATCGCCTTCATAAGAGCGGTATATGTTTCTCCAATTTTTTTGGATGAGAAAATGTAATGTTTGACTCTCCTGAAACCACACTGTGAGACTGAGGTGGGAGCAGGAGAAGAAAGCCAGTACAAGAGGCAGGATCCCAATGATATTTCATTGAAGACTGGTAGGTCTGATTTCTGGGCCTGCATCTTAGCAGCAGGAACCCATGCCTCAGGTAGCTTTTGCTGGCCTCCAGAAAGAAGCTGAAGCTTTAGAGAAGACTAGTCTGCTTGAGCAAACAAAGGAAACTCCCGAGCCACCAACCACAGTTGGCTGCTACTGAAGGAAAAATTGGTCTGCAATCCCTTTCATAAACACAGATCCACTTCATAAGCCCTCTTGGCTTTCTTGCCCCTCAATATGTCTGTAGGAAATTTGTTCAAAAATCTCAGTCTTCGTAAGATCAGAAGCTGATTTCTCTATTAGGATCCACAGCAAGCAGCTAGGAGAAAAGTAAATGTACAAAAGCTTCGAAAGGATTGTGTCCACGTCAGGATAAGGGTCTGTGGAAAACAAGGGTGGTCTCTTTTACCCAACCAATTCACGTTTAACAGAAAAAAAGCAGTCAAGCCTACAGCCAAACAAGTCCTTGTTGCAATGTCCGGTATGAAGGTGGATTTCATACTACCCAGGCTATGCTTTTGAGAACACCTGCTGTGAGCACTCCTGTTTCCAAATGTCTCCAGAGAGAGAAACTGAGTAATGTATTGGAGAATCTCAATCCATTATGTCAGAAATTAGCCAACACTGTTTATTTAGTAAGAAATGCTATGAAAGCATTCCTTTTTGACAAAATTCTTAATATTTCCTAGAACTTGTCTACAAGAGAGTCTCTTTCATCACTGTTCTGCTTTACCTTTTCCCATAGCCAGAATGTGCTAAGATACATGTCAATTAATATAAACATCTCAGGAAGTTATTAATATAAATACTCTGGGAAGTAATAAAATGTTTTGTGATCTGGAAATAAAATATTTGGTATCAGATTAATTTTAGCCTCCTGAGAAATCTTTATCCAAATGGTATTACTGTATTACAGGATGCATATTGCAATAAATTAGCTTTAGGAAATAATTTTTAACTGTAGAGAGTTGTGTACTTCCTCAGTAATTCAGCTAACACTTAAAAACCTGGCTTCCAATATCTTGTCTTTGTGATAAAAATTATTTATAAATGGTATTATTTAAAAAATGCAATGCAGTTACTGTTTTCAGAAAAACTTCCAAGGACAAATCATTTGCAGTGTAATAGATGGAACAAAGGAGACCATCTACTTTTGAAATCACTCAGTCTTTAAATTTATTTTGGCTGCTTATAACTTGGGAAAACTTTATTCGCTTCAATTGATTTTTTTATTTTTTTTTTTGACTGGGTGTCTTCCTCATAGGAGTTATAAATTCTGCTAAAATTACATTTCTGGAATTTGCTTGCTTTCTTAAAATACAAGAAAGCACTGTGCATGCACAAAGGCCACTAAGCACATAGTTATTAAAAACCAAACTTATTGAAGCCTTGTAATAATCAAATCAGTCGATGTCAGAATTAACAGGGTTGAAACATTTCAAGAACACTTTGCAGGGGATTTGATAATATTTAACTCATAAATAGTAAATATAAATAATATATGCTCTGAGACCAAGAGAAAAGAAATCAGGCCTACACTGAAACAACTGGCAGTGAGAAAAACCTTCTTCAGATTTTCAGTTGCTCATATTTTTTTCTGTCAAAAATATCATCACAAACAAAATGTTCCTATGAAGCATTTCAATTCCAACAAAGCAGCATTTCCTGGTGGAAGATATTCTGGTCAGAAAAACCTTTCAACACAATGTACTTCAGTCTCAGTCTTTGATTATACGAGAACACAGTGCTCTTTCAAATGTCTCAAATGCAAAATTAGTCCTGCTTGGTGTATGGCTCTATCCTGAGAGGTGAATTAGTGCAAGGCATTCTCTTGCTGTAAGCTCTTGCTGTAGGATTGGGAAAATCAGAAACATGCTTGCTGAGCCAGGTCAGTTGCTTAGGTGACCAAACCCAGGAAAAAGTTCTTGCCTGGGAAACTATAAATTTGCCTTGGTCTGATCCCAAGGCTTGGCTGGAGCCTTGGCTGGGGCCTTGGCGTGTGACACAGCTTGGGATACATGCACCCATTGCAGCTGAAGGCAGCTGGAGGACAAACAAAGCATGACTAGTGAAGGCCATGTTATAAGGCACATGTGCATAATTACAGGTTGAATTAGGATTCCACCTTACCTCTGGTGCTCCATAAATTTGAGTTCTTGCCTTTGCAATGTTAATATTTTTTGAATCTGTAATTTTTGTTGTATAATTGTATATAGTACATAATTACTCATAATTCATTACTGCACATGCAATTCTGCAGACAATGTTTAGACATTAAATCTCAGCTCAGTGATTGAATAGAGGGTACAGTAAAAATAAATATCCATGTATTTTGTAAATATTTGCATAATGAGCTATTTAAATGCAAGAGATTTTAACATATGTAAACAATTGGAAATACTCTATGTGTGTAAGTCTAAAGTGGATGCAAAAAACCCCACAACCTCTTATAAAATCATATGATTTAGGTGTCAGACATAGCATATTTTTTAGGGCTTTATGTATGACTATTACGGACTGCAAATACATACTGTATTAGGAACACACAGTTAGTCAGCAAACTGTATAACTGAAAGCTTTCCATGACAAAAACAATGGAGTAAATGGACATTAGTGACCGTCCAATTACAGTGAAAGCTCTTCGTGGTCTGCAGACTTAAGACATACAAACAGTTACAGAACTCAACATAATCAATCCCAGTTCACCAACAAGTAACAGAGGAGATAATTTCCCTCTCCTTAGAAAGCTATCATATAACATGCTGTGGAGCGTCTCCCATAAAAAGTTTTCCCAGCTCATTATGCAGCACTGCATGCCATGGGAACCGAGAAGCTGCCTCCACCTCCACTGCTTGCTGCTTCTGTTCTTCTCCCAGTCTGAGATTTCTGGACCAGTGTATTAAATGGTACCTTAAAGAAGCTCCATAACCTCAGCTACAGCATAATGTGGCTCAGCATGGTTTTTGCAAAGGAAATATAGCAGTGGAGGATGGAGAAAACAAAGTGACTTCCAAAGTAAAAGCTTTTTTTTTTTGGTTAATAACCAGCCTGAGCTAGCTGTCAAGAAGAGAAACAATGAATATTGTACTCGGTAGCTAGTTCTGCCTTCTGACTAATTACTGCCTCTGCTGAAATCAACTTCTGCACTAAGGACCAAGGCAGTTAGATCACATCCACAGTCACACCTCTGCGCTCACAGCTGATTAAAGAAACTGAGTAGTGGATTATTGCTGCCATCTCCCTCAGACTTCATGGCTCAAAGGGACACTGCTACAAGATGCACCCCACCTCCATATCTCTGTGGTGGAGGGGTTGAATAGAAGGCTCCCTGCTTTGGCACAGCTGGCCGGCATGGCTAAAAGGAGACGGACAAGGGATCTGCTCCCTTCTGTGGGACTCATTCTCCCCAAATCACCTAGGTGCCAGGCCTGTATTAGAGCAGCAACCAATAGCCCCATGTCCAAAGCAGCCACAGAGCTCAGGGTGGCAGGGTCATCCCAGCCACAACCCCAACCCCAAGGGATACCCCTGATGCCTCTGCCATGATTCAGGGTACAGAAAGACCACCATCAGTGTCCTAAACAACTTCTGTTGCAACATCCCAGGCCCAGGAGCTTCATGCACATGCTGAATTCCTGGCACCTGACCAGTTAATAAATGTTTGAGTCACTGAGGAGCTAATTTAAGATAGCCCACAATAAATGGGTGTGTCAAGTAATTGGCGGACTGAAGAAATGGAAGATAATATGAGATGCCTGGGTGTGGTTGTTTATGTGAGACATAGTTTTTGACTCAGAGGCTAAGTTATCTGGGCCTGATTTAAGGCTATAGAAACTTCAGTATGATTTTTGTGGAGGGAGGAAACTAATTTCATTCTCTTCTGTGGGACATTTAATTTCAACATTAAACTCAAACACATTTTCATTAGTAATGCTCCCAGTCATGAAGCAGCTCTGAATTTTCAAAACCTCTCTTTCAAACTCCTACATTGCATTTCAAACATGTTGTGTCCAACTCATGACTAGCCCTGCACCAAAAAAATGTTTTCTTCACAGGCATGCCACATGCTCAGAGGCAGAAAAAAGGGTTTTCTGAAATGCTACACACAAGAAAGCCATTTGGGTTGTGGGGGAGAGTCTCTCAGTGTGCAAACCACAATTACAGTCATATTTCTTACACCTTGCAACAGTCAACCCACAAAGAGAACGCTCCTCAGAAATGCTTTTAAGAGATTTTCTACTCACCTGGAATAAAGATAACATTTATACTGCTGTTTCTCCTTGAACAGCTATTCTTAAAACCGAGTTCTTGATTGACCTATTTCCAAAGGAAATTTGAGAAGCTAAAACCCATGCCTTCTGCAGACTAAGGGAAAAGGACAGTCAAGTAGTATTCCACCCATTTCTCAACCTCATAATATGAAATGTTATTATTTTAAAAATTTATTATTAAAATAATCTTTAATTAATATGTGGTAATGATCCACAGAAAGAAATATCCCTTTTTTTTTCTCCACCAGCCAAAAAAAGGCTCTGAAATTAAATTATTCTGGTAGAGGACACATTACAGGTCTTCATCACAGACAAATGCATGAGGAGGAAACTCATTTGACAAAACCTGTATAACAAAAAATTCCATTGCATATGTCAGACTCTTTTCCAGTCTTTTCTCTTGCAGGAGCAAAGTCCATCTTATCCCACAGGCTTCTTCCAAAGTACGGCTCCACAGAAATGTATGTGAGCAATTAAGCACCAGACTGTTATCTCACAGCACGTTCTCCAGAAGTGAAGGACAGAGGAGGAGGAAGAGAGGACTTCAGCATGGCATCGATGGGTGTATGGATGGTGTGCATCCACAGATGGCATGTGCATGGGCAAGATGTCCTGTACACTTGCAAAGGTGCAAGCACCACAGGTAGCCACTTGAATTTTCTCATGTCATCTGTGTTTATTATGAGAAGGTCTCTTACACAGGACAATTTCTTCCCAACATAGGGACCTCCAGCTCCCACATTAGTTCCTGCCTGCTGTTTCTTCTTTCCTTTCCTTTCCCCTCCTCACCTCCTTAGGACCTAAGCCCCTGACATTGGGTTCCTTTCCATATCAGGTGCCAGGCATTGTCTTTTGGCGACTACTTCAGCAGTGGCAGTGGTTCTGGAAGGGGGTCCAGCCACCAACTTGCAGAGATGAGCTGTGCTTGTGTCAAAGGTCTGCCATGCAGCTGCACTCTTGCATACCTTCAGACAGCTTTGCATTAGGGCCGAAGTTCACCTTTCATTGCAAACTTCATCAAGCAGCCATGTAAAAAGCAGTCCTTGGCCTCCTATTGCTGCCTCTTTGAACCTTGACCATCACCAGTGGGACTTAAAATCATTCAACAAATGTTGTCTCTGGGTGCAGAAGCATTCATCTCCACAGGACAGACACAGCAAAGGGTCTCCGCTGACATGCCTGAGTTCTGTGGGGCTGGATTCAAGCAAGTGTGTGTCCTCATGTTTTTGAGGACAAGGAAAAGACAGGCTAAAAGCAATCAGACATACAAGCTACTTGTTCAGCAGGTAGGGACCGACAGCTTCCTTGTCACTGAAGAAGGAAAGGTAGTGCATTTTAGAGGCGAATTATCTGAGTCTGCACTAGCAGCCCTTTATAGCCCAGCAATGGAAGATCTAATTGAGGCCGTATAATTATCTCCTTGCTATATAAAATGAAATGTGCACTCCCTTGGTGAATATCATTGATGAAAAGCCAGTTGGGGAAAAGGTTGAAATACACAGCAGGATCAATTTTATTTGTAATGGGTTTTACCATTTCATCTGTACATTTAACAGGCTGAAGCAGGGGGAAATAAATATTGTGTTAGCAACTGTGTCATAGAATGAGGCTTTGTTTTTGATTAAAAAAATAAAGGGAAAACAACCGTCATTTTATGGCTGTCATAATTTGTTTCGCATACATTTTTTCAATACTAAGGTGTACTAAAATATTTAACTGGTAAATAAAAATGCCTATAAACTTGTAAAGAGATCTTTAGATCCCCCAGACAAACATTGAAGAATGTGGCTTTATTCTGTGTTAATTGTCTTGTAATACTGACATGAGTCAATATATAAAAAGATAGGTACATATATATATACAGTTACACATACAATTATCTCTTTATCTCTGCGTCACTTCCACATAGCAAAAGTGTACTGAAAATACTGATCTCAAACCTTATTATACATTGCTTTGTTTCTTGTTTTATTGACATTAACAATTTTTGCCTCCACATAAATTCTATTTTGCTGATATTATTGCCACATGATACAAACTAAAATCACAAACCAAGATACAAATTCAGGTTCAAACACCAGTCCTCTCCCCTTGCAGAGCAGTTTAGAGTTCAAGCTTAGAGAACCAGAAAGATAAAAGTTTAATTAATGCATTTTTTCATTTTAATATATGGAATATATGCATTAAGCTGGAGGCAAGAGAACATCATCTTTTATATGGTGGCATATAATTTGATCTCTTAAATATTAGACATTAATACTATTAATGGTGTAAATAAATAAATAAAGCAAGATGAAGTAAAAATCTGACATGCATCATGTCTAGGGGCCTTGGTTTTGTTTTGAGCCTATAAACCTGGGATAAGGATCAAGACTTTTCCACTGAGGTTTTTACCCTGTGGATGTTTATTTTTCTGCAATGTAATTTGATGCTGTTGTTGGCTTTGGCATCAATACATTACAAGTTAAATTTATGTCAGCTCCAACAGATCAACTATCAGATGTTGCTATTAACTTTGACATCAAAATCATTAAGAAATTGCCATCATGTAAATTAATTATCAGAATTGTATTGGCATGAATGCATAATGATATTACTCATGCAAATAATTAAAGAAAATGCACAGTGAAAAATCCATTAGAATAATGGCACAAAATGTCATTATTCTGGCTTCTTGACAAATAGATGCTATTAGTTTTCAGCATAGTGAACTTTAAGGTTAACAGAAAGAGTCGGGGAAGTCCAGCACAGGGCTCAAGCCACTCTTATTTGTGCTTTTATTTATTCGGTATATGAGACTGTAGGATTGAAAGCTAACTTATTTTATATTATCAGATAAAGTTTTTTATATAACTCTGACAGAGATTTAAGAAAAAGCAACAAGCCAACAGAAGAAAATCCCAAACAAAACAAACAAAACAAACAAAAAACCCCCAACAGAAATAAAACAACAAAAAAACCCAAACCAACAAACAAAAAAATCCAACAAACCCAAAATCCAAACCCAAAGCAGCAGAACTACTTATAGTACTGTTGTCCAAATATATATGTTCTTTCATTCTTGCCAATTTCAGGTCTCAAGGGACCTCAAGAATAGCAAAGTTGTTAAATGCTAGGATTTTGCTGAACACAGGGGAGTAACAACACAGAAGTATTTAGGTTATTGCCTTCTGCCCCCTACCCAAAAGGTCATTATTAATGATCAGTACTCAGGGAGAGGGAGTTGTGATTATGGTACATGTGTGTGTTCTCTTAATTTAATGTGTAATGGACTGAGTTAGCTTTTTTGTCAACAGCAAAAGATTGTCCACTCTAATAGAATAAACATTACTAACGACTCAGTGGTGCATGCCAGCTTACTCATCAGCTGGACACATTTCTTTTAAATACCTCTCTTCATTCCCTCCCGAGTCAGTGGAAGAGCACTCTCTCTCTCTCAGTCATGGTTTTGTACTTGATCCAAAATTATATTAAAGAAATAATGAAAAAAGGCAGTAATTTCTGGGCTTCTTGCCTTCCAGCTCTCATCTTTACTAGTCTAAGCACACACCACCACGACCTCAAAACAGAAAGTTCACATCCTAAAAAGAAAATTCAATGTTTTAAGCAGTTAAAGCATGGGAGGGAACAGCATTATTTATTTTCCTACAGAAGACCATTTCTAATGATACTCAGAATAAGAAATATATTTCCAGGATATAAGTGGAGGGCTAGAAAACAGAACATCTATGATCTGTTTGGGGCCCTATCTTTGTTCTTCTGCACTTAAATGACTTGCCTTAAATTCTACCCCACTGCCAAAGTGAGAACGACAGTGTCAACACAAAGGGAACATAAAGAGATGTGGCAAAGGATCCATAGTTAAAAAACCAAAAGCCACTCCATAAATTAAAACTAGTCAAGCTACCCAAGCACCCATAAACACACATATCCTAGAAATTTCTCAGAAAATCTGCAGAAAATTCATTTGTGACCTAATGCCCAAAGTCTACAGCTGGATCTGCCAGCATAGACTCCTGCATGTCTGAGGAGTCACTTGTAAATCTCTGTTCGGAGCCTCATTGTCACTGCACTCTCTAGTCTTGCCATAATGAATCTCAACTCAGAAATGGGACACGACACCACATGTCACTGGTACAGAGGTTTTGGTGTTGTCTATATCTCCTGGCAGTTCAGTGCTTATTTTCTCTGATTTGCTTCAGGCGGTGGGGAGAGACACAAGTCAAAATGTTTTAGGGCAGTCAAGGTTTCTGGGAGCAATTTAGATCAGAATTAATATCAGGGCAATGGTAAAAGTAATTTAAAAAAAATACTTGAAAGCTATTTATGGATTTCTTTAAACTTTATAAGTAGCCTTGGGGACAACTAGCTTTTCAGGTATGCTTTGACTCCTTATGGTGAAAGACAGACATTTTACTTGAAACAGTTTGTTTAATGATGCCCTGAGCCTTTTAATTCTGTTTAACAATCCAAGCTTTGCTTCTAATCCATCAATAGATAGGTCAAACTTGTACCCATAATTTAAAGTTATGTTAATAAGATCTATGACATGTCTTGCAACATTTTATTGATAATATGTAATGTATTATAAGTATTATGAGCTTGCAGAGCTGCTGTCACTCGGGGATTTTGCGCATAAGGCATTACATCTCCAAAGCACGCTGCTGAACTGAAAAAGGACTTTGAATAAATGGGCTGGCACAATCCTACCTTCAAAGGGACAGTCTATAAATTCACAAAAAAAGATTTACTGTGAAACTCAAGCCTGCATCAATACAGGACTTACTCTGTGTAACTAAGAAGGGACACACCATGTGGTAGGGTGTTTATAGTGTAATGCAGAGGTTGTTTTTCAGGCACATCTTTTCCTTCTCTAATTACACTGATTGACACCTCCTATTTACAATCGCATATCCACACTGAGAATAACTGCAGTAATTGCTACATGATAAATGCATATAAGGAAAATATTGAGTGCCTATTTAGTGCTTTTTAATGTAATTTAGCAACCGGGGAAAAAAATATGGCAACAACAGCATCATGTGACTACATCAGTTCTCCATGCAAGATGGCAAAGCTGCTTTTGCACTACATCTGTGAGACCTCAGAGATACAGGCAGTTGCATCTGGATTAGAATGAGCATCTGTAAATGCACTAGCTAACTTATAGTTTATAGACATGCTTACTTGTGCGAGTTTACCGTGTTCTGCAGATGATATTTTTTACTCCCCTGCTGTTTGTTGATGGTACATAACCTTCCTGGAAAAGGGCAGACAATACATTACTTTGGGACCAATAAAATCCTGAAGAGACAGTCTTTGCAACATCATCTGAAGATGTAATTCACTCCAGGAGCTGCTTGTTCTCCACCCAAAAATGTAGCAACACAATCTACTAAGAATCAGCTGGGGTTTTTTCCTATACATAGTAAAAAATTAAAATTACAAACAATACAGGTTACATTTATTCAAGTAATTCTAGCTTTACAGGGGTTAGGGCCCCTTAAAATACAAGCCTCTCCAAAGAGTTAATCCATGTCTCTGTTACGGCACCAGCATGTGTTCTTGTTGTTGTATGATCAGCAGAAGTCCTGCCTCAAGTCACCCACCCTCAGAGCTGTCCCTGACTTTCAGAGGTCAGGATCATGTTACCTCTCATCTTCTCCAATATGAGCAAAGGAAATGTGTTCTTTCCAGCTACTTTGATCTCTGCCTACAGAGTTGTTGTTTGACACGTAAGGGTGTGTTAAGGATGTTATGTGATGTGATCTGCGAAGATACGAAGATACAAAGATACAGCAAAATCAAATGTTACACCCTGCAGTATGAATGCAACTCATCAGTCCTGTTTAAAACCAGAACAGAAACACACAGCCCAGTGTTTAGGCAGGTAGAAGAGAAAGATGCATAGTGTGTCTGTCCTTCAGAAATACTTCCTGCAGTTTTAGCTAGCATAACTGGAAGATTTCTGACCAAGGTTGCTTTGGAAAGCCACACTGCACTGACTTTTCTAAGAGGCAATATTACAGATTATCATTTGCTACTAACTGAAGAGAAGGGATTAGGGACAAGTGCTTGGAGTGGCATGTTAAGGACTGCATCTCCTTAGTCCTGCTGCCTGCTCAGCTCTGCAGCTTAAGTCTTTAGGTAAATAATTTTAACCCTTCTTCACCTGAGACTACAAACCTGTGAAACAGTCAGTCCCACAGGAGTGCAGACTTTAAATACATATTTTTCAAGAGCTGTAAGATTTGCAGGCACACCTTACTCTATGACAGCAGATATCTTCTAGCCAAGCTCATGGGCTCAGGTATCAAGAAAAAGAGCTAATGCTGAAGAGCTCATGTCTGTAGTGCTGGGAACTCCTACAATCAGTTTGTTCTTTCATTTAACCTCTCCAAATACACAGAAGGTGTCACACATCCTCACAGCTGCTCCTGTGCTCACGCTCTCCCAAAGCAACCACTGATCTCAAATGAGACCTTGGCTGCCTCAAGGTGACCCAGAAAGGCCCAGGGCCTTGTGATGTTTTGTGTGAAACAGGAACAGAAGCAACTTGTGGGCTGTTAGAAGCAACTGTTGGGATCTGGAGCTCCTTTGGACTTATTTCTTTACCGTGATTTTTCTCTATCCAAACCCACTCTTTCTTCTCAGTTCATATTTCATGAGTCCTACCCCATTCAAGCAGATTTTGAAGAAGAGCACTTGAAGTGATAAGTCTGGCTGTGCTGCAGAGCAGCTGGGGTAGAGCCCTCCAGCCTCTCTCGTCTCCCCCTTATACCACAGCATGAAAGTGGGTTAACAGGCTCTTTAAAATGGTGACTTCATCCAGCTCACAGCTCCTTGCACCACAGCCACAATGCTTGTTCCATCCTTCACTTAAGCCCTCCTCCACATGATTTCAGCACAGGAGCAACATCCACCAAGTACATTCAGGAATCTTGGCTGCCTGGTCGTGCTGAAGGGATGGGATGGGATGGGAAATAGGATGCCCAGCAGCAAAGGTCTCCTCATTTTATACAAGAGGATCCCAATTTACACAATCAGAGACAAAAGCATAATCAACCCTGCTTTCATTAATTGCAGTGGAAATAGTAAGGAGCTATCAACGCAGCAGCCAGGAGAGCTTAAAGCTAAAAATAACCTGTAGGAGGGGAAGAGAGGGTAAGTCTTCAAAAAAACTTTTCTGAAATGAAACAGGAATCTAGGGAAAGTTTTTCCTCTCCTCTCCTCTCCTCACTCTCCCAGTCTGTGCAGTGTAATGGGAGTTCTTGCTTTCCCTCTCTGAATAAAAGTGCTGCTCGCATCCTTGGCATGATCAGCTGGGACCATCCTGCTATCACCTCCCTGCGCTTCCTCACCACTTTAAAATTAGCATCGCTGTGATCAGGTAGCAGCGAAAGAAATGCTCACCCACTGCT
Source organism: Pseudotriccus pelzelni (assembly GCA_035584735.1). Taxonomy (NCBI): domain Eukaryota; kingdom Metazoa; phylum Chordata; class Aves; order Passeriformes; family Tyrannidae; genus Pseudotriccus; species Pseudotriccus pelzelni. Next base: position 31,730,710 of record JAWMRA010000113.1, read on the forward strand.
TGCCACAGAGTCTGGAGCTGATCATTCAAGCAGCACCTGCTTCCAGAAGCTGGGGAGTTTGCAACACCCCACATCTCCAGCAGCTTGGGGCTGGGACTTGCTGTGTGAGCAGAAGGCTTTCACCCACCAGAGAGCTCCTGCCGCTGCTGGCACCACGTCATGTCTGCCAGGGCTGGCTCCCGTTCTTGGTGTGAAGCAGTCAGGGAGGCAGAAGTGACTCTATAGTCATAAATAGCAGAGCCAGTCTGAGCTGAGGAAGATGATTCAATGAGATATTTTGGTTGCATTTTTATGAAGGCAGCAAGACTCTCTAGAGAAGTTATTTTTAGTGGGCTGAGACCCATGATACTCATCAGTAGGCACAGACAGTGCCAGTGCAGGAAACATGTAGAGTAAAACCATCCTGAGGGTGTATCCTGACTAGGTGGTAACCACAAGTCAGAGAAGAGCTTCTTTTAAATTTTCAGCTCCAGCGACTTCCCAGAGCAAATTGCACAAAGGTACCTCAGCAACATGAAATGTCCATTCAGCCCTTCCTGGCTCATCCTGATAAATGCTTCATTTCTGGTTTAACAGCAAATTGAAATTGATTAAGCCAGCATTGATATTGTCCTACAAGGTACAGAGAAGCTAAACTCATTTGGGATAAATCCCAAGAAAGAGCAACGTTTATGTACGCAAACAGACACACCATTTAAAATAGATTCATCTGGGATGCATAAAACCTGAAAAACGTTCATTAGGACTGGAAAGGGAAACACTATTAATCAGCTCTAGGCTTCTTATTACTCAGTGGAAGAAAACTTTAGTCAGATAATTATTTTTTTTTAAGCACACATAAACCCTTAAAATTCTCACTGGAAGAATTAGCCATTTAACTTGTTGTAAATATGAGGAGGTGGGAAAAGAGGCAAATGAAAGGGGTTGGGGACCGGATTATTTTTTTTTTTTTCAGTTTGCATTCAACAGGAGAAAGATTTATGCATGAGATGCAAATTGCTATGTGTTATTTACACATCTGAAGAAAAACAAATCTTGAATGTAAATGCTTAGAGGGCATATTTTTAAATATGAAAGTGGTAAAATTATTAAAATGTTTATAACTCCCACACTGTTTAATAGAGATTAAACTGGGGAAAAATTAGTCCTTTTATTTAAATTATAGAGTCCTCACCAAATATTAGGGCAGAAATCAAATGCAAAGGTCTGTGTGTTTCGATTCTTAAGAGTCTTTTAGAGCAACCTTGCAGCTGGTCCTATCCAGAATATCCCAGTGGGTTAACAGCTGCAGAGGGCAATGGCCAGTTATACCCTTTCTGTTTCCATCTCAAAATACTATGCATTTTTTCAGACAATTAAGAAACAAAAATACCTTTTTTTGCAGAAGTACACTCCATAAGCAGTCCAGTTTGGATAGTGGGATACATATGACTTGCAGATGAACACTCCTAAGAATGAGGTGAATAGCACTGAAGCCTTCAATGAATGAGCAAACAAAGCTAGAAGATGTGGAAGAAAATGGCAAGAATGTGAAAAAGATGAGATAAGAGCAAGTGATGGCACCTAGAACACACAGCATTGGTTAATTAATCTATATACACTGAAGTGTGCATTTTCCAGTTCTCTTTTGAAAATTTAAAGGACCTCTATTATCCTAGCAATAGGATCTTCATGTATTCGCTTTCATGTATTCACTTCTGGAGGCAAAAAGCTATTATTTATGTTTTTACCAAGAGAAAATAAAGGTAATAAGACCTGGGTTATCAAATCCATTTACATGCTTGACTCCTGTCAGCTCCTAAAACCTTTGATTATCTCCATCGCAGACTCGTGTCTTTGCCACTTTTGAAAAAGCAACTCACAATGCTGTCAACCTGAGGGCCTCAAAAGTCATAAGACTCCACAAGCTAAAAAATAACCATGGAATTGCCATTTTAGCTTTCTTTTTGACATTGTGAAATCTGGATGAGGGTTGCTTTTTTTCCTTCAGCTGCCCTATGAGCGATGCATCTTAGAGTCACCTTTCTTTGCTCACAGCACATCTCACCAGTAGGAATGCTAGAGCAAGGACTGAGTACATTAAAACCAGTGTTCTTGTAACACAGGCCAGTGACTGCCTACAGCAATTGCTTTCAGGTAGCTCTGCCCAGCAGCAGAAAGAAATCAGTGTCATGCAGATGTGTCATGCAGAAGGAGCCTCGAAAGCTTGTGTTTCACAAACAGAATCAAAACTTTCACATACAACACCAAAAATTTTGCAGAGGGTTTAAAGATGGAGTGAGGTACATTTCCTACCCATCAAATTAGTCAAGGGAATTTCTAATCTGATTAAGAGCAGTCAAAATGAAAGAAAACCCAACCATTAGTCATGATCACTTACTTTTTGTCAGTTTGTAAACAACTAAAACCAAGTGAGAAAACATCCATTTTTGCAGCCAAAGACTTGGAGCAGGTTTTTGTGGTTGTGGTTTTATGGCTATTCACATGGCTAATTCATATCAGGTTTTTGTTGATCTTTTAGTATTTATGTCCAGATGCCACTGTAAGCTTCCAGATGTTTTTGCACAGACATCAAACATGTTTGCATAGCAATTACCAAAAGAAAGTTTGAGGCATTTTCAAAGGACTGAGAATGACAAAACACAAAGTGATTTTCGTTGCTGAAAGATTTTATTTTCTCCTTTTTCTTTCTCTATTTTATTATTATTATTTCTTTATAGACCATTCGTCAGCCCGTTAACCAAAAGTAGAACCCAGTCCATCTACTTGGAATGTCCTATTTAGGTGCTGTCTCTGAAAATTTTAGGTTTCTGATGCCAGATGATGCCTACATTTTCTAGCAAGTACAAGGTAAGTAGATACTTTCACAGGTCTCCAGAGGGTATGCTAGCCATATAATTTAATCTCCCCTTCATTCTCCAGTGACCATAGAAGACTCTAGATATTCCTGAGGTTTAAGCCACAGATATTTCTCTTCAGTATAGAGAAGGAGTAGGAGCTGTTATGTGCCTGCTGCCCTCTTGGGTTCAGTCCTGAAGCCATCCTACCTGGTGTCTCAGCATGGTCCTTCAGGAAACTTCACAGACACCCCTGGGGAAGGAGATGGAAGTAAGCTGCCTGTCCGTCTCTGTTCCAATGCACCACAGCTCTGCCTCAGAAAAGTGCCTGTTGCTACAGAGCATCTACTTCTAAGAACAGATATGCAACTGAACTGGAGCTGTTGTATTGGGTTCAGATAATTAGGAAATTATCTAACACTTGCAAGTGTCTGCAGGGGAAAACTCCTAGGAAGTCAGTGCTGGACTGCAAACTAGGGCTTCCAGATGAGATGCAGACAGTCTGAGTGGGAGTTAGGTGAGCTTAAACTCTTCAAGTTTTCTGTGTTCTGGCAATCATAAAACAACCTCATGCTTCCCTGTGTTTCTGTGTTGTGCTGGGGAAAACAAAAACCACTTAAAAGCAAATATAATCCAAATGTCAAGTGTGGAGAAAAAGAAACAAAATGTACCTTAATGTTGATAATTATATCGTATGCTAGAACAACACAGTGAAAAAAAGAGCTTTATTTGTTTAGACTGAGAAGATGACAGGGAGATGATTTGTTTAGCACCAATGTTCAAAGTGACGGTCCAGCTGCAGAGTCCAGTTGTTTCTGGGAGACAAAACAGGCAGTCTTGCTCTTTATGCACTCTGAGTGTTTGCTGCAGTACATATTTTGGTCCCACAAGAGTTTTGCCAGTGAGTTCAATGGGGCCAAGATTTTCCCTTTTACCCTGCCAGCAGCAGCTTCAGCCTACCATGCTGCTCTTGTGAACTGGAGTGTCTCTGGATTTGCCCATAGAGCTCTGCAGAGACAGAGTGGGTGGCAAACATGATTGCATGACTTATATTTGTATTTCATCAGCTACAAGTGAAATTACACCACAATGTACTTACGGAAGGATTTTTCACTGTGAAACAAATATTAAAGTGTGAGAGTGTTTGTCAATATTTTCTGTTAATTGACCAAGGATTGGAAGCATATATCTACATCCCAGACAGCAGTGTGAAGCAGAGATAGCCAACTGCTTTAAACTGGCTTAGATACCAGAAGAAATATGTCTGCAGCAGCATTATTTCAAACTACCACTCAGTTAGAACTAGCTCAGGCATCTCCCTTGGTTACCTTGTAACCTGCAGTATATTCTGATGCTATGATGTGGAGAGAAATTGCAGAGAGCAAACAGCTGGGAAAACATAAGATAAATTTAAAATTATTTTTCAGAAAAATATATCAGAACTTGCTAGAAAAATTATTTCCTGGGCACCTCTTTCCTAGTCTCAGCTCCACTCTTTAGCACAAAAATTATGTCAAAAAAAAAGGATTAATGTAATTAGCATCAGGAAATCCATGTAGCCATTATTCAGCACTGCTACTGTCAAATGTCTTCTCAAGTCCATACAGCCAAACACAAAGATCTCTAAATGCAATGGGCAACCTTTAAAAGGCAAGACAAAACTAAAGAACATCTGAAAACTGTGTGTCAGGTCTTAAGCTGCTGAGAATCACTGTAGTTTCCTTGCCTCCAATGGAGCAAAGCTCAGGCCCATCAGCCAGAAAAAGCTGTATTGAGTTGCAATAGTCATTGTGTTCATTGAAATAAAGGAAGCAGCTCCTTGCAAGCCCTCCTGGAATTTGTAATTTGCAGGCAAGTTAGGTGGCTTACCTGTGTGATCTACCCCCAAATTTATAGACTTCATCTTACAAACATAGCCACTCCTGGAAGCTGTACTTATTGTAGTCACTGCCAGCACTGACCATAAAACTCGATTTTATGATTCTCAGCAGCAGAACCACCTATTCACCTTTGGTTGCTTGGCATTTGCTAATGATTAGTCCAGAGTCTAGAGAACATTTCTTTCCAATAGCACCAGCTTGGAGCAAAGTGTGTTTTTTGTGTCTGTTTATTAGAATTATTTTTTTTATCTTCCCTTGAAATATCAGGCTTTGATCACTGTCAGGGACTGATTAATGAGCAAGATGGACTTTAGATGTCCTCTGGGAAGGTAATTCTTATGACTCATTTACAGTGGTGACATCTGTTTGCATCCTACTTTAAAGGCCCATTTCATCACAGAGTAGTATGGTCCTGGCATGGTCCTGGAAATCTATATTTGTCATATGGGAAGCAAGACAAAACTTAACATAGTCAGATTGCCCAAGGAAGTGATAGAGTTTAATAGTGAACAGGGTGGTAGTGTTAGGTTGACAGTTGGAATACATGATCTTAAAGGTCATTTCCAACCTTAACAATTCTATGATTTTATAGATGACTACTCTGCCTGCTTTGGTCTTGCCCAGTGCTCCCAGCTTGTCATGGCAAATGGTTTGACTAAATCTAGGAAAGAAGAGCATGTGCACATGCAAGAAGCCTACAAAATCATGGGAATGGTTCATTTAGTAATGTTTTCTTCCTTTGTTTTATAGTATTTCTGATAACAAACAGGGTTTAGCAATGAAAAGTAAGTTATAACATTAGTTATAACTAAGTAAGCATTATAACATCGGTAACCCAGGATTAAAGTGACTGGAGCTCCTTTAAACAAAGGACACCAAGGAGGTATGGGCTCATTTGTAGCTGTGCACCAAGACTAGTCCAGCTCTTCCTCCCCCCTGACTATGCCAGTTCTGGTCAGGCAGGTGGTGAAGTGTCCATGGTCTGGTGCAATAACGCTGCCTGGAGTGTCACATGAAAGACGGGAGCCGCATCTCTAGGCTGCAATTGAGAATCAGTTCTCTTATAGTCAAGAGTTTGTCCAGCTGTATCACATCATTGGAGTGTGTCTTCTGTGCCGTGACCCTCAGGAGTCAGTCAGCTGCGTGGAGCCTTTGCAGTACGGCTCAGGGGACAGACCACAGTGAGGTACGGTGCAAATGACAGAGGTATAGCCCAGGGCACAGCTGGTCAAGGGGAAAGGGACTGTGCAGCCCTCTGTTACAGCCCTGCATGGTATATCTCTTATTTTCTTACAGATCCAAAAAAGGCATTTTAAAACATTGAAAAAGGTAAAAAAGAAAAAGGAGGGGGGGATAAAAAATAACTTTAATTGCAAATAGTGGCATAAAACCTGTGGCATTCAGTCAGCCTTTTTCTACCAGGTAGTAACTTAACTGGCTGTTGAAAACTATTGCCTTGCCCCGTTAGGCTCAATACCTGTCACATGATTAATGTGCTGGTGTCTTATTAACTGCAGTGTTAGAGGAGCTTCTGTAATCATCACTACACCCCTTCTCTCGCCCCTTTTGTAAAAACCTCGTGTCAATATTGCTGCTCTGACTGGAAGGTACTGCACTTGCCGGCTAAACATCATAAAGAGCAAAGAATTACCATTTCCATGTAATCCAGCCCATAAATCACCTCTCGTGTTACGTTCTGAGAATGGTGAGGGACTCTGCGAGTGCTCCCTGCATTCACATTCACAAGACAGGCTGTCTCCAGAAAGAAGAAAGGGAAAAAAAGGCAAGGGGGAATCAGAATGGCTAAATCATTCCAGCATCTGATTGATCTTATCTGGACCTCCCTTGCTGCAACAATAATTTGAGACTGTTGAAAATTGCCACCTTATCTGATTGGTGGTCTTACCAGCTGCTATTTTATCAGGGCCCAGCTAGATGAGGAAAGCAGGACGTGGCACGACCTTGGTATCTCAGTGCCTGACTTCAATATCTAATCAGTCAGATGTCTTGCTGAGGCCACCTCAGGATGTTGTGCATGTCCCCTCTGGCACCAATTCATTCAAAAGATATTTGCTTCACACTGGTATTAGCCCCCAGCACACACACACACACAGCACATCCTAGCACATCACTGCCCTGCGTGACAATGCTGCAGCACCTGAAGTTAAGATGCTTTTTGTAAAGCTTTGGCAGCCTTTCTCCCAAAAAGCTTAGTTTGCAGGACTACACACAGTCAGCAACATTTCAGCATCCTGCTGGCATTGCAGCCAAGGCAAGACAAGTCCTCCAAACTCATTTCATTGGCTTCATGTAAGCTGTAGAGTACACGGCCCTCAGTGAATGTTACCAGCAGAGCGGCGCACCGCAGACAGTGCCCCATAGATGGTAACAGGGAGAAAATTAATTTTGTTGCTTTAGACTGGAAACTGCAGGGCAAGGTTTTTACCCTAGGTCTAGTAGCCATTAACTACATATCTGGGGAAAGCATTCCACCTCTTTGAATTCAGATACAGATAGCGGATACCTTTCAAGACCGCCATCGTGGCAGGATTATAGTGTCTGTTGACTCTAGGACTTTCTCTCGGTGCTGACTTTTCCTTCCATTCCATTGGAGGAGCAGGATGCCTGCACAGCACCTCTACCCAAGGGAAAGGTAAGTGGAACCATGTTCTGACGCTCACCAGTCCTGCTCTTCCTTTTCATCCTTCATTCTGGAAGAGAGCCTCCACACACCCTGACAAGATCCTGCAGAAAGATATACTCTTTAGGGCAGGTCCCCTTTCTCCCTTCTTGACTTGGAGTGGAGGTACATTTGGAGTCATATTGTTTACTAAAATAAATAGTGTGACAATACTTGTGGCTTGGAATAGCAAACTTATCAAGGAGGGCTGCCCACTACCCCCCGGCTGCACACAGAACACAGCCCTGGACAGCATTCCTGCACTCATGAGGACATTGCAGCAAATTCCAGTCCAAATAAAGCCACAGAACAGATAAGCAATTCCATCTCAACACACAGAGATGCATATGCACAAAAATGTCCCCATATCAGGACCTAGATAATGCAGCTGAGAATGCAGCCAAGTGCATCTTACTTGATTGACAATATGTAACAGATTGCCTCAGTGTATTCTTCAGGAGAAGCAAAACATACGATTAAATAAAACTCGTTATTAAAAGCAATCCCCTCCCCCCCAGAAAATAGATGTCAAACCTTGACTAGATAAATGTGGTATTTCAGGTGGAAAATTGAATGGACTTAATAGGAGTAATATGAACAGTTGGTCTTGGAAAAGCTTATAAACTGTAAATATTGCTCACTGTCGATGCTAACGCAATGATGAATGTGTCAAAATATTAGTATCAAAAGACTGCTGGAATAGGTTTGCAATGTTGTGGAAAGCGTGAAGGGAGGTAGCTGTCCTTCCTGTGGCTTTATATTAATCTCTGGCTACTGGCTGATAGCAGGGGCCATGAGCACTATAATTAGATTTTGGAAATGTATATAGGGAGGAGGAAATGGAATAATTAAGGTATGCTATCAGATGCCTGTCCTCATCCTTTTTAAACAAGCCAGAAATATACCTTGCACTCATTCAGCATGCAACCTTCAAGGGGAAAGGTGTCAGACACTGTAATTGGTAGAACTTGAATGCTGCTGTACTGGTGTCCCTTTTTTAAGGAAACCTATTTTCCACACCAAAATTGATCCAGAGAGGTTGTTATCTCATAATGCACACCTAGAGAGGTACTGTGAGGCCTGAGGGTAGGGAATAGCAGGGCACTTCACAGCCTCAGTGCTGCACCCTCTCTGAGCGAAAGGCACAGGCTGTGTGGTAAAACATATGTATATGTATGTGGAGAATTTGCAGTTTCCTTTAAAACACATGAGTGAGGCAGTAAAAATGTGCTAATGGGATGGCATCTGGCAAGGTCTGACAACTGAACCAGCTGAGCATTTGCTTCTTCTTCTGGGGTGTTGGCAGGTGGGAGACCCTCTACCCTCCAACTCACATGGTACCCCTGAAGGGCACACTGGCTTTTATTTGATTATCCTGCCCCCCTTAAACAATGAAGACCAGCCAGGGAACCTTAGCAAACACAAAAAAGGTATTTTTGGTGTGGCAAATTATTTGACATTATTCTTAAATATTTAAAGGACACTGTCTGCTGGTTTGGAAATCCAGTGAATAATTTAATATTGTTTGACAGACTCTCTTTGGGTCAATTATTCAGTAAGTGGATTAATACATTCTGACTAAAACAAAGCACATTGCATTTTGGCGGGCGGATCTCATTACATCACATATTCCATGTCACATTGCATTGCAGAGGATGCCAGCATAATCAAAAGGGGCAACTTGAATTAGACAATACAACCAAAATAATTTCCAAATATTTTTCTAAAGCTTCCTGTTCCTGACTCTTTCTCTACCTGGTCTGTCTATACATATCTGTTGAGGAAGGAAAATAACCACAGCAAGAGATCTGATCAACTTATTTAAAAAGAAGCCTTTGTTGGAAACTGCCAGCAACTCTTGACCTCATTATAACCCTAAGCACCTTATCTATACAAAACACTTTAATTTTAGAATAGCTTCTTTAAAGCCCCAGGGGAAGAGTGAGAGCATCTTTTGATGCTTGACAGCAGTTCTCTAACACTGACATGGTCCAAAACAGATATTCTTATCAAATCGTTCTGAGGAAAGCAGCTGTAATATAGGATCTCAAGGGCAATGGGGATATAATACAGGTTAAAAAAGGAAGAACCCTTGGGATTTCAAGAGATATGTAGAAGGTTTCAGCGGCAACAGCTGTCTCACACCAGGAAGGGTTTTATAGATAAAACTGGAATGGAGGGTCCTGCTTATGTTTCAAATCATCAGAAGGCACACTTCTCTCTCCTGTCCTTCCACTTTCCATTCTTTCCCAACACGCTCTGAAGAAACAGGTGGGACTTGATTTCCAAAATCCCATAGTTCTGGGTGGGGGTGACAGTCATTTCAGTAAAGCTAATTAAAATTCTGAATTTCTATTTTGTGAGAAATTCCCAGTTTCTTCAATATTCCTTCAAGTAGAATGGGGAAAAAAATTAATAATCTCATAACTTTACTGTGAAAGAGAATATTCCAAAAGCAATTCTATGGTTATGCATTTTTTATAATTGTAATATGAATATTGCAACATGGCATAAAAACCAAAATCATGCTGTAGAGGACAAATACTCAGTTTTGTGGGAGTGATCTAACATGATATTTACTTCATTAAAGTGAGAAATTTCTGAAAGAGGCTTCCATTTCCTGCAGTCAGCATGTTCTGACCATATCACTTTACCAATTGAAAATTATAAAGGCAGGTACACAAAAATACATCTAAAGGTCTAAGTAAAATCAGAATAAAAATTGTTACCAAAATAAAAGGTACCTGTTTCTCTTCTCTCACAGTTGCATTCAGCAAAATCTACTACACAGAAAGACTAGGATTGCACCTCACCTTGCCCAGGAGCTGCTTTAACAAAGCAAAGAGCACATCTAGGAAAAAACGATGAGTGTTCTTCTGAACATTTCCTAAGGGTGACTCAACAGGAATTTTTCTCACTATATGTGCAAATGGGAGCAGGGACGAGGTCAGGATAAAGCCCCAGAGAAGCTTGTAAGAAGAAGCTTGTAGTTGTGGGGAGTCCCTGGATGTTTAATTCAGACCACCACTAAAAAGTCCCCATGCTCATGTGCATCTTTGCCAGACTATCTGAACAGTTTCCCCTCCAGAGCTTTATGTGAACCTGTCTTCTTCTTCAGGTCTCCAGCATGAGGCCAGAAGTCCTTCCTGCGGTCCAGTTGCCCAAAACTGCTAAGGCCACAAGAAAATTGGCCTTCTCACACTCTTCAGGATCAGAAAAAAAGAGGGTCAAATGCAACTCAAGAGAAGGAAAAAAACGCACAAACCAACATTTAAATCCTAAACAAGCTGGGATGGAAAGATGGCCAGGCTTTTAGACTAGTCAAATTTTGTTACCCCTTTCTTTGTGTGATCCACTTAGGGATCACAGTACAGCCCATGGTGATGCTTCATGCTGGCCATTTTGAATATCCAAAGTCATTTTCCCCATTCTACTCACTGGGAAATGGAGGCAGAGGGAAAGCCTTAGAGGTTAGCAGCACAAACCTACACAGAGGTAGCAGCATTAGCTGTTAGCAAGGTTTGAGGTTAGAGTGGCTGACATGGAGCCCTCAGATCTGCACTGACAGATGGCAGTGCTTCCACAAACAAACTTCCACATTCCAGACAACCCCCAAGAAGTTCCTTTGCAGGAAGGTAAGTAGTAGCAAGCCCTGATGAAAAGGTACAGATGAAGTTCTCCTTCAGACTGCTCAGTAATAAATATTAATATTGAAAACCCCATAACCTCCTAAAAATGCATAACATCAAGGCGTCCTGTCCCTGACTTTTGTGCACATAACTTCACTCTAAGTCAGCCTCATTAAGCCTAGCTGAATAATTCGAATTCTCAAGTGTTTGGAGGGTTGAGAATTGAATAAACATAGCAGCAAGCTCATGGATCCTCCTTACATTTTTAATACATGTACCTCCAAAGAGATGTTACAAGAAATATTTTAAACACAATAGTTCAATAGGCTGAGATGAGAAAACACACTACTATGAACCTCTGGCTTGTGTTGCCCAGCCACCTCTCCTGATGTGTGGGGGGTATCAAAGTAAAGAAATTCATTGCACAGAGAATGTATATGTGTGCATATATATACACACACACTTATATACCTTGAAAGGCTCCTGTAGGCAGAGGCAGGAGGTTCTATGTGGTCCTTCTGGCTCATGGAAGGACAGAGGCTGGGGGGGTGGGGGTGGGTAAAGGAGATGGGACTGGGGGCTGGGGGAGCCCAGGGAGCTCGTTCTGGGTCTGCAGTACTGTCCAGGGGCATTTTCAGCAATGTGGGGAGTAAAAGGCATTGCCAGTTGCAGCAAATGAAAACCTGAAATAAATGGTCTGGGCTCAGCCCCAACATGAATGCTCTGACATGAAAAGAAAGGAAAGGATAACCAAGGAGAAAAAAAGATCCATGCAGAAATGTTTTCAATTTCTGAGAACCTCACAGCTACTGATTTATTTTAGAAACACAGACACTCTCCAACCATTTCACTCAGGCAGCAAAGTTTTTTTGCAAGGACAGGAGAACCACAGGGAGAAGGAAGGATTAGAATCAAAAATTAAAAGTGGTCAGGTTAGATGACCAGATCAAGCTGTGAAAATGCCAGCCGTGGCTAATGGCATTACTTTTAAAAATGTGCTTTTTATTATTTATTACTACTAAAGTGTCTGAAAGTCTGTGCTGGAAGGCACAGAGATGAGCCAAACTGTTTGTGTTTCAGTGATGCAGAGAGAGCTAGCGGTGACTATGTCCAGCTTCTTGAATAGCACTAGGAAATGGCCTCCTCAATAATGTGAGCTTCATACTCTCATCTGCTGTTTCAGCTACAGAATATCAGTTAGAAAGAGCTCCAGCCCTGACAAAAGATATACCAGAAATTAAGTAAGGATCTGCTTTTTCTTTAGTAGACCTGATTTTTTTTATCATTAAACTGTCCTGTTAAAAAAAATCAGTATTTTATATAAAAGTGAATATTTTCTTTATTCCTGATTCAGGAAGGCATCTGAGTGCTTTCTCAAATAAGGCGTGGATTTGAAGCACACATTGAAGAGTTATTCATAAATAGGGATCTCATTTCTGAACAAGATGACAGGGAGACCAAAAGTCTTTGTGTGGATGAGATTTAACTCAGCATGATCTGCTGAGTTCACTTCCATTTTTCACAGGTACACAAGCAAAATTGGAGCTCCAAGCCTACTGAAAAAAACCAAATGCTCTACTTGAAAGTACAGTTACACAGGAAAAACTCTTAGGAAGAAATGTTCCAATAAGAAAATATCTAGGAAAGATCAAAGAAACAGCCATGGTTTAACTGACACCTGTAGCTTTATCTCTTTCTGTAGTTAGAGGGGGAGGAGGGTTATATGATCACCATGAACAGGGGCATGCTCCCAGAAGGAGGAAATGTGGTGTTTCACAGCTGCAAGAAGCCAATAAATTATAGGATATATGGAATAGAAAGGCCATCTATTTCCTTGAAAATTCTTCAGTCTGTAGAAGATCAGAAAGAAATACTTTAGAAGTTAAAGATGAAAATGCTTCTTTCTTTTTTTTTTTTTTTCCAGAAGGATAAGAGAAGGGAGGATATGAGTATGAAAAGTTGGAACTGTAAATCAAAGTTTGCATTCCAGTGCTATAAAAGTATGGTGGGACATTCTGGCTTCATGTTAATCATGTACATGAGTTCAGGATTGAATTCTACTCTTACAACTAGAAATGTCTATAATATAGTATCACACATGTTCTGAACACTGTGGGCTGCCTAGCCAGCTGACCTTTGGCTTAAAAGACCAGCTTTTTCATTCGTCTCTAAATTTTATCTTCTCTTCTACAGGGGACAAAGAAATAGCCATCAGCCTGTGAACGTATGAAACACTGATAGCAACAGTAACATGAGGCTCAAACATATGATGCATAAGTGTCCAACAGCCAGTGTCATTGAGCAGTGTTAAGCAGCCCTGGCCAGGCTGGAGGCTGCCCTCTGCTCACCCTTGCTCTTGGTTTGAATCTGGTTCCTACTTGTGCTTCTCCATTCAAGTGAAGGCTTTGGATGCTGTAAGCAGAAATACTTCATTATCTCTTTTGCCGCAGGCAAGTGTGGCTGAGCGCAAGTGTATTCCCATTAGGTCATATGCATTAACTGTGTGCTAGTAGTAGGGAACTAGGAAACCACTACACAGTCTCCAAATTGTTTTATTTCTTTCCTCCTCTCCTCCCCTTAGTAGGAATGGATTACAAGTAGAGACTCTTTGCTTTTTCCCTTCTAAAAGGGGGAGGAAATGGCAGGTTGAATCTGAAAGCAAGACTTCCCCATAATATAAAACAGTGCACTGTCCCTGATGTGAAAGGAGCTACACTAATTTACATCCACAAAGAATGTGGCTCCCTAGCATACTAAGTATCCTGTGCTAATGCTGCACCAGGTACTCAGCTGAGGTATACAAGTGTCCAGCACTCACAGACAGGGGAAATGGCTCTTAAAAAATAAAATAGAAGCAGGCATAGTAATGTCTTGACTTTCATTATGTGACTCAGCGTAGACAAAACTAACATTCCCATCAGTGTCAGCAGGATCAGAGTATGGTCCTCGGAGAATATTTCATATTGTTACATCCTTTCATGACTCAAACAAAATTTCATTCTTGGGTAACAGCCCTGGTTTATGACAGGAAATAAGTGCTCTGTCACACCCCGATAATTAGTACATCACAGGTAGAATGTAAAACCAGGCAGTAAAGTGGCACTAAGTTTCTGGCAGGACTTTGAGTCACATATAAACCATAAACAAGACAAAGACAAGATGTGGTTTGTGCTCCTTCCTTTCAGAGAGGCCGACAATAAAAAGGCCAACGCCTCAGGATAAAACAAAATACTGAAGATGAGCTCACACTGGAAAACAGCTACAATGCCATTGCTCTGCTTCATATTCACACTGTCAAGATCTCAGCACAGGCAGCTTTGCCCATGTGCCTTTCTTAGTATATAGGGAACTTCTTAAACACACTGTGAGTTGAAGGGATCTCAGTGAGGTGACTGTCACTGACCATATGTGACAGAGATGGAGAAGGAAGACTGCTGCAAAATGCTGTGAATTATGTTTTTCTTTTTTTTTTCTACAGAGATTATCATATCAGTGTTTTGCAAAGATAAATGTAATTTCTTAAGCACTGTTGTGCTGGTTTAAAAGTTAACCAGCAGGGGGAATGAACTCAACTCAAAAGAGAGATTATAAGTCAGAATAACAATT
>JAWMRA010000113.1:31759290-31928334 GCA_035584735.1 Pseudotriccus pelzelni
GGACAAGTTTGTCTTTTGGGACAGACATAACAACAAGAAAGCTTAAATCCTATTACAGCTTATGGGTGCCCATATTTCCAAATAGTTCCTCCTCCTACATCTTGGTCTCCTGGTTTGAGGAGTCATCTTTCCATTGATCAAAGTTTGTCTCAGGCTCCAGTCCAACCCCAACAATCTAGATGTCAGCAATCCCTAAGGAGTGCTCAAAGGCTTTTGTTGAGGCTCAGGATGATAGCACCGCATTTATACCTGGTCTAATCCTCCCTTATATCCACCTCAATCCATCTCAAATTGGTGGTCAAGATCCCAGTCACACAGATATTACCCTTATATATCTGAAATTCTTCTGTATGACAGCATCTTGAATGCACTGACAGTCATTTATTTCTGATGTGCCCTAAGGCAACATCCTGGCAATAGTAAGTCAACAGAAATTTATCACTGACTTTGCTCAGGCCAGTTTTTTCATCTTAGCCTTGATCATCCTGATGACAAATCAGAGGAAAATTTGCTCCAGGTTACAGACTTGGTTTCCACAGTCTTCTTCACTTGCCTTATTGTCACCAGTGAGTAAAACAGAGGTATAAATTCATTCACTGAAGGGTTTTTCTTTCTCATGTTTTGTGGTTTTGATCTGTACAAGTACCCAGAGAAACAGGTTTCCAGCTATTGATTTAGCTCACTTTCTTCAGAAACATAACAGAAACTGCCACAACCACCTGTGAGGAAACAAGGCCTGATGATGCCATACTGCTTTCCTGTTGATATATTTCCCCCTCTCTAATTTTCAGGCATATGCCTATTTTAACTGTATGTACACAAATACAGAATTTGTCTGTTTGGGACTTTACGTTACTTTCATTACAAAACTGCGTAAAAAAGACAGCAAATCAATTTCATAGTCAGTGCTCACGCAGCAGGAGACAATTCATACTGACATCTGATACCTGCTGGCTGCTGCTTCCAATTATGCCAGATGCCAGAGACCAGGGCTGTCGAAATAACAGTGTCGATGGTGCAATCAAACTAGTTAAGATTCTGGAAGTGTGTTGTGCTTGGTTCAGTGCGTCGTCAAATTCCCACCATAAGCAAAATAGTGACACCTACTCCTTTTCTGTTAACTTCTTAACTGGCAGAGAGATACACATTAATTCAATGTAAAGTTGCATCTTTGGATATATAGCTGAATCTGCCCCAAGGCTAAATATCAAAAGATTGGAAGGAATGTGAATGAAAAGTGAAATAAACATGATAAGGATTTATAATAATACATCCTTACTAGATCCTGCTACAAGGCTGCATTACAGCCCTCAAGGCAAGACCATGTGTACTCCCTGCCCAGTTCCTTGCAGCACCCTAGAGAATTCTCCTGTCATCAGAACAAATTTGGTGAGCCTGAAATTGGCTCATGGCTTGGTGAGCAGGAGTGGTAGGAGAATAACAGGACAGGGTGTTACTGAGGCATTAACTGACCAGCAGAGACAGAGAGGGCTTCTCTTGGTGCAAGGCAAAAAGCAAAGGACAAGTCCAGCTGCATCCACAGAGCAAATCTGCTCTTATCTCCCTAAAATATTAAAAGCAAAAGACTATGGTGCCGGCAGAGCAGGTCCTCCATAGCCCCAGAAGCATATTGTTCTGAATTGGACAAAATATGCTAGATTTATAAGTAGATGATTGCACCATTAGTGTACTTACAGTAATCACAAATGCCAAATGATGCTTTGCAGTATTTTCATCAAAGATTTCTAAATCTACTACATCTGTGTTAATCCTCAATTAATATGTTTTTAATATGCAATGGGACTTTTATTAGTAGAACAAATAACTGTCATATTAAATCTAAATTAAGTGCATAGTTGGGACTCTAATTTAAAAAGTTACTCTTAAATCTTTCAGACAATGAGACTTACGGCTAACTTAATTGCAAATACCACATCATTGGAAATAATTTTAAAAGGCACCAATGTCTCACTCTTAATTACATTCCAGGGTACTTTAACTCAAAAAATGGAGGAAGTTCAACAAAACTCTCAGATGCCTCTTCACCAGGCACCTCCACCTCCTTCAGAGGAAAATTCAAACACAGAGGCAAAGGCACCGAATCTTCAAATTATATCTGGTTCTGCTCATTGACTTGGAGCGGACAGTGTGCCAAAACGATTTCATTAATTGTGAAAATTAACCACTGTGTTAATGACCTGAGATAGAAACCGTGTGTCAGTGTCAGAATGTAACATATATATTCTGTTATGATGAGATAAAGAACAACATATTCAATTTAAATAACTTGACTGAAAAAAACCTCAAGCGTCATTCAATTAATTACTCACCTAACTACTCGTGTTCCAATAACAGTCACTGACTTGCTCCACATTACTATATATTTGAATTTTAGACTTACTGCTGCTAATAAAATTAGTACTTAGCTTAGATCTAATACAAACAGAATTAACACACATCTGGGAGATATTAAGCATTTAGCAATATCTTATTTTTAGAGCATTAATCAGTTGTCTGGCTTTTTCCTTTCCAAATTATCTATCACACTGCCTGCTAAATCACAATATATTTTTCATGAGATTTTGAATCCAAGTGTAACTTAGTCAAAAATAGTTGTGAATGGAGAGAAGAGGAGATTATTTTTTTCATGAAAAATATACATTACGTTTCGCAAGAGACATTCTAAAATTAAGAGAGACATTGACTTATTTTCCTAACTCAAAAGCCTATTTACACTTGAAAAAAAATACATTCCTTTCTAAAACATACTGATATCAAAGGAATAAAATACAGATGTGCATTGTGTTCAGAAGCTTAACATAGAAAAAAAAATTTTTTAATTATGTGAAAAGTTATTTTTAACTGTATCCTGGCTGTATCAAAGACTCATTTTTCCAGCCAAAAATTTTCACCACTTTTAATAGACATTTAAAGCCTTAAAAGATCTTAGAATAAATTTAAACCTGGTCCTTACACTGCAACAACTTTCTTGCCTAGCATCCAGACACTACAGTTCATGTTTTATTAAAGAAAAAAAAAAAAAAAAAAAACCACACAAAGAGACAAAAGCATTTTCTCTAACAAGATTATCTTATGTCTAAAATTAAATTACAAAGAACAAGAGTAACTACAAATATGCGGATGTGTGAAAAAAAGCACAAGGGCTTCAGTAATAAGATCACACAGCTAATTTCAGGCTCCAGTGCCTTACAGCTTCTGGGAGTCAGGACTTTGCTTACAGAAGGAGTGACCAGGGAAGAAAGATCAAAGACTGGGCTGAAAACTTTTTAAGAACTGTTATTCTCAGTGTTTTATTATTTATGCTCAGCCTCTCCCAGAGTTACACTGTACAGAGAAGCAACAATGAGAGAGAGGAAGCAAAAAATTTCTTCAAAAAGTTGTTAACTGTGTCCAAACCTTCATAAAAGACAAAATTGCATGTTGTTCCTGAGACAGTGTTCAAATCATGCTTCGTCTAGCAAGCTCAGGAATCCCTAGTTCTTATGTACATATTTTCAGAGCTCTAAAACACCACTGAACCCTGATTAAATCTGATTAATTGTCCAAAGACTGAATCAATAATAAATGAGGTAATTACAACTAGTCATCCCTGTGGGACTGTCACAAGGCTGATAAAGATCAGTCAGTTGCAGGTACAACCCATCACAGGTCCTTACTCTTCCCTAAAGAACAATTTACTTTTACACTAAACCTTAAATTGCCACTGATGGATAACATGCTAAATGTACCTACCTTACTGTCTACAAGAATGATAAAATACCTAATGCACAATATTGGCCGAAGGAATGGAGAACCACAGCAAAGCAGTGTTTCCTCCCCCTTTCTCTACCCCATGAACCCATGGAGTACACGAAATTGGATAGTAGAGTTGTTGGACCATCTTTAGTCTGCTTCAATCCACAGAAGACAGTATCTCTTTTTGAAAAAAAAAAAAAAAAGATAAATGTATACTGAAAAAATAATTTTGAAATATCATGTCCTAGCATTCAGACAGGGGTATGATATATGTATAGATTTTCACGTCTTGCACATTGTATTGCTAGTATAAATCATGACTGCAGTGAATTAAGACATAAATGGGAAAGAAAGAGAGAGAGAATGAGAGAGACTAGGGAGAGAGTCTCATGAGCTAGGGACAGTGGAACAAATTCACTGCTGCAAGAACAAAATCACTGAAGAGAGTGAGCGCTTCCTTCAAAGGAGCTTTACCCAGCTGCAGCACAACTCAACTTGGTTCATTGACTCTTTCCAACTTAAAGCAATTCCTAAAAGCAGAACTGCCAGTATGTTGTCTGCCTCCAGGAAAAATGAGAAGCGTTACTATGAACAGCTTTCTGAGGTTTCTGATACACATCAAGGGCACACATAGGTATAGGACTGTTTGTGTGAGGCATCTTTTCCTTTACAGAAATGTTCGAATGCTCCAGAGGTTTAATGGTGTGCTTGGACTGTGCTTCTCCATAGATGGAAAAGGGGAGAAGTAACACGAAAGAAGTCCTTCAGCTGTGAGAGCTGGATGATCAGCTCAGTGGTGGAGCAGGAGTGTTGCCTGGAGAATGCCTGCAGGGCCCCTAATGTGTCACTAACCCTGGATGTGTACAGAAGAATTGGGAAACCTTTCCTTGCACATTTTCTGCATGTATCTGTTCTCCTTCAAGCTCTTCCAGGTGAGGAACTATCATCTACTGGTAAGAGTCCAAGTTTGAAGATGGTTCCAACTTTACTCTGTCACAAAGGTGTTGCATGATATAAGGAAAACCAGAGAGGTTCCATGCTTGGGCTTCAGCTTTCTCAGAACAGGTTTCATAACTGTTGTTACACAAATACCTCCAAAATTTCAAAAATCTGCAGTTTCTGTATTCCCTTTTCATGATATATCCTAAATTTTAGGATAAATTTTAGAGAAGTATTCACAGAATCACAGAATGGTTAGGGTTCAAAGGGACCTTAAAGATCATCTAGTTTCAACTTCTCCACCACGGCCAGGGATGCCACCCACTAAATAGGTTTCTCAGGGCCCCGTCCAACCTGGCCTTGAACCTTTCCAGGGACGTGGCACCACAACTTCTCTAAGCAGGTTCTTGCAGGGCCCCACTGTCCTCTGAGTAAAGAATTTCCTCCTAACAGCCAATCTAAATCTCTCCTCTTTTGGTTTAAAGCCATTCCCCTTTGTCTTATCACTATCTTCCTGTGCAAAAAGTTGCTCTCTCTTTTTTATAAGCCTTCTTTAAGTACTGGAAGGCCACAATGAGGTCTCCCCAGAGCCTGCTCTTCTCCACAATAAACAACCCCAGCTCTATCACCCTGTCTTTGTAGGAGAGGTACTCCAGCCCTCTGATCATCTCGGTGGCCCTCCTCTGAACCTTCTCCACCAGGTTCACGTCTTTCTTGACACAGTACTCCAGGTGGGGTCTCACAAGGGCAGAGCAGAGGAGCAGAATCATCACCCTTGGCCTGCTGGCCACCCATTCTTTTGATGCAACACAGGATGTGGTTGGCCATGTGGGCTACAAGTGCACATTGTTGGCTCATGTCCAACTTTTCATCCATAAGTCCACAGTCCTCCTGTGCAGGGCGGCTCTCAATGAGTTCTTCTCCCAGTATGTCCATCTATACTCATGTCAGTGATTGCCCTGACCCAGATGCAGCACCTTGCACTGGGACTTGTTGAACTTCATCAGATCCATGTGGGCCCACACCCCCTGGATGTTATCCCTTCCTTCTGTTGTGTCAAAAGCAGGGCTCAGCTTTGTGTCATCAGCAAACTTGCTGCAGGTGCACTTGATCTCACTGTATCATTGATGAAGATAATGAAGAGCACCACAGTCCCAAGACAGAGCCCTGAGGGACGACTCTAGTCACTGGCCTCCATTTGGACATAGAGCCTACAACTCTCTAACTGCATCCATCCACCCATCCATCCGTCCGTCCGTCCGTCCATCCATCCATCCATCCATCCATCCATCCATCCATCCATCCATCCATCCTTCATCCATCCAATCATCCAATTCCTTATCCACCTAACAGTCAATCCTTCAAATCCATGTATCTCTACTTCTGAGATAAGGATAACAGTTTCTAATGATTATTACTTTATAATGAACTCTAACTGAAAGATAAAATTGTGAGGTATTACTGAGTAGTGCTTTTTGAAATCCGACCTCTAGTCACATTGAGTTACTCATGCATCTGATCAGCATGATCAGTATAAAGATCAAGAATTGCTCAGCAATAATTCTTTAGGAGAATCACCCAGGAAGTGGATGAAGTGCTGGACTTAACTCGTCACAAAGAGAAAAAGTTCAAATGTGTAAAAGGAATTATTCACTGAGATCTTACATAAATTCAAAAAACAGATGCCTGGCAAAATATAGAGGGAATCTAATTATTTCATTAATGTTTCAAGATCCTCAGTTGCCAAGTGCAACCATGATACAAATTATTACCGTGATTCATTTGTTGTAATAGCACATGTGCAGTAAGAAGTTGAGGAAGTGTTTTGTATATAAGTTTCCAAGTGGCTATATATGCTGTACTTAACTGCCCATAAACAAACTTATATTTAGAGTTCATGGTAGCAAATTTGGTGAAAGTTTAGATAGATAATAAAAAGCTAAAATAGGAACATTTACCTACCGTGTCCCAAATCATAGCAGTTACACTTATTCTTGGAAAAGGAAGAGTGGCTAGCATCTTACCCTGCTGTGCAAAGGGTCAAGCATCAACCATACGAATTCCTCAGTTTTTCCCCTGGAAGGGAAGAAACCAGAATCTGGAAGACTAATTCTTTTTTTTTTCATACCAGGCATTTTTCCAGGCTTTTCTGGAAAAGTACATCTTCTTTTACTCAAGCCAATGAAGCTTCATCAAGGAGTTAAATATCCCTGCTCCAGCCTCGGCAGCCACTGGGCCCTTTTCCCTAAGAATGCCCTTCCTGCAAACATAACTGTTGGTGATGCCCCATGTATGGGTCCTTCACAGGCAAGTGCAGAGCAAGCAGTGAAGAGCTTTCAGTGAGGAGTACAGATCAGAGGGAGTGATTTTCTTCAGCTTGCTTAAGGATTTAAAGACTTTTCCCCAGAGCCTAGTTACTGAGAAAAATAACAAGAAACAAGAGATGCCACAAACAGTTTGTCAACTTCAGATCTTTCTGGTTTAAAGATGTTAAAAAGAAGCTGTTTCCAACCACGTCAGGCCAATGCAATGGTTTTACTCACAGACTAAAGAGAAACAATCTGTTCCAATTCAAATGCATTGGGTTCCATAGAAAGATGGATTTTGCCCAGAATAAGTTTTATATGGGAACTTTTTAACAGCCTTAAGTAACACCTAATAGGTCAGACTTACCAGCATGTGCTGTATTTCAACAGAAGTAGAAATGTGTGACAGTTTGGATTGTTGGTGTAGCTGGTTATTCAGAACAACCCAAAACCTCCTCAAGATGTGCTTAGAAAGCGTAGAACAATCTGTCAGCAAACACAGCTTTCTAAAAAAGCATAGCTACTGTGATGCAGACAGTGGGTAAAAGTGTCTCTGCTACGGATCAAGGAATCAAGGTGCAGCTTGTGAATTCTCTTTGAGATCACAGAACTTTTGTACATCGAAACTGTTGTAGATATTTTCTATAACTCTTTTCCCTGGTGTTTTTTTGTGGGGTGTTTTTTGAGTAGTTTCTACATCTCTGTCTCAGAATAGACTATTAAGTCAGGACTATCGGTACCAGTATTGACCCTGACTAGGAGGAACAAAATTATAAAGAAACATTTCTCTCCAAGGGCTTTGAGGAACAGAGCAGGGCAACAGAAAGCAGGAGATGAGATAAATCTCAAGCAGGAGTTAGAGATCAGAAGGCATTGGTTTGTAGTGCAGGGCACCATTTTTTCTGTAGGAAAGCTAACAGAGCTGATCATGGAGAATGCTGGGCTGCAGATGTTAGGAAAAGAACAACTCCATGTTTCTAGGATCTCAGGTCAAAAGAAGTCCTGCAAAGATCCCATGTCACAAAAACATTTCTAGAAACCCAGGTCAGAGTCAATTCCTCAATTCTGCCCTGGAGAGCTTTAAGGCACATGGCTTCAGTTTTGGGGATACATTCGGATTTTGCTGACGCATATCCAAGAGGAACAGACTGAGCAGGCTGTAACAGTGTATTATCAGTAGCTGTTGTCTTCCAGCACATGGTAAGTGCTTAGAACACTCGAGACTGAACAGTGCAGCTTTCACAGTGAAGATCCATTCCTTTTCCTTAGTATTTTACTCACAAAATAATCTTGTGCTTCCTAGGTAAACATCCCTTTGTCTTTGTGCTGCATGCCAGAAAGCACCGAAGTAAGAAAAAGCAATACTGTAAGAAAACCCTCATAGCAAAATATTAAGGCCTCTTGTTTACTTTGTCATGATTTCACAGTGTGAATGAAAGCTAGCCATGCACCACACAAAAAGTTGTCATAGTTGTGCAGCTGTTTTCCCCTGTGTATTTTTGCCCACAGAACATAGAGAGCTCATCTCAATAATTCCATTATATGACGGGGCATTAAACAACAGTTTATTTTGAGTGGGTCAACACACTTCTCACTTAAAGGGAAACAAAACTAAAACCCCCCAAACCTTATCTAATGAGGATGCATATGTATGGCTTAATGCCAAAGAACATTAAATTTTCTGGTTTCTTGCCATTTTTGGCAAAAAATTTGGAAACAAGATTTCTGCTTGCTGGTGCAACATTAGAGAGCACTGAAACTGTCTGGAAAGGAAAAAAACCCTGTCCTCATGTTCTGCCACATCCAAGGAGACAAAGCAGCTAAAAATGGAAAAAGGGACAGTTATCAGATTATCACAGAATATGCCAAGCTGGAAGGGACCCACAAGGACCATCAAATCCAACTCCTCTGTCCGAGAGTATCGTCAATTATCGACTGAAGCTGTCCCAGTTTCAGTGCAGCCTCAACCTGGTCAAAACTACGCTCCTCACACAGAAAATCTTTCACTTGCTGCTGAGCAGGTTACAAGATACATTTTAAGATCTTGTTGATTTTTCAAGCACTGCTCAATTTAGGCTTCCATATAACTAAATGAGGTTTCCGTTCCCTGTTGCCCAGGTCATGTTCTGTACTTGGTAGATATTGGGCTGTAGCTTGTACAGAAACACCACAGTGTTATAAACCATTAAGTGCCAGGGCCTTTTCATATTATGTCCATCAGTCCTGGAACACATAGCTTGCAGAGATTCAGGAAACATCAGTTCTGTAAATACTGTCACATCAAGGTTAAAATCATATTTCAACAATAGTTTATTTTCTAATCCTCTTAGTAGTAATTATTTCAGACTTTCATCATAGTATGTCCCATTATTTTCAACACAGGGAGCATAGTTTTAGATCTGTGTGTGTTGCAGTCAAAGCAAGGGTGCATGAAATAAAGTAAAAATTTCCCACACAGCATGTAACATGGAGTCCAAGGATATTCCATTCCTGAACTTTAAAGGTTTCCCTGCTTTTTACTGGTTTGGTTTTCATGGTACTCACAAGCAGCAACACTTATTGTGCTTCAAGTGCAGAAGCTAACAGTCATACAGGCAAAAGTATCCTCTGTCCCTGTTCATTACCAATTCAAATGCATTGTCTGAGACATCACATGAGGTCATAAACACACAGAGCTATTAACTTATAGGCAATAATTAGTGAATCCGACCTGAACACAGCATACAAAGTCACAGGGTTGCAGATAATCAGATCAGACTTCTCTGTGAATACAGAAAACAGATATTTCCAAGAACAAAGCAAGGGTCAGAGAACGTGGGAATGATGTAAAATGAAATCAGTGAGAACCAAGAAAAAAGGCAGATCTCTTATGTTCTCCCCTTTAGCATGCAGATGGCTTTTCCAGACATGGGAGCAGTCTCAGAGAGCTACTCTGAGCTGTGCCCACTCCCTCCAGTCGTGGGCTTCAGTCTCAGCACACAAGAGGAACCCAATGCAGAGACTTCCTTCTTTCTTTGGCTGTGGTGCCGACCATTAGGCCTGGGTCAGGCTTTATGCCAAATCTAGGTACCATGAAGTTCAAAAAAAGTTTTGACATTTCTTACATAGGCTTTTGGGAAAAAAAATAGACCCCAAATTTTGTAAACCTTCAAACTCCTGCTAGAATTAAGGGGTTTGTTTCTCATTAATTGTGGAAAATCACAGCATGTCATCTATTGGCCTTAGTCCATTAATAACATATTGTGGACTTGTATTTACAGGCCCTGGGGAAAACAGATATCGATGACATAAACATATTTCCCACTGAAAACCTTGACAATTCTGCCATGACAAAGTTAAAAATAAAATTGTCTTGAAAAAAAAATTTGCTAAGGGTAACACATATAAGCAGAAAACTAAGGAAAAAGGTGTAGCATCCCTGTCACACATAGGTTTTTCCAACCAGAATTGGGGGGATAATGGGAGGGGGGGTGAAGAAAAGATAAAAAAAGCACTTCCTATTTCATACCCACTTCTGAGAAATCATTTCCTTCCAATGCAGGTTGACCTTCTGAATCATACCTGGATGTGATTATCCCCTCAAGGACCCAGAAGAAATTATATACCATGTGTGTCATACACAAATGACTAGCCTTTACCTGTCCCGTCTAACTCAGCTTTGCTATTGACAAAACATCATTACAAAAAAGGTCAAAATAAAAAATAGCTAGAATATTAGAAGAAGATATTTTCTAGTCAAGAGATTCATTTTCCCTGCAACATAAACACTAACATATGCTACAACATACCCACAACAAGAAAGCTAAATGTTAGCTTCTACATAATAAAAATACAAATTTGCCAAAGGTCTGTGAGCACTTACATAAACTAACAACACGTAAGCCAGAGAACCTCAGACAAGTACTAGAACATATGGTAAATTACAGCAGGAAGGCAGGCAGGCCATTAGACCTTCAGATTAATCATGATTATTTACATTCTTGCCTCCTATTTTTTCTCTCTTTCCCTCTCATGTTCTGTAACACAGTTCCAGAGATATAAATTTATAAATTTAAAGCAAAACAAAATCAAATCTCCGGGTTTTCTTGGTGCTGTAAATGGGCTCTGCTGAAACAGACCTTGTAGCCCTGGCACTGTGAACCCATGCACTGAAGCCACAGCCCAGTCAGGCCCTTCTCCCTCTGCAGAGCTGGCATATCCACTGCAGGGCATTGTACATATGTATCCCCAAAAGGGAAGATGAGCTTTGGCAGGTGTTGCTGCCTCTGTCCAGTGTTGGTCTGGAGCCTCCCACTGACGCAAGACAGCACAGGGAAAGAGGGACAGACAAGTAGCAGCTCCAGCACAGGTGTTGGAGCACCAGGCACAGACCCAACTGTCCCTGCTGTCATTCTCAGCTTCTCCTCTCCCAGCAAAGATGTTACCAGGATTGTAGCAGGTGGGTTGAGAAGAGCAGGCAAAGCACAGTGGAGTTGACCAAAGGGAATTTTGCTGTTCAAAATACACTGGGAGGGTATCTGCAATGCAGTTCTGGCAGGACAGTGTATTTAATGAAGCAGTCACACAGCAGTTTCCATGTCATTTGCACTTTCTGCCAGCAAAATCTTTTCTCCCTCCCTATTTTTGTTTTCATTTTAATCCCTCCTGAGGTGTGTGTGTGTGAGACGAGCTCCTGGCAGTGATGCTCCTCATCTGGCTGTGGCCCTGCCTTTCACAGCAGGGAAAGGCTCACAAGGGCTAAATGGCCCAAAGCAGTGTCCAGATCTGAGCAGCCCAGACTTGATGGGTACACTTCAAAGCCACCCCCAGCTGCTCTCCCACATGGACAAATGGACAATCCCGGTGCCCTGACAGAGTGGGCCCAGCTGTGCAAATGTGGGCAGCCCCTTTCCCACATCCTGTCAATCTTCAAGAGCTGGCTCCGCCAGACTGGGCAGCTATGGCACCTGTCATCTCACATTAAAGCTGGGGACATTTGAGGGACAGAGTGAAATGCAAGATGCAACCTGAGCGGGGCCACGCCGTCCTCCACGGGTGCTCTTGAACAGCATCTCCTCTGTGTAAGACAGCCTGGGCTGCTGCGGGTAGAACATGGCTTTTCCACGTGTGCATGCATCTCACATCTGCAGCAACAACAGCTGGAGAGCATCAGCCTCGTGGCCACCACCAGCAGATTTCAGCTCCGGCTCTCCCTCTGGGAGGATATCAGCTCTAAACAAGAATCAACCAGCTCACACAACCTTAGCTTTCAAACTCTTTCTTCCTCTCTTCCTTCATATATACAGAGAGATACAGGTCCAGATATATATATTTTAAAAGCCTACTGATTTAGATGAGCACAGACATAAAATCAATTCCTGAGCCTATGGTCTAACCACACCTTTGTATGGTCTATAATGGAAAAGTCAGTACTAAAATTAAAAGTGTTGTTAACTTCCAAATGGCACTTTCTGTTGTTTTATGTTTGGCATAACTGACCAAATGGGACATGTTCACTTTTAATGTTGGTTTTATTTATTTTTCCAACAGTATTTCTTTAGTACTTTTTCCTTTTATATGACATATTAATACATAATTCAGTGGTTTTATGTCTCCCTGCACAGCCTGCATGATTTCTGGTGCTATTGAACAGTACTATTTATGACCAAATGGCCAAAATGTCTTTTTTTTTTTATTAATCTTTTCTGGTCATGGGTTTGCTTGTTTGTTCTTTTATTTTCCTGGCATTTTCTGAGCCTGCCAGAATGTTTAGCTCCCCAGTTTCCTGTCTGGAACAGCTCACCCCAAAGGGTCAGAATTTGCATGTTTACCAAGAAAAATCGATCAGTCCAAAAGAGGTTGAAAATACAGCAGGACATCAACGTCCAAAGAGATGTTATCAGTAAAGGTCCTCTTGCATTACCGTGGCACAGGAGGGGATGAACATAAGCATGTGAACCAGATGCCCCCTTTAAGGGCAGCAGCTACATTTCCCAAGCCAGCCACCCCCAGGCACCAGTCCACCTCAGTCTTGATATGCCACCTTCCTGGGGCACTGAAACCAGCGTAGCACTGTGGGCTGCAAGCCCAGCTCAGTGGGCAGCTGGAATCAAGCACCACCTCCTTTGTAAACATTGGTTTCAAGCATGTCCAACTTGGTTATCTACATCTAGTGTGCACTTTTGAATTGAGTAATTACTTTATCCATAGGTTAAGCACTTACTGAATCCAGTCATTATATCACCACACAATCAGTACATGGTATATATCCTTATATGCCATTTCTGGGATATTTTCCATCTGTACATCCTCCTCAGGCAACAGCAGAGGACATAGAGACCTTCATTAGCCCTTTGATGGACTACAGACATCCTGCTTGTTAGTCTATTATCTAGCTGCTTATCAGTCACATTCTCAAGCTCTCAATTTTTTACTTTCACAGTGCTGTAATTAGCCTCTGCGTTTTTCAGGCATTTGTAGTCTTGCTTCAACCTACATGCACAGAATATACAGAAAGGAGGTTCAAACACTGATGCCATAAATGCAAGTCTTTTAAACGTGACCTGTAAAGGCCTGCTATTAAAAAAGGCTTAGAAGTTTATTTTGCTTGTTTTTATTTCCTTCAGGTAAAGGCTGCTTCTCCACTGGGCCTTGTGAACATTGCCAGACAACAAATCCTGCTCACGTACATGGTGCAAATAATTTCAGGTAGCTGCTCACAAAAGGTGAACAGAATTTAGCCAGGCTTAGATAAGAAAGATGCTTTCTTCCTTGTTCCATTTCTTGTGAATATATTTCCTCTTTTTCCATCATTTTAAGGTATGGCCTCAAATGTTGTTCTTCAGAACATATCTTCCAACTTAGAGACAAGAAGGAAAATTATTTGAAAACATCGGAGAAATCTGTCTACTGCTTTCTCCGAAGTCTAAGGTTTCTTTCTCATAACTAAGCTTTTATGATAATAAGATATGATGCTGAAGAGTCCATTGCACCTTGAAAGACCTGCAATGGTAAGGACAAGTGTAAACGTACAAGCTGGACTTTAACTACTGTCAATGCAGGAGGAGCCACTGCCTTGCAGTCTGACTCTGTCCACCACCAATCCTTTTTATCTTTCTTGTGGAACAGTGGAAAAACTAATAAGCAAAGTATGCTGCTGCTAAGGAACAGACTCATCATCAGCACCATGAACTCATGGTAAACAAGAAATCCAGCAAATTAAGAGCAGCCATTACTTCACACGTATTGCTCCTCTGAGGAGACTGGATTCTTGTGAGTTCTTAGTGGTCCATTCCTAGTGTCATTTCTTTCTTTCAGCTCTATTGACTTCTTTTTTAATAATTTCTGAGTTTTCCCAGGATCTCACCAGTTTTCAATACAGTTTTCCTCTCTCACTCCACCCGCACTTTTCAATGCATCCATATCACTTCCTGTTCTCCCCACACTGGAGCTCACACCAGTTTACACAATTCTATATGCTGACATTTCAAGTATTTCTCTCCTCATGAAATTGAAGCAACCTGCAGCTCATTTAATCAGCTGCTCCACCTTATTCAGCAATAAGTATCTGCCAGCACAGAGAACCAGGTGTGGAAAGTAAATAAAAACACGAGATTAATTTTATGTTACCTCTCTGTATTTCAAGAAAATAAATCATATTTAGTATTTCATTCATATAATGCATCCTCCTACCATGCTCACTACTATCTTTCTCTTGTTAATATCATTAAAAGCAGTGACCTATGGCTGGGCATTCCAGCTCCATGTTGCTCAAATTTTAAATGCTTTTTATGAAAACCTTGCCTAACTATAATTGTGTTCCGCTGGGGAGGTCCATTAAAATTATTACTTCCAGAGGTTTCATCAGTCTGTCATAAAAATTTGCTCCAGACTGAGCACAGCTAAAAGGTACTCCCTTTCCCACACCAGTACTATGCAGAAGTACAACCTCATTTTATCACCCCTTCACTTTCAAAATACAGCCAGAGAGCACTGGAAGTAGACCAGACAACAACACCTGCAGTGTGGGGCCCACTACCTACCAATCTAAGGTCACACTTTTAGTCTCCCATAACTTTTCCCAGTTTCTCTGTTGAGACTTAAAGACTTTGAAGGTTGCTGTATCTTAGAAAAGCCATGTTAAAACTTTAACAATGAGATGTCAGCTGCTGCCACAAATGACATAAAAGAGAACAGCATTGTTTTGCTAGTAATGACAGTGGTTCCCTTGCATTTCTCCTCCACAGGGTGTGGGACTGCTCCACTAAGAGACCTTAGCAGCACTCTCTATTTTACTGCAGGGATCAGTTGCCTTTACAGAGAGAGAAAAGCATCACCCAGGAATAAGAGAGGTGCCTTTTGCTATTACCATGAAGATCCACACACATTTGGCCAAGTTATAAACCACAGGTGGTCACTAACTGTGTGTTCCTCATTTTCTGGATGCCTGACTTGAAACCCTGGGGGCTGATTTGCAAAGTGCTGAGTGCTGGAGGCTGTAATTGAAGTCTCTGGGAGTTGTGCTTTGAGCATATATTGAGCTATAAAACCACTAAGTACTCTGAAATATCAAACTGGGGCTCCAAAATCAGTGGGTCCTTCGACCTTAATCTCCCTGTGACTCAGCTCCCCATCTGTAAAATGGGAATACTGTCCCCCTCGTCTCACAGGGGTGCTGTGAATTTGAATCCACATGCATCTATAAAGTACTCAAACATTCTGCTGAGAGCACAGCCGAAACACCCAAGAGCAAATCAATAGTTTCGTATTCAGCACACCATTTGAATGATGTGAGGTAAATAAGGCCTGGGCCACACTTTGACTGATATGGCCAGATGTCTCTGAGCATCATGCAGTGGTAGAAAAAAAAGTAAATATAAGCTAGTGTAATTAAAGACTGTCTTGTAATATGTTTACACAGGGGACCAGAGTTGCGGTTATGTGGGCAACTTTAGCTCTGGCATTTCCAGAGCAAGAAAAATAACATTGCTACTGAGGGATGGTGTACAGTGAATTCTGACACTCAACACTACACAGGAGGTAGGTGGAAAGTGCAGTGATAAATATATCTCACAAAACGTGTAAGTTAAAGATCATTATTCAGGGGGGAAAGCAGAGCTAAGACACGCTGGAGTGAAGGATGCCTGCAGAGCCGTTATTCACTGCTGCTGCATTAGGATACCGCTCTTAATCACATAATCGTATATTTTGCCTTGGGAACCCTTGCCTCAGCACAGACTGCATTTCTGCAATATTTTGTTTGTATTCTTCTATGTACTTGCCTAGCTCTTATTCTGCTGCACATTCTTCAGTCCCTGCTAGGAAGACAGAACTGTTAACCTCTTCATGAGTTCCTTGTGGCTCTGGCACTAATTCACAATTAATTTACTTCCATGGTACATAGAGGCAAGTCACAGGGATATTAAGATAAGAGGAAACACTAATTTGGGACTCGATTTGATTTTTTGGAGGGAGTAGAAGGCTTTGTCAATCGATGCAGTGGCTATTTGCTGGTAGCAGTCAAATTCTTAAACTCAAGGACCTGAGGTGCTGTTCCACGTACTCTGGAGCAGGGAGGAGGCATTCACTGCGATGGACAGGGATAACTGTATTTGCTGGACAACACAAGACTATCTGCTCTAATATGTCCAGCCTCTCCCTCACAGTCGCTTTCTGTTCACCAAGGTGCTTCCTTCCTCCATTCCTCAGGCGCTTTAACACAGGCAATTAATTCCTGCCTGGCAAGACAGGTCCACAGCTCCATCCCATGTATTCCTCAAACCTGCCTGATCCCAAACATGCTGCCCCAGCCTGCGCCACCTGAGGAATGTTTACTGAATTTATACATGCTGCAGATTTTCAAAAACTGAAGAATTTTGCTAAATTTATCAAAGCAGAGAGAAAGATTCAGAAGACGTTCCTCCAAAAACAATGTAATCTCCTACTTAAAATACTGTCTTTCAGTCCTGCCCTGTGATGGCAGGTCTTTGCAAAGAAAAAACACCAGAATTTAGCATGTCATTTTTCCTTAAGCCTGCTAAAATTTGGTTTTCCTGAGAATGATGAACTTCACTGTGCAGCAGACACCCAGTAAAAAAAAATTCAGCCCAAATCAAGGTTTGGGAAATAAAAGCAAACATATTTCATAAAAAAAGAGAAAAGGAATGAAATAAACAGCCCTTTAATAAGAAAAGCTAAGCAGAGATTGCAGCCTCAACAATTACCTATGTGATAGAACCTTACAAGACTCAACTGTGTTGTAAAAAGCAGATTTTTTAGGACATTTTTTGGGGGGTCATGTCATAGGTGTGTTGTGTATCAGAAACATTGCACTGCACCTTATGAATAGATCCAATTTCATTACAGAGCTCTGGCATTTTATTGATGTGCCTGGATCATGCTGAATGTAATATGTTAGAGAGTGAAAGAAGTTGTTGCCTCTTCCAGTAAGAGGCTGAGAAAAAAAGAAAAAAAGGAAAAAAAAAAGGAAAAAAAATTAAAGGGAAAGAAATAAAGATTAAAAAAAATAATAATAAATGAGAAAAAAAGGAAAAAAAAGGAGGCATGGAATACTTTCATTGGTAGGTTTGATGTAGCCAGCCAGCAGGATTCAATGTCACTGGAGCACAACACCCAGTGTTTTGTACCATGGTAAACTGATCACACCTGGAACCTTCCTGAATGTGACTGTATGTTACGCTGTATTTTACAGCACTTCTGTATTTCCTGTTAGTTTAACACAATAAATTTTAAAAAACCTTCATTTGTTAAGTCGACAACTTGTTCTCTAGACGTGACTGTGATCCATATCCAGTTGTTCTGACAGAGCACAACTACAGCACTGGCAAAGTACTTGAGAATAATTATAGTAGTGGGGCGAAAAAAGTCCAAATTGTTTTCTTTTCACACAGTGGATAAATGAGCAGTGTGACACTACAGGTTTAGATTTTTCACAAGTGCAAGTAAAATTTCCTAGTTTTCTCTGGTCCATAAGGAGCAGTAAAGCATCATCTCATCCTTGGTTAAGTTTCTCTTTACCTTTCATGTTTTATGGGGGAAAGATTGCCCTCAGATCTCAAAGGAAAGCCCATCAAACCACAGATCCCCAAGGCATCCAGCCCCACACGGTCTTCGCACACAGGCTCGGACCCAGACAGTCTGCAGTCAAACTGGCCATAGGCAAGTCTCTTGCCACACCAAAGGGGTGGGAAAGTACTCATACCTCTGTGATCACCAGCCATGGACATTTCCTGGGGGAAGACTTGGGCTCCTGGCAATGACATGGCTGCCAGTACCTCACCTGCAATGGCTGTCTACAATGATAAATGTTTCAGAGGGGAAATACAGTTGAAAGACGTGAGGCAGAGAGGAACAGCTTGGCTTTTCTGCACTGTGTGGTGTGATGGCAGAGAAAGAAATAGTTAACCCCACAACAGCTCAAGTAACTCAAGTTTCCCTCTTTCTGCTATCTCCTTGGTTTTTGTTTTGTTAAGTTGGCTATTTACAGCAGTTATTGCTATGGTTCAACTCAACCGATGTCTTATCGGCCTTCTACTACTTATCCAAGTTACACAAGTGCCACCGCTCTGGGGCTTGTTAGATAAGGACAGAAAGGGAAGGAGCTTAAAGACAAGCACAATGCAAAATGTGTGGACGCTTTGAGTAATCATTTCCTTGCCTTGTGGAAAACAGTCACCCCTTTACCCTCCAACCCCATATCAAATTTTAACCTTGAAAATAAAGATTTCACAGACAAAAAAGCACTTAAATAGCCAACTGTTTTGACACTTCGCTTCTGCAGAAATAAGCTGTTGTCTTTGATGTATTTATTATACCACATCTGTCTTCTAAATCACAGAGCAATATCAACATCTAGCTTTTGCCATAAATTATAAACATATAAGTAATTTTCCTGAATTTTACAAGATAAAATGTCACCATCTCACTCTATCTTTGGCATGTATACTATTGTATATATTTTACTTCCCGTCCCCCTCCTCCAGAAAAAGAAAAAACAAGCATTCAAAACTACTGCAAAAAAGATGAGCTGCTATTAACATTATGTTCAGACTAAGCAGAAGTTTGTTATATTAGATGCCATTCCCCTTACTCCATCCCCCACTCTTACCACATAGAGGTGATATTCATCCTGGGGGGGGGAAAAAAAAAAAAAGAGAAAAGAAAAAAGAAAAGATAGGTGAGGAAAGAAAAAACTGCATCTTTGAGAAAAATTTTACAGCACTCTGAATGATCTGTGCGCTTTTTATGTTTATGAAACCACCATCTAGCGAAAAATAGCTGCCTAATATTTTGACACGAAGGTCATTTGAAAGTTTTACTGCCTGCAAGCCTGATCCATTTTGTTGACAAAAGGCTCTCTCAGGGCTCTTTAAGGTGTCCCAGCCTGCTCGACTTTCTCTCTGTCTAGCATTTCTATTTCCCCTCCTCACCCCCTCCCTTCAGACTAATTACCAGCTCATTAAGGCTGTCCTAATGAATTATGTTACAGCATTAAGAAAGGGCTTGGAATAAATGCTCATTTAGGTACAAGAGGAGGGACAGAGAGATTCCTACTTGTGTCAACCTTGCCAGCTGAAGCTAACTTGATCTGACCACATTCAACACCCAGGCCTCCTGCCTCCCCCCCGCAGAATCATAAATATTTCAGCTGAAATGAATTTTAGATTGATATAAACATGCTCTTGGGAGGAATTGGCTTCCTAATGCCACAGAAAGAGAAATGCTCAGGAAGGTTATACTATGTGCACAGCTCTATGAGCTGTGCTGCCTGCACCTGCAAAAGGCTGAAGAATAACAGGGGGTGGGGAATGTTCTCCCCTTGCTCAGTGCTATCAGGCAGAAAGGCAAGTGGACTCAGTGCTGGACAGCACTTATTAATTAAAAGCAGTTCTGTTATACTTTGCATGACTTACAATGGAAGCCAGGCAGAAGAGATTCCATTTAAGATTACTCCACACTACATTGTGAAATTGTTCTCATTTCTCATACAGAAGAGTAGCATTGGCTCCACAAAGAATTCTGTGACCCAGCCAAAACTGGGAGCTGCAGAGGTCAGTGAGGGTGTCCAGCTCTGAGCTGTGAACTGGATTCTTAACCTGCTGCTTTCTCAGCCAGAGTTCTATCAAACTCACCATCAGTTCTCTCACCCCCTCACCATCTTCCACGTTCAGATTGGACGCTTAAGATGCTAACATTCAACTGTGCCATTTCTGAAAGGCAAATCTTGTATTTATTAACATCTTGATATTATTCTGTTAAACAGATATATATTGGCACCTGGGCAGTGGCTCTGGCCCTCCAGAGGGATTTTTGCTCTTCTCCTCACTGGATCTTTAGGTGCAGGTAGGTGTGACTGCAGAAATGCAAGGACAACAATACCAGAACTTTTTCCCTGAGACAGCCATGATAAAACAAACAAACAAACAAACAAAAAATGTCCTTCAAAAAGACCTTTATTTCCTCAAAATGCACCACCAACATTAGTTTTCACTATATGCATATGAGGTTTCCAACTCTGGTCAAGGTAGCAATTTGCACATACTTAAAATCAGGGTGTACAAGTATATGGTAAATGTGCAAATCAACATAAGATAGCTGAACATGGGACAGACAAGAATTTACTCATCTACTTTTCGAAAGCTCTAATTACTGTCAGACTTTGGTCAATAATCATTAAAAGTAGATCAGTTAATACAGTGGCCTCTATTATTGTGCTTATAGGTTACTTTGTTTCCAAATGCTTAACCAGAAGGAGTCACAGACATCAGAAAGTGCTCATTTTTAAGAAATCTTTCACCTATGCTATATTACATTTTTAATGGCTTCATTAGCACTCAACAAGAGTAAATACACATGCAAACCCATGAGCTGACATTTCCATGCAGACCTCAAAACCTTTTTAGCCATAAAGGTAATAATTTAAGCTGTCTCTTGGAATAAGAGGCCACACAAATCCAAAGCTTTCATACTTTAAAACATGTCAATAACTGGCTACATTTTAGGAATAATTAAACTGGGTTTAAGCAGTGTGCACACCTAAGAGCAGTTACTTTCTGGATGGAGCTGGACTGCAACACATTTTTTTTATTTCTTTTTAAATACGCACACTATACAATACAAGCCACAAGCTAACCTGTATTTTATGCCTTTTCCTAATCTTCCAGTCATAAAAATTGATAGTAATTGCATGCAAACTTGTGCGTACAGCTCCCTGCATTACACAGACACAAGTATATATGTTGTACAAACAAACAAAAAATATTAGACAGGCATTTTCCACACTAAGAGACAACCTAGCAGCCAAGCAGTAGATTATTCTTATCACTCTTCTGCAGTAAAGCAGGAGAAAGAAGACAAGCACACATAAGGCAATGTCTGCCAGAGCAGCAGATGACAAAGCTGTTGCAGGACAAACAAAAAATAAAGTAAATTTTCCTTTACCCAAAACATTCCTTCCTCATCACAGGTTTCTTGACCCTTTTTTTTTTTTCTTTTTGTTGTTGTTTTTTTTTTTCATTTGGGTCTTTTTGGACTGTTTCTTTTCCTTTCCTTTTCTTTCAAAAAGACAAAGAAGTGGCTGGTAAGGGTGGGGAGAAGGGGGATGGGAGGGGGAGATTGTCCCTTTTTCCCCTTTGGGGGGTAGATGCAGCATGCCAGCGGTGTGTCAGAAGGCATCCTGCCCCTGACAGCAAGGCTGATGGGTGAATTGGGCAGCCGCGGTATCAGCTGGGGCCATCGGCACGTCCCGCTTCCTATCAGCGCTGTGCCTGGCAGCTGGGGAGATACATTTAGATAAAGCAGCCAGCAATCGTTGATAACAAGTCCCTCAAATGTCAGGCAGCACAAAGGGCAGCATTGATTGCTGCTGTACAGCCCGCCTTTCCTTTTCTTTGGTGCTCTATTTTCCCCCCTCTTTTTAATATAGCAGAGACTCTGGCTGGGATAATCTGCCTGCAGAAAAGGCCATTGTGCTGCTACATGTATTGTGTTATTCACTAAATAGAATTTATCAATGTTTCTCTGATTCCCTTTCCTTTCTCCTCCTCTTCCCCTCCATCCCCCACCTGCTACCCAGCCTCTGCTTCACAGAGGTGGGCCTGATCCAGAAAAGGACAGACAGCCAGTCCTAGATCAGACATATGGGCTCTTTGAAATCTATGGTATAGATTTCCTCCTCTCTCCCACAGCTTTGGATGGGTGCCTGAAGCTAACACTCATCTCAGTTTTCATTTGTTTCTGACACAGAACAGACATAGCTGACATTTTGGGGCCATGTCATCCCAAAAGTTGAGCCAATCTGAAAATGCAAAATATTTTGAATATCAGGCATTCAAGATGTTCTCTCTTTTGACCTGCCCAGTCGAGTCCTGGAAACCTACGAAGCTCAAAGCCAGCTCCTTGAGATATGCAACCACATTTGGCAGAGGCTGCTGTCCCGACCAGAAACACACCACCATCTGCCTTGAGACAGACAGGACTCTGCAACAAGAAGCAGCACCAGCACAAGACACATAATGTAAAGTGATAAACTGAAGGTGCATTTGACATCAAGGGCTCCTAAGCACCAATTGTTGATACCTCTTCAATTTTTCATTCTCAGCTTCTCTTTCAAGAAAATGAGGATAATGTATTGCCTACTTCCACATGCCAGCCATGAGCTGCAGGAGCCATTCAGTTAGTATTTACAAAGCAGTATTTACCAGCAAGGTCAAGCAGTGACACATTTCCAGCCCATTGTCCAGGGCTGAATTTTACCACAGTTCTCTTTTACTCCATGCTTGAGAGAGGCAAAAGGGCCCCCAGTCTGCAGCAAGAGAAGGGGCCTCAGCACTCAGGCATGTTCACTGAATTCACATCAACACACTCCCCCTCTTGCTATCTTTTAAACTGATATGGATTTAAAGCCACATCTTTGCTTCAATAATGAACAGGCTGTTCCCAGCTATTAAAAAAAAAAGAAAAAAAAAAAAAGAAAAAAATATTACATTCCCCAAGACTTTATAATCATCATTTTAATTATTATAATTTTAGAATTCATACTTCATCAATAATATGGCTCAAACAAAAAGTATGGTGTCCCTAGAGAGATAAATGATAATGCATTTTGTTTCATATGCTTGCTACAATTACATCTGTTTGATCTGATGCAGTTTTAACTTCTGTATTTTCAGCATTGCTATTTTAAATGTAAACCTCTCTAAGGATCTTTCTGAGGGCTGGAGCATTGTGTCTGTCTCTCTGCACAGAAGCACTTCCTATACTCTGCTCTCTCGTACAGGGATGAGGAGTTTGAAAGCATCCACCTCAAGGGCCACAGAGGTGACCACTGCCACAAAGAGCATTTCTGGGCAGCAGCTGCCCTGCTGGGAAAGCAGGATGATCCTAGGGAAGGTACTCAGCACTAACAGCCTTATCAGCTCCTGAAAGCTAAGCATGCAAAAGGACAGATGACAAGGGCAGGACCATGACATAGTGCACCTGTCCCTTCCTTGCAGCAAGGAACAACATCTTGTTCCCCATTTACCAGGGTAGGGCAACATGATGTCTGTCCTCTGCCAAACCAGAGCTCTGCTTCACCAGATTCTGACAACAGCTGTAGCAGCTGCCTGGGGACAAGCACAGGTGTTGTGGTGGGTTTGGGGGAAGTTCAGGGGCAGGAACAGAGTTGTGCTTCTGTGCTATATTGTCCCACCGTCTATCTGGAAGATGCACTTGCAGCTCTGTTTAGAGCTGCTTAGCAGCTCCTAGCATTTTTTTTTCTACTCTGTATTTTCCCTACCCCTTTTAAAGATGGTTTTACAGTGCAAGTAAAGTTCGGTGTTCCCTTTTTAAAAAATAAATACTATTTTGATATAAGAAAAGAAGGTTGGCAGAAAAAAAAGTGTTTTCCCCATGGAAATGAGGATTGGCAGTTCCTGCAGCACAGTGATCTCTCATACTTTTTCCTTCAAGTCTGGAAGTGAAGGGGACAGGAGAGAGTTTGTCTTTTCAGACACAGCTTCTTTGATCATCCTCATTCACTCTGGAGAATGGAATATTGAATTCCTTTTGCAGTCAGGCTGTACTTAAGCACTTTTGAGTCTGGCTGCAGTTTGTGGACTTTGTGAAACATGAGTATCCCTCCCACCTCTCCTCTGCCTTTCTTCCCTGACATAAGGATTTTCAAAGGGCATCATACTGCTTGACCTGAGAAATGGGATGTTCTTAAATGTCCTTGGCCATTGATCACATATACATAGCCATGCTAGGAAATTGGGAAGAAGTACTGCAAGTGGAGGGCTGCATTCTCATCCCAAGCTCATGGGTAGAAGATACAAGAGAGGGAATTCATAGCCATACATGGCTCTGGTATAAACTGAGGTGCAACCTTCATTGCTAAACTGAAAGGACTTGAAGAAAAAAAAAAATCTTTTAAACTCTTACAATGAAATTTTTGGCAAGGGACAGTATTTTCAATTATATTGAGTATCTGTTAATGCTGATATAACCAACTCTGCCAGGTTTTCCATTGCAAACCATAAATTTTAGGAGTGTGTGAAACTCTGCTATGCAAATGTGTAGCCTGCAGTGAAACTTGGCAGATAAAGCTTCAGCTGGATAAAGGTTTTACAATAATCTTTGTTAAAAACAAAGTTAATTAAATTTGGGATTAAGCAGCGTTTCAACCATTTTTAAGTTACACTATAATGTCAGGACTTAATTGTACTGTTTATCCAAAGATCTTTAAGTACTGAGGCACCACATAAGCTGCATAGTGCAGTTGGGAAGTTCATTCCTTACACTCAGTCCAGAGCAGAACCAGTGAGGGTCTGGCATGGGTCTCCCTCAAACAGGCTGCCTATGCTCCTTCATGCTTCTCTGCAAAATCCAGCTGTTTCAGCAACCTCTGCAGACAGTGTGGAGTGCAGAATCAGCACTATAGTCGTTCTGATTACTAATCCCTCTCCTGCCACCCTGCCCCAAGTGAGAGTAACCTCTCCATTAGAAAGGGTTGCTACATATTCACTGTATGCTGAACCCCTGCTCTGCACAGCTCTGTTTTGCTCAGGTGAACAGAATGCATGATAAATCGAGGCCAGTGAGTTTAAATGACTCACTGAAATTGCACAGTAAATTAAAGACACTCACTCACACACACACAAAAGAAAAGAATATAGTGCTGTTGTGAGTTCTAGTCAACTTCATACTAGAGAATGAGGTGGCTCCAGAGGCTTTAATTTTAAAATGTATCCGTTCCCCAAGCTGAAAATCTAATCAATTCATCCATACTGTAAACTAATTACTTTTGGTATTTTGTACTGCAGCAAGGACAGGAAGGGAACAAAATATATTTGGTCTGCTCAAGAGTGGCTACTCTACTATATACAACATAGAAAAACTACCATATTTTATCAAAGCATGAAATTGCATTAAGAAACAGAACTAAGAAAAAGAAATCATTTAGTGCCAAGAGTGAAAAAATACTCCTAAGATGACTTCTAGCAGTACTTACCACTAAGTCTTACAAGGACAAATCCATCTTCCCATTTTAAAAACCAAGAAAACGTGAAGTGATTTTGGCTTGTCTTAATTCAGAGACTTAACACGTGCAAATTTCAGTTCAAGTTGACCCCACAGCCCCATCTCCTTGTGTACAGCCAGCCCTTGCTCGTTATCTGACAGCAGGACAAATAGTCTGTCGAACCTTTTGCTCTGTGTGCAAGACTACAGCCATGAGAAAACCACAAGGATACAGCAGAGTTTAAAATATCTATGTTTTCTTATCAAACAAAGAGAAGATAAACACAACACAGAAATTCTGCTTCTCAGGCATGATGCCAGTGGCCTCCCTGATAGCACCGGATTACTCCAAAACCTCACTAGGACCACAAGCATTTTGCATGAACACCACCCAACAAAAGCCACACAAGCACCACTCTGCAAATATTGGATTACCTCGATCTTGTGCAAATCCTTTTTCTTATGCTTTACCTGTGATTCAACCTTCCCTCCATGACAAAGGCTACTGCGAACCAGTTCCCTTTATGGCACAGGTCTGAGCAAATTGAGGTAGGGCAATGCTTTGAGAGCAGTCATTTTGTCCCATCAGGAAAACTGTCTGCTAATGTTCAACAGGCAAAAACAACAACAGTGCCTCTGCCGGGACCTGGACTGTGATGAGCTCAAACTACTTCAGAGAGAGAAGTACAGATACTTTACTTAGCCTTATGTAATTTGCAGTAGAGGAACTTTGTAGAAAAATCTCCACTGGGACTAAACCAGGGCAGAGCCTATTCCTTCATGTGTGGGGTGTGTGCAGTGATCTGAAAATGCTGATGCTGTCTTGCACAGCTGGGACCTCTGGGCATTACCTCAGCAGCCTGTCATTGGGCACCCAAAGGTGCTTGAAAGATAGAGAGGAATGGGCCCATTCCTCTCTGATACCTTTTGCAGGTATCTCTAAATTCCCATTACATTTACTATTTAGTTGCATTTTGACCTATGCCTTTTTTAAGTGTTTCCAGGTATTGTCCCACAGCATAGAGGAAGGCTTGTTGAAGAGCACGGTTCTGACAACATGAAACGAAAAGG
Organism: Pseudotriccus pelzelni; assembly: GCA_035584735.1. Lineage (NCBI taxonomy): Eukaryota > Metazoa > Chordata > Aves > Passeriformes > Tyrannidae > Pseudotriccus > Pseudotriccus pelzelni. Next base: position 31,785,861 of record JAWMRA010000113.1, read on the forward strand.
GCTCTAGTTTACTGAGCTACTAGAAGGAGGATGGGAAATTTTGGAAGACGCCAGCCCCAAAGGCCCCACTGATAATACGTAGCAACAGCTAGAGGAGCTCATAACATTTTCTTGAGTCTCTGTGGACTCCTAATGCCAAATCCTGCCAAACAGTGGTAGTGATGGGGACAGTACAGCCCGTAAATACTGCCACTGCCACAGAGCTCCTAGGACAGTGGAGAGTTACTTTCCCCCAAATCCATTTGCCACTCACTCACACTGTAGGATGCTCCCAGCTGAGATCCCCAACATCAGGAAATGCCTGGCCACCTCTGCCTCCCGTTGCTCCAGTAAAACCATTCTAGGCATTTCTACCCTCAGAGGTAGATTTACTGGCACACGATTTACTTGAAGCCCTACAAAAGGCGCCTTAGGCAGATCCCATTACAGATCACCTTACACAAAACAAACCCTGATTTGTTTCATCCAGCACAACTGCATCTCAAAGATGAGTTTCAGAAGTTCTTTTTATTTGTGGATATGATATTTGAAAGACATCCATAAGCTGTGAGGCCACTTGCAGACTCAAAAAGTATTAAAATGTTCAAAATGTTAATACAAAAGGAAAGGGAAGTACTCAGCAACTTCTCATTTTGTCTTTTAGCACATGCCATATGGGGCTACAGAGAATGACCACGAGAAAGGAGAGAGTGAAGTAATCAACAGTACAGTCGTGGAAAGTTGTATAAAAGCATTATTTATGGTCTAAAATTACACTGGATGTCAGAAGTAAAAAATAAAAAAAAAAAATCCATACCTCTATGTGTTATTAAAGCAGGAAATTGGGCAAGGAGAAATGAGAAATTATTGAAGACTTAACTGGTCAAAGTAGAATGTGGGAAACTTGAAAGGAAGAAAATCCATTTTTCTCCCCTAGAAAAATGATGAAGTAGCACACGGAGGAAGCAAGGCAGCAAGCTAGCTCACTGAGGAGACCTGGAAACACAAGGAGCCCAGGATCAGACTAGGTTTTCATTTGGATCCACATCCTTATATGGAATTTTTACTTGGATGAAGGAAACACATGAATTTTTGACTCATTTTCTCATTCTTTATACTGCTCTGGCACTTGAGGTTTCTGCAGTGTCTTTGCAATGACAGCTGGCTTGGGTTTTCCCCTCACATGTCTGCTCGCAGCACCATTTGAGTAGCTGTCACCCTCTTCAACACTGCAAGGGAACAAATGCCTTCCCAACCAAGCAGGGATCTGATGTTCTATTTCTGTCTTTCTCCTCTGCAGCACAAGTGCTAGGTATCAGAAACAAGGCACTAAGATCAACTGTATCAAGTAAGAGGAAAAAAAAAAAAAGAGCACCATGGAAAATAAACATTGAGAAATAAAGAAATGCGGGAATATTTAACAATACACACACACAAGGAATAATCCATTTTGACTGACTTATAATAAGTTTGTAAAAATGGCAATGTTTGCAGAAAGACAATGCTTTCATAAATATATATTATGTGTAAGAGAAATTAATTTTTCATCTCTAATCAGGGTTGATTTAGAAAGCAGTCTGCATGCTTCTGTGTCTTACAGCCTCCTATTGAATATGATACCTAATCCAAGTCTCAAAAGCGGAGAGGCAGAATGCCAGTGATCCAGGTAAAAATGAAAAAAGCAGCAGCAACTCTTGCCTGTGGCATTGGAAAAGTCAAAACACTGTAGCAGATCCTACCACCTAATGAGCAGGAAGAAGGGGAGCTCTCATGTCCAAGAGACAGGCTTCCTTAAAAGACTTTGGCATCAAGGCTGCAGCTTGAAGGCAAGAATTCGCTCTCAACCCCCCTCAAGTAACTGGATGAAGCCAAGATTTGAATGTCAGGCCCTGTCATTGTAGGCACAGCATAAACGCCTTGCAGTAATGCCACCACCAAGGAAGCACTCAGTTGTCAGAGCACAAGCAGCACAATTCATAAGAAAACCAGCAAATATGACAGTCCTTGAATATGAATTTGGAAACAAAGCAGAAACTGCAACCGATTGAGAACATGCAAGTCAAGACTGAGAAAAATAACAGTTTGCAGAAGACTTTTTAGTGCTATGACAGTAATTCACTGTTCAGTGTCATGAAAGCACCTGAAGGGTGGATACCTGAAAGGCTCTGACCAGGCTGCAGAAGGTCTGACCAGGCTGGGCTGTAAAACAGCCTCTCACATCCAGCCTTCTTAGACAATTTTGGACAAGATTCCTCTAGGCTAACACTGACCGCATAAAGGGTAATCATCAGCTATATATGAGGTATCAAAATTATAAAAAGGATAAGAATAAACAAGCCCTCTAAAGCTTTCTCTGTAACAAAAAAAAAGGAGAAAATCACCTTTGGATGACAAACCATCCTACTTTCTTTAAAAGTCCTTCTAGAAAGGGCTGAGTTGCCCTCAGGAGATACCACTCTTCTAGCTGTGATGGGTACCTAGACAACTGGCTTAGGCCTGATGACTATGTTTTTGATGGCAAAAGCCTCTGTTCTGACTGGACCTTTTCATTCAAATACAACTCACATACTGGTTTCCTTTATGCAAACATTCAACAACAACGGAGAAAAACTATAAAAACACTATAAGAAAAAAATCTTACTGTAAAATTCAATAAAGGTTCACTTTTCTGCTTTTTAGTGCGCCTTTGCACTGGTGAAATGGGAGATTGGGCTCCTAGGTTCTATGCAGTTTCTAGCACTCTTCATGGAGCAGACCAGCTCAGACATCTAACATATGTTGTTTATATAACACTTTCAGCTGTGTTGCTAGTCTCTCTGAACTCAACAGTTTCCCAAATTTGGGAGCTTGCAAATTGTTCTATTGGGAAAAAGCATTTAGCAGTCCGGTATCTCTTAGAGAAACTGTTCTCTGACAAGGAACACCAAGTCCCATTTTCTGGGTTTCAGGGTGTCACACAACCGGAGATTTCTTCTTCGTTAGCATTTTCCTATCAGCACACAATCTAAAAACACTCTCTTCCAACCTTTCAGAGTTACTCAAGGTAGCTGTACTCAAAGTTTTCCTCTATGCTGTTTTTCCCTCATTTCTCGGTCTTAGTGATTCTTCTGTATAATGGAGACCTGAAGAGTCCAGGATGTTCCTATGACTTGGGCACTAGTATGCATACAGAACATCACCATGCCCCAAAGGGTTTACCCATTTCTACCGTTTGAAAAGGAGGACAGCAGTTGCCCTTAAACTCAAAATAGAGCTATCGTTGGGTCATGCTATAACCTGAGGCTGTGACGTTAGGAACTTATTTTAGTGCATGCATGTATGTGGCCATAGACTGGGTCAAGATAAAGTAGAACCTCTGTATCACTGTAATAAATAAATCCATAAGAAATAATCTTAGCAGGATCTTTCCAGTATTCCTTCTAATAATTCTCATGTATATTCCCAAGAGATGTCAGCGTGATGTAGAATAGCTCTGACCTAATTTAAACCATAAACTTTCAGACTCCTATTCTGTTGTTACGTTCTGCATCCAGAATACATAATGAGAAGACCATGTACACTGCTATCTCCAGTTCCTTGTCATCTTACAGCATACTCACAGGGTTACTCATGTCATTGTTATGAAGTTATTAAAGCCACGTGGTACACAGAAGCAGCCTGCTTCTATTTCTGGTCCAGTTCAACATCATGAGGAAAGCGCCATCCTTTCCTAAGTGGAGTCAGGCTCCCACGGAAACTATGCTCTTATCTTGGATTTGCCCTCTCCAAGCAGCAAGTCCCCAGTGGCCACTTGTAGAGGTCTTAAAGGTGCATTTGCTGTCTTTGTAAAAGATTACCTGCGTAGAACATAAGAGCCTATCTGGGTAAAACAGGCCTTTGTTCTCGTTACTAAAGCTCTAAATGCAAAACAGAAGCTGGTGTCCTGGATGGAGCGAGTCCAAAGAGGTGGAGAGAGCTTTGTTGCCCATGCTTGAACCACTCACATCCAGCATGTGCTCCTCTGAGAAGTACATCTAGAAGATACTTTCACCCTGGCTAAGTTGAGAGTGTTTCTTATCTGTAATATCAGATTGAACCGATTGCAAGTTGTAAACAGGAGAAAGGGGATTAAAGGGTAAAGAAGAAAGATCCTCTTTACATTTCAAAACAAAACAGGAATCTTATTAGCATTTAAATGAATAGACTGTCTGGATGGTGAAAATCTTATGAACTGTTATGCTCTGGACAGAAGCGAATCTTGACCCTCATTACCAAAAGACAACCTACATGCGAGAGGGTGTTTTTGAAGCCAGAAAAGCAGATGCTTTCCAGACCAACATCACTTCTCTGTCTGCAGGCAGTCAAGAGAGACTAGAGTTGGTGACCCAAGTGACTTTTGCTGCTTTTATTTTCCTTAGTTAATAATATTAATATTAATATAATGTCAGCAACAAAACAACAACAACAAAAAAAAACGTGAACCTGAAGCAAGACACCAGCACAGCAGTCAGCTGCACAGGTCAGCACCCTGCAGCCAGCTGTAATCTGCCTATCTAGTAGCTGAGAAAATAAGAAATACTCACCCCAGCCTAAATAACCACTCCATGCCTGCAGAGCTCTTACTGCCAAGAGAAAGGTGTCACATGCATGGGATTGTCATTGCTTATATCCCAGTTCTGCTCCTCCTCATCAAGGCACAGCAGGAACCGGCCATGCAACCCAGCCTTGCTCCAGTCCTGCAGGTGCACCAGTGGAGAATGGGGCTTGGGGAGGAGGGAAGAAGATATGGCTCTTCCTGGCTTACCAGGAAAACTGCACCAAGAAAGAGAGGCAGCTGGGAGGCAGTTGTCTTCAGGGAGAAGAAGACAACAAGGCAGTCTTGGGAGAGGTGGGTTATGGGAGATGAGCTACAGCCATGGCCCATCTGTTCAAATTGAAGTTATTTTCAGCATGGGCTACATTATGCAGGAGATGAGCACAGAGATACCACAGTGGATTTCAAATCCATAGAAGTCTCAAGCTATCTCTTCATAGCATGAGCTGCTGACCCACAGAGACAAGCTTCAGAGTCATTCTCTATTAACATCACAACATGCAACACTCTTGCTGGTACCATCCCCATGATTGCTTCTACTGCCCCTCCTAGGTCTATTGAATGGCTATGGCTATACTTCTGTGGCATTGCCACCTTTTAGGGTTATATCATCAATCTGGTGCTCCAATCACTGCTGCAGCTGAGGACTCGCGTAAGCGTCTTTCATGTTCATTGTTTCTTTACCAGTAAATTTTAAGTTCTCAGGGAGAAGGGCTGAAAACATGAGGTGAATATACATCAAACCATGAAGTGAAGAGGAAAAAAACCTGAAAAAAGGTCTGACTTCTCAGCTCAGCAGGTGTGCTGAGGGCATTTCTCAGGTTGGCTATCAGAGGCTTTTGTGGATGTGATGTAAGATACGTGAACAGAAGTTAAGAAAAAACTGTTCCAGTGACTGCAGGAGAACTATAATTAGTCACAGGCAATGACAACAAAACTCCTCCTGAGAGAGCAACATCAAAACTCACAGGTCTGAACAAAATTTTTTTTAAAAAAAGGCAGCCATGACAAAAGAGAATATACCTGCTCGTCCAAACACAATCCCAAACCTCTTTCTTGAAAATGAGTTTCAGATGTCTCTACTAATGCTTCTACCTGGCATGCAAGCAGCCTCAGCTGTGTCTCTCTAAGCAAGCTCTGCTGAGCAACTTGCCCATGAGGACTCTGCAAGTTAAAAATGGCCAGCTCAAACAGTAAAAATAAGCCATTTGCATAACAGAGTGGAAGGAAACAAGCATGACTGCAAAGCCACCATCTCCAGTTCCTCCCCTAACTCTCCAGCAGGATGAGGAAGAGAGAAACCATCACAAAAGAGCTCAGTTTAAGAACAACAGTGATAGCAAAAGCCCCAGAAGTCTGTTTCATATGTACATAAGCGAGCACAGCACTGACATGGACGCAGCCACCTGAGCGTAATGGCAGTACATCCTCAATCTTTTGACCTATATTGACCTATTGTAAAGATATATTACCTTAGCTTTGCAATAACAGCACACCTTCAGCATTTATCCTCTGCTTCTTTTCCACAACATTTACTGATTTTACACAGTGTAAATTCAAAACTTTAACTGTAAATTGTAATTGATGTGGACATGCTTATTGGATACCAGTGGATGGAGCTTTTGTTCAAAACCTAAAGTTTCAGAATTTCCAGTCATTTTTTTGACAATTAGCGATCAGAAACTCCAATTTAAAGATAATTTATTTTAATTAAAATTAGGCCTAAACTTAGATACAAAACTTTACTGTCAGTGCACCAGCCATTTCATATCTGAATAACAAACGTCATATACTGTATATTTGACCCTGAAGAATACTCTCTGTCTTAGATCAGCACTTGAATGATCTTTAAGGAGAAAAAAAAGTACAAAATTTAAAGTTACGCAAAATGACAGAGAATTTACTTTAAGGACCACTATCCAATTGAAGACAAACTTCGACATTCACTCTCCTATAAAAGGTAGTAGTGAGCAGATTTTATTCAGCTTAAGTCTAGAGAAACCAGCTCTTCCTGGTCCTCATGGGATGTTTTCATGCAAGTCCAGATATTGCAAAGCCATCCAGCATGTGATTACTACAATCAAAAAGTTGGAGGACTATAAATGGTGCAGCACAGCCTACCAAAAACCTGAACTTTCTGTTCTGAAGGAAAGGAACAGAAACTGAGAGACAGTAACTGCTGGGCATACCCAGCCATTAGAAAGCAAACTTGGGGAATATAAAATAATATAGGCAACATATTGGAGTTTCAATAAGGACAAAATAGAGCAATAAAGGATAAGAAACAAACAACTCAGAATTGGATTACCAAGTACAGCCTCACTAGATTCGTGCTCTATATCCTACTTTATATTGCATTTCACCAGAAGACAGAATTTAGTGTGAGCTGGGGAAGAGGGCTACATGTGTATGTGTATATTGGGAGGTGGGAAATGTTAATGAGGAGGGAACAAGTGAGCATCAATTACAAATGTTTCTCAAATGACTGTTTCTCATTTTAGTCTCAGATACACTATTAACTGTAATAGATTTTTAAAAAAGCATAGAGAAATGTTTTCTTTTTCCTTTCAGCTGTTTTTCAGGGAGTAGGAAGTAATCATAAGCTATGATAATAGAATATAACTATCTGCTATCTTAAGAGGATTTCCAAATTGCTCTGAAGCTGCTGAGACAGAATGACCTCTTTTGGTAAGAAAGGTGGACGAAGAAGTCTCCTTATTCCAAAGGCTGCCCACAGACAAAACCTGCATGTCTAAGTGAAAAAGAAGCCATTCTTCTCTCCTTTTACATGCTGGGAGGGTCTTGGCTCATTTTGTTCTCTTCCTGCCTTTTACCAGCAGCCAAATCGAGTGAGTCAGATTAGTAAAAAAAAAAAAAATATCTTCTCAGTGCACTTTTTTGCAGCATGGTACCATCAGAGCAAGAGGCACAATGCCAAGGCTAAAAAGTCTAACCTCAGTCTACAGTTGGAAGAAGTTGTAAAGTCACAGCCCAGTTCAATAGCATTAAGCAATTCCTGTCATTCAAATCCAGTGTTTAAAGGACTAGACTAAGGTCCTGATATTTCAGCCAGATATATCCAAGGAGATCCTTACCATCACATGTCATTTCTGTTCCAATCCCAAAAATTTAACTGCAGTATGAGGTGCTGCTAGCCAATCCTCAGCTACTCTATTAACGGGGAATTAAAGTGATTAATGGAATTAATCCATTATGCAGACTGAGCATACGCTGAGTCTGTTTGTACATGAAGTGAGAAAGCAAGTAGCTTGCCTACAAAGGGAGAAAATTTCTGACACTGCACCATCTACTCCTTTTCCAAGAACGGGCAAACAGTAAAAGAAATTCAAACTCTCAAGTGTCTTTTTTTTTTATAACTACTTGACTTCTACTGCTCACCTCAGTGAATCCTATCAATAATGAACTACAGCCATCTTCCCTCAAAGGGCCCGAGATGCAATCACATATTATGCCCATGTTGGTTCATATTATTTTAAGGATTATTCTAAGAAATGTTCATTGAGCTAAGCAGCCAGTGCAACTAGTTTTCCCTTGTGTGCATCAATAATGATTTTTACCTAGCAGCAGCTGGGAACCAATAGATCTGATGTCTTTCTGGAGAAGCTTCTGTTCCTAGGAAGGTCAATCATCAAATAGGATTCGTTTTTTACCCGAGACAAGAGAGTCGTTGAGGTCTTATAGATCTGTATGTTGAAGTTTTGCAAATAGCAGAGACCTAGCTTTCAGTAATTACTTCTCCTTTCAGAAGGCACTGCAGAAGAGATCTTTGAGTAGACTGTATTTATTACAGTGGTTAAAAGGAGAGAGAGTGGAAAACAGTGAGGCAATTAGTAGAAGGAGTAGCCAAATGTTTCTGAAACAAGGCAAAATGTCTTCCAGGCTCTCTTGAGGCAGGGCTCTGAGACCCCCAGACAAAGCACATATGCTTTACCAGAGAAATGGGAGTCCCAGGTCCTACCCATCTTAAAGCTGGCAGCCCAGAGAGCTCAGCTGAACCAAACTCAGGCCTTTGATTTTAATGCTGTGCAAGAAACCTGTTTCCAAATTTTCAGACCTGTTTTTTCCAGGTTTTTCTTTCTACAAATATTGCCAAAGATCTGCTTCAATCCAGAATAGATTTCTTCCTTTCCCAAATATTCCAAAGGATGGGAAGGTACGAGTTTCACTTCAGCTCTAAACATAATGCAGTCTTGCTTTACTAGTTTTGCACTATTTCATAAATCATCCTTAAGGAGCTTGCTCTAGAGTACTCTTGTCAGAGCAGGACCCTGCATCATAATAGTACTCTTAAGACCTTCATGGTAGTGCTGAACAATAGAAATCTAACAGCAAAGGGATATAACATAAAGGCAATATCTCCTTATTTATGAGTGACTTGTGGTTTGCCCGAGTACTGGCATCCTACTCTTCAGAGGTCCAGCATAATGAAGGCAGCTTTTGGGTAGTTTTTCCTGAGGGGATGACGTAAAGAGGAGAAAGGCAGAGATAGAACAAACTGAATCACAGCATTCAGGCCTTGAGCTATAGAGCATGACTGGAAAGGGAAAGCAAACCTGAAGTACTGCTTCCCACCAGGTACTGCTGCCAAAAGAAGGAAACAAGAAGAGAGAAACCGGGCCAAGACTTTTCTGGCTTGCTTAATGCCATGGAAAGATCAAACAAAGTTACATGAAGGACCCCAAAAACCATTCATCTTCTTTACACTTTAGGCTTGCCTGGCAAGACAAAAATGAGAACAAAAGACATGACCATACCATGAAATTGCCAAAGCAAAATCCTAAATCCACAGCCATTTTAAGTTTTATTATTAAATTGATCACACCTGCAAAGCTTTCCAAGAGCCCAGTCCAGTTAATATGTAATCTCAGATCAGAGACTCTGTTGAATCTGAAGGCTAAGAAAGGATTTTTAGTCAGACACATGTAGTAGACTTGGTATTTTGTTATCATTTTCCATCCACAACCAAAGCTTACTGCATTGCCTAGAATCCTTTAAGAAAAACAAACAACAAAACACACCACCAAAAATAAAAAAAAAAAAATCAACTTATGAATACTTCTTAACGCTAAAGTGTGAATGAGAGGACTACAGGCTGTAGTCCCACACTCACCCATCTTCTTGTAGTTAACCCTGCTCCTGGGGCACTCTTGTGGTATTTACATTACCCTGTTCCAGGTCCACAGTCATGCGCCTCCCTGTCTCAGGCTTTGGCTCTGCTATACTCACCATCTGAGATGATGTAACTATACTAAAACCATTGCATGAATATCTATCCACATCATACCCATGACTAAAAAAAAAAAAAAAAAAAGTATATCTAGTCATGTGCACCTTCCAGGTTTATATTAGACCTACAAACAGCTGAGCCACCCAAGAAATTTCATCAAGGGTAAAAGCAATAGAGAATATGCAGAAAACTTTAAATAAAGTTATAGCATACTTATGTACGTCCTGCCACAATGTATTTAAAGCTTAAGAAGTTCATAAGCCCTTGTTAAGTTATTAGAAATTGCATTAGCCTGGCAATGGTGAGTCACTTCTTCCCGTGTCATCCAAGCATTAAAAACTGTGGGTGGAGGTGAGGATTTATAAAAAAAATACATTGCAAATAACTATTAGGACTATTATTATACAGAATAACCATAAAAAACACAATGGATTCTTATTATTCAATGATTTTAAAAGTCGCAGTATGAAGGAATGAACAATGCTAAGTGACTTTCTTATTAACCGGAGAATCAAACTGTATAAGATGTAGCAAAGTGACAGTGGAATCTGCTGAAGGGAATTTTATTGAATTTCAGACTCGTAAGAGTCTAAGCATAGCAAATGGAAGAGTTAGAGTACTTCCAGAGGTCAGCTGAAGCCCAAAACCGTATTTAAAGAGACATTTGTCATTGACTGAACACTGCTACACTGGTTAGCCTCAGCTCAGTAATCCCCTGGTTCAGCTAGGAAGCAGCCATACCATTGCTCCTCAATAAGCACCAACAAAACAGAGGTAGAAGAGACCACCTAATAGACAGACAACCATTGAAATCACCACTTCTGTGTTTCCTGTGAGAGGCTAAAGCTTTCTTTTTTCACCATTATTTTGAAATAATAAATTGGAGATAGGAATCAGTAGATTAAACTCTGGCACCCACACCTACCAACAGACAAACCCTTGTTCCAGCCTCCACCATGTCATTGTTCCTTGCTGGAACTGATCTGTTCCATAAAAGTTTATGATTTCCAGGATGGGTGGGAAACTCCTAATGAGGTCTAACACAGCATAAGTAACTTCTTGCTAATTCTTCTCATGGATCCTTCCACTCAGAGTGCTGGCACCTACTCGTGCTGCAGCAGCACATCAGTGTGTAAAAACAGAAAAACAACCCCTCAAAGCTTGAGGACAGGAAACTGCTTTAGGTTCCACTGTGAGTAAAGCTAATGGAAGAAGATCAAATAAGTCTTTGTCCATCCAGTCCTATATGTGATTAAATCTGATGCAGTATTCTAGGACAATGTGTTCAAGGTATTGTGGATGTGGACTCATATTTCAATCCTATCACGTTTATCCACACACAAAAAACTAAAATTATTCCTGCTGCTAAGATAAAGATGTTAGATGACACAAAAGAAAACTGTGTGAGAGATCACATGGTTTTACCTCTTCTTTCCTGCCTGTGTTGGACCTTATACAAACTGATCTCGTCTTTTCAGAAAAACAGGTGGTAGCCATTTATAGGTATGCAGCAAAGAAAGAAAGAAGCATAATAGTTACTTATTTGGTGCCTAGCAGTGGGCATATAAAGGGGATTCGATGGAAGGAAGCAATTCAGGAACCTTCTTCAAATGCACTGTGTAACATACATTATTAAAGTGAAGTTTTCAGACATTTGGAGGTTTTTTTCTGTCCATGACTCAGTGCCAGAAGTTTTGAAAAACAGCTTCATAAAGCAATCACAATGATTTTAATTACAAGTGAAAGCAGCTTCCAGTATGCAAACACATGAGTGAGGAGTAAGTATACCTACAAGCTGATTAGTAGGATTCCTCAGAATTCTGTAAAGAAAAATTCAAAAACCTATTTTTATTAAAATAAATAAATAAATAAAGGAGCCCAGAAGACAAACTGAAATAAAACAATTCATTCAGACATAACACACAAGATTTTTTTGGAGAAAAAAAATCCATTATTTTTCAAGTCTTCAAGCTCCACATATACACAAAAAGCATGTTAAAAAAACTATTATTTCTAGCTAACCACACTTTCTGCAGAAGTTGCCCCCCCCACAGGAGCATGTTGACCAGACCATGTGCCCTTGTTCAGTCACACCTGCTTACAAACAGCTCTTTTGTTTTGCTTTGTTCCACTCGATTTGTGCAGGAACAGCTGAGGCAAGGGCAAGTCCCTCCCCTCCACAGACACAGGAGGGACAGCAAGGGACAGTAGTATCTACAAACAATAAGAGCCATCATGCTGGTTCAGACTAAATGTCCAGCTCAACTACTTTCCTAAACTGCTATAGGAAGAACCACTCACCTCTCTGAAAATCCTCATCTCTGCACTGTGTTCTGTCTTTATTCGCACACACTGCCAACCCATGGATAGGTTTATTGGTATATTCCATTGCTACTCTTCCTTGACACGTTTCTGCAATCCTAGGCTCTTCCTCTGGGAAGAAGAGCAGAGGGGTGATCCCAGTAAGTCAAGGGGATATCCAGCTTCACGGTACCTGCGGAATAAAAAAAAATAAAAACCAGGATGAAATCTGTTGGACTGTTCTCTCAACTATGCCTCAGATGTATTGGGGCATTGTGATTCAAGGGTATCACTATTGCCCAACACCATGTGGGTATGTGAGGGATAGTTCAGTATATGTACAATACTCCAGATTTCAAAATAGAAAGCTGTATATATAAGTGCAACCTATTAGAGTATCACCAAAATCCAACTCAAACATCAAGGGAATGTTTTAGCGGAAAAGAAATGAAAATCATTTCTCTTTGTTCTCTAGATTCCAAGATATGAACAACACTGTCAAATATCTCTAGAAAATAACATTCAGTGAAGAAATAAGGGCTTTTCTTTGTGAAGACTGTTTCATTATAAATTCATTTTATTCTGAGTCAGAAGACTCACAAGTCTTTCCTGCGTTTTGTTTCCATGCTCTTAAGAACTGTTTCCCTTGTTGTCACATTCCCTCTTGCCAACACAGTAAGAATAGAAATCCTAATGCCTTGCATTACAAACTATCAAGCTTTATTAAGTTGCAGAGACATTACCACAGTTTTAATCTATTAAAGCCATCAGTATTTGCAAAGCATGGAGCAATTATAATTTTCTAAAGCTAAAGAACAAACAGAAAATAGTGTTAAGGTGTATAAATAAGACAAAGTAGAAATCAGAAAGTCTTATATAGTCTTTCTTTCCTCATTTCTCCTTTTTCAGAGATAAGATTCAAATACAGATGATATAAGGAGAAGTTTTATTGAGGCCAAATGACTAAGAGGTCTCTCAGGACTTAGGGTACTGTCTTCCCTACCACAAAGATATTAGGTGGGGAGAGGATATTTGCTTTTTTTAAACTTGGGATGGTCATCTTGTTGTAAATTGCAAGGGGCCACAGATGCTTGCAGGTTTTACTAACAGCTAGGCAAGACCAGCATTATTATAGAGGTTGATGATTCAACCTTAGCTAATTCACCGTCCAGTAAAACCAAAAATACTTCAGTGCCTCAACTGGCCTTTCATTGTATAACAGTTAAAAACTGCTTTCTTGTCACTGAAGACAAATTAAATTGTTCTGCCTAGTAATAGCTTTAATGAGCTTCTATCTAACCCAGCTCTGTAAGCACAGGGCTTACCTACAGCATGAGAATTGCCCTGCAGTGGGTCTTAGGTACCCCCTGAGTTTAAGCCAGCATAGTTAGGGTGGATTGGCACTGAAGTTTCACCAAGGTGCATGCTTAATCATGGCAATTCTCTCCCTTTGTTTTTTCACCCTTTTTCATTATTAAAAAAAGTTTCCACCAAAAATCAGGATAGATATGCTTCGTATTTCGCGACATGAAAACCTCAACAGGTTTAGATAAGCATGTAATAGGTTCAGGTAAGAATGTGGACTACCCACTACCCATAAAGAGGGAGCTCCTCAGGTAATGAACTCTCTCAAATACTGGCCCTACTGAAATAAATATCAGAGCTCACATAGACTTCAGAGATGCAATTTTACCTTCCTTAAATTGACAAAAATTACAAAATTGCAGTGACGGTCCAGAGATTTCAGGTACTTTTGTTTTGTCAAGATATCAGTACTTCATAAAGAGGCTTGGCCACAGCCTGTAAGTACTTTTGCTTTAGGTTAAAAGGAGCACAGAATAAGAGACATGTAGTCATTAACTTAACTGTAAAGCAAATATATTTTAGCCAGACTTTAACTAGTGCTCAAGTAACTTACTCTGTCCGGTCACTGCCATCCTCCTCAGATTTTTAGGTGCTGCCTGTGCTGATAAGCACACTTTCTTCACCTGCTTTCCTCTTTTTCTCCCCTCTAGAAAACTTTTGGATAAATTTGAATTGTGGCTTGACTTAGGGAACTGTCAAGAAAACTTAAAAACTCACTACCATAAAAGATCACTCTAAAAGCAATATTCACAACATGTTGTTTTCAGCTACCTCCAATTTTTCAAGACAGAGGGTTATCTCACCTTACTGGATTAAATCGGAAACAGTTGGGGGTTTTTTGTGAAACCCTAGGAAGAAATACCATTGTTACATGCAACACTTAGGAATGATAGTACCAAATGCATCTTCTTTGAAAACAAGCTGCACTAGTAGGCAGGTTTGCTCTAGCTCAGAAGTCCTGCTCCCCCTTAGCTTACTCTCTTGAGGGTAGAGATTACTCTATGAGCTCATATGAAGTAGTGTATAAAAACTTTTTACTTCACTTTAAGAAAGGAGGGGGGAATATCCATGTCCTAGAATTTATAGTTCACTGACATTTCCTCTGGTGAGGAAAACCTTTAACTACCAATGACCTTACTAGCAGCTGCTGGCAGTTAGTAATGAATGACAGCAGTAAGAAATATAATAAAGAAATAATAAATGAGCCTTTATCATAAGGGGAAGTTTTCATTTTAAATGCAGTGCCTTTTGAATTACAAGTGGCTTGGCCAGGCTTCAGGATTAATGAACACTCACTTGTTGGGTTCAGTATGTCTATATATTGTGCAGTTTACTGAGACAATGCAATCAAAGCTTTCCCCCTTGAGTTTGGAATGACCCTTTAAGGACTTAAAAGAAGTTTTAGAGAGAATTAAACTCACAGGTGTGCCTATAAAATTAAACTGCTGCTTTTTGATAGACCCATAACTTTTCTGCGACATTGAGTTTCTTCAGAAAAATTACAGCCTGACCCAAACAAAGCAGCGATTGTAAGTGGGAAAGCCATCACAAAGTAGAAGAACAGTTTTATCAAAAACTGTGTAATATTACAAGAAACCTCTATCTAATTGTACACACAGCCAGAAAGATATTATTGGAACATTATACTTTGAAATATATATGCATTAAAAAATTGCAAGCTTTCTCCTCCTGGCTATCTGAACACCAAAGCACCTAGTAGGCTGTGGTCATAATCAGACCAGTTAAGTTTTCATGGGTATTATTTTACATTTCAAGAATGGCAAAAATAGTTACTCAGTTCCTGAGCCCAAGCTGCTTGCTTGCAGGACTACAATGATGTTGCCCTTCAGCTCTGGTGCTAATCAAGAAACATCATAAACTGTCGCATCAGAAGTTATCCATGTCCTCAAACAGCATGAGCAGAGAGCTCAGGTACTTGGTTTAGCTGGAGCTGAGTAAGGAACTTCTACCAAGCAAGCTGCAGGCATGGTTTTCCTGGCCAATAGGCAGTTGGGAGCACTGATAGCTTCTGCTGACTGAAATGGATTCAGAAATGAATATTTCTTTACAGCATTCTCTGTCCTATGCTGCTAAGCCAGCTGCCACTTCTGGGTGCACAACAGGGCTGTGGAGCAGAAAGTAACCATGATAGCAGCACTAGCCACCACCTGTGCCATTCCGTTTCCTCCTTACAGGATACCAATGACACATAGCACATATCCTTTCAAGCTGTCTGTGCTTATTGTCTAATCTGCCACAGACAACTGAAACTGGTACCAGTGTATGTAACCCTTGCCTTCAGCTGAAAACTGGTGGTATAGAAAAAATAATACACCAAGTCCATTCCTGAGTATAAGCGAACATGTCCAAATACTAAAAGACTCTAGATACAAGAAAATCAAAAGCAAGGTTAAATAACAACATGGGAGTATTGAGAAAAAGCTAAAATAACACATGGATCAAATTCCTTCCTTTCTTAGCTCATGGTCACTTGCTGCAGAATCATGTGTACAAGGTTAAAACATTATTTGCACGATTACCATCAGTTATGGTGCCCCTGCTGAAGGTCCAAACTGACACAACAGAGCTGGCAAAACAGACTACAGGAGCAATTCTCGTCGTATCCCAGACAGGTTAGCTTCACTCACAACAGAAAAACAACCAAAGGACCCCAGGAATCAAATGCAAAATCACCAAGAGGCTTTCCTGGGTTTCTTCATCAGTCAAGCTGCAGGTTTACAAAGATCACAAGTGGATCCAGCTGTTTCCATCATTAACAATAGAATTGCTTCAGGTGGGAGACCTTTTGCCACCTGCTGCCACTGCTGCCCACACAAAAGACACACAGATGCAGTTGCAGGGGCATAGCACACCCCACTGGAGCTGCCCCTCCGTGGTGGAGTGGGGGCAGACAGGGCCTATGTATGGCATCTTTACATTAGTACAAAGAAGTCCATAGCATGAATTTTGTTGGATTATGAAGACTGATGAAAAAAGCACTCTTGGCCAAAAGCTCTGGGCTGTTACAGATCATATTTGTGTGACAGCTCTGTGTCTAAAGCCAGCATGCCAACACGGCTCCATCTTCCTCCTGTCACTACCGTGAGGTTTCCAGGAGGAAAAGTTGCTTAAATGCTATAGACTGTGGCAGGAATTTATCCTTCAATAAAAACAAGTCCATAGAGAGCGAAACTACAAAAGCCAAAGGCAACTGATGTTTTGACGCAGCAGTGGTTTGGACAGCTGCAGGGCTGTTTCTGGCTATTTCAGCTGTCGTACAGACTGGTGAATGCCTCTTCTCCTTTTCAAAGCAAAGCAACCCAGCCCTAGCAGTGCTGCCAACCCATGCTGTGGTCCTCCAGCACAGCCCCCAGCCCTGGCACAGATCAGCTTTCCTCCAGGAGCCCTCTGCTTGTCCAGCAGGCACTTTGTCACCCACAGCCCGACCAGTGCTGTATTGCTGGCAGGACTCTGACCAGCTGTCTCTTTCTACCAGAGAAAGGAGAGAGTTTCCCCAGACTCTCGTTACTCTCTGAGATTAATGTCCAGTGTGGGATGGATGCTGTGCTTTTTGGCTGACTGGGATAATGACCCTTCACTGTTGTATGTACACATCTCAGCTGTTTTTTCTCCCACCTTTGGAGATGTCAGTGTTGTCTTGGCTTTCCCAGACAAGGCTGGTACCTGATTAAAATAGCTTTGAGCTGTCTCACACAGGTGGCGAGGTGTCCTTTCAGAAAGTGAGTGTGTAAATGTTAGTTGCACCTGTGAGAAATCCACTGCACTCGCCATTAAGCTACTCCTCCTGCTGCCAGCAAAGGCAGGAGATGCTGCGCTGGGACTGATGCCTTCTGCTGCCCCACACTAAGCATCAGCATGGGTAGTCACCCTCATATTCCAACCAAGCCAGGCCTAAGCAAACTCTTTTTCCTCTTTGTTTACTTCAGTGCTTGTTCAGGCCTGTTGAGGTATTTCCCTGAAACTGAATGCTTGGGGCTGTCATGTCTTTCTCATGCCAACTTCTCAGAAAGTGATCTGGGAATGGTCTCACAGATCTTTGGGCCAAAGCATCAGCACCACAGTGAGGTTTCCCGTGTCCTCTCATCTCTCACCAGTACTGTTGTACACCAAAGCAATCAAGTGGTGTCAAGTGTACGTGCTTTTTAAGCAGCAAGGAATAGTTAGGCTTTTGTGCTGCTGGTTTGTTTCTAATAAAAAAATGAAATCCTGGAAAAAGCACATAATGTAAGAGCTTGGATCTGGGACTGAATCCAGCACTGGCTTTAGAGGACACAAGTTGTGAGGGATGTGTCATATTAGTAGCTTGCAGCTAATGGACTGGCAAAGGCTGGAAACTGCACTGGCTCATTGCCCGGAGTCCATGGAACTGCTCAGGTAACAGCTTCCAACGTCTCAGCCAGTGGACCTTGACAGTTTTTTCACCCAGAGGTAATTAGCTAAGGTTTCCACAGGGCACCAGCTTCGTTCATAGGTACGGTCATCCCCCCTCCTACCTCAGCTGTTTACTGTCTTCCTTGGACCACAAAAATACCTGTGTTAATGTCCTAAGTTAATACCTACTGCAAATTTCTAAAGGGTAGTAACTGTCTCACTGCATCTGGCACAATCAGAGCAATAAGCACTGGAAGAAAACGGAGCAGGCAAGAGAAGAGTGTTTGACTGTCCTTTGGGCAAGAAGATACCAAAGAAGCCATTCATGAGGAAAACATCATGAGAGTGAAAAGAGACATCTTGTCCTACCAGCTTATGTCAGAACCAAATTCAGCAGAAAGGCTGCAACACAGTGCAAAACATGCATTCATCATAGCCTGCCATTAGGAAACAGGAAGTGATGATTTCCCATCCAACTCAAGCTGGTAGAGTATAGTGAAAAGGTTAAAAATTATAAAGGACGAAGGGAAAGTAGCAGAGCAATTGCAGGAGATTCTGCTTGCTTTGCCCTGAATAAAAAGAGTAGCTCATGTAACTAAGAGAAGCAGTATTTAGCTTCACTGTGAGAGCCTCCTGCAGCAGAGGAGAAAATAGCACTGTGTGGTGAAGTTGAGGTCAAAGACGTGGCCAAGGCAGGCTGCATTGCACAACAGCTGACAGACAAGGAGGTAGTAAGGCAGACAAGGACTTAGCATCGCCTCTGGCTTTCTGGATCCCTAACTCACATGGCCAGGTACCATTTATAGCTGAGCCAATAGCTCCATATCCAACACCAACACCAAATGTTGTCTAACACCAACATCAAATACCCTCAGGAAAATGTTAACACCCATCATCAAAATCCTATGCTATTTCTAGAAAAACAGCACACATCAGGCATGGAAAAGACACATAAGCATAAATCGCCTTATTCTGAAATATGTTCCTGATCATGAGGTAGTGCCCATCACCTGAGAGAGACCCAGGTAATTACACAAGACTATTCAAATGAAGAAAAATTTAAAAGTTGCAGGATAGGGGCAGCTTATAGTATAAAAATGCACAGTCTCTCCTTACCTGCGCAGTTTACCTGGTCTGGATGTAATACCACATCTTTTCCTCTTCAACTTACCTTCACTGCCTCCAGTGCAAATATTCTGTACACCTAAGCCGTTACAATTCTCTTGAAGATACAGTCCTAAATGTTTATTGCTAATTTCTTCATTAAAGTACCTGGCATAGTATGGCAAATATTCTTGGTAAACAGTGAAACATTAAGTTTCTAGTTTTCCCATTTTTCTTTTCTGAAAACTGGTTCAATTCACAGAGATTATCCGCATTTTTCATTGCAAGCTCAATGAAAACACACTGTTGCCTTTCACAGAAAACATTTGTTGGCTCTTCCAGTAGGAAGAACCTGTAATTCACCTTTTAACGGGAGATGATTTGCTGCACTTATCTTCTTAGATGCAAGAAGCATTTGACAATAATGTATGAAGCTTTTAAAGTTTAACTAGGTTGAAGAAGGGAAGAAAGATCAGCATGGGTCACAAGCTGCCTCACAAATTATTATTCCCACACTTTTAATGGCTTTACTTGAACAAGTGCACTATACCAGAAGAAAAACAAAATTGCTTTTTTCTAGGTTTTCAAAATTGGTACAATCATCCAAAAATTCAAGAAGAATTTCCTATGCATTCTTTCTGAGACTTTTTGGCTCCACTTCTTTCCTCCATACATTCTTCCACAACTTCTGGCTTGCCTGCAAAGGGAAACTGCAACACCTCTGCATCAAAAACATGATCAGCTTCTTCTTTCTCTTCTTAACCTACAAGAGCTGGCTAGTCATCTAAGAAACCACACAAGAATCCACAATTTTGACTTGGCTAGGAAAAGTAGGGTCCATTCCCAAAGTCCAGACCTGGGCAAGGATGTCTTAAAACATTCATAGGATAATGAGATTTTCAGGCTATGAATTTTTTCCAGGGATCATTTCTAAGAGGCAGAAAACTTAACAATACAAATAACAGAGGTTTGCTGGTTTTGTATAAATCAGTTTCCTGTCACAGGTTTTCCTGTTTATATTAGTATTTTTAAACTACCAGGCGTGAAACTGGCAGATCCCAGTTTGCAATTATTTTTTTGGAGTGAGGTTTTTTGCTGTCAGCTGACAGCTGATTTACTGACATTGCCTTCATATATGTCACTGGGGTGAATAAACCAAAACAAATGATTCTTTACTACAGGAATTGAATTTCTTTCCAGCACCAACAGCTTTCTTCTTCTTTGAGATTTTGGAGATAACTTCTTGTGATTGCAAACCTAATGCTGACTTTGTGGCCCACGTGGATTGCATCAAACATCACACAATCAAATCAGTCAACAATATTGTTATCTTTCAGTATTCTTTGCTTGTTTAAGCAGATAAACGAGAACAGACACAATCAAGTCAATACATCAGTACTTTATTTAAACAAACAATTAAAAGATAATCTCAGGTATTTGGGATCCCCGAATAACATATCTGGAAACAGATGTGAGTCTATGGGGTCCAAATGCCTTGGGAGTTGCAAAGTACATGCCAAATGAATGGAATTTATGGATTATATTGTTTGGTGCCTGGGACAATAAATGAAGGAATGTAGGAACAGCTTAAAAATGGATGGAGGCAGTGCTTCAGACACAAGGTTATGGAAAATGTGAATCATGAAAATGTAGTTTGTTTATTTGTCCATTTTTAAAGAACATACTCTAACTGAGATAAAGAAAGTAGAGAAGGTAGCATTGGAAGCTCTGAGCATGCTGGGAGATGTTGCTGTGGGTGGTGTGCTTCCAAGTGCATTGTATGTTGTACCCAAACTGACTGAGACCAGATGTAGTCTGTGCTTTTGATATGGTGTTACTGATTTGTTTTTGTATACTGAATTTAAATTAAATTCAGCGTTGACTTCCTAGATCTAAAAGTATAAGATCTAGCAGTTACAAAGAAGTAGGTTTGTGTTAGCATGAGAAAGACATTGACATATCTAATTACTCATGTTGTATTTTTTAAGGCTGAGAGCTCTCCTGGAGAGTCATTTCAAGGAAACTCCAACATTACTTCTATAAACTCTCACCTTATTTTTAAAATATTGTTTCTTATATCAAAAGCTTTTTTCTTTTACTAAAATTATTACTCTCTCATAGCTGTGTTTGAGGTACAAGTCTCAGAACAACTCAGACAGAGTTCAGCTTCCTGCTAATGAGTTGATATTGAGCTGACTATGAGCTGGCAATGTATCAACTGCTCATCATTAAATCATTCCCAAAATGAACATTAATGAACTTCACCTACTCCAGCAATGCAAGGTAGCTCATACTTCTCCTGATTTCCAATTCACAGCAAAGTAACTTGAAGTCAGACTACACTGCTGACTTCATTGAATTGCTGCATAACGAGCTACCATAAAAACTATGAGGTTTTGCATGCATATATTGGACATTCTCATACATATTAATTTGGTCAGACAATATATTACAGCTACTCCAGTGAACTTCTTCACGGATACGGACAATCCTAATATCCTGCTTTAAATTGTTAATTCCTTGTTTGAAGAAAATACTTCTCTTAAAAAAGAAAAAACAAAAAACCAAAACAGCCTTTTCCATGCAAAAGTTTTGTATTATGTTAACTTTTTCCTCTACAGCAGTGAAAAACAAAGACAAAAAAATGTAATTCAAATGTTCCTTATTTTGTCATTTGCTTTTTGTTTCTTGGTGGTATTTAAGTGGGTAGGTTAAACACCAAACCTTCATTACCCAAATTTTTCTGTAGTAGTCTGGCACCATGCCACAGCTGCAGAATTGAGAACTTTATTTGTAAAGCAGCCTCTGTGCTAAGGGCTCACCTTTTTTTAATGAGGAGATGTCTACATAGATTAACACATACTGAAGAATAATTGTCCAGAAATGGTTATCAAAGTCTCATGTCCACATGTTGAAATATATCTCAGAAAAGAGTTACAGATTCGAGGGGCTCAAAAGCACATTTTACAGCGAAAGATTCAGAGGTCAGTCTATTCAAAGAGAAGGTTAGGAAGATATTTGATCACAACTATAGCCATGGATATGAGGTACTTCAGACTGGTACATTAAAATATTAATATACATGCAGCCACAGTTCAAACTGTAGGGCTGCAGCATGAACCAGTTCAGTATTCATTCTTACAGGTTGCTGCCCAGGATCGGTTTATCATTGTAAAGTGTGTCATTTTAGGAGACATTTAGCCATCCCTGCTCTGGTGGGCAGCAGTCTTTGGGAAGGGGGTGGGTGAGCAGATGGGGCAACATTTGCTCCAGTGATCTCATCTGAGCCTGATGTTGAATGCATGTTAACATCTTTGGATAATGAGATACAAACCACCAGGGAGCTGAAATTAGAAATGTTCAAATACAACATGAAATGCATGCTTTTGAGAAAGAGATAACTATTTGAACAGCTTCCTGTGGGATACAGTGGATTTCTCACTCTAGGATGTGCTTAAAACAAAACTGGATGTCTACTAAAGCCTGTATTCAAAAAGAAGCTAGGGACTTTATGCAGACATCAGTGGATGGAATTCCATTACTTGCTTTATTTACGAGGTCATCATACGAATTTCTGGCCTCTGAATACATGAACCCAAGAGCCTTTGACAGAAGAGCTAAATGGAATTGCTACTCAAACCAGATGGGTGTTGCCTTGCTACAGGAGCATTTGGTCAGAAGAAGAATCAAGCTAAAATGTGTTCTATTTGTTCTATTTACTGGTGATGAAGAAGTTGTCATAGTTCTTTCCAAAAAGCATTTCAGACTTCAGAAATCACTCCCAGCTTCTCCTCTCACGTTTGGTTAATACTAACTTGAACTTGATTTTCTCTCCTTCATGTTACAAGCACCTTTCTCTCTTCACGCGTCCAATGGGAGAGAAAAAGAATAGAGCTGGGAACAGAATACATTTGATATTTGTGCCTGCAAAAGAAAGGTTTTTCTCCATATTCCAGTTTGGACAAAAATTCTGGGGTTGTTTTTGTTGTTACAGAACTTTTAAAGCATGTCAAACGACCTTTGAGCTTTATGGAAAGGCCCTTGTAAAAGTTGGAGTTTTTCAAATTTAAAAGAAGAATGTTTCCTTTTTTTTAAAAAAGCGAATAAAATAAATGTGGATAACAGAGATTTAAAGACACCCTATAGTCTTTGAGGAAGCAACAGAGTCAATCAGATGGTTGGGGAAAGAATTAAAATGCGTGCATGCCCACAAGAAACACTCACATAGAGAATTTCCTTAATGACTGTCAACAATTCAGCACACTGTAGCATTCAAATGGTGAAGTTGGTGTACCATTCAAACACCATCTACATTTACAGTGTTTCCTAATTTTAGGACACATAACTACATTTTAAAAGGTTTACACATAATTGTATAATTAATTACAAAAAGCAACAATGCTGATATCCAGGACCTATGTACCTTCTGAGATGTGTTGGTACTGCCCACCCACCTAACTCATTTGCAGTAGTTGTCTACTCTCCCTGGGCTTCAAGTATGCTCTTTTTCATTCCCCTGCACCGGTTTTGAAATAAAGTGTCTCCAGACTTACAAAAGGATCCTAGAGAAATTGAGTGGTTAATTTGATCAGTCAACTTGCATATACAAATAAAGGAAATACAGATACCTGTCCTCAAAAGCCTATGGCCTAGGTTTTCTTGAAATGATGGCAGATTCACAGAGCATTCACAGAGATGCCCCTGACTGTGCAGTTTTCAAAACATGTTCTACACCTTTGTTCTGAAGATTAGACCTCTCTAAAATGTTTTGATTTGAGCTTCAAAAATTTCTAGTCACCTTTCCCTTCCTTAGATTAAAAACACCAACAAAACCACCAACAAAAGAAGCCACCTTGCTAGCTCAAATCAGGAAAGATGCTTTTATTTATTCCTACTCCTGAACACTGCAAATACACCTAAGTGGAAATCAGTACTGCATTTATAAAGTGTTCCTCTACAACCAAATTGTATTTTAATTTGGTTTCCACAGAACATTTTAGCACCAGGGGACTGCTAATGACATGACTCAAACCATGAAGCAGTGAGGCACTGCAACAGCTTTTTCACATCTCTATGCACACCCTGCTTCATAGCATTTTAGCACAGAGAAAAAACACACATAGCAAAATCCTGGGCCACAGGGGAAGCACAAACATGCTTAACAGGGTTCACCATGCATTGCTAAACTTGCCCAGCTGCTAACACATGCTGTTATGGCTGTCTGGATGCTGAACTTGGCATGGGCTGTAGCTGAGGAGGTGGGTACACGGCAGAATGTTGATCCTCGGAGGCCAACATGTCCAGGCAGTATCAATGCAGTACAAGGCTGAATCAGAAGGCAAAGATTTAAATGTGGACATACATAGTTGCACTTCAAGCTGCTCTGCAGAGTATAGTGGTGTTTGTGGCACTCAATGGCACTATCAGCAACGGGAAGGAGGGCCAGAGGACTCTCAGTTCCCTTCTTTCTTCCTCACACATTCAGTACAGGTAGAAAAATACCATAATTCTTCTAGGGTTTATGACCAAAGCAGCTGTGTTCAAAGGGAGGAGTTGGGCTGTATAGCAGTAATTTCTTCCTAAACAGGATTTTTTTTCTCTACTAACTCAACTGGTTTCTCTTCCCTTCAGAACAGGAACATACGTAAAAATTTTCTCATGAAGAAGATTTGCAAAGTCTCTTGCAATTTTCAAAAGCTTTGGGATTTTTCCCTAAGTTTCCACCTATGTCAGAAGCTTTAAAAATTAGTCCCTCTCTGTTGGATAGCCAGCTTTAAGCATTTGTTCCTTTCCTATTTATGCTCAGAATTAAATCAGCAAAAGTCACAGTTGCTCAGACCTTTGGGTTGAAAAACTCAGACAATGCACTTTTCCTTCAGACTTGGAAGCATCGCAGTTTAGTGTGTATTTCCCTCCATGTGTCAAGGCTAGGTCCTTGCAAAAATGATCTTCCCCTAACAACAGGATGAGGGAGTAGGAACAAGCCATCAAAGGTCACTAATCATGGAATAACCTAAAAATTGGAAGGTTTGTAGGTAACTCATTCACACAGGAAGCAACTTCTCTGAGAGGAAAAAAATGTTTCTTCTTTCTCACTTTCCTGGGACGTAGTCTTGGATCAATTTTTATATTTATAGATTGGGTATTAAGTATATCTTTCTTGTTGGGTTGCAATGCGCGCTTTAAAATAAATTTAACATTTATGGTACCTCAAATTTTGTCTTTACTGCAGTACTTCTTGTTCTTGCTACAGGAGATACAACACATACCACAGCAAAGCTCAAGTATCAGAGGGCACTACAGTGCTGCTTTTTGAATGGCAATCTTGAAACACAAAGCTCATAAAACTGCAGTTATCTTAGTACCAGTGGTACTCAGAAGTGAAAGATAATAAACTATTCATGTTCTAGCAGTAAATCCACTAAAATCAGTGGGGTAAGAGCTGAAATTAACTAAAAAATTAGTGTGAGGTTTAGAAGTGAATGGGTGTTCAGAACAGGGATTTACAATTAAGCAAGAAAACCTGGAGCAGTTCTGGGCTCCCTGAAGGGATCCCTGAAGCTGGGATGCTGCAGCAGCTGCTCTCAGCAAATGGTTCATTAATGTCACCTGCAAGGCCATAGGAAGGAGAAGGAGGAAATCTGGGAGAATTGCTAAAAGAAGTGGAAGTCATAGCTCAAGTAGCAGAAGTGAAATGGGAGAGGGGGAGAAACCTTGAGGATAGAATCTAAATGTCCTTTTCACCATCAGCAAAGAGCCAAAAGCAGATGAGAACTTTCTTCGAAAAGTTTTAAGATTTCAAAGAAAAAGTCCTAGGGGAATAACTATAATACCATAGAGAGTTGTCAGTGTAAACCCAAGCTTACCTAGTTTGTCCTCACTTTTGCCACCACTTAAACTCAATTTAACTGCTCACAGCTGATTAATTTCTGCACTGCTGTGCTGGAGAGACCACTGAATGAAAAGGAATGGAGCCTAGTCACTGTTCAATATGACCAAAGAACAACATTAAAAATACATAAAAATCCCATTTCAACTAGTGCAAGGGGGAGTTCAGCTCCCATCCTTATGATTTAGAATCATGTCTTCCCAAACATCGATCTTCATCAAGCAATGGCAGCATCCCAGCTGCACTTCTATATTTCTAAATTATTTCTATTTTGGGAAAGGGACTCCATCTTCATCTAACACTGCCCATAATAATTTTTTGAGTTAGACTGGACAAAGATGCAATTAAAAATCATCAAAGGATTCAGCTTGGAAGATACTCCAGAAGGTCACCAGTCCAACACCTGCTCAGAGCAGGATCAAATATGAGATCAGACCAGAGTGCTCTCCATCTGGGTCTTGAAAAGCTCCAAGGATAGAGACTGCACAGCCTCTTTGGACAACCTGCTCCATTATTTGACTATAGGCCAACTGAACATCTCATTTCAACTAACACCTGCTTTCTCTTATCCACTCTGTATGCAATGCTGTGAGGAACTTTGCTTCATCTTGCTGATAACCTCCCTGTAGTTACTAGAAAATGAGAAGTAAAAAGTATGTTTACATATGAAAAGCATTATATGTCAATGCTTAATGTTTAGAGAGACCCAGATCAAAGAGTATGAAGTCAAATTTTAGAAAGCATAATCTGGATATGAATTTCATAACTGCGTTGCACTGCAACATGTCATCAAGAATAAGGTACAAAATGTACTCTCACCTGACTCATGTGCAATTAAGAACCTGACATAAAACTATGGTTTCCACAAGAAATGTCTTTGATTTCACTTGCCAGTCATCTCATTCACATAGGAGTAAACTGGGAGTAGTTCTAGTTAAAACTTGCCGTGTCACATTAGTTCAGGCTAAACTGGCACAGTAGTTGATGACTCTCAAAATAGAGCAGTAAAAAAAACAAAACAAAACAAAACAAAAAACCCACCAAAAACAAACAAACAAACAAAAACCAACCAAAAAAAAAACAAAACCAAAAACAGAACAACAAAAAAACCACAAACAAACAAACCACAAACCTTTCCTGAAAACAAAATCAAACACCTCAAAAAACTTGCTTCTCTAGGAAGGTTTTATTTGTTTATTTTATCTGGAATTCTCTACTCCTTCCCTTATCCATGTTCCTCTAATCAGTCTATATGGTACCACTTTTCTGCTGGCAAAGCAGTGAGGTAGCTATGATGCCAACATGCCTGAAGCTTGCCTCAGGCATATTCCTGCGAGTTTAAAATGTTTACCACCTTCCTGAGTTAGACTAGCTCAGCAGCAGAGTGATCCAAAAATCACAACTTATGGACTTGTGCCCTTGACAGAGAGAACTGTTTCAAAAGCCTAAAGTCCACAAGTCTTGCCTTCAAGAGGAATATGTATATATATATATCTTACACATTTTTTAAAAAATATTTTTAAAACTCTTAAATTTTCTATATATTTTACTCAAGAATTTAGTTTCCTACACAAAAGGGCTTCCCCTTGTTATTATTTTCAAACTGGTTTCCTGATAAATATTTCAAACCATTTTTCCTCTAAAATACACTTTTCGTCACTGAAGGAGTCATTCAAGGTCGCCAGGAGGTTTGCGTAACAAACACATGCTAAATCATTCCATGGGGCAGCATTTAATAATCAGACCATACTTTAATTTTGCAGGATATATCTGAGTCCAGTAACCATGAAAGATTTTCCACCATGTAAAGTCTGCTGCAGCAGCAGAGAAGCAAAAGAAAATCAGATGGGTGTTGGTGTCACATTAACTTCTTGTCAAGTGTAACTTAGGCATGTCTAGGAGAGTGCAATGGCACAGGCACCTTGATTGATGACAAGGCACACCACTGAATGCCACCCTCATGATTGAAAAGCACTCTCTGATGGTCTTACATCTGTAAGAAAAGAGGGAATAAGGTGACTCCTGACTTGGAAGGCCTGAGAAAAGAATAGTTCAATTTCCATGAAAGAAGTTCATGGACACCCCCTTCCACAGTCCCCTGTGGGTAAGTGGTGTCCCACATGGCAATTAAGAGTAAGTCGACCACATCAATCCTCCCTAGGTCTGATTTAGCAGCCCAGACGGTGCCACAGAGGATGCATTATACTTCCCCTGTATGTAGAAAAACCCCAGGCACATTCCCTGCACTGCTAGGTGGATGTCCATCAAGCTTTGCGAGGTAACATCATCTGCACATGCCACAGTGTGAGTCCACTCCCTTTTTTTACTTTTTGTTCCAGCAGTTGCTTCTCCATGGGTTTAGGCCTGAGGATGTAAGCAGTAGGCGGAAGACTTTCAACCCCTACCCCAGTACCCTCTATTTTTCAAGTTTTCCAGCCTAGAAGTGATACAGAATATCATAGATGACGATGCATACAGCCAAATGCAGTTGTGTCCAGCACTTGCTCAAAGAATAGACAAGGTAGGGGAACTAACTTAAAACTGCCAGATAGTACCTGATTTACAAGGTCTGGAGAGGGAGTGCCAGTGCCAAGTGACTGCTAAAGAGTCCCTTGGAGCCAGAGGAATTTACTGCACTTTTTATGCAAGACTTAATCACCCTCATGGACATTTTTGTAAAAGGAGCACATTTAAGCCCAATCAATATAGAAAACTCTAAAGGAATAAATAAGACATCTCACTAGCTCAATCCACTGGTAACACAGAGCCTTTTAGAAGTTTGTAGGCAAGATCTTCCTCTAGAAGTTTACTGTATACTCACTCAACCACCCCATTTCCTAGACTTCTAGAAGTTTTCATGATGACACCGGGGCAAGAGGACAAAACGTGTGTCCATAAGTAAACTATTTTAAGATACTCTTCTTGCTTTAAGTAATATAAGCCAATGGTTTAAGTCAACATTTTATCTTGTCTCCAAGCACCTTAAGGGTCTATGGAAGATGTTACAGGGTTTTAATTTCCACTGCACTGTGATAAATACTGCTGCAATTACAGGCACCATTCTTGGCAGCCTCAGATGTACCAGCCTTGCCTGTTCGGACTGCCTTTGAACTTGCCCTTCTAAACTCTTTCCTTACAGAAAACATGATCTAGAGGAAGCAACTTGTACTGTTCTGCACCTGACCTCCATACAGTCAGAACACAAGCAGTTGCCTCATTTTAGTTTGGCCAGTTTGACCAAAAGCTGAAGACTGTACCCTGCAACTTCAGTGCTTTTGACACCCGAGATGCTCTGATGGAAGCCAGCTCAGCACTCACTGCAGTCACCCCCACAATTCTGCCGTCCTCCAGGCACATCCAAAGTCTGCTGAGGTCTTGCACGGGCATTAAATTTCCTTAAAACTCATTTTTGACAGGAAAATACCTCCTTTCCAGAAAGTTCCATTTGAGAAACACGTGCCCACCCTTCACACCAAAAAAATATAAGGCCTACCCATACAGGAGATTTTCTGCCTTCCCATTGCCTCCTCTGCCCCATGAGAGAGGCAGGTCTCCTCAGTGCCCCTGGTCAGAGGGTCCTTGCCAGAGTGGAAACAATTAAAATAACTGGAGAAATTTTGCTACAAAAAAACGGTGCAGCATCATACTGTATACTTTGTGTGAGACTTTTCTGTGGGTGGCTATAGCCTCTTTATTCTCCACAGCATGGCTGTGAGCACACCCTCTAAATCTACTGCACCCAAAGAAAAATGTTTTGCTCAGCAGCAGCCTGTCCCAGCTCTGCCAGCCTTTTCTGGTCTTTTTTGTATTGCTTCATGATCCTCAATATTTATCCGCTTCCTCTTTTCATCATTAATAAAATTGTTCTATTTACACTGCTCATCATCTACAAGCAGTTTAAGAACCATTCAGTGTTCCAGACACCCAGAATAACAAAAAAAGCTTTGGCATATAAGAATAGATATATAGTGTCTGAAGTGAACAAAGCCCAGATCCACACACCAGCCCAGGAAATAAATTTCCTATCAGGGAGAATTTATTCCCACTTTTAGTTGGACTATACTAAATTATACCAGCTCAGAGTGCCCAGCAAGTGATAAAGT
This sequence comes from Pseudotriccus pelzelni, assembly GCA_035584735.1. Taxonomy (NCBI): domain Eukaryota; kingdom Metazoa; phylum Chordata; class Aves; order Passeriformes; family Tyrannidae; genus Pseudotriccus; species Pseudotriccus pelzelni. Next base: position 31,815,815 of record JAWMRA010000113.1, read on the forward strand.
GATTAGTCCATCCTCTGCTACACCTCCCCGTTTAGTCCCCATGGAACATAATTAATGTGTAGTTTACACTTCTCTTGCAAAAATTAATAAACACTGCAAAGAAAATCTGCATTACTCTACCCAGCACCACCTCACTTGGGCACCGCCCAGTATTCAGTTTTTTGCTGCAAACCACCAACATTTATTTAGACTCTTTTCATGCAGAAGACAGTGCTTATACCCAAGTTTCTAAGAAATAATTGTTTAGGTTGAAGGTATTTTATCAAATTCTTAATAATATTGAGAAATATCTGTATTTCAGTTATGCTATCATTACCATTGGCTACAAATTAAGTAATGTTAAGAAAATCTATTGATTCAATATGTCAGAGATAATTTTTTATATATATAAAGGCATTGTTGTTCATCAGCTGTCATCCCTTAACATTTGTGTCACTATTAATAAAAATGGACTTAGCAAGTACAGTTCCCATTACAGCTCCTTACATGCTCTACTTTTCATAATTTTCAAAAATTACAAAATATCACACTTTTTCAGTCTCCATTTCAAATGTCTACAGTCACAACAGTTATTTTCCTCTATTTGAAAGGAGATTACAAATTCATGGACTAATTTCAGTAATATCACAGAAAATCTATTAGTGGAACTTACCATGTACTGCAGTTTCAAACACTAATGATTCAGCATTGAACTCTTATAGCAAAAGCCTTAATAATCAAATCTAGACAGTCTTATATACAATATATCATCTATTTAGTGTCAATGTGAAATCCATTTTGCATTAAAAGTACTATTGGTTACAAAAAATTTAATAATGATGAAAATAAATGTATCTTAAAGTATAGCCTTGAAAGGGTAAACCTTGGTCTTTCAAGTTCAACCTTCCATTTCATTACTGTTTCATTTTGATTTTCCAGAGCTAGAATTGTATTAAAACTTAAAAGTCAAGTACAGAGGCAGCCTGTTTGGGTTTATTTGGGATTAATTTCTTTTGAGAAATATGACGTTTTGGCCACTACCCCCTCATTGTAGGGAACAATCGATAGTTTGCAGAAGTCTCAGCTGCTGAGGCTTCAATGCTCACCACTGAAAAATCTAGCTCATTAGCTCTTAGCTGTATTTGCCGCTTAGCTATGTAGTCTCTGCTGGGCTAATGAGTAAAAAGCAGTCAAGACTTATTTCTGCCGTAAAGTCAAAGATCTAACTGAATGCACAAAAGTAGCAGTCATACTGAGGAAGAAGACCCATCATTACCCAGCCACTTTTCTGAATAGAGTCTTACTATAAAATACATCTATCAATCTTCCCCTTTAAGAGTTTAGTTAAAAGTCTGAACTTGTTTTTCCTTGTCTTTTGTTAAGGAAGCAAACAGCTCATGTTAAAGGTTTAATGTTTGTAAACAAAAGAGAAGAAAAACACACCAAAAAAAACCCTAAAAGCTAAGACACTTATTTCAATTTACCCAACCCCAAAACAACATAATTTCCCAGGAAACTCAGCCTAGGTACCAAGCAGCTTGAAACAAATCACCTACAACTAATTTTTTGACTATGTTAGCAACTATGCTTGCAAGTACTCATAGCACCTGAAAATGCCATGTTGAGGAACCAGACCAAATAGCAACAATGGTCACTTTTTAATTCCAGCAGTACTTGATTTGCCACAATCATGAAGATTGTTTTGTGACCCATTGCTAACAGTGAGAAGATGATTGTTCCCCTCGAGGAGGCTGACAAGCACAGAGCAGCTCCTTCTCATTCCTCTGCCCTACTATCTCTTCCAGTCTTCCCTTCTGCAGAGGCAACAACAAGGAAAGAAGACCGCAGGACACAGTATTCAATATGAACTGGTTGAAAGCTCTAGCAGTTTAGCACAGTAAATATTTTTTCTCCCACTTTCCTTAGTGGCAGAAATCAATACAGTTGACTAATAGAAAGTCTCTCCTTCTTCAAATGCTCTAACTAGGAATTTCAGAGAATTAACCTTCACAATGCATCTTCTCTGCATTTCTTGTGTGTTCCTTATCTTTACAAGAAATAAACACAGTTCACAGTCACTATTCTTGTTTTTGTAAGGGATTGACAACCTCGCCTCTTCTGCCTGCAGGCCTTGGAATGTAATCTGCCATCGTAAGACCATTAGTAAATGTTTGTGTTTTAAAAGAGCAACACCCAAAAGAAGTGCAGATGTGCATGTTCAAAAATAAGAGAGTTGAAAGGTCAAAAGTTTTACAAAGCTGATCAAAGTTACTTAAAATGGGCAAGTCTCAAAACATATAGGTGTTGATTTTTGAATCCTCCTCCTCACAAAAGTTGCAGACCAAATAAAAAGTTCTAATTTTCTGAGAAAAAGGACAGTTTTTTCCAAACAGGCAGAAAGCTCTTGCATTCTGAAATTCCTATCAGTGTGTAAAATGAAGGTACTATACATTATCCTTTTTACTAAAATGAAAAAAAACACCTGCCCTGATTGGTGGCTGAAGTTCATGGGAATTGAAAAATTACTTTACATCCCAGTGGACATGAAACCTCCAAAGTTTTAGATTTCAATTGAATAAGAAATTACCTCCGCAGCTCAGTCAGCAGGATCAAATATAACTGTGTTTTTTTAATCTTATCAGAGTGTGACAAAAATCAGAAAATTCATAGCTTTCTGATTGCAAGATGTGAATGCACAAGTCGTATGCACCCCTCTTAGAGAATTGCAATTTATGAATGCCTCCGTTGCTTTCATAAGACTCATTTAAAATCTAGGAATCCTTGGGATGCTGGGAAGCAGCTCCCCAGTGCTGACAGCAGCATCATCTGGAGGGCCTGGAGGAAGGGATAATGCCAAAAGAACTTCTTCAGCCAGACAAGCCCTATTTGCACACTTCCCTAGCCACATCTTGCTCTCAAAGGTAGCCCAAACTCTCACATTCAACAGTTCATTAATATACCATACTAAGCACAGATCCACTTGCTAAAGCTGGGAATTTTTACGTCTCTCCATTTGGCAACTTCACCAATAAGCACTTCCAAACTGGCCTCTAAAGGAGCTCGTTGATGATGTTTTTGCTCTACCCCAGGAGGTGGGGTGGAGGACCACTGTGGTTGGTGTTTGTTACAGCAGTGCTGTGCTCTGGCTCAAACCCCAGTTTTAGCAGACTGATACAAATGAGCCCTCATTAGAAAAAGTGGTTTCTGAGTGGCATCTGAAAGAGCTCAGAGAGAAACTGCCCTCTCCACTGGAGGCATTTGCCCTTCAAACAGGTAGGGTGAGCGACATGAGGGCTGTGTGTGTTATCCCACTCCATCTGCCTCAGATATAAACAGCAGTCACAGTGAGATGTGCCCTCAGCCAGCCAAGGACTGTGCCCATCCCTCCTGGCTGAGGCCAGCACTGTAATACTCCAGGCTTTTCTTACCTACCAGCTGACCAGAATAGCACTGGTGGGTGAGGTGACACACAGCCAATCCTGGCAAACAGGGTGAACTGCACACCTTCAAACAGTGGTCTGCCTCTTGCCCTCTCCCCTCACCTTTCCCTCTGCTCCCCTCCCCTATTGAAAGGTCTTGATGTTCCTCACACACACTGTGTGGTGCCACAGATGAAACTGCCCCACAGGAGCCTCCCCCAGAACAGGCAACAGCATGGCCTGGCTGGGTTTCTGCTGGAGTGAGGCTTGTGCTAGGAATGATCTAATTTAGGAATGTGCCACAGAATTCAGATGCTCATCCAGAGTTTAAGAAACAAATGAGCTTTTTGTTCTGCAAATTTTGGATAGATCTTGCTATCCTTACTTGGGCAACTCAACTTAAACATTTGTCTTTAATTGGAGTTTTGGCTTAGGAGGCGAGGAAAAAAAACAACAACAAAACACCTTAACCCTAAGCTGTAAAAATTAATTTTTCCTTGAAATTCTTATGAGATTTTGGTTAGTTTTGTTCAGACTACATGAACAGTTTCAACATGCATTTTCCCTTCTGCTTCCAGTCAAAGCCTGGAGGCTCAAATATCGAGCTAAGTGTCAATGAAAAATATCTGAGAAAAACTGGAGAGTTAAAGAAAACAGAAAAAATCGTGGCCAAACACGACAAAACTTCATTTTATTCCTGAATTTTTAAGGAACAACAAAAGCATGCTCTCTCATCTTTCAGTAAGAGATACGTGTTTGAAATATGTATGTTACATAAACAAGAAAAGCATTGTGCAATGTCACATACAAAAAAAAGTCCTCTTTTTGACTATGTAAAGATCCTCTTTGGTCTGAAATGCATACAGCCAGCAAAGGCTGCCAGTGATGTACATCTACTAGTGCACAACAGAGAAGGAGTGCTGCTGCAGTGCACGTGTACTTTGTCATTTGTGGAGGCTCTGTATGAGAAAGCCGGTCATTTTCTCTCCCACAGTAACAAGCTTGATAGCCATCTAATCATGTATGGTAGGAGTGTAACTGCCTACTTCCCACTATAGCCAAGAGATACCATTTTATTTCTGGCTCATCTACCTCTTCAGTCTGTTGTGTCCCTGAGGATAATTAGTCCTGAACTCACGGAAACTATTTATCTTACACTGGGGATAGTCTATCAAATACCTCTTCACACAAAAACTCATTTAAAAGGATAAAAAACGCTCCCTAAGGAACTGAATATATTTCCAGTCTTCTAGTCATTTCCAGCAGGTGACATATCTGAAATCAGAAAGCCTCCCTTTGGTAACTAGGTGAGAGCAAATTAGCATCATTTTGAACTGGGGAAGCTGCATCACGACAGCCTCGGAGGAGCAAGTTCTATTTGTTGTAAACAAATCTGATTTGCTCAGTTTTGCATCCCCACAAATATTACACTACAGTAATATACAGAGATAGTTGTTTCACAGGGCAAGCCCCCATCATCACTGAAAACAGTCTTTGTTTTTATCTCCCCAGGAGAGGAAAAATAAACATGACAGTTTGCAGCTACCACAGGTAGTGGCTGCAAACTAAACTTTCTCACCAGAAGTTCCCCCCAAGGCTCCTTTAAATATTCCATGACTAGCTACATCCAAATGCATCTCCCAAAGGATCAAAGTACAATTTTCTTTCACTTGATAGAAGGCACTATGTGATTGCTATCAGTTTGCAATTACAGTCCTTTTGCCTCAACTGCTCACAGAAAGAAATATTCAAAGTTTTTCCTGATGCAGTAATTGTCCGTGCCGCTAGAGCTTTAATTTGGCCAGAGATGCCCACAGTGGTTTTCTGGGAGGACAAGCATCTTGCTCAGAACCCATCAGAAGAGGGAGTTCAGCACTTACAGCTGTTTGGCAAGTCTCTGACCGTGCAACTAGAGGTTTGCTGGTCCAGCAAAATGAAAGAAACCCCAGGTTAATAGGACTAAGGATATAAAGAGGATGAACGCATCTAGAGGTAAGTCCTGGGTGTATTCTACCGGCGTGACCTGACTTCCATACTTGGAGAAATAAAGTACTTCTAACACATTTTAGAAGGAGTTAAAGGCCTACCTTGTGCAGCTACATCTGCCTGGGTCATCTCCTGCATGCAGACACAGTCCTTATGCACTAAAATCTTCTGGATGAGAAATTAGAGCAAAGCCCTTCATGGATATTGGTGGAAGACTGTTTCCTCTGGAGTGTACGCAAGAGGCACTTGCCCCTTATGAATAGCACAAGGTAAATCTGAAAAACTTGCATGGTGTTCAGCCCTTACTAAGGAAAAATTCCTAATTAAGGACTGAATAATAGTATGGAGCTGAGACACGTTCTTACCAATCCATCAGGCTAACTGGCCATGGTACGCTGTCTGGATAATAAATGTCATTCAGTCCTCATTAACATGTCCTTTATTAAAACCTGTATGAAAAGGGCAGAAATAAAAACCGTGTGAAACAGTGCATAAAGCTGACATCACGCATGGACCCCATGGTGTAGTCAGTGTGACATGCTGATTCCATGGGAGTTTGCCCTTGCTTTCCTAAGGACACTGGGAGTTTCAATCTTAAACAGCAAGTCAAGTGCAGGACTCCACATCCCAGCTGGATAAGTAGTTAAGCAGGGAGCTGTGACCAGCTGAAAAACATGGTGATTATAGTATTCATGTTGACATAATATAGACAGATCTGCACACACATTGCCTCTAGTTTTTCTATACTAAGTTCCTGTTAATTTCCACAGAAAATATTCCAAATTATGAATTCTTTATTGGCGAAGTTCTTGCCCTGCCTTTCATCTCAGGTAATAATTCCTACTCCTCCCTGTCCCTTGTTTGTGAAGTCATGACTTAAGAGGCGATAGAAAAAATGCAAACAAACAAAAAAAACCAAAACAAAACCACAGGGAAATTTGAAAAGGGCTGTTTGCATGGTTTTAGCCTTACAAAACATTTCTTCACTTTAGGCAGGGTGACAGGTTGTCTCCTTCTGTGCGTGCACAGCAAAGAGCACATGCTTCTTTTGAAAGGGGCTTGTCACCATCACCATGAGCAAAATCTGGACTCCTGGTTTGGTTTTGCTTCCATCTTTATAAGGAAAAAATCCCATTGTTATCAGCCCCTATTAGGGGTTGGATAAGGAGATGGGGCCAGAATGTACTCTCAGCAACACATTGCTGATGACCTGCCTTCCAGAACTGCTGTGGCTGAGGGGGAGGACAAACTGCAGGTGGAACTGTGGGAGGCAATAGATAAATTTTTTAAATGGCTTTGCCACTGGAGAGACCATAACACAAAACCCCACTCTTAGGCACCTGAAGGTCTCAGCAGATGTGAGCTTATAGTGTCTCTGTCCTTCAATATCACCATTTTTCCTGTACTGTAAAAGGCCTTTCCCTCCTAAACGCATGTTGACAGGGCTTCATTAACTGAGGGCTGGTGAAGTGCTTTAATGAAGACAAATGTTGTGTTAAGTTGCCAAGTATTATACTTACATGCATGTTAAACTATTAACAACAAAGACAGGAGCTACGAAGTTCTGGCAAAAGCGTGCTGAACATATCATGCTTTGTAGACCAAAGTGAAGTAGACACACGCAACAAGGCGCGTCTCCATAGCAGCAAGAATAGGATTGCATTAAATGTCATATTTATCTAGACTTCACCATGAACTTAATCATAGAGAGGGAGAAACAGGCCCACAAGAAAATAGCGAAGTCTTGAACAATGACAATATATTAAACAATACTGAAACCTCTGATGCTAAAGTTTTGCTACATTTTATTTACTTGTCTTTAACATCCTGGGCATCTGAGATGAGGAAAACAAAAGGATGAAGCATCTGCCTTCTGCAGCCTTCTGCAGCATGCATGTGAATACAAGGACAAATATTGTCAGATACATTTGACAGCTGTAAAAGCAACAGATCCTTTCCAGTCAACTCCCAGATAAAGAAAGGGACACAGCTGCCCCTGCGTCATCATACGCAAGGAGGAAATCCTGCTTTCAGAAACTCTCCCAAGACGAGTTTTGGCAAATACCTTCTTCATGTGTGGGATGAATTTTTCTGTTTACCAACAGAAATTGGGGGCAAAGCAAATGAATAAGACCTCTTAAAACAAAACACGTGGGCACAGTCTTCAGCATCTTGCTGGTGAAACAAGACAGATGAGGAATGGGGCTGGATTTGGTCTGGGATTGGGTTTTGCAGAAATGAAGCGTGTGTTTCTCTGACAGGAGACTGTCAGAGGTAGGAAACATGGCCTCAGAGGGCTAGGAGAGAAGACTGGGAATTTTAATTTTTTTTTAAATACTCCAGAATGCTTGTCTGAGGCCCTGCATCAACTAGGGCCCTCCATTTCTGGGAGACAGGCCACGTATGGTTACACAAAAAAATTACATAGCACAGTAAGTACCAGAGAACTTGCTTTTAAGCATGTATATAATAGTCATCCCACTGCTAAAATCTTTATACTGACCTATCCTGACCCATGTACACACATTTTATGAAATGTCTGTCACTCTCTTTAGACCACAGCAAGTTCAAAATTTCTTACCACAATTCCTCTAGGCTGGCATATCATTCACCTGCAACGATGAGTTTGCAAAGATGAGCAAGATGAAAGCTCTGCTGATTGCACACAGAAATAAAGAATTTGTAACATATTTAATAATAGTTTTAAAAAGCAAACAAATGCATTACTGTATCTTTGATTGTCTGTGCCTAAAGCAAAGTACATTCAAGGAAAAGCTGTTAAATAAGAAAATTATACTTTTCAAATTTTTTTCTAACTTAATTAAAGCTTAAATTTTCCCTCCAGTTTTCACAAGAATAATATTTTTTTTAATTACTGTATGTGACCTTTTTATATTTTAGCCTGAGTATGAAACATCCTGAGTATGAAGTATGTGGATCAATGAAAAGTAATTTAAAGCAACCTGAGAAAATACATGCTTCTCTGAAGGAAAAAGAATGTGAAACTTGACCTGAAATTTCAGCAGCTCTTGACACTACTCATGTGAATGGTCCAGAGCATTCAGGAGACCTCAGAAGAGGTCCCTCCTGCAGTAGTATGAAGAGCGCAGCTGTGCCCTGTGACTGGTAGCACATAAACTCACTTTCCTCAAGGTTTTTTTCAGTTCTACCCTTAAATTCAGTTGGAGCTTTTTATGACTTCTGGGGAGTCAAAGCCCAGCCCACATAGGATTCAAAGATTTGAGCTTTTCCACTACAGGAATTTCCATCAGCTTTTCTCTGAGTTGTCCTTCTCCCTGCCTAAGCTGTACTCACTAATAAATAAATAAATAAAGACGACTGTTCAGCCCCTTAGTAAGGTGTGGTGTGGATTCTGAGAGCAGCTGCTGAGATAAGGTTATATGTAACAAAAGCAAAAGAACAGAAATTTGACAATCTCCAAATATCTTGGCTCAACCAAACACACAATTGTCAAGTAGGTTATCAGGAGTGTACCTAACCCTCCAGGCACAGCACACCATTTCCCCTCCTTTCATTCTGCACTGAAAAGTAAACACCTGGTTAGGATCACTTGACCTCAGGTATTGAAAGGTTAAGATAAAAGTGAAAAGCATGTCTTAGATTAGTACTGTGAAAATATATTTTTTTACTTGGGAACATCACATTTTTATTAAAAATAATAATGCAGCAAAGCTGGATGAACATTATCCACCAAGAGCAGAAATACAAACTGCTGAATGACAACTGCATAAACAGTCTATATACATTCTGGGTAATTTGCAGTCAAATAATCTTCTGCTTTAAAGAATGAGTTCTTTAAAAAAATCATTTAGCTTCTTTAACAAGAATAATGCAGTTTCCATGGCATGATGGAGCAGAGAGTGCAGAAGGACATGACCACACCAAGCCATGCAACCTTCATTTGTTAGGCATTGCATAATTTTTCAGAATTGACCTCATTAGACAAATGAACTCTTTGTAATCAATATTGCATTGTGAATTTATGCCTTCTTTGCAGATTTAAAATTTAGTTAGCATTTCATTTAAGAAAAGAAAAGAGTACTTCTGTCTGCCATGCTCAACTCGTTAGTCTTATGTAGGTCTTTAATTGTAACTTTTTAATCTATAAATGATAAAGTCTGAGTCACGTAAGCCATATGGAAGCATAAATGTTACTTAAAACACAAAGGGGGAAAAAAAACCCCACACTATTTCCCAGATCTTGCTAGAGGAATCTCATTAAATACAAGAAAAAAAACAGGTAATCCTAGATCAGAACTTATTTAATTGAATACAAACATGTCTGCAGTTTTCTGTTGGATTGAGAAGTATTGTTGAGGGCAGAAGACATACAGCTATTTAAAGTGGCATATATATACATGCATGTATATACACATTTATATGTGTATTTATAGGAAAATATCAAGGAATCTTTTCATAAATATTTAAATTAAAAAGTGCTGACACATGCTATGTTAGCTTACACAGCTGAGGTGCCACGGTAGTCTCTCAGGCTACGCTGCCTAGCCATGACTGGTGCCACCCAGAGTCTCTAGTAACTGCATCACTTGAATACCGAAGAAAAGTAACTGCTCTAGTGTATGTGTCCACAAGATGCCAGAATGAGCAATCTTTAACCACTGTTGTGAGTGTGGAGACCCCTTCTGCTTTCACTGTCCCCCTCTCACATTTTCCTCTCTTCCTCACTCTCCTGCGGCCCCTGACTCAAGTGTTGCTTGCCCAGCTGGTTTTGTGAGGCAGTGTGCCAACCCAATAAAAATCATCATCATTGTGTGCTACATTAACAGCAGTACACAAGCAAAGTGATTTTTAGCCTGAGTGGTCCCAGGGTTGCACTTGCTGGCCCCAGCACAAAGGGAGAGAGGTGCTTAACACAATACTCCCATTAAAATCAATGCTTGTGAAACTGTGCTGTTACACACACAAAAGTGGGTCTTCTAGGGCTCTGGTGACCCACAGCTGCATGTAAAGATGTGAGCAAATTTTGTATCAAGGACCTGTGAGGTCACAGTGATCCTTGATATCTTTCCACCATTACCAATGAAAAGGTTAAAAATAAAATGCCTACATTGCTATCAGAAACTCTCAAACCACTCAGAGTACACAAATGCCTTGACTATCTATGACAAGATCTGCCAGACTGTCATGCGTTTAACATGTAAAATTGAATTTCTGGAGAAACTGAACTGCACTGAAAATAATGTTCCCTAAAATAACCATAAGCTCCAAATAACCCACTTGTGAAGAAAGACTTCTGCACCAAGGACAGAAAGGATCATGACTCTGACTCTGAAGAATCTTCCTCTTGACTCTGAAGGAAAGGTCCATGTCTGGTAATAAACCTCTTCTCTTTGCCATACCTAAAAACAAGCTGCAACACTGCTGAATTAAAAGTTTTTTGACAATTAACACATGGTCCATACATGCAGAAATATGGCATTTGAGGTGTACTAGAGGGGCAAGGTATAAATAGGATGGAATATTTGGAATAATATGTCAATATTCCCAATTAAACTGAATCTGAAAATCCAATGTGATGGTTTAAGAGAAGCTAGGATTTTATTTTATTTTTTTTTAGTGAATAATCTTTTTATTGGGATTCAGGTGATTGATCCTAACCTGTCACCAGTTCAGAATGGGAGTTTAGGCAAGTCACTTTATTAATTTTATTCTGCAACAGAAATAACAAACACTACTCCTCTCAGCAGAACACTTGATGCCCCTAAGGAAACACACCAATGTTTTTACTTATTGTCTTACTTCTGTGATATAGACGATACAATGGAAAACCAAAGGGATTTGGCAAAGTTGCCTTTATGGATCATAAAGTAACTCTATGGGAAAAGGACAAGCTGTTTCAGAGAAAGTCTATTCTAGGTGGCCTCACAAGGATATTAGTCACACTGATGAGTCAGAAAAGGTAACTCTGATTAAAGCTATTGGCAGCCAAACAAAATATGAGTAAGGCCAGTTTATGAGCACTTTAGCATGGAGCATTGCTAATGGCTTTTATTTTATATTAAAGGCTGCTACTCGGCACTGGAGGCGACATCAGAAAGTTTTTTAGTGGTTGGCAACCAAACACACAAATCATTTGATGTAGTTTTAACCACTTTTTCTAATGGTTGTGATAACTCTCCAGACATCAAGCTAATAAAAATGACATGGTGTAATTTGACAAGCCTGAGCGATTGACAGGCCTACAGAATACAACTACTGATGAGATGGTTTTAATTCAAGGTAATTCAGCTACAGTCTCAGCCAGCTCAGTCTCAATCTCTGCAGAAAACCATGAAAACTTGTAACCTGTATGCTTCAGGCAGTCTTATCTAAAACCAAATATCTCCTCCACCCCTCATTCTCCCTCTGTTTTGGCCTCTAACCTACGCACCAGATCTATGATCTTCCTGGCAATAATCACACCCAACAATGATGGATCTCATTAATGCTCCTTTCATGAATGACAGGTCTATCCACTTAACTGAAAAAAGTTTGTCAGGTGCCTTGCAAAGAGCCATTTCAATCAATTTGTCAGATCTTCCTCATCTCTGACCTGTCCTCTTTGAAGTGGGAGGGGGCTGAGGAGAGAGGGCTGTAGGGAATAATAAGAAGAAAATGGCAAGGCAGTACTAGCACACAAATTTTCCAAAACTTCCTTTAATCCTTGATATTAGGTTGCAGGCTTTGTGCTTGTGTAGGAATGAGATCATGTCAGTTTGATGATGTCCTGGTAATGGATAGTAATAAAAGGTCCTCACTTAACATCTTCAGATTTGTCAGAAATGCCAAATATCATTCTAGGAGGCTCTGCTGACATCTGGGAGCTGCAGTAGCTTGGAGAAGTAGTATCAAAGTGACTCATTGACTTCCCAGAGGGATCTGCATTGAACGGTAGCAAGGAGTACTGAGTATGGCATGTGCTCCACAGTGTCAGACAAGTATGGAGCAACTAAAAAAAAAAAAAAAGCCAATCAGACAGAGGTAAAAACCACTGACTGCCAGAAATGGCTTACCTCATTTAAAGATGTGGATAAATCTTTTTAGCGCCTTGCTTTTATAAGCTGCAGAGTGTGTCAGACATCAGACTTCTGCCCAGGGCTGGGCAGATCTGACCAGGGCCAAAAAGAAGGAAGTAAAGACTAATCATGTTGCCACCACCATCATTAAGGTCATTTAATTGCTGTTTCAACGCATTTTTAAAGCCACTGTGCATGAAATGAAAAAATTACAAACATACTAAATTACTGTGAAGAGTGCCATATGTTGGTACTCATCAATGAACTCCAACTCTTATGTTATATTGGACACATGTCCAGGATGTGCAAGAACCATGCGCTCCTGACAGGCCAACCCACAAAAAGTTGTAGGATTATCCCTAAAAGGTGGCAGGACAGCAGTCCAGAGACATCAAGTACAATGTTCTTAACTATCAGCTGAGTCCCTGTTCAGAGGTAGAACAAACTTGGCTGAAATGGGAGCTGTAACCTCACAGCCGAACACATGGCCAAAGAGATGCCAGTCCCAAATACAGGTAGTTGTAAGAAAAACAAGTCACTGGGCATTATTTGGAGGCATGGCTTGTGGGAGAGAAGCCTGTAGCACTGACCAGGTGCAAGAGAGATAAGGTACTGGGAGAGGTCAAGGCCTCCAGTATTTTTCCAGTGCTTTTAGTAATTAAGGGATTGTGGTCAGACAGACCTCAGCTACACATGCGTTCTGCATCAAGTTGTCCCCATGGGGTCACATTGAAGTCCAAAGGTCTCCCAGTTGAAGTGTGAGACAGCTGTACACCCAGGTGTGGGGCCTTGATCCACACAAAGGCATAATTCAGGAGGGGTAAGTGTGAAATGCTGCCCATAGGTGGGAGAAGGTGAGAGTGATTGGCTGGCAGGGCAGCAGCCATGAGCAAAATGGTGGGCAAGGACGAAGAAGAGCTCTCAGGCACGGCTCAGACACAGATGTGGTGCTGCAGCGGGGTAAAAAAAAAATGTCACTGTGGGACAAGCAGAAAGGCTGTGTTAGTAGGATGTGAGAAACTTCTCCCTGCAGTACTGCCCCAGGCATGATGTCCTCTCTGAAGAAACAGTGGGGTCCACTTTCATGCCTCAATAAAGACACATGACAAAACAAGGAAACTGAAAGGTGGGCAAGGTGAATGGCCACCAATCTAGAAACTGTGGCCTGTGAGAAGAAAGCGGACGATGGTGGTTGTTTAGTGTAGGGAATAGAGGACGGAGACAGGACATGATAATGCTTTTCTAAAAGCTGCTGCAAAGAGCAAATAAACATTTTTCACCTCTGTAGAGGGCAGGATAAGAAATAATGAGCTTAGGCTGCAGCAAGAGCAACTTAGTTTAGATATTAGGAAAACTTTCTAGCAACAAGGATAGTTAAGCACTGGAATAAGTTATTTAGCAAGGCTGCAGACTCTCTGTGACAGGAGAAAATTTAAGGCCAGCTTGGATAAACAAACGACACAGAAATCCTATCTCAGAAAGGCAGATGAGCCAGATGACAGTAACAGGCTCTTTTCAGACTTACTTTTCACTGATTCTCTTTCCTAAACATGAAACCCAGATGCAGCTCTCTGGAGCAGCCTACATTATGTACATCATGGTTTACATATTTCCTGAATGAGTTTTCTGAAAAGAAAACAACTACAACACTGAAAATATCCTAGTTCTGCAAGCTTTTATGGCTTTGGACTCCTTTTTACTGTACTGGACCCATTTCTTAAAACTCTGGCTCCTGAAGTCGAACAGGTTCATGAAAGCTAAGTTTAAATAAGCAAAAAGCTGTCTAAAATTATGGTGCAGGGAAAAAAAACCATCTCAGTTTAAAAGCACAACAAAGTACTTCCAGCAGTTATCAGTCCATGAGAGGAGTAAAATACTTCATTTAGCTTAAAAATCAAAAAGCAGTTGATAAAAAAAATCTTGTTACCGGGACTGACTCCACTTTTTAGTGTTCATTAACATTTAATGTTTTCAATGGTCATCCTCTAAGTCACGTCTAGGACTGAAGTTAGAACAAAAGGAAATTCTGTTGCTGAAGAAAGGTTCAGAAACCAAATGAGCCTCTCAGAGAATAGCACACAGATAGGGACATCCCTTTTCAGTCCAAAACCAGGTAGCACCAGACAAAAAAGGAAAAGGCCAAAAATCTGTTGTTGTCAAAAAAATTGCAAATAAGAAAGTGAAACATCTTGCCCCAGGATGCTGTGTATCCTTTGTGTGTGTGTGGCAATGCTTTGAGCATGCCTATGTGTGTGAGACTCCAGCACAGGAAATCTCTGAGCCACAAATTGTTGGTGACAGGGGAAATATTTGGGAGAAAATATCACCCTGCTTTTCCCCTTCTTCCACAGTAGCCTCCAGGCAGCTCTTATAGGTCCCTTTAGAAGACAGGATACCAGGCTATACTTCTCATTTGACCACAGAAAGATGGTCTCATGTTCTTTTACTCTTTTGTTGTGGTCCTGACAAGCTGCGGCACACTGGCAGTGCTGCATGAGGAAATTTTATATCCATTCTCTGAATAGCACACTGCCTTTTCCAAGGCTGTCAATCACACCTTGGCAATAAATTCTCTAAATAAAATCTTTTAATATAAATAAAACCCACAAATAAAACTGATAGTGGAGAATTAGTTGAGTTCATGAATATAATGATACTTACCATAAAAATTGGGGCACTGCGAGTTTTCATCTGACCTGTCATCACTCTGCAATCTTTTTCATTATCATAAATCAAAAAGCATTGTTTGGTTTAAATCACTTGCTGCTTAAAGATGAATCACCCTTGATTTCCTGAGCTTTGCTTACGGCAAAAAGAGGAAAAAAAGCTTTCAAACTGTACAACAGTAAAAATTTCTGGTCTTACTTTGCATTAAAAAAAACCAACAAACCTCAGAGAGCTCTAAAACTTAATCTAGCAAGCGACATAAAATGAAACAGAACTGTGATTTAGGGAAAAAAAATATTTCTCCATCTGCAGAGCTATTACTCTACAGTTTGGTCCAGAGAGTTCACATACAGCAGTCTGTGAAGAGGGACCCCAGGCTCTAATGGCTTAAAGAAGATAGGCCCTCAAATGTTTAATCTAGCTACAGGTGCATATCTAAGCTTCTCTGTAACATCTGTCCCTGCGGATAAGAAACCATTAAGCATCCTACACTGGATTGTGCAGACACCAGCTATGTGGCTTGTGTACCGATGACTGACGGGCAAACCACACAAGCCACCTCAATAGGTTTGGCCCACGAGCTCTTCCCCTTCTGAGAAGCAGAGTCTTCCCTCCCTTCATCCCGTCACCTTGACATTACACCCCATGCCCAGAAGTGCAATTAGGTTCTCGCCACTTTTTACAAAGTCAGGAAAGACAGGGTCATTTAAAAAGTGGACTAAAAGTTGACTAAACTGATGAGCCCAATGGGCTGGAACAGCAAAACACATCACAACTTGGTGTAAGTCATCTCCAGGGGGGAAAACACAGAAGAAATATGCTGCATGCAGTCATATATAGGTTTGTTCTGTGAAGAAAACTCTCATAAAAAAAGAAACAAGCAAAAATAAAACAGGCTTCATTCTTTATGTCTCACATTAGCTAGAACCCTCATGGCAATTCCCATCAATTTAACTTTTGGATCTCTGGATACTAGCCAGGGAGCACTCAGCTTCCATATGCTCAGCAAAAAGAGCAACAGCAACGACTCAGAGCTGTTGTCAGGCAAGGCAGGTAAATCACTGCATAATTCTTTGCAAACCCAATTTTCTGAAGCTTGCCACCCTACTTTTAGGAAACTAAAATTGGCCAAGTTTGGTAATAAGTCCTGGAAGTCCTACAAGCAATCCTAAATCTCAAAACCTGCCTGATGGCGCTGGCTGTGTTTGTCCATTCAGCTATATTTTTAACCCTCCTTTACGTACATGAGGAGAAGTGGAAATGTTTTCCTGCACAGAGAGTAGTTATTTGTTGTTCTTGGGAGGCAGTATAAGCTAAAAGGCAGCAGAGTGGAAGCAGGGGAAGAAGACGGGTGGGGATTGGAGTCAGATGCATTTGTGCTTGAACCTCAGTTGTGTTGCTATCTGTCTTTTGGGAAGGTCAGTTCACCTCAGCCTCACTTTCCCCTCTCCGTGCAAAACAGAGACCTTATACACAATTGTGGGAAAGTGTGCAATCTGTTAAACATATGAAGCAGTAAAAGAGCAGTTTGTCTTGTTAATTTTATCTGGTCTAACTAGGGTCCTTCTACAACCCAGAGACAGAGAGAGGCTGTATAAATCACCACCTTTGTCTCCACTGATTGTGGAAGGAGGCCAGACACTTGGCCACATTTAGGCAAAATTAAGCCTATCTTCAATTTCCAGAGTCATACTAAGGGCCAGGAAACTTCTGTTGCCAGCACATCACAACCCCCTCTATTAGAAAGCTGAAAGGATGTGTTCATGGTGAGCAGGCTTCTTGAATTTTTCTTTCCAGAAACTGTGCAAATTCAGAAGCCCTCTTTTCCTTTACTTAGCCCTTGATTATTTATTTGAGACATTAGGACAACATCACTTTCTAGCTTTGATCTATCACTGCTACAAGGTTGCCAGCTTGCCGCTCCCTTCTGGCAGTACATCAGCCCCTATGTAATACACAGGTAGGATTTTTGATATGGGAGCTTCCCTTGCCTCAGATTATTGTGGTAACATGCCCACATGCTTAAAGGAATATTCCTAAAACTGTATAGACAACTAGTACAGGCTTCACCCCTCACAATTTTTAACCAAAATTTAGGTGTGTCTTTTGAAAGAGGAATGAAGGAGAGAGTGCAACAGACTGTTGC
Source organism: Pseudotriccus pelzelni (assembly GCA_035584735.1). Taxonomy (NCBI): domain Eukaryota; kingdom Metazoa; phylum Chordata; class Aves; order Passeriformes; family Tyrannidae; genus Pseudotriccus; species Pseudotriccus pelzelni. Next base: position 31,833,049 of record JAWMRA010000113.1, read on the forward strand.
CCCCAGTCTCTCCTTAAGAGAGAAGACCTCTAAAATCCCATACATCTACAGAGAGATTGCAAACACCCTCAAATTTAATATAAGCTGAACAGGCATCAAAGAAGAAGGGCTTGTGCTCACTACTGCCTGACATTGAATTCACATGTAAGTCACAAGGAACTTGTACCGAGTTTTGAAGTCTGACCCATGCAGTCATGGGATTGTATTCTTTGCTTCACTCTTGGGTGGTATCTTTCCCCCAAAGCTGAAAGTTCTCTTCATCATATGGAATAATAGCTGGTACTTCAAAAACCATCTACTAGTGAATCTATGGAGCCCTTTGCCACCAAAGTCCCTTGACTGAGCTAAAATTTTCTAATGTATTATATTACTTCCATTAATAGTAATAAACAAGCATTTCCACAGCAGTTTCCATAATCAAACTTTTCCTCTCAAGAGCTCCTCTGGAACTATCAGCTGACTTTGCAGAGAGGAAACCAAGGCAAAAGAATTATGCAAAATGCTCAAAGCCACAAAGTGAGTCAGACTCCAAGGCAAAAAAAAAAAAAAAAAAAAAAATTAGAGGGCAGGGAGAGGAAACAAAATCTTCAGTTCTCCTATCTATGCCTCTGCCCCAAGGCAATCCCTGTCTTTCACAGCTAGGGACCAATTCAGATACCATTTACACACAGATAATTTCACTGACACTTTCAGAGTTAGCCCTGATTTACTGCACCATCTGTGAGATCAGCATGCAGCACAAGACACTCTTATGACTGGAAAATACTTTACTGACAAGGAAAATATATATATGTATTCCTCCCTGCTCTCTGTTGCTAATCTTTGATGGCTACCTTTCTTCAAATGCTTTCAGTCAAATTTTGACGGAACCATGATTTTTTTGCATTTAAACAACCCTGTTAATTGGGTTAGCTATGATACACTTTCCTGGCCATGCAGTTTCTTTGGCATGCAGTGTGACCTTGTCAAGACTTGTCCTAGTGCTTCTTTTTTCCATTTGATTGTGTTTTGTGCCGTCATCTAGATTTTGTCATTTGCATTATATCTGCCACCTTCTCAGCAGTAATAACAACAACCTGCCTGTGGGGGAAAAAAAAACAAAACCAAAAACAAAAACCCAAACAAACAAACAAAACCAAGCAACAACCAAAAAAACACAACTGAGAACAAAACCATGTATCCTCTACCTGCTCATTTGATTACAGAAAAATCCCCAGTTATACCTGGAGAATTTTAACAAAGCACTGATATCTCACCAAATCATTAAGCATTGCTCCTCTCTAGAAAATATGCATGAACATCACTACCTGACACGTGTGTCAGTGCAGATATATAGTGCACCAAAACTGAAATAAAATGTTTACCAACACACAAATAAAAAGAAGTGGTTTATACCTAGTGTATTTCAAGCACTTCTCCACCTTCATCCTGTCTTTCTTAAGGTATACTTGCAAAGTGATTGAAAGAAAGACTAACTTATTAAGCTTATTAACAAGTGTGAAACAAACCCACTGAGATTAAATCAGTCCAGTGACTCTGAAAGATTTGGTTACACAGGGGAGTCCACTCACTAAGTTACAGTTAAGATAAATTCCCTGAGTTGTTGGTTGCTAAAACATCTGAGCCATTGCCATTTCTCTCCCCCTTCGGCACAGGTGCTTGACTGGGATGTTCCCACCTCTGACCCTTCCCGTGTCTGACCCTTCCTATGTCTGACCCTTCCCATGTTGCAAATTCTAGTGTGGATAGAGAAAAAGTCTAAAGCAAAAAAACCCTGACTTGGTTTGTTCTAAGCAACAACAAGCTATATCCTTCTTCCCCCTGCTTTTCAGAGAACAAAGGAAGTAAAATATTAACAGCTTCACTGATGCTTTCCCTTGAGCTTCTGAGGTAACTTTGCAATGGAGAAAAACCTCTACGTGAGAGAGAGGCTGCTGCCCAGGCCCCACCACAATAGGACCAGGCTTGTTCACTCCTCTGAGGTCTGTGCAGCCACAGCAGTTGTGTTGGGGCTGCTTGTGCTGCCAACAGAGTCAGCACAGGTGTTGTCACAGTGCCCAAAACATCTGGGTCTGAGACCCAAAGCATCTGTGTCGTCTCTCTGGTTACTGACATCAGTATCCGAATTAAATTAAAAATACATGGCCCTGGGTATTTGTAGGTACAACACGTGTAATTTGCCCTGATGAGAATGTACCATATGAAACATTTGAATAATACCAATTCTTACTTCAGATCTTACACTGAAAGGACAATGCTCAGAAATACTTTATTTGGATATTAATTTTAGGGCAGTTCCTCAGATTTCTCTGCTGTTGAATTGGTAGTGAAAACTGTGGTTTCTGAAAAGCACAAAACATTATACTATGCTAAGGCAGCCATTTTTCAGAGAATCTGCAGTTGTGTTTCATGCTGCATCTCCTCCTGTCTCGAGTGTGGCTTCTGTGGGACAAGACTGGAAAACAAAATTCTTCTCTCAGTCTGTTCAGGCAATTTATTAGTTCTTGGTGGTACTTGGATTTTTGATTAATTATGGAATTATCATCAGCAATATAGCTGGTGTACAAGAAAAGATTAAACAGTATAGGACTCCTTAGCTTGCAAAAGGAGATATGTTATTGAAGAAAATCATGCAGAATGTTAAGAATGATTATCAGAAGTGCTTCTAAAAACTCAGCAGGGAATATTACTCACTAATCTTTGCAATGCAAAAGGTGGGAGTTGTCATAGAAATCATCAGGCTACAAGGTAAAAAGGAGAAAAAGAAGTCTATTTTTACACAGCACCAAGTTAAACTGTGAAATTCATTATTAATGGATAGTGCAAAGACCAAAAGCACAAGCAGATTCAGATGTTAATTATAAAAAATCATAGGAAAGAGACAGAAAATGAGGCTAAATACAAAAATGTGGACCTAACCTAAAGTTCAGGAAATTCATAAGCTTGCAAGTTATCCAAGGATATCCTGCAAGAAGAACAGACACAGCCACTGAGCAACATCCACCTACACCTGCTAGTAATGTATATATCCTTCTCATTGGACATGGATGTTGTGAACTAGTTGGGACCAGAGACAGATGGCAAAAGAAAAGCAGAACCCTGAATGGGTCTCATTTCAGCTCTGGGTGTATTAAGGTTTGTTCAGGTAAATAACTAGTAATTTGAGCAAATTGTTAATTGGCACAAATACCAAAATCTAAAACTAAATTCTGCTTTAGCTGTCCCAGATAATCTCCCTGCCAGGAAAACAAGAACTATAAAAACTTTCTTTTCAGATGTGTTTTGAGGACCAGCCACATCAAGCCCTCGAAGTGTTTCTAATTCTAGGAGCAGTATCACCAAGTTACTTAACATGTCCATGACACCTTTGGCCCATGCCTTTAGAACAGCAGCTATTAAAAGTGCCTTTATAGGTGCCACTCTTGGCCAGGATCCCAAAACATCCTTCCTCTTTATCAGCTAACAGATATAAGAGGTGGCAATTTCCTTTAGTGAATGTCCTATTTATCTATGAATGGAGGAAGTCAAATTTTGTCTTGGAACTGGGGGGAGAGGGAGGAGGGGCACATGGGTCAGAAAGGCAAAAAAAAAACCTGAAGAAAAAGACAGCAAATCCTCACCACCCACGAGAGGTTATTGTAGCTAAAAAAAACCAAAAAGCTCCCTGGAGTTAATTATAAAGGAAATATGGAACTCTCACCAAAGAATTATCTCTAATTACTGCCATTACTTGAATCAAGCTGTGTCTTCATGGGGGAGAATGCTAGAAAGTCACAGTGCTCATCTCCTGCCTTTGCCTCCTCTCTCTGCTGCCCGTCACTCTGCTGAGGATACACACACTGCAAAAAGCAGTTGAAATCATCCACCAGCACTCACAGTTCTGACGACTCTCCTGCATTCCAGTCTGCAGGCATATCAGATCTGGCAAATTCTGTGTGTGCCTATATATTCCTCTGAATACATGTAGTCCTTAGGCTGGTGTCACAGCTACTTGAGAGATCTGGAGCAGACCTCCCTGTCACTGATTAGGGAGAAGCCAGGAGCACCGGGGCACAACCATTTTTCTCAGGAGCACCAAACCCCACATAACGCTATGTCCCAGGCCTGGTTTGAAAATCTTGATTTTGGTCCTCACCATCACCAGAGCACTGGATGGAGAAGCAGCTCCAGGCTCCTCCATGCTAATTCCTTGCAGTCAGGGCAATCATGCCATGGTTACTCAGCACCTTCAAACTCCTGTTACCCATCCAATACTGCAAGCCCTGCCATGGGGGAAGAAAGAAAATGTCAAAGAGTTTTGAAATCTCTTGTGCATCCCAGGCATCATGCTGGTGCAGATACAAGGAAGAGCTGGGGATACCATTGCCTCTCCATCCATCACCAGTGCAACTGTGACACATCCTTTCTGTTGCTGTTTAGCTGTTGTTTTATATTTTGAGATTATACTCACTATTACTAGTGACCTACATACAATGCAATGTAGGACCTGAATATTGGTCCTGAAGGTTCCTCCATAGCATGCAGTAGCTGCAAAACTGGTCCTCTTTTTTTTTTTGCCTGACTGCATCAAACACAAAATGCAAGTGTCCAAGGCATTATGGCTAGTGAAATTTAGTCTGGGAGCATTATATGGTGTAGCGATAGATACAGTTTTGGAAGAATTTGCAATGGAAAGCTAGGAACTCGGTTTTTGCTAGGAAGGTTTTCTGCCTAAATGGTAACTCTTTCTCAAAGGCAGTTTCAATGCTTTCTGCCCCCACATAGGCAGAGAAGTTCTGACTCTCTCTCTGATATGCGAGAGGAGACATGCCCTAATAGATGTGCACAGAGGTCTTGGAAAGGCAGGGGAGAAACAGAGAGGATAAAAGGGGCCCTGAGGGGGTGGGAACTGCCTTTTCTCCCCTGGAGGCCAAATGCACCACATCATAAAAAAAGTGGTCCTTACATCTGAAATAAACCTTTTTTTTAATCCTTCCACTGCCTTGGCATTCTTGGGAAGAATACCTGCATATGTTTACCTTACGTATGGATAATGTCTCCTTTATTTTAGATGTTTCACAAAAGGAGGTTAATCTCTTCTGGACAAGGACAGTGCTACCAGTTAGAAAAGGATTTTTTGGGGTCAGATTTACCCCATCTCCATCAGACATTGCAGTCCAGCACAATATAGTTTCTCTACTTATGAATGAGTTTCTCCCTTTGCAGAATTGCCAGACTGACCTTAAATACAGTAGATAAATCAAGAAGTATGTTATGATGTTCTGTCTTTGTCAAAATACTCTGCCACACACAAGCTGGCATGTACTTTCACGTGGCTGGGACTGTATAGTACTCCCAAGCATTTCCCAGTAGAACCGGTGCCCTGCAATCTGCAATCTTTGAAGTGAAATCTAAGCATCCTTTTTTTCTTTTCCATTCAGTACAAGACAAAAGTGAAGTGTTTGGGACAGTCTCACTGCCCAAAGCTGTAAAGGAGGCAAGTGACACACACACACGTCTCTCAGCTGTATTTTCCAATTTGCATTCTTCCCTTCTGTTCAGCCATCCCACCAGGCTTACAGTCAGAGCTAGTATGCAAGCTGAGCTTCCTGCTGACCTAGGCTGTGTTATTGTGTGTTTTAATGTACAAGTTCGGTGTCTTTTCCACCCTTCAGCAAAAGATGCAAGGAGTGGAAAAACCAGCAGCAGAATATGCATGCTCCCCTTAACCTGGAGATTCCCCAAGTGGCATTTGCTGTCTCACTTGGACTCAAGATGCTAAGTAAACTGACAAGGACTACAGCAGAGAGAGGAAGGAAGGAAAACACCTGCCTTTCCAATCCAGTGACTTCAAGTAAAGTTTCTATACTTTTAGGAGTCTCTCAAGCACATCATACAGAGGGTTTTGAGAATCTGGAGCCTCCTGATGAGAGTGGTTTTATGTTATCTTCAGTGCCACAGCCAGGCAGTCATTGTGTTTTGGTCCTCTGAGAACAGGGACATAGTTTCCATGTCTATTTGTGCTGTTCCTTAAAGCTCTTGGAGCAACTTCACTGTACAGAATCACTGAGTATTTACAAAGAGGGCAAAGGAAGACTGCTGCTGCTTAAAAAACCAGTTTCCATAATCTGCTGGACAACCCATCCATACCTTACATGAAGTCCTCAACAGCACACATCCTATCTTTTCCAAAAGAAATAAAGCTATTTTATTTAAACTGTAAAACCTGACTTCTCGTTTAACACTGTGAGAAGAGGTATGATGGCAGAAGCCTGCTGTTAGCATGACATAGAGCAATGAATCAGTTAGCAAAGACATTTAGGTGGAAGCATTGATTCAAGACATGAAATCAGGAACTGAGCTTTTTACAGCACCTCCCTGACATAACAGCACACCTGCCCTTTCCCAGATCCTTTCAAACTGTTCCCACAGTACCACTCTTCCACCTCACACTTCAGCAGTTGGTTGAACACAGCATCACTTGGCAGATTTCAGGGGATTTGCACCATACAAGTGACTTTGGGTGCTGAAAGTCCCCTGAAATTGAAGGACTTGTGCTTAGGAAGAGTTTGTCCCACATTTCTTTCTTTTCACTGAAGTTTCAATGTGCAAATCCATCACATCTCCATTTGACTCCACACTGTTGGAGATGCACACTGTGACACTGAGCCCTTAAATATGCCAAAATGTACCAGACACTAAGAATGGAAACTTGCCAAGGAGAGGCATTTCTCTGTGAGTGGGAGGCTCATCTCCCCAAGAGGGAGAGGGGGAGCTGTTCCTCAAAGACCCACTCCTACCCCTCTCAACCAAGCATGTCATGAGCACACACAGCAGAGCAGCAGGATACGCCGTCCCTCGTCCCTTCCACACCACCCACCATTTCTCCAGGTGTCCAGTTCCTGCATGGCAGCAGAGGGCCTGAGCTGTGGTGGCTTGCCATGGCTGACAGCACTGCAGAGCACTGCATTTTCGCTATATGCCTTATTCTGTCTGTATGATGGTAGGCTGGAGCTCGCAGTGGCAGATGTAACTATGTTCCAGTGAGGGCACAAAGCAACCAGGGAGGACTTCTGAGAAGGTGACAGCACCATGACAGCATCCACAGCTCCTCTATTAGGAAGGGCACAGCAGAAGGGAGAAGGGAGGCCTCAACCCAGCTTGAGGGGTTTGTGAGCAGCAGTCCAATGCACAAAGACACTCCCACGCTCATGGCCACCCCAGCATCTAAGGTGCCACAACACTTAAAGCAACTGTTTCACTGGCAAAAATTCCAGCACTGCACCTTAATCTGTGGGCTATAAGTATAATTTAGATTAAGCAGGAAATTTCTATGGATTAGTTAAATACCAGTTTCTAAACTATGCCCCACCAGTTATCTGCGTTTTGATATGGGCAGTGTGGAGCACACTGGAGGGAAGGGATGACATCCAGAGGAACCTTGAAAAGTTTGAAAGGTGGGTCCATGCATATCTCATGAAGTTCAACAAGAACAAGAGCAAGGTCCTGCATCTTGATCAGGGTAATTCCAAGCACAAATACAGGCTGGGCAGAGAATGGTTTGAGAGCAGGTCTGAGGAGAAGGACTTGAGGCTATTCGTTGACAAGAAGCCAAACATGACCTGGCCATGTGCACTTCCAGACCAGGAAGCCAACTGTACCCTGGGCTGCATCAAAAGCAGCGTGGCCAGCAGGTCAAGGGAGGGGACTCCAACCCTCTGCTCTGTGCTTGTAAGATCCCACCCAAAGTACTGCATCCAGCTCTGTGTCCCCAATATAAGAAGGAGTTGCCTTTCAGTACTTAAAGGAAATGTACAGGCAGGCTGCAGAGTGACTTCTTAAGGGTCATAATTAAGGGTGTATAGTAATAGGAAAAGGGGGAATGGCTTTAAATTGAAAGAAGGTAGAGTTAGATTAAATATTAGGAAGAAACTCTTCACTGTGAAGGTGACAAGACAGTGGGACAGCTTGTCCAGAGAAGCTGTGGATGACCAATCCCTGTAAGTGTTCAAGGCCAGATTGGATGGGGCTTTGAGAAACCTGGTCTAGTGAAAGGTGTCTCCGTCCATGGTGGTGGGAGTTGGAACTAGATGATCTTTAAGGTCCCTTCCAACCCAAACCATTCTGTGATTCTCTGATTCTATAATTCTGTGATTGTATGACATGGACTTACTGGAAAACTGTTAGGCATGGTATTTAGCAGATTACTTTCTTATTAGAAAGAGTAAACATCTACTTGAGAGATTTCATTTTTTAAATGTCACCATTTCAGTTTACTAGATTTCTTGCTGTGCCTAACAAAACAGTGGGCATTTAAAGTATGAACAAATGAGCTGTCAGCTGGGAGGACTCAGCAGAAGGCAGGACCTGTCCCAGGACTGCCTTTGCCAGTGTTGCCAGGAGGGGGCCAGACCAGGGATGGCCCACAGGCCCCCTGCCTGAATACCCCTGCTTCTACCCTGTTCTGAATCTCCAGGCTAATGAAGAGAAACATTAGCATCTCTTCTGAAGAGCAATTTCCCAGATCAAGTGGGATCAGCCTAATTCTCCTCAACAATCCCCAGCTGTACCTTCTCCCTGTCACGTGTTTTGCTGAGGACACAGGGAAGTGATATCCATGGACTGGTATCAGCATATGATGGATGTGGGCTATATTATCAACTCAGCTCTTGGGTGCCAGTAGCACCAGCCTCTATTGGATAAATACACACATGATGCTCTGTGCACAAAAACAAAGACAAACTCTGACTTCATTTCAATGAAAAAATTACCTGGAGAGGGTGGCAGGTTGAGGTTGCAAGTGCCCAATTTCTGGTTTCATAATTCTGGTGTTAAGAACATAATTCTGGTCCGAAACAACAAACAAGCAACTATTCCAAAAAGTGGTTTGGGTGGGGGAAAAGACCATGCAAACAAGTCCACCTGGAGCTAGAGGAGAGGATCTCGGTGGAAGCATGCAGTAGGATGCTCACCAACACAGACAATAGCGAGCACTAATGGTGCAGCTGACTTCCGTCTAAAAGAGATGGTGAAACAGTGGCACATCAGAGGATGGCTACAGGGCTGATATGAAAGCCGCGTTTGAAACAGAAAGCCCTGATCCTGGTTTCCTCCAGGTCTTGGCTCTGAGGCCAGCTTCTCTGGAAATTAACCTTTTCAGAGCTAGACTGAGTCACCTGCTTTCTGCAAGTTGGTACCTCAGTGAGGAGCAGTCCTGGTACCAGGGTGTTACAGCCATTCAGCCTTATGGCCAAACTAAGTCTCTTCATTGAATTTCTGGTAAAAGTGCCTTTACCACTTTCAGAAACAGGGATCTCCAGTTTCTCCAGCAAGCCCCAAGGAGGAGCCATAGACCCTGTGCTGGCCATCCCCATGGCAAACATTGACTTCCTTCAGCAAGAACTGGCAATGAAGAGGTTAAGAATTAGTAATCCTAAAAGGCTCCTTTTGAGGGGTGGGTTGGGGCAACCTGAGTTAAGGAAGCAGCTCTAACAATATAAGAAAAGGAAGTGATGGTCATTGGGTTGTTTGTTTATTGTTTTAGCAGTTTGTACTGTGTGTGTGTCTCATGTGCTATCTTCATTTCTCAGTCTCCCAGCTGGTTAATTATCCAGGGGAAGCAGTGCTTCCTGCCAGCGACCTCCTGGGTCCCCTCCCTTTGTTCCCTGGGCTGACACACAACGCTGGAGAAAGCAAAAGGGCTGCTCATGTCTCAGCCAGCGAGAAACACTCCAGAGACTGCGGTTAGTTAATAAAACAGATGGGTTTATTGGCATCGGCAAATTTCAATGCTAGTGATGCGTTTAATAGGGTTCATCTGATGAAAATCCCAATAAAAATAAAACAAGGAGTTTGGAGGCAAGGAGACAAATATAGGAGAGACAAGAAGATGATCTGTACCTCTGGCATCTCCAGCAGCTCTGCTGTATTTTCACAGCCTTCAGGGCTCAACAACTCTTTCTCTGCTAGGACTTGTTAGTCAGAATGAGAAGAGATCCTTACCTCTAAAATCCAGGCTCAACTGGCCTAAATCTCGCCCAATCCCTCTGCCCAGTGAGTTCTTGAAGTTCCCTTATGTAGAACATATGAATGCTCCTCAAAGGTCTGGTGCTCTCCCTTCAGATGGAAATGAGGATGACTCCAAGCCCCTAATATTGTAAAAAACATTTTTCCCCAAGCCCCCAGGGTTTCTTTTCTGTACTGCTGTAATGATCAGGAGGAACCACCTTACAGAATGAGTGTGCTTCTCTCAAATGCTGTGTGGACACTTTAATATTTATTTTTTTTAAAAGAACACTTTGTACAATCCCTAAGTGGGCCCTGAAGCAATGCAAACAATAACAAACAGTGGGAGGCTTGAATTGTAGAGCTGGGATACAGATGTGAATCTCAACTTGAGGAAAGTTTGAGGGCACCTAAGCTGAGCATGGGTTCATCTCCCTGGAAAAATCTATGTTTGATAATTCCATTTTTTTGAAAGATGTGACTCCACTGTGATTAGCCAAGAATAAAAGCATTTTTGCTGACTGCCATCAGTAAAGGTAGAACAATCTATTTCAAAGGCACGTTTCCACTTTTATTATACGTATCTTAGGGAAAAGTGGGCTTTGCTCTAAGTCACGCAGGTTTGTTCATTTTCTCCATGTATTTCTACTTTAATATGAGTACTGTCCTATGTAAGTCCACTGCCCAAACACATCTTAGAAATTGTGCCCAAATTGTACCACCCTGATGCCATTTGGGGGTCAAAATTCACTTGCCTAAAGTCTTAGAGGAAAAACAAAACACAGATCCTGGTGTTTCTCCTCAGAGGGAGATGCCATTTGCAGGGATGAGCTGATTTCTCCCCTTTGGTAGGGGATGTGGCCAGAGGAGTGCTGTCATTGCTGGAAGTTTTCTCTCATGAGAAAATATTATTTGCACATGCCATATCCAAATGACAACAGCATCAAAGAGGACTGACAATTGATCCTGCTTTAAATAGCCGGTTTTCTAATGCAGGGAGGAGCGTTTTCATGGCTATTTCCGTAACAAGATGTTCTGTTCACTTCTGGCCCAGCAGCACAGCATCGTGATCTTGCCTCGCCTTGCCTTGCATTCGCTTCCCTTCCCATCTTCTGTCAACAAACATGTAAGAAAAGAATTTCACCATGTCAGGAATTTTATGCTTTTGAAATAGAGCTCACAAATTTGACCCTACCCAGGTTCAGGATAGAGCTGAGCTGTTGCCCAGATGGAAAGTGAGTTGTGATTTTTTACAGATGTTTTAGATCAAATCATAGTGCTTAAAAGAAAACAATCAAAAAAAAAATCTCTAAATGGTTTAGAGCCATGTTAAATAATTTAGAGAGTGGTTAGACAGATCATGCAAAAGTGCTGTAAGACTGGATCTTTTGGCTCCCTGATGGGAATACATTTAAATTAAACACCCGGTAAATAACAAGCCAAAGACCATCATGCCACTGGATAACAAAAGCAGTTAAAGAGCTGGATTGATAAAATGAGTGGATATTGAGTGCCTGCCGTCATTTCCCTCTTCCGTCTTTTGGTGATGAGAAAGAAAAGGGAAAAGAGTAAAGAATGAGGAGGGTCCTGGCATTGTTCATCTTCTCTTTCCTGGTGAAGATGAAGTAACGGGGGAAGGCAGAAATTATTCATTTCTCCCTCCCCCAGGAGAAAAGAGATGCAAAACTGTGCCAAAGACAGGATAAAAGTCTCTGCCTTGGGGAATGCAAAGCTGGTCTGTCAGAGCAAAACCTGCAACAACAGAAAGACAGTAGAGGAATTCCTCCCCTCCCCAGTTAATTTCCCTTCCTTCTGTTATTTTACATTACTTAATATTTTAAATAATTACAAAAAGCTCTGACTCCAACTCTTTTAAATGTATCATGGCCACAGAACAACCTAAAGAGCTGTTTCTCCTGCAAAGCTCCTCTGGGGCAGAAATTAATGCAATGCCGCTTTTCAAATATTCTGAAGTCCAGACTGGAAGAAGAAACAGCTCTTCATTTTCCAAAGGACTAAGGAAAGGGGTGCCTTAATTTGGAATTAAAAGCTGAAAGCAACCTGGATTTAATGGATGGGAAAGCTAATCAACAAACACTCTCCATTCAATATTACTTAGCTTGGCAAAATCCCTAATATTGTTGTTTAAATCTAAGGACTGTGTATCATAGCCTATACACTTCTGATGACATAAAAGCAGACAGCTGGCAGAGCAATGCATTCCCCATCCTCTTCCAGGGAGGACAGAAGACAGTCCTCTTTTTGAGAGACACGTTTCTACTATGCACTGTGAAGCAAGCCTCCTGCTAAAATCGGCCGGAACTGTGCATGATTAAGAATACTGGGTCAGGTTCCACACATGAGAAGTTTCCTGCTGCCACTGAAAAGGCAAAGAGTAGGTGATGCTCAATAGCCAGGAAAAACTCTCTCTTCATAACTGCATAAAAGCTACGGAGCACTGGCTGAACGCAAGGGCTCACGCTTCGGACACCAGCTGCTTCCTGATGACTGCAGCTAATTTTGGCAGTGGGGCAGGAGTGCAATGCCGATGCAATTTGAGGCAGGATACAGATTATAAACATTGTTTCCCTGAGATCTTGCTGTGCATTGCTCAAATTTGTTTTCAAAGGCATCTCAAATTAACCCTCCACCTCCCCCAAGCTTAGATCCAGCTATGTTTAACATCAAGACAACACACGGCCTTTGGAGTGGAGATCAGTCTCCTTCTCTCCCTTCCTCCAAGACTGTTTCCTTAACAACACAACTGCACCGAGGCCTTTCCCAAGCCAAAGTGCAATAACTATGCTTTTATAATGCCCACTGGCAGTGTACACGTGCCGCCCAGGAATGAATCCAGTTACTTAAGCAATTCTCTTGTACTGCCTGTTGCACCAGGTAAGCAGACAGCAAATAAAGAAAAGCAATGACCATTCAACCCCTGCCAGCTCGTGTGCTCCCAGCTTTGATTGCTTGTGATTGCTTGGGGGCGAGGAAGGGAACAGATCAGATCTCTGGCAATGGCAGGTCTAAGTTACTTGCAGACAGAAAGCTGTACTTTTTTTTCCCATCCATTACAAGTAGTAACACAAGCAAGAACAGAAGCAGCCAAGCCTTGTTTCCCCCGAGTGGTGTCCCCAGCTGAGCTCATTTGTGGGGTCTCTAGAAAAGCGTGGAAGCAGGAGAAGAGCAAAGGGTGGAAAGGGCTTGCTTTGGTGATTTCCTGAGTTTATAGGATTTACCATCCATGAACTCTGCACATTTCTGCCTTGGCAGGCTGCAATTAGCTCATGGAGACAATTTGGAAGGGTTCTGATACATCTACCCACATACATGCACACAACAATCACATGAGCCTCAGTCACAGGAAACCAGGTCTGCATTCAGATAACCTTCATGACAAGACTAAGTTCAAGACCAGAGGATTCAAGCCACAGACGTCGTCAAGAATTACAGAGGCCAGAAAACCTCCGCACCTTTTAGCGTTTCATTAGCAGCTGTCCTACCAGTGGCGCTTTACTTCAGAAAATTACACTCAGGTTATGGACAGCAAAACTGAGGCATGGCTTTTAAAAGAGACTTGTCAAACATCAGTCACAACCCAACATAAAAATCACTGCAAGCGCTGCTGCTCTGGGACATGAGGCACAGTTTACCAGCAGGGTGAAAGTCGCCCTCACCACCCATCAGACCATGGAATATGGTGACAACGGCACAGGCAATCCATGGGAAGCCTTCTACCTGTGCAACCTCCTTCCTCTGCCCAGATGAGCCGTCTGGCCTGTGTGAGCACCGAAACAATTGTTTTTGCAGTGCCAGAGTTAGTTATGTCTGAAAAGCTGTCCACAAGCACAGTGAGCAGTGTCATTAGGCTGCTGGCTGGGCACTGGAAGATGGATGTGTTGTTCACTTTCATGCAGGCAGTTAACAGCCCAGCTATTTGGTTACACGAATTTACAAGCTTAGCTGCCGAATAGAGGAGACCATGGGTTAACAGCAAGGGGTGAAGGTGCTTGTAAAGGTGCAAGCTGAGCCCTGAACCAAGGTGATTACAGCTCACTGGGAGCTCCTGAAACCCATTAGTGCCAGAGCATGGAGCTGTCAAGATGCACAGAGGAGCAGCTAAGTTTGCAAGCTCAAGGGTGATCAGCGACTTACAGGGAAGGGAATTTTCTTTGCTCTCACATAGCATCTCCCTCTTCTCTCTCCCTCACCAAACAGCCACCTGCAATCGAACCTCAAGCTTCCCCTAGCGTGGACAAGGGACTCTCAGACCATCCTACCCTTGAAAGCCACACTCCTGCATCCACACCTGTGCACACCAGGCTCTTCAGGCAGCACCCCTACAGTTGTCAGCTCTTCTCAGGAACCCTCTCACCTGAAGGTACTCCTGATCCCTGACCTGGCTCAAGCCCTCAGGTGTACAGAACTGCTGTACACTTCAGAAAGCAACAGGAAATAGTTTTCCCTAATAGGCATCTTATTTCTACATGCTGTCCTCTTCCCCCAAAATAAATAAAGGTACTTCAAGGTGTCAGACAAGCCATCACACTTTAATTTCTCCCTTTGGCAAGCCTAGCCACTAATTCAGTCTTGTTATAGTTTTCCCACTAGGGACAAAATATATACTGAGCTTTGAAAACCCATTGTGTAGCAGCAATTGTTGCTGTAAGCCAGTGGCTGTTTTGCTTTGTTCAGCACTGTGTGCTTGTGTCTCCTGTGAGATATTGTTTTGTTAAGGCCTGCTATTGATTAACAGGGAGAGGAATTGAATTCCAAATGGGAGCATCTGAAATGTTCCAAAATGCTGCATAAAAATGTGAACATCTAAAATCATCTTAAAGACAGGTAGCTCTCCTAAACCAGATTCATTTTTCCCTCAATCTTTACTCACCACAGCATCTCACCTCAGGGCAGATTTGCAATTGAGGCCCATGATAAGGGCCATATCCTCATCCATGTGTTTGGGGCTGATGGATGCTGCAGAGCAGTCTGGGGGCTGCACCAGGGGTGACATCAAGCTCTAGGTCACTCTACACGTACCATCTCTGGCTATTTGTCCTGTCTCCTAATGCAGAACTACAGTTCCCGGTGTGGACACAGTCATAAATAAAAAACCATAAAGGTGCCCCAGGCAGCTTCATCTTCTACCCAATACAAAGAGATGGATTATTCCCTGGCTGAGCATCAAATAGTCTATCTTCATCTATAACAGAGGATTTTTGTAACTATGGAGATACATCAGACTAACACGATAGGCAATGCTCCAGCAGAGCATCCAGCACTACTGTCCTGGAGCAGGGGCTGAGCCTACCTGGCTATGGCACTGCCACAAGCAGTGGGCAGGGAAGGCAGGAGTGCCATGGAGTGCCAGGCTGCAATCGCACCACCAAGTCAGACCGGCTCTTCTGCATCACCAGCATCGCACAGCATGTACTGCTACCCATGTCCAAGCCCCGGGCAATTGCCCTGACACATCCTGGACCCTCTTGGTGGCTTCAGCTGGGCTCTGAGCTGCATCACTGGCAGGCTCGTGGCAGTTTCACAGTCTCATACTCCAGGCACTTGCCTGAGTATTGTTTTGGCTCTGCTGTGCAGAAACCAGGAGGAATGAGGAGACACTGTGATATTGTTTCATCTGTCTGGGCAAAACGTATTTCACTGACCTTTGAAGTAATTTGGGGAGGGAGGGTTGAAGAGAGAAGGGGTAGATTTCTAAATCTTCTTCAACCACTTTCAGCAGTCACACTAGAAAAATAATTGCAGGGTTGCAACATCCTTTGTGCAATCTCCTAGGAGTAGGGGATCTACCACCAGCGAAAACCTGGAGACATTTAACAAGAG
Source organism: Pseudotriccus pelzelni (assembly GCA_035584735.1). Taxonomy (NCBI): domain Eukaryota; kingdom Metazoa; phylum Chordata; class Aves; order Passeriformes; family Tyrannidae; genus Pseudotriccus; species Pseudotriccus pelzelni. The sequence continues at coordinate 31,848,874 of JAWMRA010000113.1, forward strand.
GGCAATGCATGACTGTTGGAGTTAGGTAGAGAGATTTTGATAGGGAATGGTATAATTCCTCTAGAATCTTCTGACCATCCCAAAATAAATAGAGAAGAACTAATACAGAACAGTGGAACCCATATCAGTTTTGCTGTAGGATTTAGAAAACAGAGGTTTGCATAAGACCTGATATGCCCCATGTTGCTGACAGTCTTCAATCACAAAGACTGTGCTGGAAGGAACTTATCAAAAGACACCAGTAGAGGCAGACAGGAGGAACCAGATCCCTCTTCCCATCTGATGATGGAAGAATGGCCATAAATAAATACAGCTTAAAAGCACAAGAGACCACAGCTTCTCATGCACTTTATCTTAGAGACAATTAGCCTTTTCTTCAAGAGTTTCAGCTCATTTTGCAAATTATTATGTCAGCATTTAAGTATGAATGATAATTGTAGCACATCTGTAAGAACTTATTTTGGAATCAAGAGTTCTTAATAGCCAGTAAGCCCAGCACTAAAATCCCTGTTAGAGGGATATGGAGCTAAAACACTACCCTAAAGCAGGTGGCCTGGAGAATGTGCTTCCTGAGGTAAGGTTCTGGCAGTGCTCCTGTCATGAGCAGCACCTTCCCAAACTAGCCATGCTTGGCCATGCAGCTCTCCCAGAACAGCCATTTTAGGAAGACACGAACTCTGTGCACTGAACAGCACTACTGTAGTCACAGTCTTAGATTGCAGTGTCAAATAGAAACATGCCCGGCAAAAATAGAGTAATGGTTACTAAAGACAGGCACACTTGTTCTAAATGTCCCTTCTGGAAAAGGCAGATGTGCTTGGCAGGCACAGTCCCACCTTTCAGCTGAAGGAACACTGGCAGTGATGCACCCCACTGTGATATGCGACAGTGTTTGTGGAAATAAAGGTACAGGGTGGATCAAGAGCATACGCAGTCTCCACCCATGTATACATCCCTGGCTCTGGCCCAGGCTGCCACATAACCCCGTGCTGGACAGTGATCAAAGGGTTCAGCTTGAGCTGAGAAAGTCACACGGGGGGAGAGGGGGAGTGGTGATCCTCAGCCTCCAGCCCACCCTTTGTTCAGATCGCTCACAAGTTTCCCAGCTATGTTTGAACTCCAGTCTCACACTCACCGCCACTCAGCCATTGCTGGTGGTTTCAGGAAGATGAGCAATCAACCTTGACTTCACATTAACTTCATCTGAATTACATTCGAGTCCTTTCCGAAAGAGAATTTTAAAGCTTTTTGTTCAAGAGAGTGTGTAGACGGGAGGGGAAAAAAAAGTAAGAGACTGAAAACATGGGGATGGAATTAGATTTAAAAGAGCCCTTTGGAGTTATTTCAATTAGTCTGGGTACTGGAAACCTCTGGAGAAAGGCTCCTCTTAGAGCTACTGAAGTAGAACAGAGCATTTCAGGGTCTCACTTTCGCATTGAAATAGCAGCAGCACAGCAAAAGCGTTCTTCCTCCTGATTCATTTATCTTCACAAACGCACAGGGCTGAACTTGATGCTGTGTAGCTCTCAGCAGCAGCTTACCTCTGACAGGTTTTACAGAAGCATGTGCCCATGCCCTGGCAGGGGGGATGCAAGCAAGCACAGCAGCGTTTTGAGCCCTCAGACACTGTGGTTTGAGAAATGGAAACAAATGTTTAATCCTGGCACTAGTGAAATACAGGGGCCTGCTGGTCATTCCTCACCCTGCTGGTTGTTGATGCTAGTAGGGTGGTCAAAGCTTTGAGGCACAGAGTATGAAACAGCACTTGAGCTGGCAGATTGATCCATTTGTACTAGGCAGAGCTTTTGTAAGGTGCTTTATTAATGACACAAGCCTGCTTACAGTTTGCTTTCATTATTTCCAAACATTAGACAGAAAAAAACCAAGCAAAATACCCAAGCAAAACTAACCAACCGAAAAACTAAAAGGCTACAACAGGGAAAATCCTTGCCTAGTCTCACACTGCCTTAGTGGCAAGAGTAAGAAAATCTGGCATAGGCTACCTCTCAACTACAAATTTCCAGGCTTTCTTTAGTCTTTATAACACCAAGAATATCCCTCAAAACCGTCAGGCCAAGACCCAGAGAAGCTAACTGACTGGTTTTCTTGAGAAGATGCTTGCCATTTCTCTCAGGTAGTTCAGCCACTTTAGCAGGAGAAGCCAAGTGACTGTGTGTGTGTGTTCGCCTGTGTGTATGTGTGTGCAGCATTATTTATTCACAAGATCAGCATGAAGCAGAGCATCAAGAGGACCAAGGCTAGCTGGGCTGCACAAAGTATCGCAGAGGAGGTTGTACACGTAATGTGCCTGGCCTTATCTATTCTCATTACAAGCTAACAGGCTGGGTTTCTCAAGCAGAAGCCCCTAATTGATGAGAGTACGTCCTGAAGATTGCAAATAGATTGATGGCTAATACTGAATAAAGGTGTATTTCCTTTTGGTTCATGGGAATTTGGTGCTGTTGCTGATACTAAAATGTCTGAGCCCTGTGTCAGTGTGTATGTAGCAGAGTGAATATCTGTTGGAAACAGAATCTAAATTATTCATGAAGGCTTTACAGTCTTGAATCCTTTAATTCCTTCATGACTCTAGTACAAAAGAAAACACAAATGTTCCCTACTTATAGATTTTGTAAAGCAAAATTGGACAGCAAAGCTTGACAGTTGAAGCAAACAAAAAAAATGTTAAACATCAGTTACTGTACCTCATCTGCAGAAATTAATAGAGCTGCTGCTTGGAACAAAAGCTGAGACAGAGCTCTCCAGGAAACACTGGACAAGTTTATTTGCAGGTTAGTTGCAATCATCCATTCCAGCAATACTTGCATCTTCTTCCAAATACTCAGTGGAGTATTTGACAGGACTCGAGGCTAGATGGGCTACAGGGAGGGTCCAGGCAATTCCCATCAATGCACATTTGTTTCCAGCTAGTCCTTCCAGAAGAGGGAATCTGAGAAAAATGCTTCCTGCCACTAGCAAAAGGAAAGGAGGCCTGAATTCTACAAACTTCTGTTCAGACTCCAAGTTCAATATCAAAGTACTTTATAATTACTAGTCAAGTGCAGGTCCTTCAGCCCATGACTTTTCACCAGGAGCGCACATGTATCATTAAATTTTAGAACAAGCTTTCTTGTAGACAGGAAAATTCACAGATAGGTTGCTGCAGTCATCCTTCATCTTCTCAAAGGGTGTTGTGGGAGCTTTCAGCTGAACAATATCTCTCTACACAGAGCAGAGAAATCCCCCTTTGGACAAAAATGCCTTCCACCTGAAAATTTCTGTCTCATGTTACTTCAGAAGGCGATGGGCTACAGGGGGAAAATAAGTCCTTTTTCAAGGGCAACTTCCAGGTCTTTCAACCAGGGATGCATCTTAGCACCGATTTTCACATATTACTTCTTGTTCTTCTGTATGGAAGATCCTCTCTCTGTTCTCAAAGGGCAACTGGCTGCCTGGTTCAGGAGGGCCACCAAAATGCACTGAATGCAAAGGTGCCCAGTACACAGAAGAAACAAAGGGAAGAAGGAAAAAGTTCTTTGCTGACAAGTGATCTCACGTTTTACTTGTAACAACAGGGAAAAAAACACTATTCGGGCAGAAAGATATTTTTCAAGCTGACAGAACTGCTTCCAAGCATAGTACCTAGCAGAGCCCGGTCCAAGCACGCAGTGAGCACTCGCAAGGCTCTTTTCACTTACAGTAGAATAGATGGGGCCAGACAGTCTGGCAGCCTCACAAAGGCACAATGAGTAGGAGCCCTCTCTCCCTGTATGCGTATAAACACACGCACTCTACAATCTTTCACAGCAACATGCCAAAGCAAACACCAAATCAACTGTAGTATTTCAGAGAGATGGCCAAAGCTCACAGATATTTTCCATGCGATCCCCTGGAACAATCCAGAGCTTTCATTAGCACAAATGTGAAAATATGCATAGTGGAGAAAAGAGAGATTAGTTTTAGAAAGGAACATAAACAGAAGCGGGTCTCAGTTTGGCCAGGATTCACTCTGATCCCAGCAGAAGCAATGCCAAGGCTGAGCGCTGGGGTGCAGGATCAGTCCCACCTCACACAAAGCACCCCACTTTGTTTGCAGGTGAAGTTAGCTGGCAGTCAGAATGCCAAAAAATCCTGTCTTCCTTGGCACAAACAGAATTTCTTGAAAGCGGGTGATGCATTCACATCCTTCTGCTCAGATACAATCTCTGGTTATAAAATAGCAATGAGATTGAGGCAGTCAGATAGAGGATGGCAGCCAGGATAGCCAATCTTAGTGCAGTTGATGTAAAACAGGAACAGGACCTGAAAAGCTGCAAGGCCCCATCCTGAATGGCTCGGGAGACACTGCTCATCTTGTAGGCCTACAACGAATCTCAGAGCCCCATAGAAATGTGTGATGGGGCCAAATAACAGATGGTTAGATTGCAACCCAAAAAAATGGCAAAACAGCATAAGTGAAGTATTATGCAACAGTGTTTAGTTGGATTTCACCATTTCTGCAGTCTATTTTTTGACGCAGACGTGTCTTGAGGTCCAGTTTCACAGATAGTCATCTTCAGCTGGCAATCTGTGGAGCCATGGAATTGGGAGGTATTTCCAGGGGCTCTTAAAAACTGACTGTAAAACCACAGTACGAAACAATACCTCTGAAACCGAGCACAACTGAAGCACTCCCTGCTGTCTATTCCTACTGTTGCACTATGCCTCAGTGGCACCAAGACGAATTTTCATGGGGCTGTGGGAGGAATCAATTTAAAAACAGGTTAAAACAAACAAAAAAACAAAAAGGATTATCTTTAACCTGAACTGGTTCCCCTGATGATTTGCCATGTGGCTGTACCAGACCTTCGCTGGCACCACTAAGTTAACAGAGGAATGCAAAGGAAATGCCCCTCAAACTGCATCCTAAGGAAGAGAAGGCTGTTGTCAGTAGACTACTATGAGCCACTGTCCAATGTGAAACCTCTGACAGCTAGATCTGTAATTTCAGCTGTCCAACCCACTCAGCCCAGTGAAACTAGCCATATCCAAGCAAAGTCAAGGACTTGAGCTGCTGTTAGGCTTCATAGTAGCTATCTCTTCCCCCAGCTAAACAGGCCCAGGACCCACCACCTCCTTTCAGAGGGCAAGCGTTCCAGCTCTCACCATCTGTGGAGCACCTGAAGACTTCCCAATTGAAATTTTATTTACTGGTCTAAACCCTCATTTAAAAACCTGCATTCACAAGACTCACAAGACTCTCATACCATTATAAAGTGAATCTCAGGAGAAGCTTCCCAGAAGACTTGTGACTCTCATGTGAAACCACCATAAAGAAGATTTAAGTTGTTGCAATAGGAATCTTATGCAACAAAGATAACTGCACCAGGCTCAGCACACTAGGCCGACACATAAGGTTTCACATGAAGGTCATGAGAAAGCCTCTCATGTTGGAAAGTTTCAGAAGAGATATCATAATAGAGAAACAAAAGCAGCAACATCTCGTGTTTGCCTGCTAATCTAAAGGGGTCTGACTTGCCTTGTATGAGGTGCGTTCAGCAAAAGCAAAGCTTGCAACAGTGTTATCTTTGAAGGTCCCTTCAGCATGGAGGATGCTGAAGGCAGGAGCAAAAGCAAGATAGACTGAGGAACAGAGGATGGCCTGCCCTTCCACCCTTACTTTTAAAAAATTAATTCAAAGAGTTAACTCAAAGGGGTTCATCTCCACCAACTGCTGGCAGTGTGGGCTGACTAACAAACTGCAGTTGACCAAAAGGATTCGGTGCAAGTCACCTTCTCCCACAAGGAAATAAAATACAGAAGAGCAATGTCAATTTTAAATTAATATAGATAATTAAAAAGTACAACCTATGGCTTCCTAATGCCATTGTACTTTATATGTGCCTAATGCCCTAAGTAATTTATCACTATGTAAGCTCCATTTACTTTTGGGGTTTTTTCCTCAAGTGAATAATAAAGATCAAATGAATCATTTAAGTTTTATTTTTTACTTTCTGATTTGAGAGATATTCAGCTATAATCAGTGGAGAACAACTAAAGAAACCACTGGGAGGACTGACACAAGACACTCTCCACAACAGTTAGCCTTTGCTTAAGCCAGGCTAAAGTCCTGTCATTTTTTTGGTTGCAATTACAGCAAGGACAAGGTTTAATAAACTCATCTATTAATGTGTCTATTCATTTATTATGCTTTATTTAATAAATTTGTCTATCAATTTGTTTCCATATTACATTTTCCAGGGGAAATTCCTGCTCTGTTCACAGACTTTCCATTTTTATATATTAAATGCAACACAAGATAAATTTTAAACTTAAGATTATTTCCTGAAGCATCTTAGTTTTCAGAAATCTTTCTTATATCCGTGTCTTTGATATTGCCTGATGTATGTACATTTTATGTATACGTACAGATCACAGCACACCTGAAAAAAGAAGAAATAATAAACTTAGAAAAGCCCACACCTTAAAGTAATATATTAGATTTTGGTTACACCTTTTCAAAGAGCATGCAGCAAAATGAGGAAGGAGACAGATGCAGAGATGACAAGGATGGTCAGAGGAATGGGTCAGCTTCAGAAAAAGGGATATTAAATAAGCCTTGGAAAAAGCTTGGAAAAGAAGCAGACAACAGGGCAGGAAAAGGCAGACATCTCCGTGTTTATGAAATAGAAAAGGTGACAGAAGACTCTTATCCACTGCTTTTCTTAACACAAGAGTAAGAAGATACTAAAAGAAAACATCAGGCTGAAAGTTGAAAAACAAGAACAAAAAAGTACTATTTTACAAAGTCATGAGACAGCACTGTGCGATGCACCACCACGGGATGTTGTGAAGCCCAAGACTGTCCAAAGGTTCAAGAGTGTTTAAAAAAAGTAATGGAAAAAAGGTCCCTTCAGAGCTGTTAGATAGGCACAAAAATATCCCACAGCACAGAAGATCCCAGGCTGTGCAGGATGAAAGGATCAGAGTGGGTTACAATGTGGTCAGAGCTACTGTACACTTGCCTTACGCTTCTTCCCCAAAAGCTTGCTGTCTGCCACAGTTAGACACAGGGAAGAGAAGACTCAGGGGAGCTGAAAGGCCCTGCTCTTGTATTTTCCCTTCAAGATTAGTCTGCTTGAGCTGGCACGCTCTGTCACTTAGCTGAGCTTCAGAGGTGACAGCACCAGGCAGGCTGAGAAGAAGCACCACAACACCTCTAAATGCTTCCAAGAAAAATGATCCCTCTTTCTTTATTATGCTATAGCTTGTCATATAATAGCAATAATCACAATTGCTTTGTAATATACTTGGAACAGCTTTGGAGATTGATTAAATGCTTCAGCTTCCCTTCAGCTTTAATCAACCCCAGCAGCTGTTTATCGCTCAGAATACTTTAGATCAATAGAGCTTATACCTTTAAAATAGTACTCTCCATTCCAGCTCCCTTGAAGCTGCAAGCAGTAATTACAATAAGCGATCATACTCTGTAGAGTTAAAAGTAAGTAGCTGTTATAAAAAATTGATAGAATCACCACAGCCTCTAGCATAAGACACTTTTGAAAGGTGGCCTTTCCTAGTTTCAAGTTTGTCCCAAGCCCTGTGATAAAGGACGGGCTGGAAAGGCTGTGAGAAAAATTCTGCTCAGCTCCTGCTGCCAGCTTGAACATAAGGGCCAGGAGACAGAGCAGGACAACTGCCCCATCAACCTGTCCTCCAGGAGCCCAGCAGCAGAGGAAAAGCCAAGGGCAAGTCCTAAATACAAATGAAAATAACTCAACTTAGGTGGTACTACAGGAACTAAACCCATCAGTTTTAATAGTTCTGTGAAGTACACTTGCGTGACTGTGCTCAACAGTTTCAGAGGCATTACAGCAATAAAGCTTTAAGCATATTTTCATTACACAAAAATAAGGAAAATCCTACCAAAAACAGTGTGAAAACTTCTACTGACTCTCACGAGTTCGGGACATCACTGTCTGTGTTAATCATGCCACATTAAGTGAATGAAAGTTGAACTCCAGGCATAAAATCATCAGATCCAGATGAAACACACTGGAAAAGTTCATTTCATCATACTGCCAGACAAGACAAATTCTGGGCTGGTGCCTTGAGAAGACAAATATTTGGATAGGAAAAGAAAGAGCAGGTAAAGTCACTGCTTCTAAAATGATATGTTATGGAAAACCATTGCATTGCTTTTACTAGCAGTTCACAGCCACTCATTAATTTTGCAAAATTGCAGCAGCTGCTGCTCTCTGAGGTCCACTAGGGCAGCAAAGTGTCTTACCTGCTCACATGGGGCCAAAAAGCGATGCCCAAGAATATTGCCACATGAAAAATAGTGTTTACATGGACGATGACAGGATTTGGTTGATTCTATACACATCCAGGACCTGTGTTTGAAAGAGACATTAGGACTGGTTTTTCTACCCATACATCTGCAGCAATACAGGTCATTTTTCACAGCAGGAAAGACACTGTAAGGTGGTATTAATGGCATGTTTTGCCAACAAATACATAACACACTAGAACTTAGGACCCTTTTAGGTGGTCTAGCCCTGGAAACCTCAACTGAGCCCACAACAAGGGAGAGGAGTGAGAAAATTATCAGGCAAAATACACCACATACTGCATTTATTTTGTTAGAGACTGAGGCATATTAAGTTAATGATCATTAAAATCCAATTAAGAACCTGGTAAAAAACACTCTGGGTGTTTAGAAGACATCAACCTTCCAGTGGATCAGGCAAGGGAAGGAGAAAGCAGATGAAACAAGATAAAGGCAGCCTGTTGTTATCATTGCCATTCAGAAGAGGAGGAATGCTGGATAATCTAGAGCTTTTCCATTTTATTATATTTTGCTGTTTTTCTCAGATGTGTCTGGGATTTCAGTTGTTAAAAAAAAAAAAAAAAGAGGGATGGGGGAAGATGGGCTCTTCAAGTTATTTTATGAACCCAGCAAACACTTCACACATATCAATTTCTGCCACTCTGTGTTCTTTTTCACAGTGCTAACCACTTGAAAGCATCTCACAGGGGAGAAGCTACCACAGAAAATAGTTTTGGATGCTCCTTGTTTATTATATGCAGATCAAGCAGTTCTTATTAACTCAGTCTCCATTCTTCCTTCATAGGTAGCAGTGCTGTGATATTATTTGCAAGCAGCCAAGGTAATTACCATCCAGCAGGGTCCAATTGTTTTCAATTAAAAGCTTGACTGAAGTCTTTAGTTTTTAATACCATTGTGGCCATCTGCTTTCACTGAAGTTCATCAGCAAAGGCACAGGCCTCATTCTAATGCTGCTTAATTATATGGAGGAACTTTTTTTTTTTGTTCAGAGGTTCATTTTTCCCTGCTAAAGAAATGGGCAGCAAAGGGGCTGCCTGGCTTCGCTAATAGCCTGCAGCAAGATGGAGTATCTGGGAAGATCATTACCTTCCTGGGAGATCCAGCTGTTATTGCACTGACAAAAAGATCCAGGGGACCAACAGGAGAAAGCAGTTAACCTCAGCTGCCCTCCTCCCCATTCAGTCACTTGCCTCCTCTTTCAGCAAATCTGAAAAGACCACAAGGAAGTGGAGTTCATCTAAAACAGAGAGCACGAATCTCCCCTGCTGATTAGATTTTTGGACTGGGTTCCATGCCAGGAACGCAGGCAGGCTCTCCTGCCTGGGCACCCACCCCCTCCTCCTTGCACACACAGTGAATCTTTTGCAGTCCTGTATCATCTCAGATCTGGGGATCTTCAAATCCCTTACAGGCATTCATTAAGCCCCATGCAATCCCCAGGAGAGGTAAGTAAATATAATTTTCCAGATGGGGAAATTAGGGCAGCAAGAGGTTAAGTGACTAGCCTGAGGCCAAACAACAAATAAGTGGCAGAATCAGCATGAGGATCTGCCAAGTCCCAGGTTTAATGAAAGTCTCTTAAGTGCTCAGCTCCAGAAAAGGAAAAACAACATCCCAGTCCTCAAGTCTTCAGGACACTTAACTCATTTACTGCAGCTCTGCTTTATATGTGCCAGTGCTAATAAGCGTGACTCTTAACATTTCCAACTGTACTGTGCAGAGAAAGGCATTTCGTAGATTTAATGCAGGAACTGCTGTCTCAAGGCAGGGAAGCACGCTTGATGTTGCTCCATATCATCGACCCAGGCAGGCACACAGCTTCCTTACGGGTGCCTGCTGCCATTTCTGTTACACACGGCTATTTCCAAGGATTAGCCCCCTGAGAGGCAGGTACTTTGCCAAGTACCAGTTAAAGAAGAAAAATAAGTGGTACAGCAGTGTCAAAGCTGGGGAGATGTACTGTCCTGCTCTAGCAGCAGTCTGAATCCCTGAAACAAGAAGCCAGAGAATTTTCCACTCTCTGGGCCAGCCATATAAGTACATCTATCACTCCAGTAAATCCCAGAACCATTCATCCAAGACTTAAACCTCTGCTGTTCACTAATCTTTGGAGAGACAGGGTTAGGGTTTCACCCTTGTCCCTGGGGACGTGTCTTCGCCCTCAGCATGGTGTGTTAGACCCGTGTGGCACTCCCTCCAGGAGGCCAGCAATCCTTCTCCAAGATGGTACATCCCGCAGAAGCACTAAATCTACATCAAGGCTATTAGACAGCCAAGCCCAGATCTTTTATGCTATATTGAGACCTCTACAGCTTCGGTGAAGCAAAGGCACTGAAACTGGAATCCAGCACTTGGGAGATAATCACTTCAGAAAATGGTGTAAATGACTTCAGTATTTTGAAAGGCTTGAGGTGTTGCTGTTCAACTGCCTTCAGCTATTTGCAAATGTAATGCAATTTGTTTCCATACAGATTTTTTTTAAAGCTGTGTGTAGCATGTGTCCTAAATACATAATTACACACCAGAGTATAATGGCTCATTCGGGTTTATTTTGTAACCAATATGCATTTTAAAAGCAAATTCTGAAGGAATATGTGGCAACAAACATGCAGTGCACATTCTACTTTTTTACACTTCCAGTCCTAAGAAGCTCCCAAGGGCCTATTCCTGCCAGAGACACAAACATAAAAAAGTGAGAAGAAATAAACCCTTTCTTGAAGAATTACCTTGAAAGAAACATAATAACCCTGTTGAGAAAATAGTCCAGTAAAAACACTTTTTGCATGAATGTCCTGTGAATTGGATGGCCTAGGAAATTAGCAGTAAGATTTTGCATTTTTCTTGCTGTGGTTGAAACCAGTCTGTGATCACAGCAAGTCAGCATAGGTATTCCATACAGTTTTTCAGTCACCTATGCAAAATCATTTGCCAGTGTCCAGTTGGGCAGCTCTTACAGAGCTATACTGCAAGAATTACAGAGAAATTTCAGTCCTTTTCTAATGTACTCTCTATAGTCCTCCAAAAAGATGGTTTCTAGTGAAAAGTTCTACACTGACAGGAACAATAACGCATCAGTGCATGCAAGCAGAAGGTTTAGACAGCAGTGGGATTGATGGGAGTCACCCAGGCCTGTTCTTTAAGAGTATTTCAGACAACCACTCTCACTTAAGTTATTAGTAGTTCAACATGCTGCTTTATTCACTAGTTATAGCCAAAAATATTTGGACTCTTCTTCCGCTTTTGTAATTCCATTAGTTGCCATAAGAGAAGGAACTGCCTTTTGACAAGAGTGTATCACCAACAGTGCTTTTTCATACATGGACTCAACAAGCTCCCAGCAGCCTAAAGAGCACAAGGTCCATCTTGCTTAATTGGAAGCATTTAAAACTGAGGTGCTAAAATCGGGTACCACCCACAGTAGGAACCAGGCACTGCCAAAGGGCACCTAAGATCTACATCTCCCATCACAGGCATCTCTCTTTCTCCATCAACTACAGAAGCAATTTAGCATAAAAAGACTCCCAATTCTGGCACCTGATGTAATTGCTTAAAAAAAAAAAAATACTTCTGCCTCTTTGAAACTACCTGTTAGCTATATTTAAGCAGAAGAGCTACTGGAAGTAAGAAGTTCCCTGTTCTAAAGATGAAAGGGAGAGAAAGACCTTGCTTTCTACCTGAGGGTCATTGTGCATCTAAGTTAATGAGGCAAAGCAAGACTTGAGATATCATGATTCTCGAACCCAGTGAGCAAAGGTTATAGTATAGTGTGTGAGAATCCATTTAGACAAGGGGGCTGTAGGTTAAAGCAAATACCAGAGTCTTTGATAGGACTTAATGACTGGATGCGGCACTTGGTGCCATGGTCTAGTAGATGAAGTGGTGTTGGGTCAAAGGTCAGACTCGATGATCTCAGAGGTCTTTTCCAGCCTAGATGATTCTGTGATTCTGTGACTTGTTCTGCTTTGGTATTTACCAATGGCCCTATGGCATGCTTCACAGCAATAAATAGACTAACCCTCACTGTCATGCAGGGAGAGCCCATCATTCTGGAGGAGACCAAAACAAGCACAGAAGGCAGCCCAGGTTTAACAAAGGCAGGAGGAAGAGCTTAAACTGCATTCTAGCTATATCTGAGACTACACTAACAAATTTTACATGCAGCGTATATGCCACTCATCCCACTCTCCCTTTGTGAGCCTGTAGCCTATGTACCTGTACTGTACAAAAATGTGCTTTCCTTCCCATGCAGCAGTGAGCAGACAAGTTTATATACTTCATACCATGAAGTATAACTTTCTCAGTTTGATTCTGGAAGTGCAAATAAGTCTGAGGGAAATTGACACTGAAAGAGACAGCAGTTTTTGGATGGACAGTAATAATCTCTTCCTTATCGAGTGAGATAATCCCATTTTCCCTACTGTTTGCAATCTAATATGACTTAAGTAAAACATCCAATGTAATTTTTCTTCCTCTTTGCTATTTTGATTAATTCAATAAAAATACTAGAGAATTTTAAAGTGAAAGTATATAGAAAGTTACTCACAGCCCTGGGATTTTTCCAGGTGGTTTGTAGCACTTTCCTGCTGGAGCTCCCGAGCAAGGAAGGCTTAATTCATTTGCCTTCTTCTAAGTTGCACATTCACTGAATCCAGATGGGATCTGAATTTTCAGTGTAGGTATTTGAGGTCAAACAGCTGCAATATTAGTGTTCAGATTTTACCGTACTTTTTCAGACCTGAGGACAAATGAGATTTGCAAAGACATCTGTATTATAACAACTACATTATACCTCACAGTCTGTTCTCCTTAGATCTAAAAACATTGCATTGAGATGAATCAGTGGAAAAGGACCCTTTGGCCTCACAACACAAGAGGTGTGCCACACCAATCAGTCGACTAAGGAGAAGGCTGAATGCCCATCTAGGTCTTTACAGGTGATCTCTCTGTTTTGGTTTCCTAAATTCTTTTACCTCTTCCCCCTAAGTCAGCCTCCCACAAACCTTTTTTAGAAATACGTATGGTGTGGCAAAATGCTTCAGATTCAGCTGAGGGGAAAGAACGCCAGTATCTCACACTTTGTATATTTTCTTCTGCACAAAAGGAAAAGCTCCCTCATTTTTTTCTCCCTGCACTTATCCCTCCTTAAAGCACCCAGACAGCTTAAAGACATGGATGTAGAGTCTGAGTATCCAGGATCTATGTGAAAAACAATATTATCAGAGGATCAATCTGAAAGCCTGTATTTCAGTGAGCTTTGTGCCATTTCCTGAATAACACCCTCAGATCTCATGTACCGTCTTATAATTACGAAAAATAAAACTTGGTATAGAATGCACTATGTCAGCTTTGATTGTGCCAGAAGAGAAAGACATGGGATACAGAGAGAGAATAAAGGAAGAATGATGGCTGTCTACTGGCTTATCAATTTACATCTCTCTACAGTAAATCTAAGTCCTTTGTGCTGTCAGTCATGCACTCCTACAGCAGTGATTGCTAGAATATGAAAATCACAGCTTTGAGATCCATTTGTACATTCAAGTACTTGCACAGCCTTTCTGGGTTTATTGCTTCAGTGGCTGCAGCATCCCCCATCTGCATGGGACCTTGCGATTTGAGGCTTGATGTTTGCCCCTACTATGCAGCTTATGTGCAACAATTTTTACCAACACTCTCTGAATCACCACCTCCTCAGTTCAAACCGTGAACGAAAATGGAAAAAAAATAGAAAAAAAACCCTCAAGAAACTGTAAAGGAAACATGGTTAGATGACCTATTTCGGGTCTATAAATTCCAATAATATGTTGCGATTGTGGCTAAAAATAACACACCTCTTCGTCAAATATTTACTGTAACATAAATAGCCGCCTAGCCAACATCATGCTTTTGAACACATTAACAGCAACTGCATATTTTCAGCTGAAATGACACACTAGAAATTAATGAAGACAAGAAGACGTGAACAAAAACCACCTCACTGCTGCCATCACCTCTGTAGCAACTGTCAGCAGCAAAGAGCAGGTTCCTGGAAATTTCAGGGCCATGGTGTTCAGAAAACAAAAATTCATGCTCCTTGCAGGCACAACACGTAGTTATGCACACACACACATTCTACAAATAAATCTCCTATGAGCTGAGCAATAATTTAGGGCCTTACTCTTCCCAAGCTCTCTCCCATCAGGACCCACTGCCAGGAGGTCAGCAAGGTTTCTTGCTAATGTAAAATACAAATGCTGGTAGAGAAGCATTTTTTCCAAACTTTTTATATGCCCAGTGAGGGCAAACACTCCACCATGTAAAATTTCCCATGGGACCACAGGTAACTAGCAAAGAAACAAAAAAGAATCAGAAACTGTCATTGCTCTAAGAACTGCTCTCAGCTATTTTCCTAACATGCAGTTAGCATTAAAATTTGTAGCAGAGTACTAGCCCTCATCCAAATACTTGAATACTATTTGTCTCTAATGGGATAAGAATTGTGATGCAATGAAAACAAAAGCTACTGGAAAATATGACAGGATAATGAATTATTGCTAATTTCCTGAACTTACGTAAGTTGATCAGAATCCTTTAGAAAACTCTCCAAGCAATGTTTCTGTCTTAAAATTCTCTGCATTAAAAAAGAGAAAACTGTCATATTCATGCGCTGAGCTTTTGAGTTGCATTCCGTAAGGCAAGAACAATTCTTCCAGATCAGCAAATCTGTACAATATGGCAGTGTTTGGTTCCCACACTGAATAAAACATGGTCTGTCCTATCCGATCTATTTATTAGACTTGGCATTATTTTCCCACTATAAACATTCCTAATAGCTTTGGACCATTTTCGTCATGAAGTAACAAGAAGAGCATGAAATCACTACTTGTCTTGAACGCAAACACATACGTTATGTTTTGAGGCTGAAGTTCTTAATGCTTGGCATTCCTGGGGGCTACTGCCATAGAAGGTGGTTTCCTCCTTGATATTTCATAAAATCACAACATTCCTAGTGTCCGAGAGGAAGGGGTATTACAAGCAAGTAAATGACAATAGAGAGAGAAGGCTGACGATATTTTTGTACTTTACCCTTAATTTTTACAGGAAAGGATTTTTGACTCCTGGAGTTCGATTTGAACCAGCAAGGGGAACGGCTTTTGTTATTGGCAATGAATAACCCAAAACACTATTTGTTATTTTTGTAGCTCGTCAGACATCTGCATTGCCTCCACTCAAAGCCAGTCTCCCTTATGGAAAGATCATCACCTTCTGCACCGTCAGGAAGAGCAGCGCTGGAATTAACTAAGGCCCACTGGAGTCAGTAACCCTTTTAATGACAGTGGCCGACTGAGGATGTTCAGGAAGCAGTAAAAGAACAAAGAAAGGCCACAGTGAGCTACAGTTATGGCCTTGCATTTCTCTTTAATGGCCATGTATCATTTGAACCAGTCTGAATTTTCATTTTGAGCTCCTGCCTTCCTAAAAGTGCCCTCCAGAATCAAAGCCAGAGCCGAAAATATAGTGCAGTGAATGTCCAGTCTTTGTTTTTGATTACCAGGTCTTGACAATCTTGCAAAAAACCCGAAAATGTGTCTGTACACATAACACCAAAAAGTCCATTCTATTGTCTAAAAAGTCTATTCTGTGTCTTCTAAAAAGTCTATTCTGTCTTTCTCCTACTTCATGTTCTTTCACCTTTGAGACATGTTTTTGCATGAGAAGTGCTTGAATGACAGCCCTAGCAGCAGCCTACCACACCAGAATAATAAAGGATTAATTACCTCCATCGTCAGCACTCTATTATTTGTAACACCAAGCTCCTGCTCTATTTCTGTGAGCTACAAATGCCTGGGAACACAGAAAAGAAGACACTGTGCATTAATTCAACAAGTCTTCCAGCCTGCACCTGCGTTTAATTAGTTACTCTCAAATCAGACCTGCAAAGCCCAGAGCTGCAAGTGAGAGCACCGCTGGCTGCTGGCCTGGCTGGGCTGCTAGCGTAATTAATTGCATTCTTACTTTGGCTTTCTCCTCTGTGCAAACAAAAGTTAATCATTTACTGGGAAAGTCTGAGCTGATGCTTCTCCACCATTTGAGCCAGTGTGTAGAACATTTCAATAACAGCATCCTCTCCTTCATGTTTACTGCTTGCCTCCCAAAATGATGTGCTGACCATGTCAGTGCTGCTAGAGACATATATGGAGGCAGGGGGTGAGAAGGTATAAAGAGAAAAAACAAAGTGAAAATCTGAACAAGAGAAGTGCTGACCACAAATAAACCCCACCACTCAGCAGTTGTCCCAAACCAAAAGCTTCTTTGGGCACAGGTTTGGCAAAATGACAGCTAATAACCTGGCTGTGTTGGAATGCCTTTTGCCCTCAGTGTTACAGTGTTCATGTAAGCTTAAAGCTATTCATACACAGTAGTGGTTGTATCCTCAAAGCACACATTCAGAAAAAGGAAAGCATCATTACTTCTATTAAATACATGACAAAGACAGTAGCAAAGGATCTTCTCCCAAGTTTCTGCAGAAACCAGCAGAAAAGCAAGGTGTACGGCACATTGGCGTATCTGTTGTTTTCAGCACAAGAACATCCCGCTTTGCTGGGAACTCAGGTGACCACAGGCTATGTCTGATCAGAAGGATGGCAAGAAGACACTGCAGAAACAATGTGTTAGGCATGGAGATGATACCTCCAAAGAAGGCAGTGCAGGAATGTGTCTGAACATGATACAGGTCTGAACAGGAGCCTTGCACCTTTCTCCTTGCAAAGGAGCAGGTAGGTTATTGCTTACAGCTTTGTCTTTTGGTCCTTCCTGCGAGGACAGCCAACACCATTTCCTGGCATGGGGCCATTTCATGGAGCTGGAGCAAGGGCAGGAGAGAGAGGGATGGCAGAACTAGGCAAGCCTGGGAACGAGGAGACATTTCTTTTCCGTGCTTGCTGGAATAACACTCTGGGGTGATGTGAACTTTCTTCCATATGACTAGACTGCAAACAAACTGTTTGCAAAGGGAGGAAAAGGACACAATCATCAACAACCTTTGAAACTTTTGAAACACACCATTTAGAAATTATGGGCTTTCTTTTTAGGTTTTTTTTTTATTTTCACTTTTTGAAGAGCAGCCTGGTACATCTCTTTAAAATTAATGGCATATACTTGATCAAAAATGCTAAAATGCTGGTTCCAGCAAATTACACAGATAATTAAGCCTAATTTCAATAATGCTCTGAAACATTACTAATAAATCTTTGGGCGCATGCATTCCTTGAATATATACAAGCTACTTCATGAACACCAAATTTCACCCTCACATCTCCTTTTCTGTCGAGCTTTGGCAACCCTAAACTAAATTCTGCTGTCAGTTATATCCTGTAAGTCTGGAGCAATTGCTTGTCCTTGGTGGCATAACTCAAGATTACAGCTGTGTAAATGAGCACAGAATGTAGCTTGAAATGTTGTAAATCTGACCTTCAGCTTGCTTCCATGAAAGGGGAAAACCCAGCAACTTGTTTTCACATCCACTAAGCTTCTTGAAAAACTACCGTGCATAAATATTATGATTTCAGTCATAGATACAGCAGATTTAAAATGGAGTTAAAACTGCCTAGTATCTAGGTCTACTGGGAGGGGAAAAGATGAAGAGTGTAATATTTATGAGCTACCACAAGCAACGCTTGCTTTCAATCACTGACATGCGCTTTGGCCTCTTACTATGGCACATCAAGACCGTCAGCTTATTCTAGGTCACTGCTTGACACTGCAGCATTTTTTCACTAGCAGTGCATGAATGTCAGTCACCCAACTTCCATGAATGCTGATCAACCAGCCTCCCAACCCACGTAGCTGGGTCCATTGTTTTGGGGGGGGTCAGGGGCTGTGTGGCTCCAGACCACCTGAAGAGTGTCAGACTGCTGTGGACGTGGGCACCACCACTGCTCCTGCTCAGCTATTAGCTCCCCGTTCCCCTGAAAAGCTGTTGCAAGGCTTTTGGACCCATGTCTTTACCTGGTGATGGATGGGTTCAGTCCTTGTGCCTCACAGTGCAATGGGGTTTTGCACCGGCTCAGTGACACTTCGGCTGGTACTCTCAAAGTACAGAGAAGGACTAGGGAAGCGAAATCTCCATTTTGTTCTGACTCCTCATGAACAGCAGGCCCAGCGAATCAGAGAAACTCTTCATAGCCCTGAGTACTTTCCCAAACTCCTTTAGCCACCATTTCTCTGTAGGGTATTGTAGACTTGTCAGACAGAAAGTATTGCAACACTAACTGAATACAGTTAGAAAGAAGAAGATCACAAAAAACAGGCTTCTAAACAAAACACAAAAAAGATAAAATAACAATTTAGGTGTCTTTTTTATTTGTGGAAGCACAAGTCACATAATTCATTATTTTTCTAAACAACTGTTTTTGGAGAAAACATCGTTTGCCAAGGAGCAATCCTTGCAGGGTTGCTATTTGCAGTTATGAAAGCATATCTTAGTTATTACTGATATACATGTCTGAAGCGTTTGCTACTTTCCGTCTAGAAAATCACACCAAGGTGCTGCACAATAAGTACTCCTATACATGTTGATTTGGATCATCATACTGTTTCTTTGCTCTGATGTGTCCGTGTAACATTCAGAAATCTCTATCAGGCCACTAAGTGTAACAAATTACTGGCCTATACATTTCAGGACTTTTATTGGTACTACAGCACACAGCCACAAAAAGCTGGACAAAGATGCACACATCTGTGGCAGCAAAGATATTTATCTACAGAAGGAAAGCTTGCAGAGGATATGTCAGCATTTTATTTGCTTCTAGACTGCATTATCAATCTCTGTCATTATCCAAAATTAAAAGTCACTGCATTATGCAAAATACTTTTAAATAAGCAGCATCTCTTGTCTTCATTTCTAACTTTCTTAAAGAATAATTTGATGCATTAACATAAATGAATGAAAGAGCCACAAAATCTCATCAATATGTGAAGGGAGACTGTATCTGTGTATGACGGCCTGTAATTCACCTGCTATTGGGGGGCTGCTTTTAAAAAATGAACCAAACACATTTTGTGCTGATTGCTATTTTAGCCACTTAAAAAATTTTAGAATATAATTTCCATTTTTCTTTCTATATGAAGGAGTGAATGTGCTTTCCATGTTAATTCCCAAACTGAAAAAAAAACAATAGAACACGTTTGAAGAAGCCATTTCAGACACATATCAATGCAGTCACGTACCTGAAGACAGCAGCAGGGATAATATTCTTGACTAGCACCATCAACAGACTACTCGGAAACTCCAGAGGGTCAGCTAAGGACCTATACCAATGATGACAAATAAGAGGGAATTTCTCTTTGCTTAACGATGAACAAAGTTTTCATGATAGAATGCTTCAAGCGCCTGGTTTGTTTTGGAAACTGTGGGATCTGAAATTTCTTCTGCAAAGAGGAACTGTTTCTGTGGAATTAGAACAAATAATCCACAGGTATTTAGACTAAAAAACCATTAATAAAATTACCCAGATTTAATTTATTTTCTTTCTTCTCTCCTGATTTCCACTGGATTATCAGTTCTTCAGATTTCATCTTGAGCTAAACATCACTGCAAACTGATTTGCCAGGTGTAGAATAATAAATTTCGTCCAAGACCTTTTGAGTTACAGGTCATTTAATACAGTAACTGTGGGCAAGGAGGGCCCCCAGTGTGCTCCCACTGATGTCAATGAGTATTTGTTGCTCATGAGTTCAGAAATGAGAAGCAACTCGGGCTGTGACAGGTCACTCCTAATCTGAATTTGTCACACACTGCCACTCTCTGTATCTCATTTTCTGGGTGCCCATCTTCAGGCTCCCAAAGATTAATTTGCAGAGCAGGTAGGTGCTATAGGAAGCAGAGGGAAGATGATCTCTGTTTTGCACACAGAGACTCTCGCCATTTGGATGCAGTTGCTGTCCTTCATGTGCGGCTCTCGTGAAGGGCTCTTCACTGCTTCCATCCTAAATGCAGGCAAGTAAATGCAGGTCCAAAGGGGAGAGCTTATCTGGTTATTGCCTTGTGTCTGAGACAGAGTGGCAATGCTCCAGGGAAGCAGAGAATATAAAAAAAGGACAGAATAGATAGGAATTTATGCCCGGGTTGAAAAACAAAAAACAAACAAACAAAAAAGTGCCATTTTATCATTTTGTGTTAGTGCTGGCAGAAAGCTGGGTGCAAAGACACTGTCATTTGGTTCTGGCTCTGGTTATGATTTGAATTAAAACAAACAAACAAAACCCAAAACCAAACAAGCCCCAACAAAACAACAATTTTCACATGTCAGTAAAAACTAACAATGACCTCTTGTGTCTGGCTAACTTATCAGGTGGAAAATACTAACATCATGATGCTCCAAGCATTTCAACAAAAGCAAGGTCCTTGAGTTCTCTAGGGGGACCTGCCCAGTTAGCTGACCCTCTTTTTGTATTTTTCTCTTTACAACTAAGTTTTTTAGAAAGCAAGAAGAATAAGAACAGTTCAGTGCATCCAGTCAGCTGTGAATAAGCAGAGGATGCTCTCCTGAGAATGCCATAGGGAGAAAATGACTGATCCTCTGCAGAGTCCAGAAAACCCCTACTGAATAATGAGAGTGCAAAAAAAAGTGATAAAATAAACCCAAGCCAACCACAAAGTATGTTTATGTAGTCAGGAACCAGCATCCATCCATAGCCCAATGTTTCACTTCAAAATTCTGATGTTTCAGTACATTTTTTTTCTCAGCTACGTAATATACCCTTCATTAAATGCATGTATATATATTAGTTCTAAAAGATTGAACAGTTTCGCTTGCCAGCTTTATCATATCAGATTTTCCTATGTTTATACTGTCTTTCTCTGTTGCTGTGAGATAGACCTGTATAAATAAAAATCAGTCTCCACCTGACTGAGCAGAGGAACACTGACCCTGAGTAACCACCACATGCAAATGGTGTGGACAGCTGAGATTTCTCTCCTTTAATGCTTTCCACTCCTGGAATATGAAAAGCATGTCAGCATTTTTGCAACAGGACTTTGGATTTTTTCAACCAATTCATTCTCCTAAGGTCTTCACTGGAGGGAAAGAGTTGCTGGCTTAACACAAGGAGAATCTCCAGCGTAGAACCTCTGAATGTAGACTGCAGACCCTGAAGTGTGTGCTTAAGCATAAAAGTAGTGGGTAAAACCCTGGTCCCAATGACATCCATGGCATTTTTAATGTTATTATCAATGGGGGCAAGATTTTATTTGATGGGATTAATTTATAAGATTAATGTAAAGGATCAAGAACCAAATTGTTCTTTAATCATGAGAAATGAATAATACTGATCTTGAAGTAGCACCAGATAACCAAATTACACCTGCAAATAAACACATTATGATGGACGGCATCAGTGTAAGTGAAAAATACTATTCACCTTCCAGAGGAAAAGAAATAGTTTTTAAATGAACCTTTAATTTAATCTATCCCTTTAGAATATTAGCTTAAGAGAAAAAATTATTACCTCTTTGGAAATATACCCATAATGGAGGCTTCCCAGGTATCTCTCATGAAAATATTCAAAATAGATGCGAACACACACTCTAGGTTTCCATAAATGTCAACATTTATTTCTGGTAAATATTGTCCCTTGATTTATCTCTGCCAGTTGGTATTACCTCAGACCAATAAATTTATGCAGGAGTCCATAACTACTTACTGCCCTCATTAGATTAGCAATGATTACAAGTGACTGCTGTACTGATGGAATCTGAACTATCCCCCATGGGATATATGCCTCATACCACTGCATGATCCTCCCTGACTAGATATTTGCCTACTCTCAAGCAGTACAGGTGTTCCTGGTAAACCAGGAAAGCACAAGGTCTGCCCATGCTCTCAAGGTCAAAGCAACCACTGAGCATTTGTTAATGATGAGTTGTCCCATAGCTAGAAGGGCCATCTTACACCCTACACTGCCTTTCTACATAAATCTATCTGGATGACAGGCAGTAATCACATGTACTAATCATACAGACCACAGGCTAGGATAATTTAGCATACTTTCTTCAGAATGCCCCTAGAAGAGATAGAAGAATTCTGCAATGAGAAACAGTCTGTACATACCAATGTAAGTGTGACAAATGGCAACCACTCTCCCCTGTGGGAGACTCCAGAAAACAAAGGGACAGAGCCTGTAAGCTGGAGAAGGCCTCCTCTTAAAGTCATTAAGAGATTAAAAAAAAAAAATTAATTCATTGAAAATACAAGACCAAACATGTTTCTTAGCATTCCCATGCACAGTGCTGTGCAATAAACCTTCTTCAAGTGCATTTTAACCATGTTTCTTTTGATGCTACCTTGTGCCCACTCTGGATTGTATTTAACTTTCCACAACAGGTCATACTCAGCTTTGGACACAACAAAGCAAATAGGTTTTTTCCTTTTTCTTTGTGCATGTCATTAACATTAAACACATGCTGTAATGACAATGGAATTGATGGATGAATGGGATGTATTTTAATTTAAGTAATATTTCCATTAATCTAAAAGCTCTCCCTTAAAAGTCTGTACAATTTATTTATTGGAAAAATTCCAGAATAATTGTACTGAAAATCTGCTCTGAATGATAATATGTCAGATTTTTAAAGCTCTCTTCTGGCAGCTTTTCTTTTCACCTTTGAATGCTACTGACATAAGAAGACATTTTTCACAAGTCTGATGTGTAATGAAAAAAAAAGAGAAAAGAAAAAGAAAGAGGGACTGCTGCAGAAATCACAGTAGGTGTAAAACGCCAAAGCCCCAGATCTGTCCCCCTTGGCTTGAGCACTGCATCCCAGATTTGCTACTGGTTTATGTTAGGTTATGGAAAATGCAGAGGATTAAAAAGGCAGAGGGAAGCAGATGTCATGCAGGCAGAGGCAGCTACAAGCCAATCTCCATCCGAGAGCACAGAGGCACTGCACCCAGCACAAGAATGTGTTTGGAGGCAATGCTAAGCTGCGGCAGCTGGGGCTGGGACAGAGAGGTGCAGCTGCGCTAGAGGAGGCGGACGAGCAGGCAGCATTCCTGAGCTCAGAAAACAGCAAAATCCACCATGCAAACCAAATAAAATCTGGCCTGTGCTGGGTGTCCTCCCACCCCCGTGTTTTTGACCACCGGCTCCAGAGTGCAGTGAAAAGGAATGGGGTCGGAGCTGCCCCCACACCCGAGCTCAGCCTGCAGAGAGAAGATGCTGCAGGTTTGCCCCTTTCCTGCTTCCCGCAAAAGGCGTGGCTCTGACCGTGTCTCCTCTAAGGATGTGCCGTCGAGGGCGCACAAATGCACGTCTACATGTGCAATTCTGTGGGCCAACAAACCCAGGTAGTCTTCTGTGTCCAGACTTCTTTCAGGGAGAGAGGGCAGACCAGAGATACGTGACAGCTGTTGTCATGCCACTTTGTGCTCCACTGGGCCATGTGCGCGATCCTCAGCAACTCTAATCAGGCAATTTGAAGTGCCCAAATAGGACAGCATGGAGCTGCTCCCCTGGGACCACAGCCCCGAATTTGGGATGCCACAGCTCCTTCCAGGCACATTTTGTGCAGCCTTTGCTTACCCCAGCCTGGGTATGAGGCAGTCGTGCAAATACCAGGGAGCTGTGGCTGCAGAAAGGCCCACTTGGGCAGACCCCCTGCTCCTTCCTCATCCATGTGATACCCACTTGCCAAAGCCAGCCAGCCCCAAGGCACAGCCAAGGCTGTGTGCATGAAAATCAGGCACAGCAGCCCAGCTCCACCCTGCCACAGCTGCTTGAAAGGGTTTAGATCCACACAGAGCATGTTAAGAAGCCACTGTGTCTGATTTGGCCAGAACAGGTGGATGTCTCCACACCTAGCAAATCCTCTTCTGAGCTGTGTAGGAGCTGGGTACAGGACAGCAGTGCACTGAGACCCTAAAGCCACCCAGAACACACTGGTGGGCAGCGCTGATCTCCACTCTCCCACCTACAGATCTGGGTAAGCAGTGGCAATTAAGTCTGGATCAGGATGCAGCAGCTCTTCCCTTCCTCCCCCACCCATCCAAAGCCAAAGCACCCTTGGCTGTACCCAACATCCCTGCACTGCAACCAGCTGCCTATTAATTTTGATTTAGGATAATTGTCAATAAGAATTTGGAAATGAATTGTATGAAGCAATTCAGGAAACGTCTCAGGAAAGCAGGAGTTGCTTAGGTTTTGGAAGTTCCTTCTCCTCTCTCCACCCACGGGTTGTACCTCCAAGACAAGTTTCTAAAGCAGTAGAGGTGGAGCTGCTCCAGAAGCAGGTGTCCAGCAGCTGGAAGACTTTCCACTCAACTATCTCACTCAGTTGTGAGAACAATACTCCCAGCGACTCTGTGTATGGAGCCAAAGAAAATCCGCTTCTCCTCCTTGCCAACAGTGGATTTCTTCTAGAAGATGGCACTGACCCTACAGTTTCCCAGTACTCACACACAGATGTGAGCAGAAAAGAGTGTGCTCCTTTCCAGCCCTGCAAGGTCTGCCTTTCTCCACAGTTAGGGAGGGTCAGGAAGGGCAGCCAGCCCTTCGTGTGTGGCCTGAGCCTGGTTAGCATCTTTCACTTTTCATCACTCAACCATGCCTCTAATCTGCACTGGCTCTGGATGTCTCTCTCGCCCCTCTCCTCCCTCGGTTCCTCCTTGCATAGACTGATTTTGTGACACATCCAAAGGAAGGCACTGAAAAACACATTAACTCCTGCCTGGACAATACAAAATGTTCCCATGTTTTGCCACCCACAGAGCTAAGTAAATCCACCTACTTTCTACTACATGCAGCATACTGATGATGACCATCTCCTTACAGCCTTGTGCAGAGAAACACACTGCTGGGACACAGCCATGCTAAATACCTGATACAGAATGCATGGAAGGAAGTTTCTCTTATCAGCAGATATTCGGTTAGTTCATAAGGCCTCTGCAGACAGATGAGGACTTTGCCTTTACATGCCTTATTCTTCTCACTTCTTTCTTTTTTTCTTGTCTCTACTCTCAGTACCCACTTCTGTGCCCACTCCAGGTTTCAGCCATGATCGAGTGGATGAGGTACAAGGCTGACTGGCAGCTCTTACACCTAGGGAGCTGATTCACACCTCTGCAGCTGGCTCAGCCCATATCACTGAAGCCCTCAGTGGTTCTTTCTTCTCCATCTAGGAAGAAATTATGCTTATCCACTTTGGGAAAAACATTATTTCCACTTACTATGCCTAAGAATAGCATGAGGTGTTGTTAAATTGGAAATCTAATGTGAGAAAGCATATGTACAGACTGCTTTGCTTGGCCACACACAGCTCAAGGAGAGCCACTGAGGAGCTGCATCCGCTGGGACTGAACTGAAAGCAGCAGCATCAAGATGGCATCTGGAGCAGCCCATCCATCTCCCTCCCAGCAGGGTGGTAAGCAGCTACACTAACAGCAGTTGACAGTGAGAAAGTTAATGTGCATTAGCCTACATAAGCTTGTTTAAACTAGGAGGGCTCTGCAGAAATCAAAGGGGTTAAGTTTTCAGGCCTTCTGTTCTGTGGATCACGAAACCAGCTCCAAGGGCTCAAACTCTGTCTTGGGATAGCCACAAAGCAAGTTCACATCATCACATCTTTTACCTCACTCACCAGTGCAAAAATCTCTGTGTGTGTTCGTACATGCGTGTTTCTGTAT
The DNA here is from genome assembly GCA_035584735.1 of Pseudotriccus pelzelni. Taxonomy (NCBI): domain Eukaryota; kingdom Metazoa; phylum Chordata; class Aves; order Passeriformes; family Tyrannidae; genus Pseudotriccus; species Pseudotriccus pelzelni. The sequence continues at coordinate 31,874,863 of JAWMRA010000113.1, forward strand.
ATGCTGCTCAAACTGATTTTTTTTTATTTCTCCCCACCACCCCCAGAAACAGAACTATTACATACATGATAAAGGAGGGGTTTATTTCTCTAGACTCAGAAATTTTCAACTTTACAAGTACCTCTACCATATCCACTGGTCCAGGTCAGAAACAGCAAGCAGCTGACTTGTCAGCTTGGCACGAGTCCAAGGCCAGCCACCTAACAGATCTGTGTCATAGTACTCAAAGGTTATGGTGAAATTTTTTCCCTGGGCATAAGGAATAGACACTGCTATTAGGCTGAACAGAAGATGCAGAGCCTTGAAGTAAATATTTCATGATAAACAAGAAACCTGTGTAAACAGTGAGTATAGATACATAATTGATGATGGATGCACATGGGACTGGAGCAAGATCTAGAGCACTTGGCTTTAGGCACAGTATTCAAAGGAGTTACTTTCCCCCCTGGGTCTGACCTCTGACACGTCCTCCAAGGCAGGCTTGTTCAGCTCAGCTATATCTAGGAGCTTGAACTGCCCTAGAAAGCTTGAACCACGTGTGTTGGGAATAGGGAGAGGGAACGGGAGCAAAGCCAGACGGTGAGTGGAAAATCTGTCCTATAAAAGCTTGCAAGACCTTTACGGATCATCATAATGGCTTTTTGTTGTTGTAGTTGCAGGGATCATTTTTTAAAACAAAGAGATAACATTTGGTTCATTTCTTTCATTTTGGAAAAGGGCAGCTCCTAAGCCCTTATCGTTAAGAAATAAGAGCAGTGTTACATGTTCAAACAATTTATGTGAGGATCCTGCCATTTGTTATGGGAACAGCAAGTACAACTGCAAGTCTATTATCATCTGTCCCTGCCTCTGCATGCACAGCATGAGCAAGTGAGGCAGATTAGGGGTAAGAGCAATGGAGCCTGCAAAGTCAGTGACAAATATTCACTACTTAAAACCCTCTTTGATGCTTCCCACACTGAAGTGAGGCTTTGATTTGGTCAGTGGCCAGAACTGGACACACTAATTTTTCTCCAATTTACTCCAAGTCTCAAAAAATAGCAACCTTTCTTCGTGATCTGATGGCTGAGAAACAAGTGACCCAGCACCACCACAGCATTCTCCGATGCCCCAATGAACAGCAGTGACAGGAGGTGGGTGACAGAACTGATACAGATAAGTTAATAGTGTTGGAAGGAGTTTCTGGACACTTGCCAGTGTTAAAACCCGCCAGTGTTCTCTATCTTTTTACTTGGGAAAAAAAAAATCACAGGGCAATGGCATTACATTGTGGTCTTGTTTTCAAACCCACACTTCCTCTGACCTCTATTCCCCATATCTTCACCCTCCCACTCACAGCTAATCTCTCCCTGCCTCCCCACTCCCCTGTTGTTTCTGCAGACAACACGTTTATGTTGCTGCGAGTCTGCAGCAGTCGACAGACCATTTCTCATAATAAACGACCCTGACTGTGCAGCCAGGCTGGGCCCTGCCACGTGAGCAGTCGGGAGTTCATGGGTTTTGAAAAGAAGAAGCTTTACATTCCAGAAAAAAACCCTATATCTCCTGTAAGAAGAGCCTCTGCCAGTGCAAGCACAGATGGGTGGAGGAGGAGGAGATCAGGGACCAGGGCATTCTAGTGCAGCCCTCCATGATGTCCCATGTGGGAAGTGCTCAGCAGCGAGCCCACCATGGCAGGGAGAAGGAAAGCCAGTTACTTATGGGCAGCAAAGAATGGCAAGGCACCTGCTGCAATCACTTAGCAAAAGTTTAGATGCTTTTAAACAAAGAGAAGGTCTCTGAAGAATGATGGTGATCAAAACAGTAATTTAGGGAGCTTTCTGAGAGTGTGGACTAGCTGGGCTGACACATCCCTCTGTTCAGTGCTTCTGCTCGTGGATCTCATGAGGTGCACGGGCAAGCAGGTGCCTTGGAAGGAAGAGACCTTCTGCTGTGCCGTGGGGCCTTCTTACACAGACAGCTGTGATGCTCCTATCACAGTGGCCTGTCAGGGCAGCAGCAGATGCTGGGATAGGTTTCAGAGGCAGTTTCCAAGGGCAGGTTTCCATAAAGGAGGGGTGGTTGTTTCCTACACAGAAGCTGGCAGCAGCAGGAGACCTGACCCTGCCACCCACCTTCCTCTGCTACCCCACAGATGTGGCACTGCTCACAGCATGAGTTTGGGGTCCAGCATACCCAAATCTCCAGAGGAAGTGTCAGCTTGCTCCAGCATGCAAGGCTGTGATGCAGAGGTGTGGGGGGGTTGGCTGGCAGTTATGTCCCTCCAACCATCGCAGCTGAAGCTGATGGTGGAGGAAATGACACCTTGGCATCAGTTCTGGCAATGATGCTTTAGTATAGGCAAAACTAGCAAAGGGGCAGGAGGGATTGGGGAGGTTGTTGAACCTTACCTAGCTAGACAGCACAATGGCAATGGACCGATGTGGACCCTCATGCTGTGGGACACATCCCGTTATAGACTCACTGGTTTTGGAAAGAGCAGAAGGAAACCCTCTCTGGGAAGGCTGCGTGGACAGCAGCGAAGCAGCTTGCTGGGGGAGAAGAAGAGGAATAGGAAGAAGTTACTGTAATTGTTCATCCTAATTGCTATTGTGTCCTCCTCTGTCCTTCCAGCAGTTTTCCTATACCTATGGTGTCTTCCTCCATCTTCAGAGGGAAACAGATTTATGGACTCAGCTGATATTATTCATTTCACTGAAAATTTGAGAGAGAGCCACTTGTAAAAGTCTGTGTAAAACAGCAAAAGAAAAATGGCAGAGGGACAGGGCTGGTAGATATTGGCAGTTACAGATGTCTTTATGTGCTTGAAACAGAAGAACTGCATGGAGTAATCCCGCCACCTGCACCAGTGACAAGGAAAGAAAGAAAGAAAAGGGAAAAAAAAGGCATAGTTAAAGGATGAACAGGACCCTAGGCTTAAAGAAATCTGTGTGTCCCTACACCTGAGCTAAACTGCTTGCTGCGTGTCCCTGCAGCCACCTCTGTGCCAGAAGAGGCCTGTCATGAGGGGCCAACACAACTACAAAGCCAAGCTTAAGTACAGGTAACTTAAAGAAATCGAGATGTGATAGCAAGTACCAAAGCTGTGGGAACAGAAACTTTGCTCCCTTCTGGCTCTTCTTTTGGAGTCTCAGATACTTTGGACAGTGATCAATGAGAGAAAAAGAGCCTTTTCCTGGACTTGCTAAACAGGCATACTGTCATGAGCAGCTGCTGCAACCAGGGCATCCCACTGGCATCTTCTGCCCATGAGTCCATGGCTGGAGCAAGATGACTCCTGCTACAGAGGCCTAGAAAATGCACTGCTTTATAAAATAAGAAGTTCTGTACTAGTGAGAAAAGAATCAAAGAATCAAATCACCAAAGTGGTGCTCTCAAAAAACACTGGTTTCTGTACCAAAACTCTGGTGTTAAGGCACCAAGTGAAGGCTGCCAAAGGGCACAGCCAAATGTGCTAAAGCACTGTGGCACTGAGGCATTGGTGGCTCCAGCCTCCAGAACAGCTCTGGCACCTCAACACAGCAGGATGCAAAGCCAGACACCTGGAGGGTCCAAAAGCCTCTCTGCAGACAAAAGAGACACATCTCACACAGAGGCTACCAAAGCTTTCTGGAACAAAAGAGCCAGTGCAGAGGAAGGGGAGGGGAGGGGGGGGTGGCAAAATCACCTTAAGGGAGTAAGCAGCAAATGAAGACTCTGAATCAAAAATCAAAATGTAGACATGAGCCCTTGAGAAGCGAGGCATCATGAAATAAGTGAGCTCAGAAAAAGGCACATTGTTGAATCTCCTCACCTGCATGGGTCCAGTATGACACAAACCAGCAGTGTGGATGGCGCTGGCAACCACATAGCTTAAAGATATGTCCTGATTTCATGGAGTCCTGAGTACCTAGGAGACTCTCACTGGAAATTTAGTCCATGTTTCAGTCCATATAAGTGCCCAAAACCTCAACTTAAGCACCTGCCTAAAATCACCTCCTCAGGAGTCACAGCTCAAGGTCCATGTGCACATATGTACTTAGAGTGCATTCTCGTGTCCAGCTTCCCCTGTGCTGGGGAAGAACACTCCCTGCACATAGCTCTACCTGCTACATCCTTCTCAGCCTTTCCTCCTTCAACACCACGGGAAACACTGGAACAGTGCTGCAGGCAGTGGGGGGTCATATCAGAGACCAGCTCCTTAGCACCTGTACACCCGTTGCTTTAACTCACTTTCTTGCTCCTGCTGCTGCCTCACTCACACTAAGGCTACTAGCAGTGCCAAGGGCATGTTGGCAAGAACAGGTCTCTCAGGAGCAGATGGCAGGAGGAGAGAAGGGGGGGAATTGACCTAACAGAGGCTGGATGAAGGCGTGACTGTAAAACGCCATGATGCCATGAAATCATTCCTCTCACAAACACCAAATCCCCTGATCACCTGAATGCTGGAACTCCTGCAGAAGACTTCAATCTGTTAGGGTAATGCTGGTTCCCAAAGCCATGGTGAAGGCAATGCGTGAAACACATAGAGATGTGCCTAAGCCCCTGCTCCATTGCTCAGCACCACAGGGTACCTCACAGTGCCCTTGTCCGGTGCTAAAATCTGGCCTTTTCACCAGAAAACCCACTCACACTTTTTCCAGAGGGAGGTGTGGGTGCTTGGCATGCATTACCTGCATTACCAAAACCAGCTTGTAAATACTACCTCGGCCTTTCCTCTGGAGTGTGCTGTTCCTGCAGAGTATATTGTTTCTTCCCAGATGCTGGTCACACACTGAGGATGGGGAGTCCCTCTATGGCTCGTTGTCCCAGCTCTCCATCAACCCTGACCTCCGCTTCCTCTCTCCCCACAATCCCCATGGACAGGAGATCTCTGACAAGGGACTTACACCTATGAAGTGGTTCAGTGTCCTGGGAGCAGTGAGCGAGGAGCTCAGAAGCTTTAGCCCCATACCTGTGGGCATGAGTCCAGCTCTCTGTATCTCCTAACACTTCTTGCAAAATTTAATTCATACAGTTCAGCACACGTTGGCAGAGATGTGCATCAGAAGATGCACCACAAAGGTGCCTCTCTTAGAGAGTTCACCTTAATTCCCTAGTTTCTGTAACTTAGTCCCGTAATTGAATGAATCAGCAGAATTTTCTATTGCTTATAGAGAACAAAAGACTTAAAATTTAACCTGAGTGACCTCTGAGGGCGCAAATCCATAGACTCAATAAAATTCATGGGAGAGAAGAACGCCAATACGTTTGTTCGGTGTTTTCATTAACATTTTTTTCAGCTAGTCTTATTATTTACAAGGCAGGGAGATCAGGACATGATTTTAGAATACTTGGGGTTGGCAAGAAAAGATGCCCCATGCATGTTGGTACCTCACTGTCTCTGAAAAGGTTGACACCACTCATTAAGTGGTGCGTCACTGCTCTTGAAAGTAAAGCACTGACACAGCTGGCCAAGAGATGTACAGTGAAGTTGCAGTGTGTATTATGTTTTATGGAGTGGGATGCTATTTCATTGAGGGACTGACCTTATTAGGCAGCTTGGTCTCCTGTCTTTGTAATTTCCGGAGACCCTGTGATGCAAGGCTTATGAAAAGAAAATGTTATAATAAAAAAGGTTACAATAAAATGTTACAATATCCAGCATATTCATGTATTCACCACACAGTAGAGGTAGAAATGTGAGAATTAATTCTGCAAAATTCACCTTCACCTCTCGATTGTAATCAGTAGCTAAAGAATTCTTCTAATAAACAGTATCAAACAGATTATGTTACAATTTACTTCTGGGATTAAAATACCTTCTTACTGCTAATCTGTTTCCAAACATTCATGGAACCTGTAAATGGGCAAACCTGTAGAAGAAAAGTACAAGAAAAAAATCATCCATATATATTAACACATCAAAACTGTGTATAAAATGAAAGCTTTCTCCTTGCTTTTCTTAGAAAAACAAACAAACAAATGTATTTGAAATGATGAGCAATAAAGAAGGATTTGTTTTTATTATCGTAGCAAGCAGGATCCAATACATACTACCAAAAAAAAAGGTTCCCAACTATGCAGCTTTAAAGAGGTTTATGTCAGAAACATTGCAAAAACAAACTGTGGCATAGAGCTATACAAATCCAGGGTGGTTTGCTATGGCTCAGTCCCATTATCCAAGTTAATGATGCCGTGGTGTCACAGCTGCACACCCATGCAGGGTGGGTCTCCAGCGGTGCTGTTCTGTGTCTGTGGAGCTGACTCAGCCACCAGAAGAGCTGCCCCAGGCTGCAGGGCCAGTGCCACTCCTTGCCTGAGGAGGTGGGAGTGGGACAAAAAAGGGGTGGGGGGAAAGGGAGGGCTTTGATCACAGCTGAAGAGGTGGAGGAGAAAGCAAGACGGTGAAGTGTGAGAAGCATTGGGTAGGGCGACTCCTCCCTCCTCTCCCTTTCCAGCAGGAGCCACTTCCCTGCATTCCTGTTGAACTCCCTCCACAGTTCTACCTAGATGAGGTTCTCATGGCTAGGATGGGGACTGAGGATAACAGCTGTTTTTCTGCCACAGGTTTGCACTGCTCCTGTTTGACACCAGCCCTGTGGTGGTGTCAGCCCCTGCACTTGGTGTCTGGTTATAGCTTTGTGATTTTGTTTTAAACAGATATCTCAGCCTAAGACCTGATGGTGGTTGAAGTTCCCTGCATGGACCAGAGATAGCTAGGAAAAGAATGTGTTTGTTTGATAATATTGACCCTTATTATCTAGCAATTAATAAAAGCCATGCCTATTAACATGCATTTGATGTTCACAATGACTCATACATCCAAAGCCTGTTTGTTTAAGCCAGAGACATCTCGGTCATCCTTATGCTGGTTTTATCAGGCACAGTTTTTGGAAATCCTTCCTCTCCTTTTTTTTGCATCTGCATCACCCATTTTCCTGCCTCCTCCCTGGCTGCTGTGCCCAACAGCAGAGAAGGAGAGAGACAATGAGCTGCAGTCAGAGCTCAGGACCCCACTACAGCAGACAAGAAAAACGTCAGAACTCATCCCACAGCACCAAACTTCCCATTGCTTTCTGTCTGTTTGTGTGTGTATTGCACCAGCCTGCAGCCGCAAGTTCAACATAATCAAAGCAGCGTAAGGCTGGTGTCACGCTGCAGTGAACCAGACCACTGACATCCAGGTGAAAGTCTGAGAATCAAATACATGTTTCTTCTCCTGTAAGGGTTGTAGCTAAAAAAGGCCCTTCTGCATGAGATTTGGAGAGGCTCTCTCCTCTAATTCCCTGAAGAAAATCCAAAAGCAGAAAGCGAGACCAGCATTGCCGTGGTATATTGGCTGATGGGTACAAAATCTTCTGACAAGCCGTTTGCTCGGCCCTGATTGGAAAATATCTTTAATTAAAACACCACATCAGAATCCTAAACCAATTTCATCCCAGCTCCACTAAGTGCTTTGTACAAAACATTAACTCTAAAATCTCATTACACATTAGCAATCCCTGTGACAAACATAAATGATAATTTAGCTCTAATGCATTCTGGAACAAGCCATTTTTAAGAGAGGCACATGATATCAGCTTGCTAGGAGAAGGGGAAGAGTTGAATTTCTCTCTCTCTTTATTTTTTAAACAAATGGCTCTAGCTGGTTTAGCAATGGGCTGTACAAATCATTGTCATGTGTAGATCTGACAGTACATAGCAGCTGTTTAGCCCAAATCTGGCACTTGAGCCTGGGCTGGATTTTGAAATCCCACCAGCAGTGCTAATTTCCCAGGTCTTTAATCGTTTAGAGAAAGGGAACTGGGATGGGGAAGGTGTGGATGTCTGTTGATTTTACAGGATGGGGGGAAGGAGATATATCCAGAGACCACAGGTAATCTGAGGTTGCTTGAAAACACAGGCAGAGCCAGAGAGGAGGAAAGAGAAGATGGGACTGAGTGCCTGCAGTCACTGCAGCTGCTTTTGCAGGCAAGATCCACGAGTGCAAAAAAGGCAAGACCTGCACCATTGGTGTAGTCTCTAGCACTGGTGTGAATTCTGCACCACTAAGCATTGCACAACCCAGTCAACACAACAGATGACACTGCATTGGATAATATTTATATTAAGTACAAGAGCTGTCTCAACAGCACTTCTAGGCTAGAGTGATGGCAGTGAAACTAACGTTATTTGCATTTATTGTCAAAAAGATGTTAAACATCCACTCTTTGATTAAGAGCAACATTTTCAATCTCTCCCTAAACTTGAAAATGACCTTTCTAAATTCCTCAGGCTGCACCTGGATCAATTTTTCAGTGTGCACGTAGGTGAGTACATGGGCAGTTAACTTTGTGATATAGGGAATTTATGGTTATTTATTATGGGATTATGAAACATATATATAATGAATATGATACAGGGATTTTAAAAACAGTCAAGCTCCAACATTTCCTACCAGATTTGGTCATTTCCCTGAAATCTAGAGCTGGAATCAGTTTTTTTTTACTGGGTGACAAGAAGTCACTGAAGTTTTCAGTGAAGGGAAGGCTTTCTCCCTCACCTGATAGTTTCTGGCTGCACTAAAAATCAGATAGATTATTTCTGATCAAGTTTTGTTTGGGGATGGAATACTGAGAGGGTGTAGATCACCTGCATCCATTCTGTTGTCAGAGCTGAAACATATCCCTGTGGTCTTATGATGTGACATTTCCAGTGGACTGTTGCAGCTGTAGAGAAAAAGATGCAAATAAAAAAACCCTTGACTTTGACAATGCACATCTCTCTCCTGTAGAACTACCTGAAAACATGTATGTTTGGTCCAGAGGGGAACAAATCCCCCTAAAACTTACTGCAAGATGGGTGCAATCTTCAACCAGCTCTTCATTCAAGCAGCAACTGTGCTTTACTCTTCCCTACAGAAGTCAAGAAATTCTTTTCACCAGCTTTAATGGGTGCCCAGGCATGTTAACTCCATGTGCTTTTGAAATCTCTTTCTTGTGTGACAGGAGGAAAATGACCACACTAAAAAAAAAAAAAAAAAAAGGGTTTTTTTTTCTTGCAACCGAAATGTCATTCTGTGATTTTCAGCGTCTCCAGTCCTGGAGGAGCTGTCTGCCACTATGTACTGCCACTATGCCTGTTCCTGCCCCTTCCCAGAGGTCTGCAGCAGATGTCAAGTCCAGCAGTCTCCATAGAAAGTTCTACTAAGTGCGCGGCATTTTACTTACACCTCTGTTCCAAAACATCTGAAAGCTATCACACAGATCAGACAATGAAGCTCTGCTTGAGATTTAGGAAAAAATGAGAAGCCTGAGAGGAGGTTTTTGTGAAAAGGTGATGAACTTGCCTGCAGGGAAGCTGATGGCAGTCAAGTCGTGGGCAGTTCTCAAGGTCAATAGCTTCTTGATTTTTACTGCTTAAGAATAGTAGCTTGGGGTTGCAGCTCTCTGTCTGTGTGTCTTAGTGTGCAGCAAAGACCAATGTCCCAAAATCATCTGGCTTCTTTAGATCTTTCCTTGGATCACAGATTCATAGAATATCCTGAGTTGGAAGGGACTCACAATGATTATCAAAGTCCAATTCCTGGCCCTGCACCATACCATGCCAAGAATCACACCATGTGCCTGAGAGCATTGTCCTAATTCTTCTTGCACTCTGTCAGGCTTGGTGCCATGACCGCTTCCTGGGGGAGCCCATTCCAGTGCCCAACCACTCTCTGGGTGAAGTCCCTTTTTCTAATATCCAACCTAAACCTCCCCTGTCACAGCTTCACGCCATTCCCTCAGGTCCTATCACTGGTCACCACAGAGAAGAGATCAGTGCCTGCACCTCGTCTTCCTCTTGTGTGGAAGCTGTAGACTGTGATGAGGTCTCCCCTCAGTCTCATCTTCTCCAGGCTGAACAGACCAAGCGACCTCAGTTGCTGCTAATATGACTTCCTCTCAAGGCCCTTCACCGTCTTTGTTGCCCTCCTTTGGACTCTCTCTAATAGTTCAGTATCTTTCTTATATTGTGGCTCCCAAAACTGCACACAATATTACAGGTGAGGCCACAGCAGTGCAGAGCAGAGCAGGACAATCCCCTCCCTCGACCGGCTGGTGATGCTTTGCCTGATGCCCCCCAGGACAGGTTGGCCCTCCTGGCTGCCAGGGCACTGCTGACTCAGATTCAACTTGCCATCAACCAGGACCCCCAGGCCCTTTCCACGGCACTGCTTTCCAGCATCTCCTTCCCCCGTCTGCATGTATATCCATTTCAGAAAGCAGCAGCACTTTTTCTGGTCTCTCTTGCCTATGTTCCTCTGGAAATGTATCGATATCCTGTCTCTTAAGGAGGTCGAAATTAAAATTTCCTGCAGGACTTGTGAAGAATTAAAGTTTTACGTGCTAAGGACACAGGAGAAGAGCAGCAGTCATGACCTCATGGACTTTATACATGCAGCTTTAGGGAAGTGTTGAGACTTGCCTGATAGCAACATCACTGGAATGCAGCAGGCTTTTTACTCCATGTTACTCTTGACTATAAATACCACATGTGAACAATTTAACATAAATCAGAGGTAAATGCATTTGTTCAGAATTTAGACCTTTACATACTGACATTCCAAATTCACCTCTTTCCTGAATTAATGTTTCACTAGCACCAGGAAATTTTCACCTGAACCTGGGCCAGTTTAGGTTTTTAATTGGAATGCTTTTAATGGTTTGCTTCCAATCCAAATTAAGTTTATTAATCATTCAAAGTAAATGGGATCAATGGGATCAAACTCAAAACCAAGTTCAGAGAAGAAAGGTTGCATGCCAAATTTGAAGAAAAAAATTTACCTGGCTCTCAACAAACAAAAACATTTTTTAAAGGAAAGATAACATACAAATTAATCCTTTAAAATGCAGAATATATATGTCAGGGAAAATTTCTCATTGTTTTCTATATAATGCTTTGGTTAGTGGAAAAGTTGAATTTTAGTTTCATTTGGTCTCATTAAAAAGCACGGTTCCAGTTAAAGACCTATGACAAAGAGCAGAAAATAGTCCACCAAAAGGTTATAGGAAAGCAGTACAGTCTGCCTAAGTTCCTACCAGAGCAGTGGTAGTTTGGACTTCAAGAAGGATGAAATGAAAACATGTCATTTCAGCATACCACTTCCTGCTTTTTCTTGTATTTGAATTGATAGCATAACATGAATAAAAGCAGGCATTTCCTAGGGGAAAAAATGAAAAACACTTCTTGTTCATAAACTGATTTTTTTTTTAATTTGCATGATATCTGCACAGTTTTAGAGATCACAAGAAGCAGCCAAGGGCTACCATTGTCTGTTCTCTTCTCTCTTTTGTCACATGGCAAAGAAAGTGACATAAAATGGATTATTACGTTCCTATGGAAAAATACCATCTCCAGATGGAAGTGCTCTTCCCTGCCTATGTAGATCATGGCTTAATAAACAGCTATCTGGTGGATTCATAAAGCTGCCTGTTCTGCACGAGCCATGATGATCTGTGCTGTCATTCAGAAAAGGTGGATGTTTGAACCTGGACTGTCGGGACATCAGAAAACAAACCCCAAAAGCAGTCATAGGGTCTTCTGGGAGCATTTCCTTTGATGACAAGGAGCAGCGGCCTTTAGGACAGCAGAGGGTCCATACGTACATTAATGCTGCCTAGTTGAATGTTAGTTCAATTTGAGAGTGAAGATTAATGTGACAACAAGGTATTTTCTGGTCTAGGCGGGGTCTGTCTTTTATCTGACACATTTTTCTTAAAGATTACTGTTAACAAGGCTGGGGCATGCTTGATAATCCTTGGCTGCAAGCTGAGAATCTGAGAGATGATGGCAACAGAGGTGACGGGTTGTTTTGAGTGGATGGTGGTGATACTACTAACTCCTTTTAATCTTCACCAAAATATACTGTAACGGATAACCAAGTAACTGGCTTTCTACAAGCACAGCTTTTTGGTTTTGTTGTTTTCCACTTACATCCTTTTTCTGGTTCCTTAGTTTAGGCTTTCTTTTTTTTCCCCAGAAAAATGTTACTAACTTCCCACTATCGTCAAGAATAGCATACAAATTAGTATGAAAGACAAAACCAGAGACTCTCTTCTCTCTCTGTCTCATCCACTGCATTTATTTTTCTGGTCAAGGTGAAAAATAAAACCTGATTATTTCTCCAACAGAAGTTGAGATTGTGTTGTCTTAATAAAGAATGTGATTATTCAAATTTTCAGCCTATGGTCTTTTTTTTTCTTTCTTGAAAAAAACACAAAGCTATGAAAAAACTCCAATAATTTCCAGTAATTCTCTCCCTTTGATCTGCAGTCTTATGGGTAGTTCTTTCTTCTTTTTCATGTTGTTGATTCCTACTCAGTGCTAAATTTAACTTTGTACTATATTTAATTTTGCTCTCATTAATATAACCCAAATGTCATTGCCAATTGACACCAAGACTGTCATTCTGACATAAGATGAACAAATTAATTGTGAATTCCTTTGGAAAAAAAAACATTTCATAGCCTAAATATCTGTAGAAGATGGAGTCTAAATTTGATCGTGACGAAAATCAGTAAATCAGAGTTCTTGTTTAGCTGCTGTTACATGTTCTCTGACTCAGTCCACAGATTTATTTCATTCCTGTTCCCCTTTCAAGCCAATAGAAAATAGTTTCATGGAGCTGAAAAATGCTTTGGGCAAGACTGGGAGAAGCAAATAACTTATTTACTGAATATGGGGTGTTGACTGATTCAAAATGTCTTGCCAGTTCATCCAAAGACACCAAACGCTTGGAGCTGGAAAGAGGATGTGGGGCTCGTTTAGTGGAATGAGATCATGCTGAGGGCAGACGGCTCCCCTTGAGCAGCCAGCCTACTGCCCACAGTATTTTTTTAAATATCCTGAGTCTCCTTATTGGGAGAACATCTTGGGCACTGGTTTGGAGGAGGTCACCTCTGCCTGACTACCCCAGCTAATGAGTATTTCTCATTTTGGTTGCAGGAACCGAAAATGCTCCCGGCATGACAGACTGGGCATGCTGGTGGGAGATACACATTCAGGTCCATGTCAATAAAGGAAGAATTCAGTGCTGCTCTCCTGCATTTTGGAGAAGTATCCAAACCAACCCCTCGAGACAGCAGAGAGAACACTGCAGCACATGTGTCCTCCCTCTTCACATGACCCGTGCAGTCATCCCACTCTTTTTCATTCATCCAGAAATAAATGAGAGAGGGAAGACACAAGTTCTCATTTTCTTGCAGGGGTGTGGGGGTTGTATGGTGTGTAAGGAAAGCAAAACATATTTTCCCTGAATTCCAGTTCAGAGGCTAATAGAAAGCATTCAATTTTTGTTACATTTCTAGTGCAGGACTGACATTTCACCTCTACAATACATCTGGGTAACTGCAAGTGCAGTTCCAATGCAAGCAATAGCTTTTTAAGGCCAAGGCTTTAGTGATGAAGCAATATGAGAACCATATACATATACTGCCACTTGGATTAACCTGGCAACGCTTCCATGTAAACAAGGTCTAACGGGGGACACCTTCTGTCCTTCCAGCACGTTTTCAGCTCACACTCTGCCACGAGGGGTGAGTTCCTCTCCACTGCTCAGTTGTAACAGGGAATCAAAGCATGGAAACCATACGAGCAGAGATTACACAGATTCTCAGGTCTGGCATCCAGATGTTTGTTTGCAAGGGTGAGTGTAACCAGATGGTTTTTCTGCCTTTTTTTCCTCCAAACATCTGGGAGAGGTTAACAGAATGATACACACAGAGATAAGTTCATGATCATATTTGAATATTTAGACACATATTAGCCCCTTCAAAACTGTAATCCATAAGGATCCATAATTGAACAGCATGGATAGGGTTTTCAGATGCCAGCTCCAGCTCAGACTCTGCAAGAAGCTGCAAGTGAGTAAGAGCCAAACTAGGACTTCTCCATATTGCTGTCTTGATGCCAGGACCAGCCCAATGGTGCAGTCCACAGAATCCCTTTGCAGCTGACCCAAAGCATGCTCCAAGGTGCAGTACACGGGGACAGCTTCTGAGTTGGCCATGGACAGCTTTGCTCTTTTCTATCCATGCAAAACTGCCCTACAGTGAACTCTTTGGAATAAAAAATAAACTCTTTTGGAATAAAAAATACAGCAGGAAGATCACTGCACTGTTCTGACATACTGGCTGCTGATGCAAAGTGCTCAGGCAAAGGAAAGAGGGCTTTGATGGGATCGTGCTATATCCCATCATGAGCTAGCTGCTTGGATACTTTTCCGAGGCCACAGAAACGTGCTACTTTCTAAATGAAGCTGACATTGGAGCTTGCTGGGCAGGTCAGCTCAGAATCAGTAGATGCAGATGTTACTTTCAAGGACCAGTTTCAAGAGTGAAACCTCATCACCAGTCCACACCTCTATCTGTTCCACAGTGCCTATATCAGACAAGCCACATCTGGAACAAAACCATTTAGTTCCATTTAATATCCTGAGCTTTCTCCTATACAAAACATAGGTTTGCCCCTCACACACACGCAGTTGGAGAGAATGCATGTAGCACAGCAGTGAGTATCAGCAGATGGACAACAATCACCACTTAACTGCTATGACTTACATTTTAGACAAAACACAAGCCAGGAACAATTCTTAATTCCCAACTAGATAATAGAGAAAAGCAGCAATTCTGGCTCTGAACTGCTTTTAACTGACCTGGATCTCATGAAGGCAAGTGAAAAATTCCCACTGGAGCTTTTGACCCTCAGACAGGCTAATTCCAGTTGATTGTTCCCATTTTATTTAGTTATGCAAACAAGCACCACGCCATACACTTAAGCTTTCATAAACATCCCTTAATCCCCAAAAAACCCAGGTGAGAGTTTTAGTTTTGTGATCCCTATTCTCTCATAAGAAAAATAAATAAGCAGAAATTATCGAGTATTTCTTCCCTGTAAATACCAGTATAGCTTATTGCAATTAAACCCAAGCAGAAGTGGAGGAGTCCAGATGGAAGAAAAAGGTTAAGTCACTCTGGCACAAGTTCCTCTCAGTCACTTGGGAAATGAACTCAAATACTCAAAGAACCCAAGAGTCCAGCTCTTCTCCTGGCAGGCTGACCAAGTTCACGTGCATCTTTTATGGGAGGGAGAAATCCACGGCAGGTTAATGATGTATCCTTTGAAAGCCTACATTTCCCCTCACCACTACAGCCTCCTAACACAATTCTGCTGGAGGAATAAGAGTGGCTGGAAACAGCCCAGCGAAGCATTTAATCAGAAAGTACATACATGGAGAGACAGAGGACTTACTTAAACACTACCTTTGTGAGTCAAAAATGCTTTGTTTGAAACAGTTCTGAATTACTTTTGGGAGAAGTGTGAGGCTTGAAGCCCACAACGGCTGCCCCGACAGACAAGAACACCAGACTTCCCCAGCAGCTGTAGGGCCTGGGGAGCTTCTGGATTCCTGGAAATACTGACAAGTTTTCAATTCTGTCCAGTTTTGATCACAGCCAAATTTCAAAATTCCTAAAATCTGGAAGGTCTTGGTTTTAGCTACCTCAGGTCTGAATTTCTAGAAGCATAACAAGGGTTGCAACATCACCATTTCCTGTCAAGTTCAAATATTGAAATCATACAAATTAGTCCTTCTGAGAACTGTGAGATTACCTGAAAATCATGACACTTAAATTAACAGATGTTCTTTTTCCTTACCTTCTGGCTTGCAGACCTCTGATGTGTAATATTTCTTGCAGGAGCAATGTAAAAACTTTTAACCTTCTCTTATAAAAACATGGTAAAACTGAAATTCCTGTCCAGTAATCTTCTGCTATTGCTGTTACAAAGCTTATGTACAAAAATAGGTGAATTACTGTGCTACTTGCTTCTAGATCTGACTTTTTAGAGCTACAGCTCTGTTGCCAGGAGGATAAAGGACAAACCTTTAAGATGCAGGCACTATGGAGCAGCTGGTGAGAAGGAACACAGCTGCAAGGAACAGAACTGCAGAGCTCACTCCAAAGGAAGTGGAGCTCAATAAGGGACCTCAGCATAGGTAGGGAGAAGCCAGGGAAGTATAGACTTGGTTCCTCCCCAGAAAGAAGGTGGTGAAAACAAGAATGGACTAAGGAATTGTAGACAGACATGGACTTATCCAAGTTTTTACTTTCCCCAATGGGACAAAACTCCCCCAGTGGAATACAGATTCTGAAGCCCTATCTGCAAACAGCTAGTGCAGCAACCAGCACCCTTTGCATGTTTCCACGGAGTTCTGCAGAAATTAATGCCTCCAGAAAACTGTCGTTTTTTCTGCCAATTTATGTGCAACAGGAGCCCACAACTATGGGGACTGCCAGTCATGTCACGTAGCCCTAATGTCAAGACTTCCCAAGTGCTGTACTGTAAGGGAGTTCTTGGCATTCCAGGGATTTGCCATTGACCCAGACATGCTCTAAAACACTGCTGTGGGACATGTGTGTCAAAGCTGCTGCAGTGTGTCACAAGGCTACCTGGGTCCACCACCAGCTCCGGCAGGTCCAGGCAGCAGGTTTGCAAACTTGTCTCTGTGCTAATTTGTCTGCCCGTATCTTTTAGGTGAGAAGATCCAGAGAAAAGCTACTGCAGCAACAGCCCTATAAAGCAGCACAGTTGTAACTGCAAACCTCTGTGCCCTCTGCAGACTTGGCTTAATTATAGCACTGGAACAGACTTCCTCCCCTGTGGTTAAATCTGTGATCTCTGCACTCGAAAGACCATTCAGGATGCCATGTACCATAGGACACGTAGACGCAAGTTAGAGACTGAAAAGGCATCTTTTTCATTAAGAGTACCTGCCTCTAGCCTTTGCCTGCCTGGCTCTGTGTTTGACCGTATGTATTACCATAAACCCTCTTCTCCACAGCAGCATTGTCTCCTCCCCACATACTGTTTACTGCCAACGGTCACCTTGATTGTTTATCGAGTGGAAACCCAAACACTTTCCCTCCTGTGCACTGAGAACACTGAGCCAGGCTTCCTAACCTGACTCTTGGAAATTCAACTCAGATGCCCTAAGACAACCGAGTAAGGCAGACATACACTCCCACCTAGTGGGGAATGCACAGCTTTGGGTCCCTGGGACAGGAGCTGCCTCGGCTCTGCAGTCACACACTCTCATAACACCGACCCCCAGAGAAGTTTGTCTTTTTGAGTCAATGAGGTAACAGCAGCTGAAACTGTCTGAAATCTGAGAGCATTACTTTTAATCATTAAGCAGAAGGAAAAGGCAGGTTAAGACTACTAAGTTACCAGTATTCTATCTGCTCAGTGTTAGACATGACTGCAAACACAACTGTTTTGCTTTATACTGATGTAATGATTAACTTCTGCAAGGTCAATGTAAAATATTAGAATGGCACAGCAGCACTTTAAACCTATTTTGCCACACCAGAAAGAACTAAATTCTTGATTGCAAAACAAAGACAAGTTAAGTCTTCAGTAAAGAGACCTAGAAGAGTGCCCCAGCTCACAAGCAAGAGTTACTGTCAGTATTTTCTGGAGACAGTTTGGGAGTTTACTGCTTTGGGGGTTTTTAATACATGCTGTAGATAAAGGTGAAATAAAAAATTGTGAAGTGGAAAGTAGAAGCTGGAAGGAAAAAGCATCTTCCATTTCCATTTCTGCATGCTCAGTAAAGACACCCAGAGGCCCCTCCTGTTTCCCAGTAGAATGAAGGCTTGCTGGGGCTGGGATGGCATCATCCTCACAGCCTGCTGTGCAGGAGCATCGGAAAGACTGCAGGAGCTTGGTTTGGCAGGCCTTGAATTACTTTAATCTGTTCTAGTACAGAATGAGATACACACGCTTTGTTATTCACATTAGCCTTCAAATGTATTTTTGCACCTTGGCAAAAAAAAACCCACAAAAGTGCACTTGCATTTTGCAGCAGCGTACTGCCCTTTCAGACCTGACTGCATCTGTTTCTGAAAAGAACTTCAGCCACCAAAACCTGTAATCTGCAAATCAACGTCTATGTGTGCAGCAGCTCTGCCACCTGCAAGTATTGCTTTATGGGATCACCCCAATGCACCCTGTTCTTCCAACTCATAACACACAATCACTTCCCAGAATTTGGGTTAGGTAGTGCTTTTGCTGCCCTCCTGAAAATTATTCCAAGTTCTTCTTCTAACATCCTGTGCCTTACACGCAAACCAACTGCGCCTACAAACATGGCATCTGCAGCAGCAACATGGGTGAGCAAGCACCAACAACAGCTAGGCCGGGGGGACTGCCAGGAGGCAACTCTGCAACTCTTCTGTTTGGCCCACGTCAAAGACCAATCCAGCAGTCACGCCAGTTTGTGTACAGCTTTGGACTTGATGGATTCAGACACGGACAGGACATCAGGCAGCAGAACAGGCTCACCAGCTGACTGGAAGGAAGAGATGAGCAGTGTTTCTTCTTAACCTAGTGCACAGCACAAACTGAGCCTTCCCAGAATGTGTTGGGTTTCACGCTACTGGCTTTAATGCCTTCGCAAGTGCTGGTTGTGCTCAAGTAGTTCTCTGTGATTTGAAGCCTCACTGCCTGCACCTAACTCTGGCTTCCTCCGTTACCTTAAGCACTCCTTTCCAGAGCACCAGCCCTTAAGCATATTTACCTCTGTTCTTCTGGAGCATGCAGTACCAAGGAGACACCTGGCACACACTTTATGGCCTTGCTTCAGCATTCACTCACTATGAAGAGGAGCACTCCACTAGTTTGTTTTTTAATCTCTACTATGTGGTATTTCACCATTTTGAACAGACTTGAATAAGGAACAGAAAAAGACCTCTGCTGCTTCCTTACCTTCAAGAACACACCATGGTCAGTACAATGTGCCAACCATTTCTTACATTTTTCAAGACCACCTGGGCATGCTCCAACACCAGATGCTACTTCATTCCTGCTTCAAGCATTAAGTTTAATTGGTTATTACCTCTTCAGGAGCACAGCTGTGTGGAGACAACTCATACTTGATATATGCATGTAATCTGGTCTCAGTTAAAGGATGTTCTATGATATACTTGAACACTATGAAGTGAGTATCCCATGCTGTCATTCAGGTCCTATGTGAACAATTTTGCCTGAGCCAGTACTGTGATCCCTTGCCCAAGGTAACACTTCAAAAGCTCGTGCATCAGTGAAGAGCTCACATAAGAGATGCAGGAAAGGGTAGGGATGACTGAAGGCAGCCAATTCAGGCAGGCACAGCAACACCTATTTCCCCTTTCTTCTACCTGTTCAACATGTAAAAAAGCTCCACAGCCAGTAATACAACCATTTACAAAAGGTATTTTTTCTCTTCCCATTATTTCCACATCAAGTAACTAGAACAGCTACTACTAAAAAGAAAAAAAAAAAAAGTCTCTTCCAGACAGTCATAGAAGATTCTTCTTTTGAGTTTTATTTGTTTATAGCAACATTAGCACATATTTCCACTTAGGTATTTTACTGCAACAAGGAAATCCATTACCTCATTAAGCTTCAGCAAGGTGACCTATGTTTTATACGCAATGGAAAAGATTAAAGTGTCTCCCTTTGTTGCACAACAGTTTAAAGCTTCAAACTCTAAGTAAATACCTCACTGAATTAAACAAGCGTACACTTTGCTTGATTATGAAATGCTTTTGTTGGATGAGTGAAGTGTTTTCTGAGTAGAGCAATTCATTTGTAAGCCACAGGCACTACTACAAGAGTGGTATCAGAGTAGAAGTGGTGACATTTTTAGTAGTCTGTGCAAGAATTCCACTCTACTTTTTGCAAGTTGCGTATCTTGAAGACACATTCTCCCAGTTGATCACATTCCAGATGGCTTTCAAATAATCAGGTCGAACATTTTTATACTGAAGATAATAAGCATGTTCCCATACATCGATTCCTAGCAAAGGAATGAGACCTGTGAAAAAAGAGGATAAATTGTGTATATCTACGAAAATACGCTTCACATGTGACGTTTCATGTTGCATCCCCAAGATGTGCCCAATTTCTGAGTCTTAATCTGCAGGAAGACAAAAAGCTCTGCAGCACATGGGTGCTTACTACAACATTTTACAGAACTGTGTGCTCACACGGACATACTGCATAAAATGAACAGCTGATTCAGGTAAAACACATCTATAAATACTCCAGAACTGCCGTGAAGACATAAGAGAAACCAGATGAAGTAATTTTTGAAAGGTTTACATCTTTTGCACAGGTATGCAAGCACTTTCATGAAAAATTACACTATGAAGGTCTCTTGCCATGCCAGTTTGCTTTCAACATTTTAATTACAAGTTATTCCTTAAATGTCTAATTACCTCCTTGCTTTTGTGCTGAAATATCCTTCTCACTGAATTTTTAATGGAAAGTTTTCATGGGGGGAGGATAAAATTTACTCCCATTATGCTCTATATCCCTATACTAAAATCACTATTTCCCACCCCCCCTTACTGATAACACAGACTACTGATAACACATGAGATTCCTGGCCATTCTCTATGAATTCTACAGAACATGCTTTAAAGATATCTGCAAAAGGATCTGGACAAGCAGTTACTGCAGGCAGGATTCTCACTGGCCATGATCTCTTCTCTCAGTGTCCAGCCTGTCACTACCACTTACATGTCTCTCTAAGCAAGTAAAAATATCTTCAAAATGATCACTGGCTGTACTGCAATGCTTGCCTAGCTGTAAGATTTATCCACATCCTAGGATTATTTAATTGACACTCATTACTCTTTGCCAATACTGAGGAAGCAAATCCTAAGGTATCATTTTAAACCCAGCCTACACAGTAACAACTTAGTATGTGCACCTTCCTCTCTCCTGTTGTTTGGCCTACACTGACAATTTTATGAATAGCTGCTCTGTCAGAGAAAAAAAAATTGAAGGCAAGAGACTTAATCTTGTTTCATACATGCAAGTACTCCAGTTACTCAAAAATAACCCATAGAAGCCTAAATTAGAATTACTGTCTAAGCAAAAAACACTTTGACAATACAGCTCACCTATTTTGCCTTGGACTAGAGAGACTTTTAACCCTACTGCTCTTCACAGTTTTTAAGTCCCGCTCTACAACTGCTGTTTTAAAAACTTCAAGTTTTCACTTCTGCTGGTACAGGCATTTTGTCTTCCAGATTTATTTATCCAGCAATTTCTTCTCAGCATTGTCCACAAACCCCTTTTCAGATCTCGTACACATGCCTATGAAATCTACAAAGACAGAAGCAGAGGGGAAGGACAGAAACCTGACCTGTTGTTCCTTGCAAAGGGTCTTGATTCGCACAAGCTGCTATTTGTAGGCGTCCCTGCTCTTTGTTATAGCCAAGCCACCCCCAGCCTGATCCTTGAACACCAACTGATAGGGCTGTCAGCTTCTCCTTGAAGTTTGCAAAGGAACCAAAGTCACGCTTGATGGCTTCCATCAATTCTCCTTTAAAAAAAAGCACAGGAAGATGAGAGGCATATAAACCTAGTTCAAACCCCCTCAAGTTTATGTAACAGCTTTTTTGAGATCTGTATTACAGGGCCTTCACCTTTAATTGCTTGTCACTTGTAGGTAATCAGCACTCTGTCCTCCCCAAGGGGATTATTTCTTCCTTTAGGCTTTATCTGCTAACCTGTCCCTATTCGAACTGGAACACAACTCCAGCCACTAGGCCGGGTGGGTCTGCAGCACATTTCTTCCCTTCCTGTGAACCCCAGTACCTATGGCAATTTAATCAGCATAGCTTTGTACAACTATTTTCTCTTATGAGGATGGAAAGGACAACAAAGAGCAATACCCAAGTATTTTGTAGTGTGTACATCATCCACTTTAGAAACTGAAAACACTTTGCACAAGCTGTTTATACTCTTGGCTTCCATCCAAAAAACCACCAAAATCCCTCAGAAGTGTGTAACTGTCACACAGAAAGGTGAATTAACTCTGAAAAGTAAAGATCCCTTAAACACTTCCAAAGAAAAAAAAGAGATCATCAATTCTACTTGTTAATTAAAACTGATGCAATAAACTGTAACAAGCACTAACCTTTAGGCTCCCCTCCTCCATTTGGAGAAAGGTTTGTCCAGAAGATGGTGTGATTGATATGACCCCCACCATTGAACTTCAGTGCAGGCTGAAGTGACACCTGAGTTGTAACATCACCTAAGGACGCAGAATATAAAAACACATAGATAAATAAAACCATTATCATCACCACAGTAGGCTGTAAATTGCCACAAGGCCTCCACTGATCTCCAAAATCCTTATACTAGCCTATAACATATCTGGAAAACATAAGGTTTGTGACTGTTATCCCTACCTTAGACAGTCACAGATAAAACGATATTAAAGGTTTATCTTTTACCTTTTCTTATGCTGTAATGATAAGTGATCTGCCAATACTGCAACTGTCAGCAGCCCATACTACACACATAAGATCTACTGCCATTCTACAGCATAATAAAGCAACTAGTACAGCCAGAGAACTCTTTAAGCACCCAGCACTTGGAAATTGTTGAGTATCATCACAAGATATGAACACTACTCCCCTATCAGCTCACTGATCTGCAAACTAAAATTTTTTAAATTTCTTTAAACAATTTACAGGGCAAACAGTTTGTGCTTGAGAGAAAGTCAAGGAGTACACAAACAAAAATGTTTTTCTCCCTCCTATCTTTTGTTTCATTTTGGGTTTGTTTTGGAGTGGGGCATTCTTTCAGGAAGAGTGATCCAGGTAATTTTACTCCACACAACAGAATCCTGCATCTGAAATCAAGATCAGACAACCAAACTCTCTACTTTCTCTACTAAATGCTATATTCCTTAAGGAATTCACTGGTGCCTTGTGCCTCTAGTGTTGCATCACTTCAACACAAGTATTTTGAATAGTATTTTGGTTTTTAAAAGCAGTGAAGCATTTCAAAGGTTTCTGAAGTTTTTTTCCACTAGTCCAATACATTCTTTCAAAACGAAATCAGGGGGCAGCTGTTTCCTCCACACTCTCTCAGGAATAAGTGCTAAAAATCTTCCTTTAGCAACAAATGAGTGACCTGAACAGAGACATGAAGGCAAGCCCCAGTGCAGCAGCACATCTGTTACTAAGGTTTTAATTCAGGATTCCACGTTCTCAGCATCTCCTCATATCCTTCACAAACTACAGATCCTCACACCCTTCACGAACTACAGACAGGTACAAGAATGAAACAAAGCATACAGGGTAGCTTGTAAAAACACTATTTGCTGCATTTAGATATCAAGGATAAGATATCTCTCATGGCCACTCAAGTGGCATCTTCAGGAAATTTTCCTTGAATTTTGCATGCATTAATGACACTTTGAAATTCATCCAGAACACAAAACATACTGCAAGCCAGAAGTAAAAAAATAACTTAGAATGTCTTTAATATGTTCATCACTCTTTATTCCACCATTCCTTAGAAGAACTCACTCCACAAGACCACCAGGGAACCATAGCTGGCATATGACCATTGCCCTTAAAACAACAGTACTTGCGCTGCTGAACACTGCACTGGGAAAAAAAACAAAAACAAAACAAAATGGAAAAAAAAGGAAAAAGAAAGGTAACTTGCCCTTAAGTTACGGTGAAAGTATATTGGAATTTATTGGTATAGAGAGTCCGTGGACAATTCAGTAAACCCAGACAGGCAGCTCAGAGGTGCTTAGAAGACTAGTCAGCTCAGCTTCTCAGTTAAAGGCATTTTTTTCCTTGCAATGGTGCAGGCATTTGATGGTCAGAGAAGAGCAGGGAAAACTGTGGTACTCAAAAGTCTTCATCAAGTTTCAGGTGAATATCCTTCAATTAGCAAACCTCACACATTTGGATGGACCAGTAATCAGAACCAGTTGATGCCGAAACAAAGTCCTGTGCTGCACCTTATCACAGAAGTGCATACTCATTTTCAAGCGAGTTGACAACATAAGCCAAGAGGACAGCTTTTATCTCAGTTTTCTACACAGATACAGATAGGTAAAGAACAAGTTGAAATATAATCTGAAGAGAATACTTCACTTTCTGTTGCTGAACAAGAGCCATTGACGAGGTTCTGCCGTCCAAAAGAGAGATTAATACAGTGATCAGATGTGCTACGACAATGATAAAGAGGGCAGCAAGATTTTTGACCATCTCCATTTCAAAAAACTGACAGAATGAAGTGGCAGTTCAGACTTTAACCTTTCCTAAAGCCTGGTCTCAGAAATTTTTCTAATGATGGTCAAAATACTACACACAGGATACCAATTAGGAGGAAAAAACCAAACAAACCAACCAAAACAAACCACACACTCTCAAGTATTTGTCTGCTTTGATGTGTGTGACCAACACCAATTAATAATCCATTTGCAAAATAATCCGCATAAAATCCTTTAAGAAAAATTCATCTCTACCTTTAGGTAGAACATTTCAACAGCAAGCAATGAGAAGCTACCAAAAGCCAGGATTTTTAAAAAATACCTCAAAGGATCCACAGCACCGCAGATGTTTCTGATAACCAGAAATTCTGCCTCTGCTAGAGGCTGACGCCTTGGTCATTAAACAGCATCAGTAACCTCAGCAGCAGACACACTGCCTTCTTACAGTTCAGGTTCCCTCCCCAGTTTGTGTCTGCATTAATTACATCTCTGGAATACACCTTTCCTGGATCCACTACTGGCAGGGCAAGAGAGCAATCAATCCTGACCTCCTGATTCTTAACTGAATCGCATTACTTCACTAATTTAGACTGCATAAGTTATTTTTATGCTTACTTAGGCACTTGAAAATCTCCATTGTCTATTCAGGTACACTGGCAATTATTTATCAAGGGATGCAGGGTTCAACTTACACAGGTATCGGCAACTCTGACTTTCACCTGAGCCTGAGCAGTTAAAATGACACTGTGAAGCCACCTGACAAATAGCCAGAAATAAGCTTATACAGTAATCACTTCTTTGAGGTAAACTGACACCCTTTAGGAAGATCAATGCAAGAGGAAAAAAGAAAAGGAAAATATTCCACCTTCTTAAAAAGATATACATGTTATTTCAGGCACGTTCATCAGTCCAACTGAAAGAAGTTTGGGAAAAAAAAAAAATCTTGTCAAGATCTAAGATTCCAACAAATACAAATTCTGTGATGTCTTGCTGCATATTTTAGGGTCTCACAGGGGCCTGCAGCCTACACAACCCCTTAATCTGGCCCAGTGATGTAAGTGCTACCCAAATTCAGGTCTCTCCACTGTGTGTTACATATGTTAACTGCATGTTCATCTTGCCTCCATTTGCAGGCAACTGAGATTATTTACCAAGACTAAGCGGACCATCTGATGTGAAAACCATTAAGGCGCACAAATTCCACTTTATACAACTTTGCTACTAACCTTTTATTACAAAGTACTGATTCAGTAAGATGACTGCAATTTCCTATTGTCTCAGAATTTGTTTGGTTCTAGTTACTAATGTAAGTATGGACTAATCCACAAATATCAATTAACTTCTAGTTTTACAGTACTACAGAGAACAGAACCCATGCTTTTTAGTTACATTTAATTTCCAATTATCAGCACCGCTGAAGCTTACAATGAGAGATTTTACCTAACAATATTACAATTACATAATCCAAAACTTTTAAGAGAAATTATTTCCCCTTTTTTTTCTCTCCTATATCATCTTTGCCGATAAGCTTCCATTCTCACCTGTTGACTGTTGATATACAAACCTTTTGCCAGTGCCTCTTTGTACTTCTCCTCTGCAACATTCAGGTTGTTCACGTAGGCAGCATGATGTTTGCTGTGGTGCAGCTGCATGATCTCTGCATTAATATGAGGTTCCAGAGCAGCATAGTCATATGGCAAGTCAGGAAGAGTGTGCTTTTGCCTAGAAACCAAGCATCCCAGTGGTGCTGCCAACTTAGCACTGCTTCTAGAAGAGAAAAAAAAAAAACAAAATGGAAGAAAAACAGTCTTACTTAGTAACACTGGGGCTTTACCAATGAAATAGACTGAAACCATCACTGTTATAATCAGCTGCTCTAAGTACTGGGGTGATATCTTATGTGAAGGAGTCAAATTTCCATTTTTCAAGACCTCAAAGCAAGCATATTCTGCAGCTTAACTGCGAAGATGAACTCATAGAAGGACCACATATACGGGCTTTGCAGTGTAAAGCTACTGCTTCTCAAACTAAGACCCCAGGCCATTGCAAAGAGTCACATACCCCGCCAAAGATGCAGGTGAATGAAAAGCAGGGATGGCAATGGAAAGACAGTAATTAACACGCTGACGTTCAAAGCTTCACCTAATCTTTATTGACTAAAAATAGAAGGAAAGATACCGCTGAAGTGCCCTTCTCTCACTGTCCGCAAGGTCCCTGTGCTGGGACACAGGCAGGCTAAAAAACCCACGGAGTCACCGGGTTTCCAGGACCGGACCTCTCCAGCATTAACAGTGACAACACGTGCTTCCCTGCCCCCACAGTGGGTACCGGGAAAGCACACGGAAGGTGATGTGGGGGCGGCCGCGATGCCCGGCACAGACTTGTGTTACCCCTTCCCCATTTTAACACCTCGCGCTTGTCGTGCGACACGACAAGGGCCACGACGACATAAGACCCTCCGGGCCGGCAGGACGGTCGGCTCCTGAGGCCCTTCCGCCGTATCGCTGGTGACCTTGACATAACCCCGGGGCACAACACGAGCAAAATCCTCGGGGCCCTGAGCAGTGGCTGTGGGGGCCGACCCCAGACAGCCAAAGACGAAAGAGCCTGCAGCACTACGTCGGGCCACCGCTGCCCCTGGGTGGAGGGCGAGGACAGAACGTGGGAGGGCGCAAGGACGACGGCCAGCAGCCCCCGGCCCGGGCCGGCGCCGCCCGCCAGGGGCAGCCGGCAGCGCCGCGACCTCCCTCCGCGCGAAATGGCGGGGCGGAGGGGGGGGAACGCCGAGGGGCGACAAGAAGACCCTCCCCACCCGCCTCCTCCCCCGCTTCCCCCTTTCCCCCCCCGACCCGGGCTCGGCGGCGGAGGGCTCGGGCGGCGCGGCCGCCGCCTCACACCGCGAGGCTCGCACCGACGCCGCGCCGCTCCGGCCGCCCTCCTCACCTGCCCGCGGAGGCAAAGCGACACAACATGGCGGCGCCTGGAGCCGGGCGCGACACCGACGGCGCAGCCGCGTCCCCGCCCGCCCCCGCGGCTGAGGGGGCCGAGCTCCGCCGGGGCGCGGGTGGCCCGGCCCCGCAGGCACACGGGCCCTTCTAATGGAGGAAAACAGCGGGGGGTTTGTGGGTTTGTTTTTTTTTTTTTGAACAACGGGGGGAGCGCGTCGTCGTTAGCAGACCCACTGCTTAGGGTCGTTATGTCAAAACTCGGTCCCTCCGTAGCTGCAGGCGAGGCGAGGCGATGCGAGGGTGCCCGGGCGGCGCTGGGAAGCAGAAGGAAGCGCGGCGGGTGGCTGTGCCCGCTGAAGGGCTGCTGGGCCCCCGGGAGGAGACAGCACCACTGCACAGCGGCGATAAGCGGTTTGAAAACCCGCCCGGCCAAGACATGTTTCTGTCAGTTTACTGCCAGGATTAACAAATACCTTTTCAGCTATTTTGTCCACAGCTTACTTTTGCTGGTTCTTTTACCCGTTTTTGAGTGCATGTTGCTTCCCAGCATTTGTTTGCCTCGTGGTAGCAATTCAGGTGCTCATGAAAATCCTTCATTCAGGTTCGTTAACCCCATCAGCTAAAATAATTGGTATGTTTAGTGCAAACGAGTTCAAAGACCCATTAAAAACTGGTTCTCCAGACAGGTCAGCAAGGAGAGCTCATCCCTCAGTTAGGAGGCACTCTGCAGACAAGACAAACATTAGGTACAATTTAAATTGTATGGAAGTCATCTCTCCTCCCACAAAACCTTCAATCTTTAAATTTTGTCTTTTTAAATAAAGGTGTATATTCTAACAGCACCCACATTTACTAGACTATAAAAAACTGAAGTTACAAAATTTCAGTGGGGGTTAGGCCTGAACAATACTCTTGCCAACTGCCAGGAAATCCACCTGGAGAGACCCACACAGGGAATCTCAGCCCAGTGTGAGGCACAGTGCAGTAGTGTATCCATCCCCCCACCTCTTAAGGCACTCCGGAAAACCACATTAATTTAGTTTCTCGGATCAGCCAGCGGTACTCTTGCAGAAATCCGAGAAGTGAAAATATCTATCAGTAGCTAAAAGGTGAATTTTCCAAAATCAAGTTCCCCCCCCAATACTGAAAATACATGCAGCAAGAGGCACTACCTATGTATTTATTTGTGATCAATAAAATGTAATCTTCTGTTAAAATTAACCGACTACATTCAGGATTATTAAACGTCATAATATAAGCACTGACAGCCAGACAGGAACATGAATATTACAGGCTTTAGCATCTGCATGTATAGTATTATATTGTAGTTAACTACTGCTTGTAGAAAGTGTTCTATGAAAGCAAATCAATGTGATGTATTTTATTATCTGGTACAGTTGCTGGGTTGCTTTTGTTTGGGGGGATGGGGGGGGGAAATGAAACAAATAAAGCACTCCCCAAGCCTGCTTATTTAGAAGATAACCCTCTAAGCAGAGGATAACAAGGGGAATGGCTTACCTTGCCTTATTATTTTTCTTCAACAAGTTAAGCTGACTTTTAATCTGAGGGTATACTTTGGGGTTTTTTTAACTCTTTAGCTAAGCTTTCTTTATTTTTTTACTATTTAGTAGGTACCACAGTCCAAGATCATCTTTACATGAGGTTTTAAAACACAGGTGTCCTATAGTAACTGACAAATTTAAATAGTAAGCTATTTTCACCCAAAAGCTATGCATTGTTTTTAAATGAACACAAATTTCCTCACAGGGCTTTTTACCATCTATCTGATCAGATAAAGCCATTATTATAATAGATCATGAGCCTTTAGAGCTTCTTACAAATATTGTATTCTACATGTACAGGATCCAGGATGTACATATACATATGCTACGGATAAGAAAGGAATATGATACTAATCACCACGAAAGATTTCTGTGAACTAGAATTACTTTGGGTGCCAGATGCCAGTACCATTGTGTGTAGATACCTGTTATTTCCCTGTCACGCATTCCAACTATTAACTGCTGTTTTTCAGGCAACAAGGGCTGAAGTAACATTCAAAAAGCAACCAGGTATCACCTATGGATTTACACTTCCAGTGACAAAACACTGACATGAACGCTGTGAAATTAGAACAGCAGTAGTACATGGACTAGCATGTCTAACACAGACACCCATAGCTGATAGCTTTTTAATTACATCCACCTGTCTTGGACAATATTATGGCAGATAATAATTGCCATATGCCATTTAAAAATGCTACCACAGAAGCCCTTTTATAATCTTGGAATTCATTGTAACTGTAAATTTAAACTAATTCAAGTATGCTCCAGAACTCTGGAGAAATACTGCTTTCAAACAAGACTGTTTCCACATTGAATTGCAAAGCAATAAGCTACTTCCTATTATTTTAGTGGCTACATATGTGATAATTTTATTAGTTATCTGGCAACTACAAAGATTCCCACGCAGAAATATGCTGGAACTGGACTTAAGTCTACCCTAAGACATACAGCTAGGTACTAGGTCTTCCCTTTGAACAGTGCTTAAAAGCCAGTGCTTTTTCAGCTCCTTGCCTGTGTGCTATCATCAGTAAACTGACAGAAAATAACCACTAGAAATCCAGGTTCTAACAAATTCATAGCTCATTGGTACTGCACAATAAAGATATGCTTAATTAAAGGTAATTCTTACATTCTCTGCGTGCTAAGAAATCACTTTCCTTAGACAGGCATAAAAAAAAAGTGAAGTTATATCTGGTTTAAAAGGCCTAATAACTAACATGTTAATTTTTTTAATTTTGATCTGTATATTTACCTGTTAGATACTTGTAGATTTTGTTGTTTTTTTTAATCCTTAATAAACACAGGTTCCAACTCATAAGTTAGCTTTCTCCTTTCCCCCACTCCCTTTTTCTGCCAGTAAGGACAAGCACTACTAGGCTGTCCTGAAATTAGTATTAGCACGCACCTGTAACTTTGTGTATTTGGCATACACTGTACCAGACCAGACTGACACAGAAACAAATTTAAAAAAAGGCAAGTACTATAAATACACTGCATACAAATAAGACATGTAAGCCAATGCCAAACAATGAGAAAGTTACATTATTAAAAGTTTTTATTTAGGTTTGGTCAGTACAGGTAAGATAATATTGGAGTCACAGAGCAATATGCATCAACAGGATACAACAGTTCTTAAAAACTGAGTAACTATGCACACAATTAATAAACATTCGGTCACCTAAGGAGAAAATGCACAGATGTATGGTGGGAAAAACTGTAATTAACACTGAAACTACTACAGGACTCCTTCAGTAAGTCCTTCTTTTTAGTGATAAAACTACTGTACTGGGCAAACTTGGCAGTCATAAACCCACAGCTATTATGACAAATCTTGAAGGTGGTGTAAGTATAACAGTATGAGTAAGAATGCCCTTACACAGCACAGGTTCTAGATATACACAGATTTGTACAGACATCATTTATGTTATACTTTATGGAAATAATTTCCATTTCAACTTCACATTAACTCATATAAAAATAACTTGAGCTACACAAACGTCCTTTTAGCAACATTCAACGTAATTAACTGTTAAAATTTCCAAAGTGGCAGAGGTATTGAAGCAAAAAGAAACCCACAAAAAGGCAAAATTGTGACAAGTATGCACTAATTTAAACGGCCTCTGGACAGTATCCTCTCCCAGTTTCAATGACACTGTATAAAAATTTTGCAGAAAAATGTTACAAAACTGAACCCTGCACATTTACACTGGAGTCCAAACCATTCTGGACATGACGAGAACCCACAGTTCTGTTACCTTTCATGCTCACTGTTTTCTCCTCTTGAGGATCATGATTGGAGTCTGTGTCATTTGAGTGGTGAGTGAGAGAGTTTTCACTGCCAGTGGGAGAGTCTACACTTTCATACCCAGTACTGAGCTGGTTTATGTAGCTACCACTTCCTCTACCAGTTCTATCTTCAGAGTGGTTGGACAGCTTATTACCATTCCCTGGAGAAGCCGGGAAGTCATCTTCTGTGCCGCTACCCTCCCTATAAAATCCAGGCCCAGACGTCCGCTGATGGGAGGAGCTACCATTGCTTGGTCCGTTTGCCAGGCGGCTGCAGTCCTTACCCACAGCCTCTCCCTGGTCTGTAGGCTCAGAAGATGGAGTCCTGCTGGTACCTGGGTTGGAGACCTGGGACTGCTGCTGCTGGTACTGTGACAATTGCTGGCGAGTCTCCTTCAACTGCTGCTGAAGAACTAGAATGGTACTCTGCATACCCTCTACCTCCTCATCAAGTTGGATGATGAAGTCATTCAATTCTATGTAAAGAAAACACATTTGTTGCAAACACTTAATAGCCCATATATACACAAATTAAAATCCCACAAGTCAACATTTTATGCTGAAATTTTTCAACTATTTTTCAGCCATCAGG
Source organism: Pseudotriccus pelzelni (assembly GCA_035584735.1). Lineage (NCBI taxonomy): Eukaryota > Metazoa > Chordata > Aves > Passeriformes > Tyrannidae > Pseudotriccus > Pseudotriccus pelzelni. The sequence continues at coordinate 31,906,309 of JAWMRA010000113.1, forward strand.
TATGGACTGGTTTTGATACTCTGCCTCTGAAGGAGAAAATGCTTACTTGTCATATCTATTTATTCTCTATACTGCTATTCAAAATATGTGAGAAAAAAATTAATTTCTGGACAAGAAGATATATGGAAAAAAAGCTCAATTGCAACGATTAGTATTTCACAAATAGATCCTAGTGTGTAAACTCTTACTCAAGTATAAAACCTTAGTGGAAATACTGTAAAAGTAAAAGAAGGACCATGAAACACTGAATAACTGCCTATTATTTGCAAATAATTGCAAAAGCTTATGAGTAACAAAAAAAGAGTTTTGATCATATTTAAAGGAAATTTCAGCTCTTACTCTGTTTAATCCTTTAAATCCTTCAAGACAGGGCACAAAAAGACTTGCTTACCAACAAGGCTGTTAAATAATTCCACTGGGTGTTTTAATATTTATGTTATCAGAAAATGGTTTTTACAATTAAGACTCCATTCTGGAGCAAAATTAATCTGACCTCAAAACAGTACAAGAAATACTGACTACCTTAGTTTCCATTCAACTGCATCATCAATTTGACAGAGCAAATAAAATGCAAACTGCTTAATATTTTAAAAATTCGTAAAATTAAGGTGATCTTGCTGCTACGGAAAACAATCATTAGGAAAACTGTTATTGCAAGATTGTCATCTTGACTCACATGGGGAAGAAGCAATAAGAGCTAAAGAACACTTCTCAGTTCTAGGGATTACTGCATTCAAGAGAAGTCTTTAAAGAATGGCTACACTTGCTTCAATTATGTACTTGATAAATTCTGTTGAAGTACATTATCAAAACAGTAGTTACAAAGCAAAAGGGTAACTATTCAAACAAAGTGACATCATAGAATCATTTACCTTATTGATTCTAGTTATTTTATACTGCTACTTTGTCAAAACTATGAAAATACGATCGGGAGGAAGAAGTATCCTTAAAAATACAGGATATCTCAGACTTACATCTGATATCAAATCAAGTCTCTGCTATCTTACAGATTTCAGATGTAAAACAAGTAAACAAAGATAGTCACGTTTATGTGATGTCTAACTACGTCGTATCTTAAAATGTCACATAACCTACCCTAATATTCTGATCCTATGCAGAACTTGAGACTAAAGACTTTTTAAACTTGCATTTTCCCCTCCATTTAATTTATGCAAGAGGTCAGAGTTGATAGGTAATTTCAATTTAGATTTACAGCGTTGTAAAATTTGGACTGTGAACACAATGAGTTATTTTCATTCATCTAAGTTATCTAAGGAAAAAATATATTTTTCATATTCTTAGGCATTGTCAGAAAGTTGCTGCTTTTTAAAAATAAATTCAAAATGAGTCAGAGTTAACAAGCAGCTTTCTGTTCTCAGTGCATGCTTAGGCTTCACATAGTGTTAACAGCTTTCATCCTGCCAATTCACCAATAATGAGTGCAGTCTAAACACTCCCTATTAAATAGCAGGACCTAAAAGTACAAAAATCTCAATTTCAAAGGTTGCATTACTGAACTGCAAATCCCACCAGTTCCCCCAAAGTTAAGCATTTTGTTTCTTTGTTTTTAATTAAGACTACCAGTGAAGACTTACAGTTGTCCTATTTTACTTGATATTGCCCTTTCATTTGGGCAAAGATGGTTTTACGTTATGTGTATAATCAGGAAATTAAACTAGCAGAAGTGCAAGGCAACTTCCATTTTCTTTAAAAAAATCCCTTACCATCCTGACTGCTTTTAAGTTCCTCACTATATTTCTTCTGTAAAGCCAACTCTGCCTCAAGCTGTGCAATACGTCCTTGGGACAGCTGCCTTCCAAGCTCTTGATTCTCCTGGATAAGCATTCGACACTTCGCCATTAACTTTTTCCCTGTTTGGCTGCAAAGGAAAGAGCCATCTATCACAAAATGAATACAAAACCTTCAGTAATCTTCCTCAATCACAATTACGGACAAAAAGGAGATGCAATTTCTGCATGTCACAATTCAAGGAACATTATGCCTCAACATAATTGTCATAGCAGAAAGTCTCCCTGTAGTTACCACATGCTGTTCCAACGCCAGTAGATCTTCTGCCGCTGTCCCATAAAGTGGAAGGCAAGTTTTATTACTGAAAATACGAATAAGCATATTGTTCTTTGATACCAACATCTGGATTATCAGTATGCACAATCTTGCATGTGCCAATTCTCAACAGAGCTAAATATTTGATTAAAGATGTGCTTTGCAATTCAAAAGATCAAGTACTGCATAAAAACTACATAAGCAAAAACCTTTCCCATTTATTGTACTAGTAAAATTTAATAATTAAATTTGGATGAAGAAAAAGTTGCTGGGGGGAAATAATAAATCCCATGTTAATTTTTCATACTGACATCCATTTTTCTTTAAGAAGCATAAGCATTCTTTCAAATGCTGTCCAGGTACTCGTTTAAAAAGTGAGATGTCTATTTTTCAACTCAACTATATGTTTGACAGTCACATGCATAATCTGTTTCATTACTTCTATAGTCAATATTTTTTTAAGTACATCTTATATGGTGAGGAGGAGTGAAAATGTACATAAACATTGGCAGGACATTAAGGAAGGAGTATATTACTTATCTACCTCCTTTAGGCTTATAGATTTCACATAATAATTAATGATCATTAGGATGTTCAGTTTCTGAAAGAAGTGAGCAACAAGCAGGAAAAATTATTTTAAACTGACAAGATTTTCTTTACTAAATTGGTAACATTACACATCTTTAATCTTCACGATAAAAATCACATTTTAAAGCATTATAGGAAGTAGTATGCAAATTAATATATAGGCAATACAGCTGACTCCATAAAAGAAAAAAATTGAAGTCCTTTAGAACTCTTGGTCTGTCAAGCCAAGATAGCATCCTCAAACAGTTCTTTTAATAGGCTCAGCACCATAATTAAGCTGTCCTCTTTTCTATAGAAATGTAACCTCTGCCAAAAAAACACCCAAACTTGAACAGGTTTATTATGAATTCAATGGCAAGACTTGCATTACTTTTCAAGACCAAGAAGGTCATTCAGTTGTTTGCTTGCGTTTGAACAAGTGACCAGTATTGAAAAAAAAATTAGGATTAAAAAAGTAGAACAGGAAACTTTTGCTACAATCACAGCCACAGTTCTCTCCTGCAACCAAAATACCCAACCAAAAGAACTTAAAACAATTTCCTTATCAACTACTTTTGAGCATTCAAGCCTTAGACAACCTTTAAGCACTGCCAACTATGCCCCATTTAACATTTTCCGACTGACTCCCAAATCTTTCAGATGGGCTGCTCCAGAAGGAATCTGGCTGTGTAAAGTCCTGGAGGCCTGAAACTCTGCTAAAGGCAGCAGCCTGTTTTCTTTCTTGATGTGATGTCCAATGCCAGGTCCTTGAAGTTTAAATTGTGCTGACCTAATACAGTCCAAGTCGCACACTTAAGATGCAAGTTTCCTTAGAGATGTTCATTCTGTGTAAAGCAGGACCACTTTGGAGATAACCAATGTGACAGATCCCAAAAGTTATTAGGCAGACATGATTTTTAGCCATTTGCAAATTCTTGTTACTGTATTCATCATCACTACAAGAAGAAAAAGTTTACAGTGCTTAAATCATTTAATGCTTTTCTCTTCACAAACCAACACCAACTGTAGAATTAGCAAGTACCGGTTTCCTTGGAATTGGGACAATTTTAGAATCCCATTAATTTCTTCATGTTAACTCCTGCCAAAATGTAAAATATTTATTACCTGTATAGAAATTTGCATAGTTACCTATAATGCTATTTCTCCCCATCAAAATTTTTCCAGATGTTCTGAACTAGTAGGGCACCAAGTAACCTCCCCTTGAAATTTACAAAAACGACAACACATTCAAGAACACAAAAACCAGTAACTATTAAAATAAATCCTATTAGCTGTAAAACTAAGTTCAGCATTGTTTTCACAAATCCTCTTGAACATACATGCAACAAAACCTGTAAGAACGTAAGCGGTTAAATATCAGAAGACTGGAGTTTGTTGTACTGAGTTTACTGCAAATGACTTTTCTACTAATTTTTATTCCAAGTGTATACTGCTTAATGATGGTTGAAATGGCTTAGCATAGTCATTCCTTTGATTACATGCCCTTTTATTTTCCCCTCCAGACACCAGCAATGATTATGCTGCACAGCCTTATCTGCAGTTAAGGTCCAGAACTACCTCCAGTTAGGGCTGCAGTTATAACGTTTTACTCACACCAAGAGCTTCAGTTCAGGATCTAAATAGGACCAAGAACTAGATCAGATGCCATGAATTAAGAGAAGCTGTATTTAGGGGTGGACAATTAAAACAAAATTAAGGAGGGGGGCAAGATGCAAAGATAAAGAAGAAACCTCTAAGTATTTTACGAGTCACCATTTCTTTACCTTTCCAGAAAAAAACCAGTAAAATCTTAACCCAGTTAACGAAGACAGTCTCAATTATTTACCAGGAAATAACTAATTTTCTATATTCCAGCTACTGCATGTGTGAATTACAAACATTCACAGCACTGACTTAAAATGATTTGATGGAAATTAGGGTATGTTGCAGCTACAGAAATAACATTTCTTTTAATACTTGGGTTTGAAAGGAAGTGGCAAATTATTTATCTCTCCTCAGTTGTAAACAAACATTTAGAGGCTGAGGACTTAAGAAAACACCCAATCTGTATCTAAATGTATTAAATAATTTTCTGAACTCCAAGTTAAACAAGCAACCTGCATGGCATGCCTTTCAACAAATTAAAGTGAGCTTTACAAATGGTTTGGTAACACATCAACAACGTATTAATATAAGTCTTACCTCTGTTTTGATGCTAGATCATAAAAATCTTAGATACTGCTATAGCAAAGTCATTCCAGATGTATCACTTTTAAAAAGGTAAATTTTGTGTAGATTTTTCTTTTGCTGTTAGGTCATTACTCATGCATGAAAGATAAACCTGCATAAGTATACTTTGCTTTGATCTCGTATTAGTCGATGAAGCACAAACAGTTAAAGATACTTCTGAGTCAAAATTACGTAATGGCATCTTAATAAAAATCATCAAAACAGTTAAAATACATCACCTTCTGTGACAGCTGCATGTCTTTTTTTTAAAACTGAATTTTCTAGGATCAGACTGAGTCATAAAATATTGCCCAACTGTTTTAAAAAAACCAAAACCTTAGATTACTAAATAGAACTCTATTTTCTAAGGAAAAAACCAAACACAAATGCTACACCGAATCTACATTTTGCTTTACACACCGCAGACGTGCACTCCCAGCTGTCCCAGATTGCTACTTACAAGTAACTTGGGACAACAGAACAGAGGCATCAATAGAGTAGCAAAGACTCCTTCACTGATTCCACCACAGAAAATGCATGCATTTAAGGTTTTTTTGATACTGACTTTTTTCAGAGAACGAGACAATGCAGAAACAACAACCTGTTCAGTTCTCGTTCATCCCAGAAGTTTCACAATACAACAGTATAAGCAGTAGTGTTCCTTGAACTATAAGTTACAACTATTTCAAGGCACATTTTATATAGAAGCGCAATACAAAAAAAACCCCAAATGTACAACGGAATAAAAACACCCCACCAACACTGAAGACAGTTGCCATCATGTGCCTTCTGTATTGAGCATTTGAGTCAGTTCTTAGTATGGAAGATCGAAAAATTCTCATTTCTGCATGAAAACATGCAGTGAAATACTTATCACAACCAGGTTTTTTTATACATGCTAGTTGTGACCAAATATATATTACTTCCAACAATTTAAAACTTGCAATTAGATAGAATGTACATTTTCGTACAGTCCTAATTTTGAGGCATCCACAGTATTACCAACCATCCAGAAACAGTTCATTATTTATCAACAGTGACTTAAAGCTGCATCAGGAGCTAGAGAGCCCAAAGGCTAAACAGTCAAATGAGTACACTATCACTGTTGTGATATCAAATAGCACTCTTGTGGCTATTCAAAACTGGTTAGCAAGTAAACTCTTTAATGCAAAATTCACCTCATCGAGTTTTGACCCAGCAGTTCAGTGAACAAGCAGGAAGTCCACAGTCTTATTGGCAAAACTGACTTACAGTGTCTCTAAGTCACTAGGCTCAAGGTTAAGAGCGAAGCATATTCCACTTCTACATTTTACGGGAATTTTACATGTTCAATTCATGATTTATGATCTCTAGGTTCTCTCTCCTCCAAATTGTCTGTAGACACAGTGTGCCACAGACTTAAGACTTCTGTTTCTCCCTCTATTTTCTTCAAATAGAACAATTTTGCAAACGTCTACATGTTCTAGAAAAGATTTTTTTTCGAAGATGGCCATTTCTTCAGAATAGTCCGACGATGTCAGGCCTCTGAAGCAAAGGGGGAGAAAAAAGCTGAAACACAAGGTTCATCTGATAAGTTTTACATTAAGCATTACAAGCTGGACAGTATAAGAATGTGGCCTTTGCCTCAAAACGTCTGAGTCTTGGTGTGGAAACGAGTACTTGGCTGTCCCACCATAGCATTCTCGTAGTGGGACTGTCAGGGAAGTCTTGACTGGGGAGTATTTGTTTTGTTTACCTATCAGGCGTAAATTTCCAGGCACTCAGTTCATTTTGGGCTTGTTCCAGTTTGTCTTTAGTCTGTTCCAGTTCACCTTTCATTTTTAGGAAAAACAAGTTGATGGCTGGGTCCACCATTGTTGATCGCAGTTGGGCAACGCTAGGCTGCTGGACTTGCTTGAGGTACTGAATCTGATTCTACATAAAACAAGAAAAACAGACTGTTATTCATACAATATTAAATAAAAACTGAAAGTCACTTCAGTGCAAATAAAAATAGTTATTCCAGAGATAATATTAAGGTAGCTTGCCTTCTCTCAACATTGTAACCTGAAAACTGCAGGATAAAAATTATTTTTGTGCACCTTGCACCCTATCAATGTATGTACTCACCCAGTACCCCATCCAACCACCTGCCAAGCTTAACCTTCCAGGGCAGATTCCCCTCTACAGCCCAGATTATTTTCTCTATGTCAATTTACATTTGTTAAAGTAATAGCTGGAGCATTAGAATGCTCTCCCTTCTTTTCTATGTGCCTGCACTCTTTTGGGGGGACCAAAAGCATACAGAAAGAATTATTTGCTTAAAAGGGAGAGCTAATTTCAGTTCAGTGAAAATTATTACAGAACATTACAGCTAAAATCGACAAGAAATGTATTAAGCAAATAATAAAAAGGATTTTACAAACTTCTAAGTTTTTTTGCAAATGCAATAGTCACTTATGATGCAAGATTATGTATTTTTAAACAAAGTAACTTAGAAATACTAACAACAGTTAAAACAGATTTTGGTTAGGTTTTATTCTTTTGCAACAACCATAACCCAAAAGATCCACAATTTTATGTATTTAGAATGCGGAAAACTTAAAATACTCAAAGTTTCAGAAGCACTAACTGAGAGGTTCTTTTAAATATAGAATTTATTATTAATCAGAACTTGTATGTATTAAAATGGGAATAAAATTTTAAAACTTTCAAAACAAGTTAATCCTACCACAGACTTCTCTTAAATCATACTAATCAGTACATGTTTAGAACCCTGCTAACCACCAATATCACAGCAGCCTACACAGTGTTAATTCTTAAAGTCAATTTATTATGCTCCACGAATCACACATATTTCTTCATCAGCAAGAGGTGAACAAAGTCGCATGACATTAAATAACATTAATTGAAAGTCACATGGTTTGCCTCCTGCTTCATGCAGGTCTTGCAACCAGACTTGACAGCAATAGAACTTCAGTGACAAACAGTAAAAGGTAAGAGCATCCCCCCGCACTTTGCTTTACTTGGGACACACAGCACTGCCAAAACCACTGTCAGTTTAATCATTTCCCTGTGTGGACAGTTGCTCTGTTACAGGGTCTTCACACAGCAACAGTGAAGTACCAAAAATCCTATTTACATTCCATGTGCAGTAGCAACCTCAGTCACTTCTAGATTGAGGGTAACATATGTATTAATGTATATATTGTTAAGTAGTAACAATTATTTGATTTTACTTCAAGTTATTTCAAAAGTACTGAAATAACGGAAGTATTTCCATTGGCACATTAATTTCATATTATGAAAATAAAAACCTTTAGCTACTTACAGAAACTGAACTCACACTTTAAAGAGACCAACTTTTATGCGTCTAAAAAGAAATATAAGGGGAATAAAGCACCCCATATAAATATTTCCAAGAAATAAAGCACTGAAGAACCCACCTACAAACATTGCATACAGATAGTCCAAATTAAGGTTATTCTAACAGTTCCTCTGCCTCACTGAATACACAGTATGTTGCTCACTGAATATATATCTATTTTATTTATTGTTATTGGTCTATCTTTCCTATCAACTCAGTTTTCTGATTTTCCCACTACTGAAGTATTTCAACAACCTGTCAATTCTTTGCATGGCTAGAGCTAGTAGAGGGTGAAACAGCTACACAGAAACGACTTCACTGGCAATATGATTCAGAAATATGATTATGATAGAGCAAGATCATTCTCAACCTGGTTTTAGACAGGCATCACTGACGGGTGAAGAAGGCCATGTTCCTTGTCTTACCTACGCCCAGGTCCCTCCCTCTTCCACTGCCAGCTAACAGATTCCTTGAACCAACAGCACACAAAATTGCTGCCACTGCTCTCACGCCAGAAATGCACTAAAACACTCGAGGACCCAGCTGATGCTGTCCAATGTCAGTTATTTGACAGTCTCACTGGGGCCTCCCCAGCTCACACTGCTGTACCCAGCAGATGGCACTTGCATGGGTTCCACCTCAACTATCATTCCTAAAACAGTCACGTGGAAAGAACATTCCTTCCCCAAACTTAAAGACCATTGATTACTCCAGCTTTTGCAACTCAAATTATCTCCATGCAGCCACAAGTGCTTTGTCCAGTTTTAACTCCAGAGTTCTCACCTGTCAAACTTTTCACCCCTGGAGACCTAGCAACCTCCTCCCAATATGACCTGCTCCCAAAGCAAGCCCCAATCTCTTCCCTCTTCTATTTCTTAATTCCATTCATCTTCCTGGTTCACCACTCCAAACCTCACATTCTGCCTCCCTCTAACCACTTTCTGGTACAAGTCACCTCCCATTGATATTCCAGGTGGTAAGGGTTAGGGAACAGGAGAGTTTGCCTGCAATCAGGACCAACTTCAGGCTACAGCTGAATATACAGGAATAGTCATGTCCAATGCCAGACTGCAGGGGATGCCAACTCCAAGCCTGAAATGCCTACTGACTGCTCATATTCCTAAACATGAAAGCACCCACTAGCTGGTACTCCTCAAAAGCCCATCACATGGACAAGCAGGGATAATCTGCACAAACAGGAAAAAACCCCTTGGTATCAATTTTCTCTCTGTTTTAACCCTAGGCAGGAGAACACTCAATGTAGTCTATTTAGAGGACATCAGGCTGTGTGGGGTTTTGTTTGAGTGGACTTTTATCTCTTTTTGTTAAGACAGACAATAACATTTTCAACCCCTCTTGTTCTCACACATTCTTGAAAACAGTTGCATCCTTTCAGTGGAAATCATCCAAAGATAGCCACAAAGTACAGACTCTCCAACATGAAGTTAACAAAACAGAACACAGGTGTCTAGCAAACTGTAAGCAATAAGTAAGTACAACTACATTATATCCTTATAAGGAAGGAGTAGGAGGGAAGAAAGTATGGAAGAATAAAAGCACAGAGCTGAAACCTAAACCACAAGAGTAACGTCTATCTAGGTGCTACCAATTGCACCCACAGGAAGTTCCACGGAAAACTTATTTGAGTAGCAAGTATTTCCAAAAGTCCATCTGCTTACTGACCGACAATAACTTCCAGTAAAGCCTGGAAGGGGGCTAAGGCCTTTCCCTGAAGTAGCAATAACTTTGTCAAAAATAAAGTTATTTTATGGATTAAAAATTAAACATGTCAATATCATATGGTGAATACTTTTTGGCAACAGAGCTTAGCTTTGCATCTCATCCAATATTATTTATTTTTCTACTGTCACTTTCCTGGAAAAATACCCTCTAGTAATACAAAGTCAAGCAGTCCTTCCGACCATTTTGAAACTACGTGCATTTAAACTTGAAAACACCTATAGGTGCCCATGTCTCCATTAAGGCTTTTATGCCTCTTCTTCAAGCATGCATTTTCCTACCTCCATACACTATTACATCCTTGATGTTATTCGTGAGTCAATAGCTGGAAAAGTGTAAACCACATGAGTGTGTGGGCATGTGCCTGCCTTTTGCTTCTTTTTGGTAGGTTGCTTCCCACCCCCTTGTTCTTTGTTAAAGCACACTGAAAGTAAAAGCTCTTCAGAAGTTCTTCGGAACAGATGTTCTGGAAAGACTATGCAGCTATAAACATCTAACCACCTAAGTGCAGTCAAAAACCCTATAGTGTTCATCATCTTGTCAAAATTCACAGCATTAAATACTTGAAGTTTTTAACTCATTATTTTAAAAACAGGAATAAAGAAAGGTAAATATAGTACAAACAAATTTGGGTTTGCTGAAAAAAAAATTTAAAAGTATTGTTCCATCTATATGCTCAGGAGTTCAAAAGAATACAAACCCCCTGTTATTACTGCTGTTCTGCATAGCAGCATTTACCAGTAAGACTAACAAGAGAAGCAGGTTCAATATAGCAGTCTTACTGCTAGTTAAGTGTTGCAGTACAGTACCAAAACAGATCTCCATTAGCATCCTGGGCTGCATTAGGAGGAGTGCTGCCAACTGGTCGAGGGAGGTGATGATCCTTCCTCTCCACTCAGCACTGGTGAGATGTGGAGTATGGGGTACAGATCTGGGCTCCCCAGTACAAGAGAGACACACCCATATTAGGGTAAGGCCAAGGAAGGGCCAGAGGCTGAGAGTGTTAGGGCTGCTCAACCTGGAGAAGAGAAGGCTCAAAGACCTTATCAATGTGCATAAATACCTGATGGGGAAGTAAAGAAGGCAGAGCCAGTGGTGACCATGAAAAGCAACGGGCACAAACTGATACACAGGAAATTCCACTTAAACATAAAAAACCCATTTTGCTGTGTCCGTCATTCAACACTGGCACAGTTCACTGTGTGATCAAAGAGTTTTAGGAGATGCTTAAAACCCAATTATGCACAGTCCTTAGTAACCTGGTCCAACTGATCCTGTTCTGAGCAAGCAGGCTGGACTAGACAAACTACAAGTCTCTTCCAACCTCAGTGATTCTGAGATTAATTTTTTGCCACTGCAAAGTAAGCTTTATCCCCTCTTTTTTTTCCCCTGTTTTTAACACTAGTTACTATGAACTAAAGTGATCGTCTGGTCTAAAGAGCAGTGAAAATACTGTGTACAGAGTTAAGTGTCACACTACTATACCTGACATCTCTGAAGATTTTTCAGAGATGTCAGGTATAGTAGTGTGACACTTAAAAAAGAAAGGAAGGCTTGAAAAACTACAATACTAGTTTTTAGTTTTGCACAGAGCTTGTATTTTTCATAACAGAAGTTCTGAAGAGTATATAATAAGATCTAGCAATAAAAAACTTTTAAAAATCTTCTTTCAGGAGCTGCCCAGTTCAAGCAGGTGAAAATGTTAAGAAGGGAATCCAAACCCCATATCAAAAGAAGATATTTTCAAGAAACCGAAACTAAATATAGAAGAAAAAGACACCCAGAAGCAAGGGAGAGAAAAACAAAGATCAACAAAAAAATTTATTTAGAGCAAACATTAGAAACTATGTAGCAGATGTGCCAAATTACAAAAGAACTTTCTCTGAGAAGTCTTTCACCTACCCAGCCAGACAGATACAAAGGCTTACAAATACCTTGTTATCCAAATCCAATGTAAATATCAGGTTAAAACCTCCCGAATGAAACCCAGTAAACTCAATCTTATCCTTATGCTTTAATTTATTCCTGACTCTAATGAAGTAACATTTTTTGGTACGTATGCACAGTTGATAAATGCTAGAAAAAAATAAGCATGCCACATGTAAGAACTAGCTTGGTTTGAAATAAAAGTCCTTCCAATCATAACTGCTGCTGAAAATCAACCGAAATAACTCATATTAAGAAAAAACCCAACCTTTTAAAGAAGTGATCTTTACTAATTCAATGAAAGCTTAAGTGCCCTGCCATTTCTTTAAACATAGAAAGTGTGATGCCATAGATACACAAAACACACAGCACATGGATACTGCTCAAGAGCTGATATTCCTCCAACTGTCTGAACACTTATCCTTTATAAATACTTACAGTACACTCTTGCATCTCCTGTTCCTTAGTTGCCAGCCTCATCACCAGAATATTTTCTCTTCGGGCAGACTCTTGCTGTTGCTGTTTCAACTTCTCTTCTGATTCTCTCAACCCCGTCACATCATTAGCTAATACAAGCAACAATACAAAAAACATGTTTTATAGTATCCTGTCATGAAAATTTTTTAAGAGACAGCTAAAAGAATCTAAAAACTAAATTCATAAGCAGAAGTCACAAATAAGCATGATTGAAAAAGGCATAACTATAACAAGCATAAATAAAAATCAAAATATTACTAAGTATTAGAAAAGCTTTACAACAGGGGGCTTTAAATCCATATTCCTGGTCCTTCCTTAAGACTTACTCAAATTTTGAAGATGTTTCCATGTTTCTACAGAAAGTAACTTTTACACTGCTTGCTTAACCTACTATTACTACAACTTGCAGTTTGAAACTGCCTTGGTATGTAAAAGAAAAAGAGAGGCCAAGGCAGGGAAGGAGGGAAGTCTGGTAAAAAGCAATCTGCAGTCTGTAAAACACTAGTTTGTGGGCAATCCTCAAACTCCACACTCCACGAGCAAACAGTAAGATATCCAAGAGCTTCAGGAATGGCAGTTCAGTCACAACTGGATCCATTAACATTTATGAAAATTTATATATGAAATATGAGAGAAGGCAGCACATTTCCAAACTATTCAAACAAGAACACATGCAATCAACCCAATACCAACTGTATACATTCACGGCTACCTGTCATGCATAAAACAATGAAAAATTTGAGTAATTTGGAAAAAAAATAAAAATCTAGTTTTTCAGCTGTAAATGTAAACTAAGAACACTTGCTTCATGACTATTTCTAATAATTCTTTGCAGATAATTCAGTAATACTGATTACTATGGCCTGTACTGTTCCCCAAAAATCAAGAAAATGGGAATGTTGACACAACTTATCTAAGGCAGTTTGAGATGTGAATGAAATCAACTGCTTCCATTTGCTATATCTTAGCCTGTCCAAAACCCACACATTACAGGGTGACAATAAAAGAGGGACATAACAGAAAAAACAGAACATCCATTTGGACTGACAGAGAAATACCCTTCAGACTTAGTGGTACTGTGTCTTTAAGTAGTTAGACTGAAAAAGTGAGTGGAAAACAGCAAATACACCATCTCTAGCTGCCAACATAATTTTTAAAAGTGACTTAGGATTGGCTATTCAGTCACTCCCAGAACTTATTCACATTTTCTCATTTCAGAGTAGGACATTTTTCCCCACTCTTTCAAAAGACCAAGTTTTAGCAACCATGTAAAAACAACAATCAAATTTGCCTAATCAGATCAAACATTAATTGGGGACTCACTGTAGATTTTTACCTCTAAAAACTATTCCCCCTGCCAATCTTACAGTTCTGTAAGACTATTAAAGGCACAGACCTTCATGGAGTATTTCAGTAGATAAAGTTTCCTTTCTAGTGGTGAAGTTCTGAAAATGTGTATTTATGGGGTCATGCTTTGAAGCTTGTCCCCGTCCCAGCCATCTGGATCCTAGAAAGCCAGACTTTTTAGATGCTGTGATAAATTTGCAACAGAAAAGTTGATGAGAAAATTGGGAGAGGCTGAAAATTTACAGTAGAAAAGCCAGGGGCTTTTATTCTGACAAGTAACTGACATCATAGATTATGACCTGTTATTTCTAGAAATTTTAGGGAACACAGATTTTACTTGACCACTGTGCTTTATACAAACATTCAGATAACTTGTACCATTTTGAAACTTGGCTAACTTACAGTTAAGGTCTGTGTACTTGCCCTCCAGAGCTTGCACATATGCTTCATACTGTTTCCACCTATTGCAGACATAAACAGAAAAAAAAGTGTTTTCTGAAGCTCAGTTTATTAAATCAAGGCATCTCCTTCATAAGCTTCCAGAATATACATTGAAACCATAATCAAAAAACTTCAAGAGGAAATTACACAATTGCATAAGAGACAATTCCAGTTTTAAATTGTGAAAATAGTTAAGTCCACTTTGCATCTCAAAAGAATTTAAAAGGTAGCTGTGCATTACACTTAAAATTGACATCTTAAAAATTACTGTAATATTTTAGACAAGCATTGGGATCAAACACTGTTATCTTTGTAATGTACCCAATATGCATCTCATTCTCATAGCAGAACAATTCAAACAAAATTCTGTAACAATAATAACAAATCTGTATGTGATACAAATACAAAATTTAAGTCTGTTACCAAGTGAACATGACAGGCAAAAGTGAATTATAATACACTAGAAATGGCACTCCAGGTTAAGTAGCTATATCAGCTCATTCAAATCAAGACCATTCTCTTATTATAACCAGACCAATAGTTTAATATCTCTTTGTTATTTAGGCAATTCATCCACAGTCAGAAAACATCCCACTTGAAGTACTGCATTTGATACAAACCATTAAATCAGAAGCAAATAAAGTCTGCAGTGAAGTTTAGCATGAAATGCATTATGAACAAAGTTCACAGGGTAATACCTTGGGATTTTTTTTTGTTTGTTTTTAAAGTAGCATTCTGCACCTAACAATGCATGTTCCTCGTGATGGTACAATTCCACATTATGAAGAAAATTCATTTAACAGCTCACCACTAAAGGAGGTTTCTGTTCCCTCCTCCCAACTACTCTTTCTCCCTAGCACCTTTTTATGCCAGACTCATCACAACTGCTCTATTTTAACTCTCTAATCTACACCACTACCCGAACTGAAACTGCAAAATCTAACTCTAGGTAATTTTTGATCACTTAATGAATTCAAACAGCTCATTAAAGGCTCTAAAAAGCATCAGATCTGTAACAGCAACTGAGATCACATCACTGGAAAAAGCAAAAGAAAGCACAAGATCTCTTCCTTCAAGCAACAACAAAATTTTGCATCTCTTCAGCTGAAGATGAAAACAGCATTAATTAACTCTTAAGCTCAGCAAAAGAGAGCAGCTGTCTTTCTACACTCATTAACCCTCTAACTTGTCTCTCTGCTCTAATAATTTTCACCATTTCACCACTAAAAGTTCTATGTTAGTGCAGGAGATTTCAACCCCCAAAAGTAAAACTGAACAGGTCTACTAAACACCAAACCCAGAAAGAAATAACGGAATTCTGCATGAAAGAATGGCAGGCAAAAAAATAGTTGGTCCTCAAATATACAGGATTACCTGACTTCTAAGTTAACACTTCACAGCCCAAAAACTAGTAATTCTGTTAAAATAGTGACACACCCACACTCTTATAACAGGAGCAATAAAAAAGTGAAACCTGAAACACAAGTCGACATGACAGACCCCTACCTTCCTGGAAAAAAAAAAAAAAAAAAAGAGACACCCTCTCCCCCCAAATAACTACCCACAAACAAATCATGTGGCCTAACCACCAGGCTAAATCATCAGGGCAATACTGACCAGATTTTTAGCTAAGCCACAGTATTTTGTTAGTGTTCTTTCTCTCAGAAGCTCCTACACAGTCAATCTAAGTAACTACTATATTGAAGAGGAGAAAGAGGAAGATAAGTCCACAACAAGTCATGAGACAAGCAGAAATTCTCAAGCGACCACATCTAAAGGCTTTGTGTTGATCCTGCTCATGTTTAGTCAATAAACGTTAAAATGAGCAAACCTAAATTATGTACTTCATGAGAAAGAATGGTGAAATTGGGATTCATAGCACAGAAACTGACGACCAAAAAAATTAATCTTTCCCACGTATGTGTTTTACGTATTATGCAATTGTACAGCAACGGTGACACTGCCACAACCTGAAAGACCAAAAGGTGATGACACATGTCCATCTTAGAAAGCATCTGCCTCATCAAAGCATGGACCAAAAAAATATATTCCAAATCTTAAGGCAATGTAGCAGTTAACACATGCTTTTCCTGTCTCAAAGTAGTTGAGATGCCATTGATTAAAATATGTATAATGCAATAATATTTTATTGTAACCTCAAATGAAGCCAGCAGTTAGTGTAATAATTGCTATTTTTATGTGAAATCACAGTTAGAGGTGAACTTGCTATGAATCCATAATATGCACCCCACACAAACAAGAACAGCGTTTGCAGGACTGCTCAATACAGTCACAGTAATACAGCAGACACAGCCAAAACAGCATTTAAATTTCTTCTTCTCGGTAGAGTGTACAGTTATTCTCCTTAAATCAAATGCCCTTTTTGAGAGCATAAGTTACTTTTTCTACATACTAAGAATATGATTCAATAGCAACATACCTGTTATTAGCAAATTCCCCTCAGTCTCTGTTCACACAGGTTAGCTGCTAATATACTTTACCTCCTTGGGTGTATCCCATCACATTCTCACTTGAACATATGCTGGAAATTCATCTCTTCTCCAGTTGCAACTAATCATTGCAAGTTACTGAAACTGACTACAATGGGAAGCCTTTTTTTGTTTTCACACTATCAGTCAGAAAACAGGTGGCACAGAATCTATGCTTTGGTACTTTCACATGAATTTTACAGCTGGAAGTAAGGGCACAGCTTTAGAGGCTTAAGAGCTCACTATTTCCAGAAATAATCTTGAGTATAGAAACTATTATGAAAAGGATCACAAGGCCAAAACCACTTAACATCAAAGCAGCATTTTTCCTTACTGCTTAAATACATTATTCATTACCGAGAAGACTATATACTCAGAGGAAGCCAGAAAGCAGTTTTAAACATAAGAAGCCAGATTATGTTTACTCCCTAGAAAGAACTGTCACCCCGAAAGTATCTGGCAGGATAGTTTACCCAGACAGGAGCGAGAGTAGCTGATCATCACACACATTAAGTGTTGCACATGTATCCCCACATTTCTACACAATTTAGTCTCTGTTCTATGAAACAGCAAAATTTACCTTGAGACCCTAATAACTTGCAATGTACAAAAAGAACTAAAGGTTACCAAAATGCACAAACTACTCCAGATAAACAGATGACCCAGAGATGTCTAGTTTAGTTAGCTACTTGTTTACGAATTAGGAAATTTAGGAATACAGAGGTAAGTGGCTTGGGTGGGTTTCTTTACGTAGATGGTCTGAGCAACAGCATTGCCTATCACTGTTTCCATGGTGACCCTTCGCTTTCTAAAAGGTGAAAAAGATGGCTAGGCTCTTCCTTATGCAAGTTCTTAAAATTAACTTAATTTTAATATTTTACTGCTAATATCTGAACATGCTGAGAAGATGACTGCATGGACTAATAAAACAGAAAACATACTGTAGGAGTAAAAAGTTGACATTTTTCTGATGTTGAAAATAACTTCCTATCTAACAAGGAGCATAACAGTAGAAGATACGATTGCTTACAAGTGAAATAAAAAAAACACTCCTATTCACATATTACAAAATATTATTCAGGAATTTTGTGTCTTTGGAAAAAGGGTTCCCTCACAAATTACAAATAAAAAATATTTCAGATGAAAACTTTACAGAAGAGCTGTATCATGAACTGGATAAAATAGTTTTTCAGAACAAGGATGCTAAAAAAACCCTGAAGAGTAAATTTACACATCTTCCACTAGATGTTCACTAAAATGTTAAAACAAAGCCCACACTTTTTACTTTACCTTAGGATAAGCTCATCTCTAGGCAAAACCTTAAAATCTGCTTCACTAAGGCGAACCTGTGAAGCAAAAAGAAACACATAACTTATCAGGCTGTCATGATTACCTGGGAGGGTGAAGTCACAAGTAATTTTAAACATACCTTTTTTGGGAGAGGTTCTTCATTCGTCATTGTGAACTCTGAAAGGAGAGAAAAAAAGAGGAGGTTTATTTTGTGTAGTTTCTAGTGTACAAGAAATACTGAACAAGTCAGAAGCTTGTACTTCATTTTTTTTAATTTGCACTATTAGACTACTGAAATATTTGTTCCACACAAAGCCACACAGAGTGTTCCAGAGGCAGAGTACAAACAACACAAGTTTGCTGCTGTAATCTAGATTTAAAGTCAGACCCATTTTCTCTAAAAGTTAACCAAAACCTTCTATTTATGAATTAATTGCCAATCAGTAATCAATTCTTCCTATTTCAACTAAGCAAAACCATGCAACTTTGTATCAAAGAGACATTTCGTATGTGTCTACGCCTGTTCAGCACATTTACAAAGTAAAGGATAATCAGGGTCTGAGGAAAGCAATTTATAGTACTACTTCAGAAACTCCTTGGAAAAAAAGAATTATTTGTGAACATTACCACTAACTACTGTTTGAGTTTTGTCAAAGCAATATGTTCTTTCAAGAACTTTTTCTCTTAATTTTAAAATTCGAATAAACAGGAAGTATCGTTAT
This sequence comes from Pseudotriccus pelzelni, assembly GCA_035584735.1. Taxonomy (NCBI): domain Eukaryota; kingdom Metazoa; phylum Chordata; class Aves; order Passeriformes; family Tyrannidae; genus Pseudotriccus; species Pseudotriccus pelzelni. The sequence continues at coordinate 31,924,947 of JAWMRA010000113.1, forward strand.
TTCAAAACCCACATGAATATTTTCAGGAAAAGTAAGAAAAAGTAAATGGCTTGGATACACCATCAAATTCAATTCCTCTTGTGCATATGTAGCACAACAGAACTGCATTATTCTAGATTAAATATTCACACTGCCCTGAGTTACAGGACATGCTTCCTTATCTCAAAAGGATAACACTATACACAGTATTTTCTACAACTGATTATATAAAAAATACCGAGTTTGCAAATCTTACAAACATAAAAGTAACAATAAATGCAAGGTTTGCTAGAAGCATGTATCTTTGCAATACGCTTTACAACAGAAAAGTTGCATATAATATTAGGAGTCAACAGGCTTGTAAAGCTGCTACAATGCACATATACCAGAGGAAGGACATGTCAACTCCTCGGTTGTGAACACTTTACTACTAAAGAGCATTGTTTCTTTGAAGTTTATATTTTATTTTCTCAAGGACTCTTACATATTACCTCAGTATTTTCACAATGACATCCAATAAACTAACTTAACTTCTCCAAATCCTACGACAAATCCTAAAATTGTTGGTAAGACAAGCAAATACATGCCAGTGAAATAAAGCCTCTTGAACCTACTTTAACCATTAACTATACAGCACCCGACCAAACAAGGCCCTAGTTAACAACAGACAAAACCACCAACACACACACTCCCTTCCTGTAATAAATACTGACATTAGAACTCGTGTAAAGAAAACATTCAATAGAAACATCTCACTTATGAATGGCAGCTTCCTGTTGCTAGGCTTAGTAACACACAGGCACTTAAGTACTTCCCTACACTAAGAAGTTTCCCCCACTCAGCCCCCTTCCCCTCTACACACAAGAAGTTACCCAAGCATTTTGCTTGCTGGATACAGCTCCTTATTTGAGACTGTTTTACCAAAAACATACCTTAAGTATCAAATAAAAGCATAAGAGGCTTTTGATACAAATTGCCACGGCCCAGCTCATACAGAGCAACTTGATACCACAGAGGGAACACTTGTGACCCCTGTATTTAGACTGACTACCTCTCCCACCATAATTGTCCTAAAGTTATTTAGAATCTTTAACTCCTTCGTAGTTTGGAAGAAGTATTGAAGATCTTGGCAAGTGTTAAGTTCTTGACAGAGAGAAACGTGGTTTTCAGCTGTTCCACACAACTACAGCTAACACTGCTTAAACTGTGCACAGATGTCAGGTCATTATGTGTGTGTTCCTCAAAGTACCAGAAGCACACAAATACCAAAAAAGGTGAGTTTCCCCAAAGACCTGGCTTGTGAACCCTGCTACAGCATACAATAATTATAAACATTTGATTGCTGTCACAGTCAGGACTGCAAGAAGTCAGAGACTGACGCTCCATCTACAGGCAGTCTACCTCACATCTCCAGACCTCACATAAAATTCCAGCACTCTGCTCTCCACAACAGCACCAGACCAGGCTACTCTAACTTCTGTGCCCAGCACATCATCATTTACAAAGCCATCACTTGCTTTCAGACAAAGACACAAAAGTGAAGGCTGACATTACTGTCCACCACATTACAGAAGTTACTGCCTTCCTGCTACCTATCATTGCTCGCAGTGATAGAACTGCACACTAAAAAATTACTCGCTAGCAAGAAGTGTTCTATAGGTTATTTTTGAAAACTTACATTGATAATATCTACAAATAAACACTTAGTGCTCCTTCTGTATGTATGAATTTTACCTCACTACTTCCCAGCTTCTTAGGCATCTACAGTAACTACCCGCAAGCTTACACATTTATTACTGCTATATATTGCTGTCACTGTGCTCAGTGTTTCTCAGAAACGTGAGGAGTATCAGGCTGACTACAGCAATTTCCACAGTGATTTGCCTTAGTTTTCTGTTAATAAACAGGTGAATTCATATGTTACAGACAACAACACTGCAGCTGAAATGTGCACTCTTTGAATTTAATACAGTAACTTTTCAAGCACTGTGCATCAAGAGGTGCTTCTCATCACTCAGCTCTCATCTAAACGAGATGATCTCTCTCCTACCAAGATCAGAAATCTCGCAAGAGCATGAAGTGCTACTTTCTCCAATAAAGAGAACCAACGTAAGCAACATTCCTGCATAACTGTCTGGAATTAACACGATTATATTTTGTGATTTATATTATGAACAGCTTAACTGTACTATCCTAACTAAGCACTTTCATGATTTTGCAGAAATGGTGGCTGCCACACACCACTCCTGCATATTTGCTCCTGGCAACGAGCAACATAAAGCCATACTCCATGCTTAAAATAACACTGTCATGGGCACTAACAGAATTTTTAGGAAATCTCATAATTTTTAGGCTTTTATGGCAGTTTCAATGCAGACTTGTGAAATAGATAAAGTGCATTTTAATTTTAGGAACTCTGGTAGGAGCCCACACACCTTTTCCTACAATGTTTAGAAAATATGGGATTTAAAGATTTTAAAAAAACCTAATGACCAAAAGCAATTGAATAGTATCAGGTATGATGCTTTACTAGTTTTACCTGAAGTAACTGTAAGTTATTTAAACAATATGAAAAAAGAGTTGCGTGGGGAAATCCCCAGGATGGGCTCCCACCTCCAGATGTGTGTATAAAAATACATATCACACAGAATTCCAATCCTCCTGCCAAGGCAGGATCACCTAGAGCAGGTGACACAGGAACATGTCCAAGGGGGTTTTGAATGTCTCCAGAGAGGGAGACTCCATGACCTCAGCGGGCAGTCTGTTCCGGTGCTCTGTCACACTCAATCTAAAGAAGTTCTTCCTCTTGTTGAGGCGGAGCTTCTTGTTTTTTTCAGTTTATGGTTATTGCTCCTTGTCCTGTCTCTGAGCACCACTGAGGTGTCTGGCACCGTCCTCCTGACACCCGCCTAACAGATACTTACATGAATTAATAAGATCTCCCTCAGCCTTCTCTAGACTAAACAGGCCCAGCTCCCGCAGTCTCTCCTCATAAGACAGGTGCTCTAGACCCCCTAATCATCTCCGTCGCCCTTCACAAGACCCTCTCCCTGCCTTTCCCTTCTTACGCTTCAAAAAGGGGAAGTTTCACAGTAACACTGCCCGGTCAGCCCTCACGCCCGCCTCGGCAGCCGCGGGGGTCCCGCCTCCCCCCGCCGCGGGGCGCACCCGCAGGTGTCTGACAGACCCAGCTGCAGGCAGGGCCCGGCCCGGCCCGGCCCGCCGCCCGCGCCCGCCTCCGACGAGGGACGCCACAAGCGCGTCTCCCGCGGCCGGGGGGCGCGGCGGCTGCCGCCGAGGGCAAGGGCGGGAGCAGGATGCCGGCCGCGCAGCCAGGCCGGGCTCCGGGCCTCCCACAAAATGGCTCTAAATGCTTCCGCTCCTCCCACCCTCCCCCCCCCCCGCCCCC